>CM076984.1:5358361-5651904 GCA_039105355.1 Benthosema pterotum
CGAGCACTTACGCAAATAACGTACAGCGGCGAACGTAACCACTCTAGTGCATGGTAGTTCTGTACGTAGAAGGGAAATTTTCTTAGCATGTTTGGTCAACAACATCATTACTTCAGGATATGAAAAAAGGAGCAGCTCCAGTCAGGTAGGCTGGCAGGCTAACGCTATGAATGACTGCAGTTTTCAGTTGTGCTGTTAAATGCTGGGCTGTCGGTAGTGTGTTGTTGTGTTGTTGTTTTTTTTGGTGGCAGAGATACAAGCTTGTTGTATTTTGTCAATAATAATATCTCCTATGCGGCATGCCAAAGCTTAGAGTATTATGGATATAGACAGTTATGTCAACTCCGTTCACTTCATGAAGCCAGTCACATCATAGAGTCTCTGTGATGTGTATGTGGCTACTACACAGAATGTGTTGGTTACTGTAGCCTACAATACTTTGACAGTGAACAAAGTATTTTCAACTTACATAAGAGACAGTTTCATAGTTGTTGTTGTTGTTGTTGTTGTTGGTCAGGATTGAAGTAGCAATAAATACATTCATTTGAAAGGAAACATTGGAGAGAAGAGAGAGAGAGAAGAGAGAGAGGAGATAGAGAGAGAGAGAGGAGAGAGAGAGAGAGAGAGGGAGAGAGAGTGTGTTGTGGTGTGTGTGTGTTAAGCTATCTATAATGTATATTCCCCGCAAAAAAATGGCAAAAATAACAAAAAAGCCAAAATCAGCGCCTGAGAAGCAGGGCCCCTAGTAAAAAACCTGCTTAGGGCCCCTAGGAGGCCAGAATCGGCACTGCCCACAGACCCCAAAACTAAAGATTTCTTTTGCTTCTGTCCATGGACCATTAATGTTCTAATTGTGTAGATTAGGACTAATTCGCTTGATGGATATTTTAACTCTTGAGAGTGTAAAAATGAAACCAAATGGACCGCAAGGGTCCATTTGGTTTCTTTTTTACATTCTCGGGAGTTACATCTGGTTAACAAACTTAGCTGGGGACCACCTGGAACCCTCTCAAGGACCACTGGTGGTCCCCGGACCACCCTGTTGAAAACCCTGCCTTATGGTTTGTGTAGAAACCAAATGTAAATCAGTACTGAAAACACTACATAAATATTTTCATGAGGGATAGCTAGGATCTACGGTCTCTAGGGTAACTTACAGACGACATTGTGATACTGTGAATACAGTATATGTTGCCATAATTGTAACAGTTTTAGAAAAGCAAGGTATATACAGGGGAAGGTAGAAGACCCTCTGCCTTCAGCGTTGGGTCTGCCTACACTTCCCCGGGGCTAAAATCCAGAGCAGTATAGGCCTCTGTTTACTTCTACCTCAATGCAAATATTGTACTTTTGCGCCACTGCATTTACAGCATTAGAAAACTTTGTACAGATGCAATGTAGGTGAATGACGTCGCATAACACGATTAGATCATCCGTCAATGGGAACGTGCCCACAATTAGCATTGTCTGACAGGGGTTTTTAACAAGTGGTCCGGGGACCACCAGTGTCCCCAGGCTGAATGATGGGAAGTTGGTTAAACAGATGTAACTCTTGAGAGCGTAAACATGAAACCAAATGGACCCTTGCGGGTCCATTTGGTTTCATGTTTACGGCCTCAAGAGTTAAGATATTCATCAAGTCTACACAAAAAAGATTAATGGTCATTTCGATCTGTATATAGTTGACTGTATTGTTTCCGAAATCCTAAAGAAATCTGTAGTTTTCGGGTCTGTGGGGCTAAAATGTCATCAGATGGTGGTCGGTGCGTGGCTCAAATGCAGAATAAATAGTGGGCCCTGGAATTAAAGAGGTTGAAAACCAATGATCTATAGTTCAGTTGTATTACAGTACATGGCATTGTGTTGACTTGTCATTCTCTGACATCTCCAGCTAAAGGTGTGCAGATCAAATTCTAAGCTACTGTATGTGGGGGTGCAGTTGGCAAATGTTCAACACATTCACCATGTCAGCGGGTCAGAACATTTAGCTAAACATAGAGCAGTACACGCCTACCTACCATGTTACAAAATCACATCTATTTCAATCTCTCTCACACACACAAAGAGACTCAGCTCCCAGCCACCTTAACCACGGTTAGCTTTATTCACCTAAATCGGGGGTTTTCAACAGGTGGTCCGGCCCTGAGAGGGTTCCAGGTGGTCCCCAGCTAAGGTGGTTAACCAGATGTAACTCTTGAGAACGTAAAAAATGAAACCAAATGGACCCTTGCGGGTCCATTTGGTTTCATTTTTACGCTCTCAAAAGTTAAAATATTCATCATCTTAATTAGCCCAAGTCTACTAGAAGATTAATGGTCAGTTTGGTCTGTATGTTTTTGCCTGTTTTGTTTCACAAATCCAGCCTCATGGTATTGTGGACAAAAGCAAAAATAATTCTTTAGTTTTTGGGGTCTGTGGAGCTAAAATGTCCTCAAATGGTGGTCCGTGGCTCAAATGCTGAATAAATGGTGGGCCATGATATCAAAAAGGTTGAAAACCCCCGACCTAAATTGTTCAGAGTGATGATATCTAGGGTGGGTGTGGAGACAGAGAGCAGTATAGATCCGGTCCTTGCTTGATATTACTGTCTCTGTAACACGCAGGTCTAAAATCATTGCCAATACCTAATCTAGGTACAGTATATGGGCATGGAGGCGGCCGCAATACCCTGCTAAATGCCTTGAATTCTCCACCAAACCTGATGGCATGCAAACAAACTACTACCTACGGGCTCTAAACCAACACCATTTCACCATTCAAAACAGAAAGCTTCGAATCAGGGCTCAGGGGCGGATGTAACATTTCCCAATTGGGGGGCAGGAGAAAATGGTATGGGGGCCGATGAAGTCGCACCCATACCATTTTCTGTTACAGGACTATATCAACCTTTATTGTGAAAGGATAACCCCTTGAGATGTCACATCTCGTCCAACAAGTAAGCATCAATAATAACATCAGTTGTTGTTGCAACAGACACGCAGCATGCATAAAGCTAAAGGTCTGTCTCAGAGTTTCCTATTTTCAATGATGAAATGCTGTTGGTTTAGTTGTGCCACAGCTGTAGTTAGTTAGTTGCAGTAGTAGTGTTTCAAATCATTTTCAATATAAGCACTTTAATTTGAAATATCTTGGGTTGTTTTGCATGCCTTCGTGTTTGGTGGGGCAGACTGGGCATTTAGGGGGGCATTGCCCCCCATGCCTAGATCAGGCCCTGATCAGACTGCTTTATTGATGCATGCTATGTGCCTGTTGCAACTTCAACAACTGATATTATTCATGCTTAGTTGCCTAATATAAGTCCTGCACAAGATATAAATCTTGCCGGTCACAGAACTATAGAAAATCCATAAAATAGAAGATAAATATAATAACCATGCCATAATCTATTCAATATGGGGCTTTGGACTGGGCGACCATAGTCCCACAGTCCTTTTTTTTTGTTACTTTGAAATGGAATCGTGAAAACTAAAAACTAAAACTAAAACATGTTTATTTAATTGCAAATGCATTTAGTTACAGGTTACTTACAGTATGTTAACTTTTATGAGCTTGAATGCAAATACTTTGGACATACTAATAAAAAAGACAATAAAAGTTTAACAGGCCTTTATTCAATCATCCAGGTCAACTCAGGTTGTAGTCATTATCCAAGCATCAATGCATTCTGGGAGCCATTTGTGTGCGTGTGTGCGTGCATTTATGTGCATATGCGTGTGTGATTGGGTGGTGGGTGGTGGGTGGTGGCAGTGAGGAGTGATTGGCTGAGGATAGGCTGATGGTGAGTGGTGTCTGAGTGGTGGTTGAGTGTGAGTGAATAACTTTCTAGGAGGAACCAGGATGCTGATTGTCTCTGATGGGCTGCACTATATGTAGTAACTGGGCTAGGGCCTGATCTAGGCATGGGCATGATGGCATGCAAAACAACCCCAATTTCAAAGATATTTAAAAAAAATAATGTGGCCTGATGCAACTAAAACAACAATATAATACGTTGTATATGAATTCATGAAGTCGTATGGGTACGACTTCATGAAGTCGCCCCCATACCATACCATTTTCGCCTGATGTGCAGGTGTCTGTATCATTCCAATATGGTGTTGACGGCAATCCTTTGCATATGGAACACGTCACACACGCACGTAAACATGCGACTTTGTGCGTGCACTGCATACATGCATGCGCACACATGCACCCTGGCCTTCACAATGAATGTGATACTCATTCCTGCTTTGACTCCTTCGTTAATGTGATAAATATATGAGTAAATCGATATATTAGAGTAGAATATGATAAGACAAGTTTTTGTTTTGATGTGCAGCAGCTCCCGGGATTACAGTTTAAGCAACTGAATTGGCACAGAGTGAAACGATAGCGTTACGAAATTGGGGGGGGGGAATAAAATCAGCTCCTCGAATAGTGGAGCATACTTATTGCATCTCTGCATATCTCTGGCAAAGAAGATTGTTTAAATCAAGGCAGACAGTATGGAATATCAAAAAGCCTTTTTCATATTCATAAAATGTAAAATACAATGAAAAACAGTCCTGACTCGGTGAGCAGGGGCGGATGCAACATTTCCCTATTGAGGGGCAGGAGAAAATGAAGCCGCACCCATACCATTTTCAGTTACAGGACTTTTATTAGGCAAGTAAAGCATCAATAATAACATCAGTTGTTGTTGAAGTTGCAACAGACACGCAGCATGCATAAAGCTAAAGGTCTGACTCAGAGTTTTCTGTTTTCAATGATGAAATTGTGTTGGCTTACTAGTGGTGTGACAACTATAGTTAGTTAGTAGCAGTAGTAGTGTTTCATTAGAAATACCTTGGGTTGTTTTGCATGCCATAATGTTTGGTGGGGCAGTCAGGGCATTTAAGGGGGCGGGGGCACCCCCCCCCCCCACACCCCGATTCCCATGGAGAGAGATAAGTTGGCTCAATTGTTCAGGATCAGTGAGGTTTATAGGTCAGTTTAAGGACAGGAAACTTGAATGGCTCTTTGTGCTGTTTTTGTCTTCCTTTGTCTTTGTTCTCTTGCCTCCATTCTTTTGTTCTCGATTCGATTGAGCTTAATTGGCGGTTTTAAAATGCCCGTCTTTTCTTGTAACCGTCGCGCTCTAACTTAAAACTGGTGCGTTATCCTCTTAGATCAACATCATAAAGTAGAAAATGGGGCCGCGCCGCAGCGTGGCAACAGTAAGTTTATCTTTATTTCTTTCCATTAAGGAGACAAAGAAATGTTTCGGCTGTCCAACCTCGGTGAGCGTGTGGAATTGTGGACTGTCTGTTTCCTTTTGAAGAGCTTTTGCCTCTTTGACAGAGAGAAATAAAGTATAGTCTTGCCATGTGTGTGACAGTGCAACCTATTTCCATTTACAAATTTAAAATGTCTATCCACACACACACACACACACAGCGGGAGGGCCGAACATCAAAACAGGTATAGCCTAATTGTCTAATTTGTGGTCTCGCGTTCCTTTGATGGAGTAATTGCCCCGTTTATGCCACAGAACGAATTATGCAAATTAGAAGGCTTCTTTCAGTCCCAGGCACCGCAGCGAATGAACCTGTTGATCAAAGAACTGACTGGCTATATGTTAGTCATGTGGAGCTCACTGCCAGCGTTTCTGCATGGTGTTCTCTTTATGTGGGATATACAACCAAACAACCGGCATGCTGCTGATGTGGAAAACAGACTTTAAAAGGGATAGTCCAGATTTTGTTTAGCTTAAAGGGGAACCCTATTTTCCACATTCTAATATGTCATTAGTATACCCTAGAGGTGCTGGGTGGACATCATAAAAACGTTTCCCCATTCTGTGTTTCCAAGAAATGGAGGTCTGAAGAAAACCACTAACATGGTGAAACATCTTGATGACATCATCAAGCATGTCCATTCAGCATGTTAATGGATTCCTTTAGATGCTTCTCTTTTCTGAGAGCATAGAAATGGAACCAAATGAACCCGTTAGGGTTCATTTGGTTGCATTTGTACGCTCTCAGAAAAAAATGTTGAAAATGGGAGGAATTCACCTTTAACTTGTATGAAATGCTGTCCAATAATATAGTGGTTGATAGCCAGAGTCCTGCTCTGGATTGGATTGGATTACTCGGCTGGACAGATATTGGTTGAATTTTGCCTGGGATTTAATTTTATTTAATTGCGAACGCGCTGAGGGAGATTACTATGTAAGCCAGGCAGAAACGTCTGTGCGTGTGTGTGCATCACAAATCAAAAAATGACATAATAAAGAGTCACAATACTAATCAATTTCGACACCCTAAATATCATTGCTACATGGCTGGAATGAATGCTCCAATCAGAACCCAGCATTCTGGTCACGTGAGTGGTCACATGTCACAACCAGAGCCTTCTAGTGGGAGAGTTAGGATATTCGTGTACCCGGAAGCAGAGCCCGGAAGCAGAGCGGAGCGTGACTATACAGAGCCTCTTTGAGTCCTATCTGAGCATAACGCTCATGATAACGCTCACTACTCCTACAGTCTCGCCAGACGTATCGCGTATCGCGAGACTTTGTTGGTCCCTATTAAATCCCATTCATTTCATCGACTTCCGGCTTCAGAGTGGACTCACAGGGCTCCTCCATGCTCCTCCAGCAGGCGAGCGGCCTGGCACATAGGAGTGAACAGGAATATCCTAACTCTCCCACTAGAAGGCTCTGGTCACAACAACGGACCGCTCCACGCAATAACGGACCTCGTAGACCAGACGAACGTAGCCTACACAACTGCAGATAAATAAAAGCGCCCTTGTAACGTAATGTTTATGTCAATTATTTATTAACATATTAAGCCATATGACACACATAGTATCGTAAGGTATTTGAATCATCCCACCCTTAATATTTGGGCATACTTGACCCAAATGCTGTATGGAGATGGACTGTTTTACTGATTTATAGATAAGCCATATGCCATTCAGAAAAAATGATGTCAAAATAAAGCCAAACGCCTTAAACAGGAAGTTTGCCAGGGTCGGATTGGCAATAGGGTGTACCAGGAGCACTCCCAGTGGGTCGCTACCATAGGGGGCCACTAGGAGGCACTAAAAATAATAATACAGGCCTGTATTGTATACCTGTATCAGTGAGACAAAGACTGTATGAGTGTGACAAATACATGTTCTATCTTGGATCCTTTTGCCAGCATCATTCTTGTGAGAGCAGCAAAGGGTTGCTGTGTAGATGTCTGTTGGCTCGTATCATTTATGTTGTTGTGGTTGTCGTATTATGGCTGGCTTGTTTGTTTGTCTGTGTGCTGACAGAGCGGGGCTGTCTGCACACTGGTTGTGGTGGGCCGGTCTGGGCCAAATTTGCGCAAAAAATGGGCCGGTGTGGACCAAATTCACAAAAAAAAAAGACCAAGCCAAATTTTTGTCCCAGACCTGCTCTGAAGTTGGCTGATTATAGATGGAAGTTGTTGGCGGGCCGTACCTTTGTTGCTATGCAGCCGCCCGGTAATCAGCCTGGTGGCTGTTTTCTGCTCTGTGCTCTTGGTTGTGTTGTGCCTGATTAAACCCCAGTGGGTCCTCCTTGGAAGAGAATATACACACCATCTGCAGCAACCATTTTGTCAGTGGCATAGTTTCATTCATATTTGTCATGGTGAGTACATTAATAACTTTGTTTTTGTTTTTGTTTTTTAACCAAGGTTCATGTTTTAGGTTATTGGTTTTCATTATTTTTTTGATACCATTTTTTTTATATCATTTACTTTCTCTAATAACAGCACGACTTTGTTGGCTTTATGCCACCCCCATCTAGGGGTCTAGGGCTTGACACTAACACTTGCCCGCTTGCCCGGGGCAAGTAAAAAAAAAAGGGTGGGGCAAGTGAAGACTGCTACCTGGTTGCCCGATCGGGCAAGTGTGCAACATAGTGCACTATAACACAACACAAGATAAATGTGTCTTGAAGGCAGTCATTGCACTCTGCCTCGGTGTCTTTCCCTGCTTTCTAGCTATCCACAATTCCAGGCTGGATTTGGGAAACAAAACAGGCAAATTAACATACACATCAAAATGACCATTAATCTTCTACATTCTCTAGTTGTGTGGACTTGGGCTAATTAACCAACTTAACTGGGGACCACCTGGAACCCTCTCAGGGACCACTGCTGGCCCCCGGACCACCTGTTGAAAACCCCTGGTTTAAAGCACCCAAGTAAGAAATAAACTTACCTATATGCAAAATTTACAATATATTTTTTGGGGGGCAAGTGACCATGACCTGAGGGCAAGTAGAACCTGACTTGCACTTGCCCGATGGGCAAGTGCCTCGGAGACCTTAGTGTCAACCCCTGTGGTCTACTTGCCTTGAAAATCTTGCATATTTTGGCAAATGTTGGGCTAGGGTCCATGTGGTTAAGTAGCAAGGCCCACTGCGTCAGTTCGGTTGTACCAGTTCAGTGAATGTTGCAGATGCTGCCAAGCTGCACCCCAAGGAAGAGCTGTCAGCTCACTGATCTGTGTGTTATGAGTAACACAAACTGAAAAAAGACATGACATAACATTGTTATAGGCTCACACAGGGACCACCTGTTGAAAACCCCTGTTGTATTATAATACCTTTCAGTAAGCCCCGCCCTCTGAGTGTCCACCCAAGGCTTAGGACACTTTCCAACCAGGGTTCATTCATTCCAATGTAAATATCATGGACATTAAACATTAAATACTGGTTCATTTTTTGGAACCAGACCTTCAAAATCTCTTGCAAATCCATCCAAAGGAAAGCTATGTGTGGTCTATCACATGTTATGCTTAGCCGTGATTGAACCATAGCAGTTTGGGGAGGAGCTTACTGAAAGGTCTATTGCAGTGGTTTTCAACCTTTTTGATGCCAGGCCCAACATTTATTCAGAATTTGAGCCACAGACCACCATTTGTGACAAGACCTAAAACTAAAGAATTCTTTTGGTTTTGTTCACAACTCCAGGCTGGATTTTGCAGACAAAACAGTGCAGTTCTAGATGTAGCAAGCGCCTGGACCGCTAGGCCAGCGGGTGCACCATGGTTACATTATGTACTTCTGATGTATTTAAGAACTAGAATAAAACTACCAGCACTCCTCTCTGGGTCCTCAAAGTAAGATGCTTTACAAAACAAAATATCTTTATTAAAAGTAAAATAAAGATTGTTGAGGAACTGAAGAGGTGAGTGTCAGGGGACAATTTTAAAAGAAGAAAAGGTGGTGTGCGGCAGTGTGATCTGGGTCAGGAAGCAGCATTACACAGAGAATCGTGGCAAAAGGAGAAGTCAAGGCGCGTCGCCGGAAACCCAGGGGGCAGGTCAGGAGCGGGCATGGTGGTGTATAATGTGTGAATCTCATGCAGCATTCATAGTACAGGTACTACTGCCTCACCCCTCCCTCTCTAAACCCATCCATCATCGGTATGTGAACCTCATTGAGACACATGTCACCACAGGGTCCACCCAGCACGAAGAGCACCGAGGTTACCATGAAGGATTCGCTTTACTCTCCTCACACATGGCCCGCAGGCCGCTGCCCCGCGGTTCAGGAGGTATTCATCTTCAACCCGGCCGAGTCTAAGGCGAGCCAACGGTGCCATTTGTAAAAAAATGAGTCATTAGAAGACGGACAATGCAGGAGACTTGACACCCTCTGCCCTCAGCAAAACAAAACACCCTCGTGCACGCTCGAACGGCTGCGAACTCCTAGGTTTTTGTGTTGGGTTTTCAATGAAAGACAGTGATAGCATTCGTCCACTATGGTTGTGCGTGGTGTGTGCCGTGCAGTGTTGGGACATGTGCACTACGTAACTTAACTCATTGACCGCGATCGGATCTTCTTTGTTTCCTCTCCATTGCCGCGGCTCAAACCAGTTCGATCGTAAAAAAGCCCTTATTTTGAAGCTCAGATCTCCTAAACAGGATGTGCTGTTTCTGTTATGCTGTGTCTTTTGTCTTGCCTAATCGATCATCTGGCGATGTACCCAAAAACATCCGGTTCACAAGTCAGGAAGAGCTGTGTAAGCCCTGGCTGCTTAACCCATGCGCCAGCGACATTGAGGGGGCAAACCGGAGGAGAGCCGTTTGAATGCATTGGGTTGAATGCATGTCAATGGGACGGAAAAAAAAAAAGTTGTCCCCAATTCTGTCCCAAATGAAAGTCAGCAACGGATGATCATCAGACGATGCGCACGGACTAATAGTTGGATTAAAGAATGAAATCTATACTACTAATCTTATACTACTACTAATCTTTACTTAACATAACCATTACTATAACCATTATAACTATAAAATATTATCATAGACACTAGTATACACAAAGCTATATTTGAGTTTTCTTAAATCAAATATAGCTCAGTGATCGTCACCTTCCAAATCTACATCTCGTCGTGATACGAGCCGTCGTCGTGACCGGCGGGGGTATTCTAACGGATGTCCACGAGCAGCGCGTGGACGGCAGAAAAACTATTAATATATTACATAATATATTACCAAAAATGCAGCATCTTGTAATATAAATATCGTCGGTGTCCTGCCAAAAACACTTATCTCCAAAAACGTAACTTTTCAGGAGGATGAAAAAACTGTTTTTCTCAGAAACTAACTGGCCAAATAAACCTAAAATGCTGTTGTTGAACACACTTAGCCCCACAAATAAAAATATAGTTCTACAAAAATCATCAGTCAACAGTTTAAGGTCTTTAGTGGAGATACAGGGTTTTGCTTTTGAGATTAGTGGAGAAACTGGAGATAAGTGGTTTTGTCATCCCATTTTGACTGAGACTGATTCTAAAAAACGGCTTCAAAATACTGATCTAAGTTTTCTGGGGCAAAATAAATATTTTTTAAATGCTGTGCATACTGTATAGAACCCCAATGGGGCTTTCCTTCCAGAAGTGGAGGGTTATAATCAGTTTCCACCTATAATGGTCTATGAGATAGGTAGAGATATGCAATAATTTGGATCAATCAGATTGCACATGTGACATCAATGAGCTGTTGGTTGTTTTACAAGGACCTTGTGAAACAACCATCAGCTCAGGGATGTCAAACTCAAATAGACTACCAAAATAGAAAAACATGGTCGAGGGCCAGAGACACAGCACTCTGTTTCAAGATAAACAAGGTAAATATAAAGATGAAACTGCATGTATTAAAAAATGCTTTCATAGAGAAATGAGAAAGTAAATTCATTGAGTTGAGAAATAGTCAAACAATTAGTTGCATTCATCTCTTATCATGGTGTGTTCAACATACAGGTACCAGAGGGCCAGTAATTGGCCCTCATGAATGCAAATGATCCGTCGACTGTTGTAACGTTACCTGTTGTCATAATGGTTGCTATGTCAATGGAAACTTCGATCTGACAAGTTATAATGTAGTTAGTAATTAAACTATTATTACACTATCCCCATCCCCCCCCCCCCCCCCCCCCCCCCCCCCCCCGGCCAAAATCACTTGAGTTTAGGGGAGGGTATTACACTATTACCCTATTTCACATATTCCCCTATTGCTCTATTACACTTATTAGAATATCACCGCTATTACACAGATATTTCCCTATTGTGTTACTACACTTGCACCATTATCCTATTAGCCATATTTTCCTATTACACTTAAAGATGAAGTGCCATGTTTTTTTTCCCAATCTAAAACATGATCATCAGGTACTACTGTTATATGTAGAAAAATAATGTTCCAAAATAATTTGTTTGCCTGGTGGGTGGTGATGGCTCGAGATCCATCTGAAATGAAGCCACTCCAACCCATTTATATTATAAAGGGGGAGGAGTTAGGGGAGGGGCTGATGTGTGATGTCACTATATTACATATTACATTATATTACATTCTTTAATAAGCTATTACAATATTACCCTATTGCACTTATTAGCAGAGATGTCCGATATTGACTTTTTTACCGATACCCGATATTCCAATATTGTCCAACTATTAATTTCCGATACCAATATCAACTGATAACGGTACATGACAGACACAACTTCCGGTTTCCGGTGCGGGCACGCTGATGCGACGCTGCAAGTTATAGCTGGCATCAAAGTTTAAAAAAGCAGTATACAAGAGTTTAAAAGGAGGAATTAACAAATTAAGTTAAGTACTAAAGCTAGGTGCGCTCTATATCTCGGACTACTACTACTAAGGAGAAAGAAGAAACTGTCGGGACGCGCTGACTAGTGCTGCTGCTACAAACAATTCAGCTACTACCACCAGTTGACTGCTGAATGGTGGTCCATGCAATCTTTACGCAGCAAAACCAAGCCAGACGCGACAGAATCGGCAGATATGTCGAACGTTCAGATAATGGAGCAGCTTAATAAAATAAACGGCAAAATGGATGATTTGAAGTCCAGCTTCGACAAGAAGCTGAATAGCAAAGTCGACGGCCTAGAGAAATCACTGGACAGAACTATAAAAGAGAACCAGAAATTATTAATGAATGAAATGGAGAGATGCCGAAAAGAAATGAAAGAGGGCCTCGACTTGGAGATCGGCCGGCTACAGGCACGTTTGGAGAGGTTGGAGATGAAGATTACAGGCGGCGAGATTCCACCCGCCCAGCGATTTGATCCAGAAAGATCACTGATAGTATACGGCCTACAACAAGAAGAGGAGGAGGACATACTGCAGAAGATCAACCAATGTTCGTCGATGGCCTAAGCAGTGATATTGTGGCTAAAGACGCAGAAAGGATCAAAAGAAGAGGCGTCGCGCCCGGTGTGGTTAAAGTGGAATGTAACTCGCGGAGGACAAAGTCTCAATCCTGAGATTGAAACAGAACCTGAAGGACCAGCCCGCCTATGAAAAGGTATATATGAGATCTGCTAAAACCCACACCGAGCGTTTGATTGAAATAAACTTCAAAACTATTCTGAACGAAATGCCGAAAGGAAAAGACTACTTCATGTCTGGGAATGGGCGGCTCATAAAACGAGAGAGCGCACTTGGAACGAGGAGGAGTGGGAGATGGGAGGAAGAGGAGACGAGAAGACGTGACAGGAGGAGATCACCGAGGGAGGAGGACCAGGAGGCGAGGAGACGGGACGAGAGGAGATCATCGAGGGAGGAGGACCGGGAGGCGAGGAGACGGGACGGGAGGGGGTCGTCGAGGGAGGGGGGCCAGGGAGGAAGAAGACGGGACGGGAGGAGATCACCGGGAGCGGACGCAGAGGAGCGCCAAGATGACGAGTGAAATGCGGCAAGTAGTTTCAAGTTGAGAGAGTCAATTTCACTTGCACATTGGAACGTAAATGGCTGGACAGAACATAACCATGCACTCAGAACAGTCATTCTACAATCATTAGGTGCGGATATTATCTCACTGAATGAAACCCATTTACGTGGAGAGAGCATTATTGACATTGAGGGGTACATATGGTTTGGACATAATAGAGTAACGCACGTGAGAGCACCCAGGGCCTCCGGGGGAGTGGGGATTCTAGTAAAATCAACTTTATTTGCAAATTATATAATTAACGTGTTTGACAAATCCATTGATGGAATTATGGGATTATCATTTAAGCATAGGAAGTCAGAATACACTTTTGTTATATTTTCATGTTATTTACCTCCAGAATTATCTCCATGGGGCAGAGACGCATCCTCCTTTATGGGTCATTTATTAAGTCAAGTTTATTCTTGCTCAGAAATGGATGCCATTTATATATGTGGAGATCTAAATGCTAGAATTGGAGGGTTAAATGATTTCATTCCCGATATTGATATTATCCCACCCCGAGTTGCTCTAGACGACTTTGTGAATAAGCATGGGGAAACTTTGCTTGAATTTCTGAGAGACTCTAAGATGTGCCTGATCAATGGCAGAATCTGTCCACTAGGGGACAATTTCACATCGGTGTCCTCAAAGGGCAAAGCTATAGTGGACTATATAATTACCCCGTTTGACTGTTTGGACAATTGTTTTGAGTTTAGAGTTCTATTAACAAATGAAATGGTAGAAAATGCTGGGTGTTTTGATTTAATAGGAGATCGTTGTCGACTGCCAGACCACTCTTTGTTACTTTTGAAGTTTTATGTTGATATGGCAGAATCTACTTTTGATGATGCTACACGACCCAGCACGCAACCTAGTAAAAGAAGGGTCAAGAGAAATATTACAGAGGCTTTCCTGAGTTCTAATATGTCCACAGTAGCATTGGAAAATTTAATCAGTAAATTAGAAGTCTCTTCTCAAAGCCAGGCTGAACTTGACAAATGGTATGATGTTTTGTTACAACTGATTCATTCAGACCTAAGGAAGGATGATATTTGTAAAAGGAAGGGTCAATACAAGTCACATAAAACACATAAACCATATTGGAATGAAGAACTAGGGGTCTTATGGTCTGAGATGCGCAAGGCTGAAAATGCATATTTACATTCTGGCGACAAACAGCAAAAGATAAAATGTAGAGTTATATTTAAAAACAAGCAGCATTTATTTGATAAGAAGCTCAAATTTTATAAAAGGAGGTACCAGAGAGGCCTATCACTAAACCTAGAACACACCCAGTCTAATAACCCTCAGTGTTTCTGGAGTGAGATTAACAAATTGGGCCCTAAACGTCATAAAAAAATCCCTATGGAAGTTTGGCAAGATCAAGAATTAACATCAGATACAGATATAGTGCTTGGGGAATGGGAGAAGGGATTCTCTGGCCTCTTTTCAAATAATAATACAGGTTTTGATGAAAGCTTTTATGCCGAGATATGTTCAGAGAAGACGTACTTGGAGGAACAGCTCAGTGATAGTGAACTGAATAGAGTTTTTGAGCAGTGAAGAGGTTCAACAGACAATTGATATGGCTAAAAGAGGGAAAGCTCTAGGTGTAGAAGAACTGTATAATGAGGTACTTAAATCACCCAAACTGTTCAATGTTCTTTATAATTTATTTAAATGCTGTTTTGACTCGGGCATTCTACCTTCTACTTGGCTCAAGTCCATTATAAATCCAATTCCGAAGTCCTCAAAAGATGATCCAAGGGTGCCATTAAATTACAGGGGTATTAGTTTACTTAGTACAGTGTATAAATTATACTCATCTCTTTTAAATCGTAGGCTAATGGCATTCTTGGAACACCATAATATTTTGGAAGACGAACAAAATGGTTTTCGCAAGAAAAGAGCCTGTATAGATCATATATTTACAGTATGTACTATAATTAGAAACAGAATTCAGGAAAATAAATCAACTTTTGTATGTTTTATAGATTTTCAGAAGGCCTTCGATTATGTCGATAGAGATCTTCTTTTATATAGGCTTCTTAAAATAGGAATTAATGGTAAATTTTACTCTGCCATCCAATCCATCTATAAGGCACCAGTAGCATGTGTCAAGCTAAATGAATATTATACCTCATGGTTTCCCACTCCATCAGGAGTGAAGCAAGGTGATTCGCTCTCCCCAACTCTATTCGCTATTTTTATAAATGATCTTGCAAAAGAAATAAAACGGCTGGGAGGGGGGATAACATGTGGAGAAACTAAAGTTAGCGTTTTGCTTTACGCGGATGATTTAATTCTGATGGCAGAAAATGAAAAAGATCTACAGGAAATGTTGACATGTGCTGATGGATGGTGTAAAAGATGGTGTCTTTCTATTAATCCTAAAAAGACAGAGGTTATGGAATTTAGGAAACCAGGTAGAAAACGAAGTGTAAATCAATTCCATTTTGGTTGTAACAAACTTGATTTCACAGATAAGTACAAATATCTTGGGTTTTTCTTAGATGAACATATGTCATTCTTACATGGGACGTCAGTGTTGGCAGATTCCGCAAGTAGGGCCTTAGGTGGTATTATCGGAAAGACCAAGGTTTTAAGATATATGGGATATGCTACATATACTCAGTTATACCAGTCATGTGTTTTGTCCTATCCTGGATTACTCATCAGGAGTCTGGGGACTCAGGTCCTTCAACAAATGTGTAAATGTACATAATAGGGCTATCAGGTATTTTCTTGGTGTACATAAATTTGCTCCTATAGCAGCAGTCAATGGAGATATGGGATGGATACCGTGTGAAGTGAGATGGAAAATGAATGTAATGCAATTATGGAATAGAATGCTTGACCTACCAGAGGATAGAATGGCAAATAAGATTTTCAGGTGGGATATCCTAGTAGGGGGGTACTGGGCTCAGGAGGTGTCCGAACTTCTCCAGGAACAGGGACTTGGGTATCTCTACACCCACCGACAGAAGGTGGATGTGCGTGCATTTAAAGAGTTGGCTATGGCAAAATATAAACTTAAATGGTCAGAAGAAATAAAGGACAAACCCAAATTGCGAACATACTGTCAGTTTAAAATAGAATATGAATGCGAAAAATATGTTACGTATGATCTATCTAAGAGCCAGCGATCGCTTTGTGCTCAGTTCCGTTCAGGAATACTACCACTACAAGTTGAAACTGGAAGGTATTCCGGAATAGAATTAGACCAAAGATTATGTAAACATTGTGAACTCGATGTAGTAGAAGATGAAATCCACTTTCTATTGTATTGTCCCCTTTATCATGACTTAAGAAAAACACTTTTTGAAAAAGTTAATGCAGATCTACAACTGGACGGTGCCCTAGTAAAACATCTATTTCAAACCATACTTTTGCCATATCAAACTTTATTCACAAAGCATGGAATAGAAGGAAACGTACAATATATGCATAGCGTTGGAGATGCTCGGGTACCTGCCCCTGGAGAAGTGACACTAAATAAATTTTTGTATAGTTATAAACTACCGGTATATACCCTCTATCCAGTGCTTCCTCTGGTTATCTCTCGCTGATTCTGTCTCTCTCTCTCTCTCTCTCTCTCTCTCTCTCTCTCTCTCTCTCTCTCTCTCTCTCTCTCTCTCTCTCCCCCCCCCCCCCTTTCTCCGTCTCCCTCTAGGTCTCTTCTGCTTCTTGGTCTCTCTGTCTCCTTCTCGGTCTCTTTGTCTCCCTCTCGGTCTCTCTCTCTTACATGTTAGATAATATATGAAGTATTGTATATGTACTTTGTACATATGCAAAGCCTATGTAAAATAGATGAACCTTGTATATGTAATTTGTATATGACAATTAACTTTATTTACTACTTTTATTTTGATGTCAGCGTGTTGACACTGGAAATGATGATGTATAATGTGTCTGAATAATCTCATGTGGGATGGGCTGCGAAAGGCAGCCAGACACGAAAATAAAATCATTCATTCATTCATTCATTCGATATATGCAGGCTTTTGAAAAATAATAGTGGTATTCAGTGTTCAGTGATTTGGCTGATTCGAAATTTCCCAATTGTGTGGCTCTATACACATATGTAAATGGTGTTTTATCAATTTTAAAAAACAAAAAATAGTCCTATTTTTTTAATGATATTCATCTCAATAGAGATATTTTCTGATATTCATTTTTTTTTAATCCTTTACTGGGCGATGTTATCTGTTTGGCCAACATCACTACTTAATAGACTACTACACTATTACCCTATTATACATATAAACCTATTACACTATTACCATACCATGACATATTCCTATTACTCTTACACTTATTAGTCTACTACCCTATTGCACATATTGCCCTATTACCACAATTTAATAACCAATGTTGGGCATCATAGAACGCCATCAATGACCAAGGGAGTCCCAGGACCACATTTTGATAACGAGTGGCTCAATATGACTCTGTTGCCCCTGTTGACAAAATGTCATGTACAGGAATACCAGTCGCGAGCGTTCGCACTCTGTAGTAACTATGTGAAGTGAACTGTGCCATGTACAGTTTGACATATCCCTGAGACCCTCAATGTATATTGTAAAGTCGTTAATAATGTAGCTCAGCTGTCGATTTTCACTCAAATGGAAATTGACCCTAAAGGTCCATTTGTACAGAGTTGCAGTGGGTCCATTTCCAAAGTCTACTTTGGGAACCTATTGAGTGGGGTCCACAGCAACTGAACATGATACACAACTATAGACCTCACATAGGCACTACACTAGTAGCATAGGTCTATACTATATAGATATATAGTATAGATCTACACTATAGTAGCATCGATCTTATTTTCTCACACACACACACGCGCGCACACGCACACGCACGCACACACACACACACACACACACACACACACACACACACACACACACACACACACACACACACAACACAGACACAGACACAGACACAGACACAGACACAGACACAGACACACACACACACACACACACACACACACACACACACACACACACACACACACACACACACACCCACACACACACACACCCCCACACACACACACCACACACACACACACACCACACACACACACACCCCACACACCACACACACAGTGATGGACAGGTTCCACTTCCATTTGGCAATATTGTATTGCATTGTATTGTGGTAGTGGAGATAAGTGTTTTTTGCGTGACAGGTTTAACAGCCAATGGAGATAAGTGTTAAATGAATTGTTTAAAAAAACACCTTTTCATTGGACATAATCACAAAATCTCATACCAGCAGATAGAGCAAAAGGGTACATTCCAACCATGTAAAAAAGTGAAATTCATAAAAAATGGACATAAGTGCTTTTGGTTGGACACCGACGATATATTACTTAACTAAAACAATCTAATATATTATACTTTTCTTTCTGCATTACTGCATTACTTTCAATACTTTTTGTCAATCTGTCTCATTGAAAATGTTCTTGTGAAATTATATTGACAACTGCAGAAGTTAAATAATCACTTTTCTATCATTTGTCATCAAATTATTGATTCAGGAGTGACGTTTTTTCAAGTTGATTTCATATGGATTTGGCCAGATAGCACGTGCGCTTGCGTTATTGTAGGTATGTCACTGGTCTACGCAATATTTGATTAATAGTGATAGTAAATATTTCATTATATATTTTGTAAAAAGTTTTTTTAAGTAATATGTAATAGTAATATTAATATATTACACTTGCTCAGACAGTAATATTGTAATATCATATATTGCTTTAAAATGAAGGTAATAATTAATAAGTAATATATTAACAAGGTAAAGTAATATTCCCAACACTGGTGCCGTGTAGCCTACTCGCTGTCGTCTCGGTTTCGCCCGTCACTTTCCTGAGCCTTGACCCGATCTTGGACGCTT
Source organism: Benthosema pterotum (assembly GCA_039105355.1). Lineage (NCBI taxonomy): Eukaryota > Metazoa > Chordata > Actinopteri > Myctophiformes > Myctophidae > Benthosema > Benthosema pterotum. The sequence goes on from CM076984.1 coordinate 5,377,500, forward strand.
TTTTGAGTGTTAAAATGCGATATGCGTTTACTGTGTCCCTACCCTTAGAGCCCATTGCTATTTCCAGTCTAATAGAGCTGTCTGTGGCCGTCAATTCATTGGGATTCATGGAGACCTGTGTTGGCACATTGTGGGTAGGTTACGAGGAGTTGGAACTACTGTATGGGGGTAAATGCATTCCAAGGCATATACTACATAGGCCTAACATTTATATACAACATTTCTGAATGGGAAAACTTGTTGTGGTGAAAACAAGGTCTTAAAGGCATATTTCACTTTCAACATTTACTTATTTTATCATGTGCACACCCCAGACATTTTAAGTTACGCGATTCATTAATGAGATATTTTATGTTCATTTTAGCTGCCACGCCCCCTTCCTGAGCAAACCCATTATAACTTCATAACTCATAACCCATTTTTTTCTGGTGACTGATAGAGTTCTCCTAATATGTGAGGGGGCTGTGCTTTTCATTTAATACTGTTTTAATCTGCTCAAGAAAATAATAACTTTTATTATTTCTTGCTCGCCGGTGTGGAGCCACGGGGGCTACATTTTCCAAAATAATATTTTTTAAATTAATGAAAACAGTAGATTAACTTCCACCGCCCCCTCACGTGTGAGGACGACAATATCATTCACCAGAATAAAGATTGGGTGTTTTTCATGAATCTATCACGGGTAAAAGGGAGTTTTAAGCTCTAATGGGTTTTTATAGGGAGGGGGCAGCTAATCTAATTACCGAATCGAGTAACTTATAAACTGTCTGGGGTGTTCACATGAGCCTGAATAGTTGATAAAATTACAAGCTTTTTTTTTTTCTTTTTTTTTTTAAATGAAATATCCCTTTAGGTTGCAGATTGCTTTTCAGACACCATAATCAGAGCAATTTTCTTTTCTGCCGTTTTATCCAAAAGTCTGTAAGGACAGAATAGCAGTAAAGGGGGCTAATTTATTTGATAGCCTATTATTTTGGTTGGCCATAAATGAATGGGCAGAGATGCTGCCTGGGAAATAGAACCTGGTCCCAGTTGGTTTTGACATTTAATTCAGTGGTTTTCAACCTTGTTTTATCCCACGGCCCACTATTTATTCAGCATTTGAGCCACAGACCACCATTTGAGGACATTTTAGCCCCAGAGACCCCAAAACTAAAGATCTATTTTGCTTTTGTCCACAATTCCAGGTTGGTTTGGGGAAACAAAACAGTCAAGCCTACAGATCAAAATCGACCATTAATCTTCTACATCCTCTAGTTGTGTAGGCTTGGTCTAATTCACATGATGAATATTTTAGCTCTTGAGAGTGTAAACATGGTTTCATGTATACGCTCTCAAAGAGTTACATCTGGTTAACCAACTTTCCATCATTCAGCCCTGTGGACCACTTGCATTACTTTAGTTATTGAAATTACTTTGCATTACTTTAGTTATGGAAAAATATCAGATCTACAAGCTCATAGTGTGCCACTGAGTGGCAAGCTTGTAGATGTAATATTTTTGAAAATGGTGAAAATGTAGCGCAAATCTTTGAGTGATTTTTCAGTTCAGAATACGTGTGTGTGTGTGTGTGTGTGTGTGTGTGGTGTGTGTGTGTGTGTGTGTGTGTGTGTGTGTGTGTGTGTGTGTGTGTGTGTGTGTGTGTGTGTGTGTGTGTGTCTATACTATTATTATTAGTTCATAAACAAATTCCAAGTGGGAAACGCTCCATCTCATTATTTCAAATTCTCTTCCACTCTGGAAAACAACTCCCATGTGAGCTGTCACATCAGATACATGCGTACGCCGTATGCAGAATACACATTCCAGACGGTAATGAGTAAGCTCAGTAAGTCAGACATGGCAACGTGCTCCCAGGGGCGGATGTAACTTTTCCCATCGCCCGCACCACGGGCGATGAAGTCGCACCCATACCATTTTCACTTACAGGACTTTTATTAGGCTTCAATAATAACATCAGTTGTTGTTGAAGTTCCAACAGACACGCAATATGCAGAAATCTGTTTTCAATGCAGGAATGCTGTTGGTTTAGCGGTGCCACAACTGTAGTTAGTTAGTAGCAGTAATAGTGTTTCAATTAAATCATTGTAAATATAAGCACTTTAATCTGAAATATGTTTGAAATTTGCGCTGTTTTGCATGCCATCATATCATATTTGTTGGGGCAGTTTGGGCATTTAGGGGCGCATTGCCCCCCCCCCCCCCCCCCCCCCCCCCATACCCATGCCTAGATCCACCCCTGCTGGAACCAGAGTTCTAATGCTGCAGGTGAACTTGTTGACTTCAGTGTGGTAGTCTGGGTTGGTGTGAGGACCGTCGCTACTGACAGCTATAGCAGATCAGCTCTACCTGAAAACCTAATGATCCACAGGTCCCGTTTTAATGAGGCTTGCTATGGGTTCTCCTAGTGGTGCTGCTCACATGAGAGAGCAGCACCACTTTGGTAGAGGTTTGGGTTTTGTGGTTTACTTTCCATGATGCAACTCCCAAGTGTGGACAAGAAATAAAGAAACAATAACAGAGGGTATGTGGATGCATAGAGGCAATGACAAATCGAGTGGCAAAGTGAGTTTAGTGTTGTAGATAGGAGGAGATAGGACTCTTTAGATATAATATGGGCTGTCAAGGAAAGGATTTTTTTTTTTTGTAATTTGGTTCCAACATAACTTTGCTGGGTTTGAACTTCTTTGAAGACAATGCGACACATAGTCTTTATTGCTCCAGTGATTAGAAATTGATCATCCAAAAATATTGTCCAACATTGACTTCAACATTGACAGCAACAGCTCTCAAACAATGATTCAAAGTTGATTCAGACAATATTTTACCATTTAAATGAAAAAGTTAACTTCCTTTAGATTTTGCCTTTTTTGAGGTGGAATCATGGGCCAGATTTCAAATAGAAGAATCAACAGGAACTTAACATATAAAACGGAACAGGGTTTGGTGCTGCGAAACAAGTAACTTGAATGCTGTTTCAGTGTACAATGTAAGTCAATGGGGAGCTTATTTTTAATGATCATTTACTCATAAATGGAGTAATTGTCTTTGATTTTTGTGCAACTTTTGACTTGCATCATGCCAAGGTAATTTTTGCCCCAACAACACTAATTCTAAACCGAAACCTTTAAACGCGGTCTGGCGCTTTAAAGGTGGGATGAAATGGAAAAAGTGGACATTTTATTTTATTTTTAATCTCTCCCGAATATCTTGCTCACGAGTTCCTCAACCATTCTGAAAAGAAAAGAAAAACAGTTCAGATTTATTTCTATTTGCTTTTATTGTTGTTGTCCTTTACATGTCATCACGCAGCACATTTTCGTTACCGGGAAGTCATTTAAAATCGATGTGTATGGAGCTTTGATATACAAACTACACAAAACTGATTTTGTGTAGGCATATAATTTTCATATTGTCAGGCATATAATATATTCCTGACAATATAAGGACCACAGGTCTAAATGTGGCCATTAGGTGGTCTGAAAGTGTGAAACAAGGTGTTTTTCAATTCCCTGGGACTTTATAATGATTTGAAAGAATTGTAGTGTGAACGGATGCTGGCTGCAGGAAAGCTGAGCACCCCGCAGTGACCTCACAGACACTGTGCCATCGTTAAGACAGGCGGTCCCTGGACCCCCTGGTCGGGTTGGTGTCAGGGAACAATGATTCATTCTGCTTGTTATACCGACACACTGCAAATCACACTGTAGATCGAAGGCACGGAGAGAAACGGCAGACTCCATTTGCGACCGCAGCAGGCGTCGCGTCAGGTATAAATCTGTCGCAACAGGTATGAAACCGCCTTGACAGGTGAACTCTAGAATACGGCTGTTACAGCAAAGTGCTGTTAACTTACGAGCAAGCTCCTGTAAACTCCTGAATTGCGCCAGCCTATAGACCTTATTCCTGTCCAACTGTGGCTAGGATGTGCATGTCTTGCTGCCTTTTTCTGTATATCTACAACTTTCTTATAGCCTTTTTAGTCTTGGCGTTTGTTTGTTTGAAGTTCCTCTTTCTCTTGCTGTGTTGCCAAGTTTGCAACAGAAACAAGTGACCAGGTCTGTCAGTGATCAGCACTAATGAAAACAGCTGATCTACACTCACCGCGGCACATGGTGAGGTTCTAGATCTGTGATTTAAACACATTGAGAATGATGCAGCACATGACAAATTAAAAAAGTTCAATAATACTGTGTCTAATCTAAAAAAAGTTACAAAATATTGTGTAAGGCAATGAACCGGTGGCGAACTTTTGAAGAAAATCCAACAAGGCAGCTCTGTGCAGTAGAAGTTGTTTTATTTATTTATAATTCATTTGGAGCAGCAGGGATTAAAGCGACCAACGCATTTTGGCCATCTTGGGCCTTCGGAGAATGAATTGAAACATTTTGAATATATTTAAAGTGTTTTAATAAAAAGGCACACGATATTTACTGTTGGTTGTCTCGGGACGATCGCATATTCATCCGGGGTTCCTTGATGTGAAGAAATGTGACAACCAGTGCAAACCATTCTGTACTGAACTTTCGGTGTTTATTGAAAAATAAACAAGCATGAACAACTGCTATTTTTGGGGGGGAATCGTGAAAACGCAACTACCAATAATTTATTTGTAAGTGACTTCCTACATAAAAAAACAAGTCAACGCGGTTGCTTATAATAAAGCAGACATGGCAACACAGTGTGATGGGAGGCGTGCCTGTGTGTGTGCTCTGGTTCCAATCCCCACCAGTCCCTTGGCAGTGGATCATATAGGCCTCATTCGCCTGAAGTCTTGGCCATAATAACCTTGTTTTGACTTTTTGCCTGCTTTTGCATTTATTCTTTGCTATAGATGTCGTGCTCTGGGCCGGGTAATAAAATATACTGAGCTGAAATACTTGTAAGTTAAGTAAGTAAGTAAGTAATGCCTCTGTTGTTTGAGTCTGTGCTCACCTCAGGGATGTTCACACAACACAAGACACATTCAGGGGTTTTAACCACACTGTCACACCGGAGAACTCGCATGAACTGAAGTAGATTCTCATGATGTCATCACCACTACTAACTATCTATCTATCTATCTATCTATCTATCTATCTATCTATCTATCTATCTATCTATCTATCTATCTATCTACCTATCTACCTATCTACCTATCTACCTATCTACCTATCTACCTATCTACCTATCTCTCTCTATCTCTCTCTATCTCTCTCTGTGTCTCTCTGTGTCTCTCTGTGTCTCTCTGTGTCTCTCTCTCTCTCTGTCTCTCTGTCTCTCTGTCTCTCTCTCTCTCTCTCTCTCTCTCTCTCTCTCTCTCTCTCTCTCTCTCTCTCTCTCTCTCTCTCTCTCTCTCTCTCTCTCTCTCTCTCTCTCTCTCTCTCTCTCTCTCTCTCTCTCTCCCGATACAATACCACATTCCATTACCAGAAAATTATATATATAATAATACAAAAAAAAAAAAAAAAAATCTTATATGAAGTCCACCAAATAGCTGAATAATATAGCGGTCTAGAATAGCAGACTCCTCACTCAAATGTACACTTGGGGAAATCTAAAGCAAATTCCACAACATTTTATTTACCTGCCATAGTGTCAACCAATCGCTGGTTAGACTGGCATATTCACCATAGTGTCAACCCCTTACCCCTGTGTCTGATCACTGGTTAGACTGGTATATTCACCATAGTGTCAACCCCTTACCCCTGTGTCTTATCACTGGTTAGACTGGTATATTCACCATAGTGTCAACCCCTTACCCCTGTGTCTGATCACTGGTTAGACTGGTATATTCACCATAGTGTCAACCCCTTACCCCTGTGTCTGATCACTGGTTAGACTGGTATATTCACCATAGTGTCAACCCCTTACCCCTGTGTCTGATCACTGTTAGAGTGGCATATTCACCATAGTGTCAACCCCTTACCCCTGTGTCTGATCACTGGTTAGACTGGTATATTCACCATAGTGTCAACCCCTACCCCTGTGTCTGATCACTGGTTAGAGTGGCATATTCACCTAGTGTCAACCCCTTACCCCTGTGTCTGATCACTGGTTAGACTGGTATATTCACCATAGTGTCAACCCCTTAACCCTATGTCTGATCGCTGGTTATAATGACATATACACTATGGTGTCAATCCCTTACCCCTGTGTCGGACCACTGGTTATGCTGTTATATTTATCAATACTGAATGATCTGACAATGACAAATGTGGGCCAATACTGATACTTTTCTAGTACCGTTACAGTATTGCCGATACCGATATGAACCAAAATGACAAAAAAGGGCTGGTCCCAAATACTTTTTCCAATACTGATACAGTATTGGGACATCCCTAATATCTACTAACACGGTGCCAGTAGTTAATATTTCTGGAAGGACAGAATAACATTTTGTGATATTGTTGGTTATAAGAAACAAACTAGCGCCACGCTCCTTGTCCTTTCTGTGTTTCTGGTGTCCCTTGGTCCTGTAGTTGGTGTTTTATTTCGTGTTCAGTTTTAATTAGTCCTGGTTTCCTCTTTAGTTGGTCCATCTTGCCTCAGCTCGCTTTTTACGTGCGTTTATTATGATTTGTCACAGCCCGAGTTGCCTTTGTCCGTGGTGGAATCGTCGTTAATCATTTTTGAAAAGTCTATGAGTAGCCGGGCCTAACCTGAAATGATGTTGGCCTGTGGCAGATGAGCTGATCTGATTGGATCTCACTTACGGGTCGTCATCCCCGGCCCCCTCCACTGAAAATGAAAGCTTAGGTGTCGAGGCTAGTCTATGAAGAATAAGAATGGAGAATTAATTTCTGCCCACGGGCGTCATTGTGAAAGGGGCCGAACTGCTCGGCTCTATACACCCCTCCCTGATCATGTTTACACTCTCAAGAGTTACAATATTCAACATGTGAATTATCCCAAGTCTACACAACTAGAGAATGTAGAAGATTAATGGTCATTTTGGTCTGGACTGTTTGTGTTTCCCAAATTCAGGCTGGAATTGTGGACAAAAATGGGAACGGTGGGTCTGTGGCTCAAATGCTGAATAAATAGTGAGCCCTGGTAGTAATAAAGCCTTAAGGCTTTATTACTTCTTTCTTTCATTATTTTTTACAGGGAAGGATACTTATAACTGCAGCAGCCATTTTTCAGCTGCAGTTCTGTGTAGACGAAACACGTTGTGACAGTGCGGCGCTCCCTAATGATAAAATATACATGGCTAAATAATTGGATATTGTAGCCTATAGGATGAATTATTGCAACATTCCACTAACAAGGCCAAAAGCATTTAGGTGTACTGTATGTTAATAAATTAAATTCTACCTTCCATTTAATTGAAAAGTGCATTGGTCAACACAGCAGGGCAACAGTCTAGGAAATGGCCTGTCTCTTGGCAACAGTTGGTTGACATTTGGGAGAGGATATGTTGTTATATATATATATATATATATATATATATATATATATATATATATATATATATATATAATATATATATATATATATATATATATATATATATATATATATATATATATATATATATATATATATATATATATATATATATATATATATATATATACACACACACACACACACACACACACACACACTGGTGCACTAGTGCCAATTATAAGTAGCCGACAACATCCAGAGCTGTGTGTGTGTGTGTGTGGGTGGGTGGGTGCACATGCCACATGCCGCTGTGCAGTAGTGTGAGTGCTGGTATATCTTAGCAGTAGAGCCTCTACGTGCACAGAGCAATCATTGCTTTATGTTGTGTAGCAGTAACATTTCATACGGCTTCAGGTAAATGTAACAAACCTGCAAGTAGTAGCATAAACTGTAGCACTGGCTGACATGACATAAGATAAAGCAAGCTACTGTATGGAGTCCGTCGCTATAGAATATGGTGAAAAGAGCGTTTTAAGAAGCAGTTTCATCCACGGGTATGGCGGCCATGTCTTTAAATCCAAGTACCTTTTTTAAAGTACAGATTTTCAACTAAGCTGCAAACATGTATGTAGTAGCACTTGGGCTGTATTTTGGGACTGCATGCAAGTGGTTATACCCTTAATACTGTAGACATAACCATAAACTCAGTAAAACTATGCAATACTTAAGCATAACCTCAATCACACTATACCTAAACAAAAAAAAAAATGTTTTATTTGTTTGGCCGCAACCAGATTGGGAGAATATGGAGGCTGGTACATTTTCCAAAAAATAATATTTTAAAATTAAATGAAAACTGTTGAATCCATTATGGTTAAAATTAAGGCTGTCAGCACTAGTTGATCGCGAGTTAACTCAGCTGTGAGTTAACTTGATTATTATTTTTAGTGCGAGATTAACTCACAGTAAAACCAAAGGCCAAGTGGGTCTATTTGGTTCAATTTCGCCAAATGCAGGTGAATAATTGTTAAATATCTGCATCAGTTAAGTTACTTTAAAATAAGTCTACACAATTAGAGAATGTAGAAAACTTTCTACAAAATGTGCATGTTCGCTCCTAATGATACCAACATCAAATTGTTGACAAATTCTTTAATTTAAGTCTGGAAGTCTAAATAAATGTCATCAAATGGTGGTCTGTGGCTCAAATGAAGAATAAATAATTGACCTTGATATGAATATTCTTGAAAAACACTCATTTAAGGTATATTTAGAACTAATAAAAAATATGCGGTTAAATTGCGATTAATGAAAGATTAACCATGGGCAATCATGTGATTAATCGTTTGTATAGGAAGGGGGTGGGGCAACTAAAATGAACATCAAATATCTAAATACTGAATGGAGAAATGTATAAACTGGCTGAGGTGTTCACATGAGCTGGTAGTAGACCATAGAAAATGCCAAAAATACCAAAAGTTGTTTTGCAAGTGAAATATGAGAGAGAGAGAGAGAGAGAGAGAGAGAGAGAGAGAGAGAGAGAGAGAGAGAGAGAGAGAGAGAGAGAGAGAGAGAGAGAGAGAGAGAGAGAGAGAGAGAGAGAGAGAGAGAGAGAGAGAGAGAGAGAGAGAGAGAGAGAGAGAGAGAGAGAGAGAGAGAGAGAGAGAGAGAGAGAGAGAGAGAGAGAGAGAGAGAGAGAGAGAGAGAGAGAGAGAGAGAGAGAGAGAGGCAGAGAGAGGCAGAGAGAGAGAGAGAGAGGCGATGGGAGAGGCGAGCTGCACCCCAGCCGGTGGGTCATACATTCTCCCCCAGTGCTTAATGAGATGTCTGGGCGAGAGAACATGGCTGTCATATCTCACCCTGTCCGCCGCCCCGTGGAAGATAAGAGGCAGGCGGAGCGAGGCGAGGGTCCATCTGACAGGATTCTCTGTCCGTCACCCCCAATCTAAAGACAGAGACCTCATCCAGCCCAGAGCCGTTAGACCTGCAGGTCATCACCTTGCTCTGCTTACTGCTTCCCGACATCCAAAACATCATCACTCCCGCAGCACGCCGGCCGTATCGCTCCGGGGGGAATGCTTGTCTGTCTTTAAAAATGAATTGTGTCACTGATCAGATTCTAGTTTCTGATGCTAGATTCTAGTTCCTCATGCCAGATTCTAGTCCCCCACGGTAGATTCTAGTTCCTCTCAGTAGATTGTAGTTTCTGAAGTTAGATTCCAGTTTCTGACACTAGATTCTAGTTCCTGACACTAGATTCTAGTCCATGACACTAAATTCTAGTTTGTGACACTAATTTCTAGTCCCTGGCGCGAGATTCTAGTTTTTCTGGAAAAATCTGTTTCTGTGTCAGTGATGCTTAACATATTTCATAGGAAGGACCCCCAGAAATATCTATTATTTAGCTGCAGAACCTCATCTAAAAACATGTTGTTCTAGGGATCCCCCAGAAGCAGAAGTTAAAAATGTTTGCTTCCGAAATAATGTATTCAAAGATTTGCACCACATTTTCAGATTTTTTCCAAAAATAGCAGAACTACAAGCTCATATCGCGCCACTCGGTGGCGCGATATGAGCTTGTAGATCTGCTATTTTTCAACAGCTAAAACACCAAAATGCGTTAAGTACACAAAGGTTAAAAATGAATCTGAGGTATTCACTGGAAGCAGAGGGGTTGTTTTTTTTTTTTTCTTTTTGCTTCTTGCCACTGGGCAGTGGTAGTTAGTGGGCTGTGTGGGCTGTCCATTTACAACTGCCCGTTTGCCATCGCGCTTTCGATTCGAATGCTAATAATTTGTTGAGACTTTTTTATTATGAGAACCTGCTACGCCCATCAGTCTGTGACGCCAGTGATGGGCAAGTTACAGGGAAAATGTAGTAAGCTACACTACTTGCTACTCTCGATAAAATGTAGCTAAGCTACACTACAAGCTATCCCCAGAAAATTGTAGCAAGCTACACTACAAGCTACACAACAAAAGTAGCTTGATGCAGCTTGCTACATCAACACTACATAATATAAATATATATCTCAACTTAATGTACAACCTTCTAAATAATAATCATAATAATAAAATAATATAAATAAAAATCATAATAATATTAATTTAGGTGGCATGTTCAAGTGTTGGGATGTATATTAGAGGTTTTCTACCCATTAAAAATGGGCGGAATTTGAAAATTTGTGTGGGAAAATGTAGTGAGCTACTTTCCTTTTTACTCGATACAAGTAGTGTAGCTTCACTACAAGCTACTCGAAACAAGTAGTGTAGCTTCACTACAAGCTATTCCCAGAACAAATGTAGTAAGCGACACAAGTTACGGGAAAATGTACTTATGCTATGTAGCTTAGCTACTTGTAACAAGTTACTGCCCATCACTGCGTTAGCCTTGTGACATGCTCAGCATTACGGCCAGGACACCATACCTGGCTACACCACAGTGATCTGGAATACCAGCCATTATTGCCATTTAGGTTGATCTTGCCCCGTTAAATAACCCCTGTATACTCAAAATACGATCTAAACTTTTAGAAATGTTGCATCCAATTTCGAAATTCAGACTGTTAAAAGTTGTCATTCACCGTGCCTTTGTTCACAAAATGCCTGTTATGAACTATGAACAGCCTTGTAGACACAGTCTTGTCAGCAGATCTTTTCAAAGCATATCCGAATAGAAATCTATTATTAGACTATTCTAATGGGCCCGTATAACTCCGCATGACATGACAAAAAACATCACCAGTGAGAAAATAAATGCAGTAGTATAGACCTGCGTGAAGTTGGCACCCCATGATTTTTCAAATTTTGGTGTCATTCTTTAGTGCTCCATTTGTGCTGAATTGTGCCGTAAATTTCAGAATTTGTGCTGCTACCATTCTGGAGATAATTGAGGTCAATCTGCACCCCGCACTTGGGGTGGTCTAAAATGGGCTAAAATGGGCTGATCTTTTAATGCTCGGTGTGCTGGAATTTGTGCCGTTGAAATCGTCATTTGTGCTGTTTTTATTGATTTTATATGAATACTTATATTTGCACCCCGTATATAAATGTTCATATAAAATCAATAAAAAACGGCACGAATGACGATTTCAGCGGCACAAATTCTATAACTCTATATTTCTATAACTTTAATTATCTCCAGAACGGTAGCAGCACAAATTCTGAAATTTACGGCACAATTCAGCACAAATGGAGCACTAATGAATGACACCATTTTTATTTTTATTTTTTTGAAATTTGAAAAATCATAGGTCGTAGTATAGACCTATTAACCCATTTTAGGCACAAACATATCTTGATGTTCTAAGCATTATGTTGTAACACAAGCTTGCAGGTCTGCTGTTTTTAGTTTGCCTTCTACCTGGAACTATACATATTTCCATATTTTCCAATTCTTAGGTGCTCGATCTCCTGCAACCCGTCATTTGTGACCGCTCTGCATGCTTGGTGAACGGACAACACGCTCCAGTCCACAGCTTATATGGGATGTCCCCAGGGGTGGATGTAACATTTCCCAATTGGGGGGGCAGGAGAAAATGGTAAGGGGGGCGGCTTCATCGCCCGTGGCGCGAAGCGACACGGGCGATGCCATTTTCATTCATTCCATACCATTTTCAGTTACAGGACTTTTATTAGTCAAGTAAATAATAACATCAGTTGTTGAAGTTGCAACAGACATGCAGCATGCATAAAGGTCTGACTCAGAGAGTTTTCTGTTTTCAATGATGAAATGCTGTTGGTTTAGTGGTGACACAGCTGTAGTTAGTTAGTAGCAGTAGTAGTGGTTCAAATCATTTTAAATATAAGCACTTTAATTTGTAATACCGTGGGTTCTTTTGCATGCCGTTATGTTTGGGGGTGCAGTCTGGGCATTTAGGGGGGCATTGCCCCCCCATGCCCATGCCTAGATCCGCCCCTGGATGTCCCCGATCCGATCGCAACATCCCTATCAGCAGCCATCCTACCAACAATGACCAAACGCCTCTGTTAGTAAAGCTGGCGGGACAAACTGTCACAAGATAAATGATGTGTAAACACCCGAGGGCTCGGCCGAGTGCACCGACAGGCTGCTGAACGGCACAGCGACACCAAAGCCATTACAAACGTCCAGAGGATTTGTGCCATAGCAGTTTGGGGAGGGGCTTACCTAAAGGTCTATTTAGAAAAAAAAGGTGGGTAGGGGGGAACAGTCCTGACCTTTTTTTAAAAAAGTACGAGGTTAATGTTAGGTTGTTAAAGGGATACTTCGCCGAAATTAAACCTCGTCTGTATGGTTATACTATCGTGCATCCGTGCCTCTGTGTCCGTGTCTCAGCGCATACTGTAGTGGAACACCAGAGGAGGGGGTTCCAGACCGTATCATACTGTAGTGGAACACCAGAGGAGGGGGTTTCAGACCGTATCATACTGTAGTGGAACACCAGAGGAGGGGGTTCCAGACCGTATCATACTGTAGTGGAACACCAGAGGAGGGGGTTCCAGACCGTATCATACTGTAGTGGAACACCAGAGGAGGGGGTTCCAGACCGTATCATACTGTAGTGGAACACCAGAGGAGGGGGTTCCAGACCGTATCATACTGTAGTGGAACACCAGAGGAGGGGGTTCCAGACCGTATCATGCTGTAGTGGAACACCAGAGGAGGGGGTTCCAGACCGTATCATACTGTAGTGGAACACCAGAGGAGGGGGTTCCAGACCGTATCATACTGTAGTGGAACACCAGAGGAGGGGGTTCCAGACCGTATCATACTGTAGTGGAACACCAGAGGAGGGGGTTCCAGACCGTATCATACTGTAGTGGAACACCAGAGGAGGGGGTTCCAGACCGTATCATACTGTAGTGGAACACCAGAGGAGGGGGTTCCAGACCGTATCATACTGTAGTGGAACACCAGAGGAGGGGGTTCCAGACTGTTTACCACCTACGTCACTGCCCTAAAAGTGATGTAGGTGGTAAACGTTTCCCAGAGCACTGAACACTAAAGGAGGCAGAGGAGAGCAGCAAGGCACGCACAGAATATACTTTCTCTGGCGCCACCGTGTGGCTTTTTTTTTTTTACATGTATATATTTTTTCACATATTTCGATGCAGTTGTACAGCATTTAAAGGCATTCCGTACCGGCGAAGCACTCCTTTAAGACATAAGTTTTACTGAGGTTAAGTTTAGGACTAACGTTAGTGTTGGGTGTGGCCGATAAAAAAATAAATAAAACATTTGAGGTAAAAATTCCCCATAGGAGTCAATTTTGGATCCCACTCATTAGTCTCTCATTGCCGCCCTGTCGTGCGTCCGTCCGTAGCTTGTAGTTAATTTACTACTGCTGTGCACCGTTGTTTTGGACGGCAAAATATAGAAATTGACATAACTACTCCCCGAAACAAAGACTTCAAGACTATTTTTGCCTTGAAATTAAATGCATCGGAGAGGAACCCGGAAATGCTATAGTAGAAGAAGTGAGCTGTGGACCTGAGACTGTGACACACCTCACCTGTAGTGTGTGTATAGTGTATGTAGTCACATTGTTGGGTTGTTTTTCTACAATTTTGGCACCACTAAACCAACAGCATTTCATCATTGAAAACAGAAAACTCTCTGAGTCAGACCTTTGGTTTTATGCATGCTGCGTGTCTGTTGCCACTTCAGCAACAACAACTGATGTTATTATTGATGCTTTACTTGACTAATAAAAGTCCTGTAAATGAAAATGGTATGATGAGTGCGGCTTCATAGCCCGTGTCGCTTCGCGCCACGGGCTATGAAGCCGCCCCCATACCATTTTCTTTTGCCCCTCCAACATGTTCTCTTGCCCTCCCCCCCAAATGAGACATGTTATATTCGCCCCTGCCTCACGCCCCCCTGAGACCTGCAACAACAAGACCCTGCCCGACTTCCAGAACAGACTTTTTTGCCAAGGTCTAGAAGGCTTGGTTCGGGTGAGTAGTTAACATGGCTTTTGTGTATTTTTTCCGACGTCTAAAACAGCAATGCAGTAGGCGAGACTGTCTGAGAGACGCGCTGGACCGGGGCTAGGCCCAGGGGCGGATATAACATGTCCCATTTGGGGGGGGGTAAGAGAACATGTTGGAGGGGCAAGAGAAAATGATATGGGGGCGGCCACGGGCGATGAAGCCGCACCCATACCATTTTCAGTTACAGGACTTTTATTAGTCAACTAAAGCATCAATAATAACATAATTTGTTGAAGTTGCAACAGACACGCAGCATGAAAAGCTAAAGGTCTGACTCAGAGAGTTTTCTGTTTTCAATGATGAAATGCTGTGTGGGTTAGTGGTGCCAAAATTGTAGTTAGTAGCAGCAGTAGTGTTTCAAATCATTTTAAATATAGGCACTTTAATCTGAAATATCTTGGGTTGTTTTGCATGCCATCGTGTTTGAGGGGGCAGACTTGAGTATTTAGGGGGGCACTGCCCCCCCATGCCCATGCCTAGATCCGCCCCTGGCTAGGCCTAGTCATAAACAACGCCCCGCTGTGTTGTGTTGTCTGACTGACCAGCCACCGCGGTGAAGAGGAACGATGCAAGGTCACGGGTCTTCCTGTCATCCTGCGTCCCGGTTGGCTGGATGACAGGACCAGTGAAGTGGAGCCGCCGCCCGTCGCTAAAAAAGAATCCCTCGGCTGTTGGAGTCGTGTCAATTCGGGTGACCCGAGTGGAGCTCTGGTGAAGCGGCTTTGAGTCTTTGTTTTGACGTGTATATAGGACCACAAAAAGGGCTCTATAGCGGTGGTTTTCAACCAGTGGTCTGGGGACCACCAGTGGTCCTTGAGAGAGTTCCTGAGAA
This sequence comes from Benthosema pterotum, assembly GCA_039105355.1. Lineage (NCBI taxonomy): Eukaryota > Metazoa > Chordata > Actinopteri > Myctophiformes > Myctophidae > Benthosema > Benthosema pterotum. The sequence continues at coordinate 5,392,677 of CM076984.1, forward strand.
AGTTCCCTATATATGGGAACTCTTGAAAGTGATTTATAAGAATTATATACTCTATGCAAAACAGATTTGCATATAAAGTTTTTTGTTTCCATATGGGTTGGTTAACCAGATGTAACATTTGTTGCACTGCCAGGCTAAATGATGGTGCTGTGCGCTCGGTCCGGTATATGCAGCTTCTCTACTAGCTCACCGACTGCTGTATTCACATGATGCTTACTTCCATAGCAACTTTAGTGGTGGGTGCGTGCGTGCGTGCGTGCGTGCGTGTGGTGTGTGATAGCGATGCGTACTGCATTGCTAGACTTGCTAATTAAGATAGACCCCCCCCCCACACACACACACACACACACACACACACATACCCCCCCCCCCCCCCCCCCCCCCCCCCCCCCCCCCCCCCCCCCCCCCCCCCCCTTTGCCAGTGGCTTCATGATGACTGTCCACAGAAAGAGCTATACTTTAATGCAACAAAAGTAGATTCATCACGTCTCATAGCACGCCACTCTGTGGCGCTATGAGACGTGAACACCTGCTATTTTTCATTAAAACTTAAAACAGTTTTTTACTTCAGGCAGTTTCATCTTTACAATTACCTTGCTGTTAAGAGACATTGATTTTTGAAGGGAAATCACTTTTTTGCTGTTTGACAGTGACGCCATCGTAAACCGGTGTTGAAACACAGACCGGTATCTCCGGCCCTCGACTTGTACCGATTTTTCTATTTTGGCCCACTCTGTATTTGGGTTTGACACCCCTGGTGTAAAGGAAAAGAGAGAAAAGCGGGGGGTGGGGGCTTGGGGCATGAGAGGGAAAGAGAAAAAAAGGGCATTCTTTTGTTCTGTTTTTTTTTTTTTTCCTTTCTGTCCGTCTTTTTTCATGGAACCTTCAGTTGCTCTGCTATCGATTTGACTGACACCAGGGTATCTCGGCACTGACTGCCTGCCGTGGCGCGGGGGGGGGGGGGGGGGGGGGGGGGGGGGGGGCGTCTTCATCTACAGATGGTTGGGCAGATGGGGGGGGGGGGCTAGCGGCAGCGGCAGGGGTGAAAGTCGAGACTGACACAAGGGAGAGAGAGAGATAGAGAAAGTACTGATTAGGATGTCAACCATCAGAGTCGTGCCTATTGATCCGATAGGGATGAAAGACAATAGACTGGCTTGCGTTTGCCTCCTGGATAACAATGGGGCCAATAATAGGCTGATGATCTCTATTCTCTGGAGCAAAGCTCCGAAGGACGTTGTTGGTTGTTCCTTTTTTTTTCCTAGTTTGGCTGGAAATAAATCTCGTTATGGTCTCATGATCATCAGCGCGTTTATGGAACGTTTTCGAACATCGGATGTTCTTTAGGATGCCATCAGCGATGCAGTGATAATTAAACACCCAACAATTATGCCATTGCACACCTTCTTTTGCAGCATTGTGAGCCGGTAGATCTGCTGTTTTCAAAAATATTGAAACGAGACTTTTATACTTTCGGTATGTTAATGCATTTCCCGCCTGTACTTGCCGTCCCACTGGGCCGAACTCACGGAACACGACAACTAATTGACTCCTTTAGTCCATCTTTTGATCCATATGTAGAATTTGCCGTTTTTTTTTTTTTTTCCTTTTTATTTGGGACAAAATGGGCACGTGCATTTTGAAAAATCATTGCCGCCGCAACCGATTCTATCCCATGCATTCAAATGACATTATCTCCGATTCTACCCCTCAATGTCTTTTGGCAAACTAGCCGATTTCACTGAGAGACAGCGGTACACCCGGGAACCCGCGACACAGATTCTTTAGAGTTAGAGGGCAGAATGGTCAAGACACCAGAAGCACAATTACGTCATCCTACATCTGGTTTCGGATATCTGGCGTTTCAAAATAAGGGTTTGAAACGTGAAAGCTGCAAGACACATAAGTAATCCTCACATTTGGCGCAAAAGCCGTTAAGTGCATTTTTTTTACCCTGATGCTTCTGTACTTAAAATTCATTTCACAATATAGGTACATTGTTTATTTAACGTAATGGGGTAGCTTGTGCAAAATGTATACTTTTACTTAAGTAAAACGTTTAACCACCATGGTTGCTCATTGTCGATAAAGAAAACCTTTCGAGGAGCACAGATCAATAGGTGTGTGGCAAAGAGTTGCTGTACATGACAAGAAAACCTTGCGAGGATCTCAGTCCAACACAATTCAGCTTGCATTTTCTCAGCGGGCATAATTCAGAAAATGGGAGTCAAATCGATAACTTCAGAATTTTATTATACTGTACAGAAGCAAAAGTCCCAGTAGTACGGTGTGGACCAGAGGCGGATTGGCACATATTTTCCCACCGGGACAATTTTGCCTTTGCCAGGCCACCCTGGGGGGACAGCTGGTTAACCAGATGTAACTCTTTGAGAGCGTAAAAATGAAACCAAATGGACCCTTGCGGGTCCATTTGGTTTCATTTTTACACCCTCAAGAGTTAAAATATTCATCATGTGAATTAGCCCAACTTAGTCTACACAACTAGAGAATGTAGAAGATTAATGGTAATTTTGATCTGTATGTTCCAGGCGAGCATCTATAGCACATTCTAGTGCATTTTGGAAGTGCCACTCGTGCATTTTGGATCTTGTCCAGGCCACTAGGTGGCGCAGGCCACCGGGAAAACTCCCTGTACTCCAGATGGCCAATCCGCCCCTGGTAAGGACGTTATGCATGTGCGTCCATGGCGTGTGGTGGTGATGATGATACATACGTAAGGGATGACATTCTCCCTTTAAGGGGCCAGGAATAATTGGTGAGTTTCCGATGGTTAAGAAGAACATTCCGTTGTCTCTGGGGGGAGAAATCTGAGCTCTACAGTTCAACCACCTGCTTCAGTCTCCACAGACATCTCTTCCTTCACATTTCAGCCCTGAGGCTGGAAACTAAATCATTAACTCCAGAAGAGTGTATAGAGAGCCTTCTACTGTACCAGAAACATTCAACTTCTAGCTACAAACACACAATAATTCAATGTTTTTCTTACCTACAATAGCAGAACAGACCTTTAACTGAGGACCCAGTGGTTCGTCACAAAACAAAAACAAAAAAAGACAATATTCTTTCTCTCTAATACGATCACATCACTGCATTTCCACTACTGGTGTCTGCCTTGGTCCCCAGGACATTAATCAATCACTCCAAGATGTAAAACCACAATCCTGTCTGGCGCTAGTCGTACAGTATCTCTGGATGGATAAGCTCCACAACTCTCATATGGACCGCCTAATGGCAGAGAAAAAGAAATAGTGCAGTTTCTGGCTTATCCAGTCTACACGTACATTTATACAAGCACGGCAGGCACATTCATGTATCAAAGTTTTTGGCTATTAGTAGTGAATGTTCACACACAAAGAGATATAGAACTTCCAATATATACATTGATGACGAGCAGTTTATCCGGGCATGTGCAAGCAGCAAGTTTTATGTATGGACGCTAAATGTACCAACATGTTATCGTGAGTGGAGAACGTGATGGTAGATTCCTGTCCCTCTGGGAAGCATTGGCCGTGCAAGGTATTACCCCTACACAAAAACAGGGCGAGTTTGCTGAATTCCACAAGTGTAATTCAGAAAATACCATTTTACGATCAGTAGGCAGCATTTATTTTTATTTTTTTCACTATAGATTTCACCTTAGAATTAGCCTGGCTAAAGCCAGACCGAATCAGCTGATGGCAAAACAATTGCCTGTCTGCAGATTGGTCTGTAATAGCTCAATTGTACACCCACTTCCTACTCCAGAGAACTGGGGTGGCCAATCGGGACACAGTATTTAAATATGTTTGCGTACTGTGTCCCGATTGGCCACCCCAATGTACAATCAAGGTATTCCAGACCTACCTACTGACAGGCATTTTTGTTTGCCAACAGCTGATTCGGCCTGACTTTAGGGGTTTAGGCATAAGGCTACCTCATAGGGTAGTTCATTGACTGAGTGACTGACATGTCTGGCAGATGAGATTGAGAGGTGAGCCTCTAAAAAAACAACCAGGATTGTACCTTTTTAAGCCTAGAGTGTACAGTGGTAGGAGCCGACCGATTAGCTTTGTCATTAATTAATTCCCCGCGGTGCATCGTGTCATAGCGATTACTGTAGAGGAGAAGATGTTGAGAAGCGGGTCATTAAAGAGGTCGTTGAGAGGTTTGTTATCAGCATGCCCATCCTGCCGCCCCACTCATCAACTGACATGCAGACAAATGAGGAATTCAACCCAGACCTTCACATATTGATTGACGGCTTTGCTTTCAAAAAAGGGACGACCACTAGAGAGACATGCACAAGGTCAACACGCGCTAAGCTAACATGGGACGGTTGTCCATCCCTTCCCTTAAACACCCTGGCCAACGCACCAAGCACACTATAGGGACTGTTCTCCCACCTGACTGACTCCCACACATTGGAATCTGTAACAGTGGTGGACTGGGCGAAAAAAAACGGCACAGACATTTTTTTAGCGTGATTTGGCCCTAGACTGGCCCACCACAACCAGCGCGTGATGGACCAATTCTATCTGGTATAGTTGGTTAACCAGATGTAACTCTTTGAGAGCGTAAACATGAAACCAAATGGACCCTTGCGGGTCCATTTGGTTTCATTTTTACACCCTCAAGAGTTAAAATATTCATCATGTGAATTAGCCCAACTTAGTCTACACAACTAGAGAATGTAGAAGATTAATGGTCATTTTGATCTGTATGTTCCAGGCGAGCATCTAGCACATTCTAGTGCATTTTGGAAGTGCCACTAGTGCATTTTGGATCTTGTCCAGGCCACTAGGTGGCGCAGGCCACCGGGAAAACTCCCTGTACTCCAGATGGCCAATCCTCCCCTGTCCTTGCTTGCTCTCCACTAGGCCCCTTAGGCAAGGTGCTTGTGCAGATCCGACACACCAAAGGTCTGATGCGGATTAAACATGCGATGCGATGTGATGTGGTGCGATGCGCTGCCCCGACCGTGCTTGTGGTTATGATTAGGTGGTCCCCAGCTAAATAATGGAAAGTTTGTTAACCAGATGTAATTATTTTCGAGAGCGTAAAAACGAAACCAAATGGATCTTTGCGGGTCCGTTTCATGTTTACACTCTCAAGAGTTAAAATATTCACCATCTGAATTAGCCCCAAGTCTACACAACTAGAGAATGTAGAAGAATGGTGATTTTTGATCTATGTTTACCTTCCAAAATCCAGCCTGGTATTATGGACAAAAGCAAAATAAATCTTTACTTTTGGGGTCTGTGGGGTTAAAATGGTGGTACGTGGTTCAAATGTTGAAAACCACTGGGTTAGGGGGGTAGGCTTGCAGGATAATTAGTATGACGGAACTAAGGCGTGTACTCCGGCAATGTTGGGCCAGTTGATGCCAAACTGCGCACCCACACTAAGCTGAATCTCTGCCACAAATTTCTTATAGTGTAAACCTTTAGTTTTGTTTCTTTTCTTTTCTCACACACATTTCTTCACTCTCACATTTTATATCCATACATCACCAAAACTTGTATGGTTGCGATCAACACACAGTTTTCCTGATTTCCCATATTCCATGCCGGTTGTCTAAGATTCCCTAGTCAAAGTTTTGGGATTGGATTGAAATGCCCCCAAAATAATAATGAACATAGTGTGAAATTATTGAATTTTTTGCACGCACATTCCCACTCGTATACAAAATGAACGGGGAGACGAGTGTGGGATTCAAATTCAGTTCCCCCACGACTCCCAAAGAGGTTAGTGTACTGCAGGGGTTTTCAACTGGTGGTCCGGGGACCACCAGTGGTCCTTGAGAGGGTTCCAAGTGGTCCCCAGCTAGGTTGTTTAACCAGATGTAACTCTTGAGAACGTAAAAATGAAACCAAATGGACCCTGGCGGGTCCATTTGGTTTCATTTTTACACTCTCAAGAGTTAAAATATTCATCATGTGAATTACTCCAAATCTACACAATTAGAAGATTTATGGTCATGGAGAGAAGCAAAAGAAATCTTTAGTTTTGGGATCTGTGGGGCTAAAGTGTCCTCAAATGGTGGTCCGTGTCTCAAATTCTGAATATATGGTGGGCCCTGGGATGAAAAAGGTTGAAAACCACTAGTGTACGGTACCAACTGCCTGTGTTGCCAGCAGTGTTGGGAATATTACTTTACCTTGTTAATATATTATTACCGGTATTAATTATTACCTTCATTTTAAAGCAATATATTATATTACAATATTACTGTCAGAGCAAGTGTAATATATTAATATTACTATTACATATTACTTTTAAAAAATATTGCGTAGGCCAGTGGCATACCTACAATAAAGCAAGCACACTTGGCTCTCTGGCCAAATCCATATGAAATCACCTTGAAAAAACGTCACTCCTTAATACATTATGTACTGGCGTAGACCTACCTCAACTATGGAGAGTTAACACAGAAGGTAAATGAATTCCTTGAATTCATGGAAGCAAGTAAATAATTTGATGACAAATAATAGAAAATAAGTAATTATTTAATTTCTGCAGTTGTCAATATAATTTCACAAGAACACTTGCAACGAGACAGATTGCAGAAAGTAATATAAGAAAGTAATGCAGTAATGCAGAAAGAAAAGTGTAATATATTAGATTTTTTTGTTAGGTAATATATTTATATTACAAGTTACTGCATTTTGGTAATATATTATGTAATATATTAAGTTACGTAGTGCACATGTCCCAACACTGGTTGCCAGGCACCCCACATTTAATAGTTAATTATTCAGAGCTGAAACAATGAACTGATTACCAGATAACTCTGTGTACAAAAGGCTCCAATATTACCAGAGCAAAATGCAAAAATAAAAAAAAAAAAAAAAAAAAAACATGCAGCTGGAAGCAGGTGGTAAATCCTCTGTGTCGAGGTCTGGATGCGATTATTTATTCAGGTGGTGTATTCAAGGTCTTAACATAATGTGGCTCTGGAGTTTTAATGCTAAACGATAACAGACACAGCGTTGTAGCGAAGAGGGGTTGCCGCCGCAAAGACTTGTTTGAGCAGCCCTCTGAACATCAATGTAACACAGACGGTTTCCTCCAGGGAACATCACGTTTTCAGCATCACAGTCCATCTACAATCAGGGGCGGATGTAACATGTCCCATTTGGGGGGGCAAGAGAACATGTTGGAGGGGCAAGAGAAAATGGCATGGGGGCGGCTTCATCGCCCGTGACGCTTTGCGCCACGGGCGATGAAGCCGCACCCATGCCATTTTCGGTTACAGGACTTTTATTAGGCAAGTAAAGCATCAATAATAACATCAGTTGTTGTTGAAGTTGCAACAGACACGCAGCATGCATAAAGCTAAAGGTCTGACTCAGAGAGTTTTCTGTTTTCAATGATGAAATGCTGTTGGTTTAGTGGTGGCAAAATTGTAGTTAGTAGCAGTAGTAGTGTTTCACATCATTTTAAATATAAGCACTTTAATTTGAAATATCTTGGGTTGTTTTGCATGGCATCGTGTTTGGGGGGGCAGACTGGGTATTTAGGGGGGCATTGCCCCCCATGCCATGCCTAGATCCGCCCCTGTCTACAATAAGTGCTGTTATATGCAAAGAGCATCCCACGCCTTTAATTACGCCTTTAATGTCTTTTCAGAGCAGGGGTTTTCAACCTTTTTCATACCAGGGCCCACCATTTATTCAGCATTTGAGTCACTATACGGACCACCATTTGGGGACATTTCAGCCCCACAGACCCCCAAAAACTAAAGATTTCTTCTTCTTTTGTCCACAATTGTAGCCTGGATTTGGGAAACAAAACAGGCAAAACATGAAGACCAAAATGACCATGAATCCCCTAGTTGTATAGACTTGGGCTAATTAAGATGGTGAATATTTTAACTCTTGAGAGTGTAAAAATGAAACCAAATGGACCCGCAAGGGTCCATTTGGTTTCATTTTTACGTTCTGAAGAGTTACATCTGGTTAACCAACTTAGCTGGGGACCACCTGGAACCCTCTCAGGGACCACTGGTGGTCCCCGGACCACTTGTTAATGATACAATATGTGCACCATTAATGATACACATATTGGCCTCCCTAACAACATTGTCGAGACAGGTTTACATGGTTTGTTTTTGGACCGCAATTCTCATGAGATGACGACCCAATGTTATTCTGAGCGAGTGACATCAGGACTTTTGCACTATATGGTTACGGGTACAGCCACTTTCAGCCGCTTGTGTTCGCATTCACAACCTTATTCTTACGGTCATGATGACTCCACACTTCATGACCGTGTAAAGGTGAAAGTGGGAACAAATATTGCCTGGTCTTGGACTGAGAGCTTTGCCTTGGTGGCCTTGCTCTGTCGTCGTCATGCCAACGGAGCATTTGTTGTTGTTGTCGTTAATTTCCTTGGTCTGCGAACGGTCACGGTGCGAGTCGGGTATTCTGCTTCTGTGCATGCATTCCATGACCATGGTAGCAGTGGCTCAGGGGAAAGCGAGGCCAAAGGTCAAAGAAGACGTGGAGACAAGACTGTCGAGGAAGATCTAAGTGAGATGGGTGTCAGACAGGGGTGTAGTGGAGGGGGGACGCGGGGGGGCGGCGTCCCCTCACTTCTCACATCAAGAATAATTTTGGGGCAAAAATAGGCCTATGTTTTTTGTCTTGTCATCTACTTTTATGGATACAATTAGGCATAACAAATCTTTCTCAATAGGCCTATGTTTAATAGCGTGTCTGTGTGTGTTGCGCAGGTGCACACAAATGCGCATGCAAATGCAAGTGTGCAATGCATGCACGTGTCTTAAAGGGGAATTCCGCTCATTTTCAATATTTTACTTTGTCATTACAGATGTTGGGTGGACATGATAAAAAAAAAGTTCCCCCCATTCTGTGTTTCCTAGAAATGGAGGTCGGGGAAAAAAATCATTAACATGGTGAAATACATGGTGAAACACATCATCAAGATGTGTTTCACCATGTTAATGAGTTTCCTTTTTTTTGGAGAGTGTACAAATGGAACCAAATGGACCCGCTAGGGTCCATTTGGTTCCATTTGTACACTCTCAGAAAAAATAATAAAATGGGTGGAATTCCCCTTTAAGAGGCGTCCCCCACTTCTAAAAGTACCACTACAACACTGGTGTCAGCTGACACAGAGCAAGAAGGGTCGCCAGAGACCCGGGCGAATGGAGCAGACTCGCCGCTCTATTTTACAATAGGAACGTCTAAGTAAGGCTCAGGGGTAGAGTCAAAGATACTCTCTGTACGAAGATACGCAACCTTACATTGGCGCCACTAGAGGCGACATTGTACTATACAAATGGTCTCCTAAGTAGTCATGGTTTTCTCCTCTCGGATCCCCATATCTGTCGTATGTCAAACTGCAGATTACAAAGAGACTCCTCCTGACTCCTCCTATACTAACAAATCTCCTGAGAGTTTGTTGGTGGAATGAAGAATAGTTGATGAAGTGAAGTTTCTTCTGATTTGTTGAGCTAATAGAAGCCATTTTACTATCAATATGCTGTAAATATTATATGCCTTTTCATCGGTTTGAGTATTTAGTTCAGTGTCCATGGAGTTAGGGAAAGGATCATAAGTAGTGTTCATGTTCATTCTACCATTGGAAATGAGCAGTGGACTCCAACATTCTTCCGGTCTGCTAATATTGTACCCGCCCCCTTCATCTACAGTCAGGAAGCAATGTAAGTTTGCCCCTCTTGCCCTTGGCCTCTTGGGTAGAGTGTCCCGGTCACTGATCTCCTTCTCCGCCCTCCCTTCATTCTCGAACGAGAACCCTCGAGACACTCCTTCATATGGGGTAATGTCTCAAATTCCCTAATTAGACCGCACAATCCTGCTGAGAACTATGATGACCTTGGATTTGGAGATGCACTTGATCCTCATCCCGGCCGCCACCCATTCACTGGACATATAAACGTGTTCGTGAAGTGTCGTTCTTCGAACGCATTTGCGTACACCACTGTCTATAGTATAGATATGAGGAGGAGAACAAACGGGACCAGTCCAATCAAACAAACGACTCGAGATAGACTCACAGAGCCGTGACTTCGAAGTATACAAAAAGTCTTCTCACACCCGTATAAACCCAGCCAGACTAAACCAAATCGTACAACAACCGAAAAGAATTTGAAGCACATAATACAGAATAAAACAATCAGAATGCCATTAAGCCATAATCGGGGAATAGCGCGGCCGGCTACACAGACGCAAAGGCAGAATACGGTACTGTGAGCACTGTGCAGTGTTGCCAACTGCCAAAATCCAAAATGCACTAGTGGCACTTCCAAAATGCACTAGAATGCGCTAGATGCTTGCCTGGAAGGTGTGTAGACTTGGGATAATTCACATGATGAATATTTTTAACTCTTGAGAGTGTAAAAATGAAACCAAATGGACCCGCAAGGGTCCATTTGGTTTCATTTCTACGCTCTCAAAGAGTTACATCTAGTTAACCAACTGACCACTGGTTGAAAACCACTGTCATAGGAGGAAAAATGGTGAAAAACGAGGGTTTCATCTCTGGCGCCTGTCAACCAATTTCGCCCCAACTCACCAGCAAAAAAGCACTAGATTTTCCGCCGGGAGTTTTTCACTAATTTTGGCTCTAGGGGGGTCTGGAAAAGAGCTGAATATAGCGACAAATGCGTCAAGTTGGCAACACTGGCACTGTGACTGATCCGAGACCAAGGAAATCCTGTGCAGACACAAGCGAGCACAGACTCATCATCACCGAGAGACGCCCAGCACACAGGCAGGCCCGGTGCCCAGGAGTACAGCGACTGTGACAAAGAATACAAGGAGAGAGTGAGTGTGTCGGTGTTAAAGCCGGATCACAAAGCGCCGTGGCTGAGAAGAAGAGAATGTAAATGGTGAAATAAACAACGTCCAAAACAATGTAGAAACTTTTACAGCGGTGCGTAAACAATGGCGTGCCAACCCCCCTCGCTGTCTGACAGCCGCACGCAACTTTTAATATCCTCAAAAGTCCCGGCAGACGTCAAAGAGAAAAACATTGCGGCTCCCCTGACTGAGTGGTGCGTTTGTGTGTGTGTGTGTGTGTGTGTGTGTGTGTGTGTGTGTGTGTGTGTGTGTGTGTGTGTGTGTGTGTGTGTGTGTGTGTGTGTGTGTGTGTGTGTGTGTGTGTGTGTGTGTGTGTGTGTGTGTGTGTGTGTGTGTGTGTGTGTGTGTGTGTGTGTGTGTGTGTGAGATTTTCCTGTGTTAAATGTAAATCACATTCATAGAGCAGTGTATTTTCTTTTGTGTCAACATTTTTCAGCCCTTTATGCAAAGACATGTTTAAAGGGGAATTCCACCCATTTTCAATATTTTCCTGAGAGGATACACATGTGAACCAAATGGACCCTAGCGGGTCCATTTGGTTCCGTGTACCCTCTCAGGAAAAATGGGTCTGAAAGAAAAAATCATTAACATGGTGAAATACATCTTGGTGATGTCATCAGATGTATATCACCATGTTAATGATTTTTTCAGACCTCCATTTTTAGGAAATACAGAATTGAGGGAACTTTTTTTTATCATGTCCATACAACATCTCTAAGGTATATTAATGACATATTAAAATGTTGAAAATGGGTGGAGTTCCCCTTTAATGTATTCCCAACTGAAGGTCCAGCGTCATTAAGTCAGCCATCACAGCCACACTGTTCGTAATAATAAGGATTAATTTCTCATATGAAGGGTGAGGGGGGCGTGAACGATGGTTATCGGTCGGATAACTGCCACGTTACTACTGCATCAGCCAGGACCCATTTACTATAGCTCACGACTCCTTTGCTTTCAGTTGCCATTCATTTACTATCAGCTGCTGCCGTCTGCCTCAGTCGCAAGTTGATTTCACACAGAGAAGACTCTGAGAGCTGTTGGCAGTGAATTATAGGTGATTCTGCACAGGGGCTTCATCTCATGGCCTCAATGAGCTGTTTACCATTCAAAGTTTGACTTTCGGATCCTTGAAAAGTTAGATTAACATTCAATACATGATGAAACCTCTTGCCTGCAAATGGAAGTGTTACCTTTTTTTAGACGTTTTGATGTAAACTGGATTTGGTTCCAGCGCTCCACTGAATGCCATTATTGATGCGGAAAACCTATTTTTTCATTCATTGCATTGCTTAGTTCTCGTCAGAGGAATATATCATAGCCTTTTTTACATGAGCCTGTTAAAACGACATTTTGGATTTTTGCAAAACGCATTGTTGTAACACAGTACCTAAAATCATCCAATTGGCATCGGAGGCTCCATTTGGTTTCATTTTTACACTCTCAAGAGTTAAAATGTCCATCATGCGAATTAGTCCAAATCTGCACAACTAGAACATTAATGGTCATGGACAGAATCAAAGGAAATCTTTAGTTTTGGGGTCTGTGGGTCTAAAGATGTCTCAATTTGTTTCACTTCATTAATCCCCAGGGAAAATAATTTAAGGTGACAAATCACCCCCAACCTGAACTCCTGGTGGAGACCTTGGTTGAAAACCACTGCCCTAGGAAGTCACGTCAGTCAGTGTTGCTAACTTGTCGCTATGTTTAGCTTTTTTTCCAGATCCCTCTAGCACAAAAAAATGTGAAAAACTCCTGGAGGAAAATCTAGTGCGTTTTTTGCTGGTGAGTTGGGGTGGAATTGGTTGACAGGCGCCAGAGATAAAACCCTCGTTTTTCACCATTTTTCCTCCTATAATAGAGTCCTCCTTCCTTCCTAGAAAGGACCATCAGTAGCCAAATGGACCCTTTATAGATCTGTAACTCTTGAGATCGTAAAATGAAACCAAATGGACCCTTACAGGTCCATTTGGTTTCATTTCACATTCTCAAGAGTTAAATTATATTCATACATCCGAATTACCTGATTTTCAAGAATCTACACATTTAGAAATTGTAGAATAATTGCGACATTTATTTCAACTAAATTAGTAAACTCAACATCAACTGGCGGTCCTCCGTGGCTAAAATGCAGAATAAATAGTGGGCCCTGGTATGAAAACGGTTGAAAACCCACTGCTACCTCTAGCGCAGACATTCTCGTGCAGGGGTTTTCAACAGGTGGTCCGGGGACCAGTGCTCCTTGAGAGGGTTCCAGGTGGTCCCCAGCTAAGTTGGTTAACCAGATGTAACTCTTGAGAACGTAAAAATGAAACCAAATGGACCCTTGCGGGTCCATTTGGTTTCATTTTTACGTTCTCAAGAGTTAACATATTTGTCAGCTGAATTAGCCGCACTTAATTAAGACGTTTACACCGTTTTGTTTGCAAAATCCAGCCTGGAATTGTGGCCAAAACAAAAAGAAATCTTTGGTGTGCAAATGTAATCAAATGGCGGTGCGTGGCTCAAATGCTGAATAAATGGTCGTCCCTGGAGTCAAAAAGGTTGAAAACCACTGTTCTATTGCATTTTGGAAGTGCCACTAGGGCATTTTGGATTTTGGCAGTAATTGGCAACAGTGACTTCAGTAATAAAAAACCACAGGGCTGCGTCTGGGATGATCAAACCAGTGAATCCTCTCTTACAGGACACCTGTCCGGGTCAGCGGCATGAGAGCAACTTGTTGTTGTTTTTTCTTGTTTCCATGCTGACATTTCCTGCTGGTTCATGCTGTGTTCTCTCTGCTCTCTTGCTAATTCAGTGGAAAACATGTCTGGTTGCAGTGTCTCTGCGCCACAGCACTACGGTTATACTTTGACTGTGGCCCGAGCTTCAGATGAATCCATCTGTCCACTCAAGCTGTCATTATTGTGTTGCCTGCATTTTATGTCCATCTAGGGCCGGGGTGTCAAACCCAAATACAGAGTGGGCCAAAATAGAAAAATTGGTACCAAGTCGAGGGCCGGAGATACCGGTCTGTGTTTCAACACCGGTTTTACGATGACGTCCCTGTCAAACAGCAAAAATGTAATTTTCCTTCAAAAATCAATGTCTCTTAATGGCAAGACAATTTTAAAGATGAAACTGCCTGCATTAAAAACTAAGTTTTAATGAAAAATAGCAGGTGTTCACGTCTCATAGCGCGCCACTCTGTGGCGCGCTATGAGACGTGAACACCTGCTATTTTTCAGGTTTTTTTTTTTTCTTCTATGATCCTCACCAAGTGCTGCTTTCATAGTTAATTGAGAAAGTAAATGAGACTGAGTTGAGGAAGTAAAACAATTAGTCGCATTCATTTCTTATCATGGTGTGTGCAATATACCAGAGTGCCAGTTCTAATACTAATTCAACATCATCCCGCGGGCCAAAGACAATTCATACATGGGCCTGATTTGGCCCCCAGGCCATGAGTTTGACATATCATATGTGATCTAGGGTGACCGGATCATCAAAAACTGTTCACTTTGAGGGACAGAAGTATTGCATGTGCAGGGGCGTTTTTACCATCACGCAGGCTGGGGGGGGGGGGGGGGGATCTTATAAGATCTTGATGCCGTATTCCAAAAAATACATAAATCAGATATAGCTTGTAGATCAACTATTTTTGACACAACAATACATGCAATGTGGCCCCTCTGGAGTGTGGAAATATATATAGTGGCACCATTGGGACACTCAGGTTATTTTAACAGACTTAAAAACACAAAGAGACAACAGACTACTGCATCAGGGCATTTGAACAATGATGTCTGTCAGTCACAATGTGGGACAGGGTCTCAATTTGTGTGACGCCAAAATGTCCATCTGGCATCTGGTCACCCTACAGTACCTCCACTCCACTCCACCCCCCCACCCCTCACTCTGCCACCTGTGTAGTCTAATTGCAAAACTGTGTCACTGTAACACTTTTTGACTTTTTGTCCTGGGGCTGTAACCGTCTTTAGCAAAAAAAAAGTTATGATGAACTATTTCTGGCATAAATCCCTGACATTTGAAACATTTATGACTTTCCCTGGAGAGAGGGAGAGAAGGCAGAGTGCACTTTCCGGTATTGCTCTGGACTGAGACAAAAAATTGTCCCAGTTAGCTCCCAGTAGCCCTCTAAGGCCAGGCCGCGACCCTGCTGCTTCCCGCCAGCAGCAGTCGCTGCAGAAACAGTCGCAGTGGCAGGTCCACCAAACTCTGCTCTAACCCGGTGTTGTTTTGTCGACTAAGACTAAAGACTTAGTCGACTAAGGCAGACTTAGTCGACTAAGGTAGACTTAGTAAAGACTAAGACTTGACTAACAAAAATGATTTTCAAAAGGCTAAGACGAAGACTAAATCATAACCTAAGACTAATGTAAATAAGACACATTTCTATCTTTTTTCTTTATTTTTAAGTATGTGAACGAGACATGTTTCATACTAAAAACTCTAAATCTGTATAGCATATAAACCTACAATGTATTCGTATGTAAGACTAAACTACCAAGACTAAGACTAAATAATTTTTGACATTTCATCGACTAAGACTAGACTAAACAATGAATTTCAGAACACTAAATGAGACTAAAAGACTAAATATGTCTTATTGAAAAGTCTAAGACTAAATCAAAATATATAATGAAAGGTATGCATATGGAGGTCGTAGGCTTCAATGAATCAAATTTCTACATGCCTAGATCAATTGATGTAAGGTGTAAGAGTACAATACAATGTTTATTCTTCAGGGTGGTTGTGTTCCATTTGATATCCTTTTTTATCGCAGCACATCACAAATCTTGCTGCTGTGTTTGCACATTGTTGTACTTCGCCCAGCAGATATGGGAGTTTTTCGTTGTGTGTCATGTTCTCGAAGTCTCTGTGGATGGTTGTAATCCGTCCCTCACCATAACCCTATAACCACAAGGACGACACAATTAATTAGTGGGCTCTAATTGTGTCCAATCACGGCCCACTATACAAAGTGATACTTTTTTTGTTATCTGTTTGTAATCGCCCCTTTACTTGGGAATAAATCTTGTGCAATGCAGATTTCATTCCGTATGTGGATCTGACCTCTGTTTACCCTCAAGACATGGAGCTGACCGGTTTTGACATTGCATATGTTAATCTGACCTCATCAAACCCTGTACGCTCAAGACTCGCTCCATATCATATGGCGAATATAGGAGTTAATTACCGTCACTAGTTACTTCATTTCAAAAGGATTTTACGTTACTTTACTTACAGTAACGGAAAAGTAACTTTTCCGTTACTATATGTACATTATATTTATTTTTTCCCCTTTGTCCACCACCATTTTTAAACCATCGTCAAACCCTTAGTTACATTTAAAAGGGCTGCCTTATAGCCTTAATTTCACTATTATTGTATTGGAGAATAATACAATCTAGTGATCAACTTGACATGCAGTTTCATTACTGAGCTCTTCTAAGCAAAGTAGGCTATAAAAACACACAGGCAAAAAGTAGCCTGCCACAGGGTGGCATTGTGGTTGTTGTTATTATTATTAGTCTTGATTGCATTGAGCTTATGCCGTATAGTTCAGTCAGGGGCGGATTGGCCATCTGGAGTACAGGGAGTTTTCCCGGTGGCCTGCGCCACCAAGTGGCCTGGACAAGTTTCAAAATGCACTAGAATGTGCTAGATGCTCGCCTGGAACATACAGATCAAAATGACCATTAATCTTCTACATTCTCTAGTTGTGTAGACTAAGTTGGGCTAATTCACATGATGAATATTTGAACTCTTGAGGGTGTAAAAATGAAACCAAATGGATTGGTTTCATTTTTACGTTTCATTTTTACGCTCTCAAAGAGTTACATCTGGTTAACCAGCGGAAGCGAGTGATTATACTTCGGTGCTACATCCGTGCCGAACCTAAAAGGTGACATTATTTGAATGCAAACAGCTCAGCTTTTTGGCTTATTTGTATTGGTTTGGAGCTCGGCCGATAAGCAGACTGTCCGTGCTTCTCAGTCTCCCCCGAGATTGTATGCATGAAAAATATCCAGAGAACGGCGTAACGGACCGTTGAGTAACTGCATCGACATTACTTGTATGACGATATTTGTAACGTGTTATAGACCTGCGCAGTGACGTCACCAGCCCTGTTCCACTAGTGGATTCCTCATTCATTTTCCTCATAGACTTTTCGAAAATGGTTAATAAAAACTCGATTGCGCCGCGGCCAAAGCCAACTCGGGTCGTGACAAATCATGACAACAAACACAATATCGTCATATCATATATAATTAGGAAGAAGTAGGAAACGGCATAATACAAGACTTTTTGTTTCGTTTTTCATCTTAGAAATTATTTGATTGTCCCAAAGGTTTGTGTGTCATCATGATTCGTCACGACTCGAGTTGGCTTTGTCCGTGGCGTTAATCGTCTTTATATGAATTATTTTCGAAAAGTCTATGAGAAAAATGAATGGGGAATCCATTTCTGGAACAGGGGCGGTGACGTCACTGCGCAGGTTTATTGCGCAACACTGTGCGTGGTCCATGCAAAATGGCGAGGAGGAGGACGCTTCTGGCCCTCGGGGGCATCTCACTGCTCATTACGCTGTGATGTGCTGAAGGAGGAGGATGCCAACAGGGAGCGTTCTATCATGTTTCGCACTCTGTGGGGGCGGCAATGATTAAATGAGTCTCCCTGGCTTGGCTTTCACTTTGTCCATATCAGTATGCAGCAACGCGGACACCGTTGTGGATAAACGGGAGCCCGTTTGTCACAGATAACTATTCGTAAGCCTCTCATCATAGCCCTCTCAATACTGACAGTGCAAGTGGTCTGCCCGAGTGTACAAATGGAACCAAATGGACCCTAGCGGGTCCATTTTGTTCCATTTGTTCCTTTTGTTCCATTGAAAGAGAGATTAAATAAAGCTATTGGTTTAGTGTTAATCACGTATTTGTTGATCAAGGATTCGTTTTAATTCGAGTTGTATTGCACCGCTTAATGTAAGCAATAATGCTCAACATATCTGTGATTAAATCCTTAACCTTAACCTATGATTATTGAACATCAAACAGATTAAATCATTAAACTCTGATTAACTCACACAGACAAACTGGAGTTGGGAATGCACTGTGTCCAACTAGATCAGCACTCGGAAGAGTGCAAACTTGCCCGCTGCGCACAAGTGGGCCATGATCTACTTGTGTAGGTGTCTGTATTTGCATACTAATGCATGCCCTGTCAGCATGAAACACGTTTTACTGGCCAAATATTGAATATGGAGTGTGAGTGATGCACAGACATTTCTGTCTGGCCTACATAGTTATTAGGGCTGGGACGATATTGGTACCTCACGATACGATATAGGTGGCGATATTAGGCCTTCGATACTGAATATATCACAATATTTGATGTATTGCGATATTTGCGAGATAACAATATGTATTTGAATTTCATCAACGATATATCATGATACTGTAACTGCAGCTGAAAAAAAAAAACAATAAATGAATGAATAAAAAACTAAAAGGCAAAAATCAGAACTTACTAATGTATATCCTCAGTTATTAATCTTAGCTTTTATTTGTCTCAACTGATACTCATACTGGGCTTTTTGTTTTTATCTTGCGTTTGTTTTTGGGTCATGAAGCAGGTATGGAAGTCCCTAAACATTTTAGTTCTGCGTCCCGTTTGTCCTCCCGGAATTATCCCTCCTGCGGATGCTCTGCAATATGTTTGTCCTCATGATATTTACCGAGGAATATACAATATATATTGCGGGAGGAAGTATGCGATATTATCGCGATAACAATACTTCAGCACACCCCTAATAGTTATCTGGCTCACGGATTCGAATTCAACATGTTTGTTTTTGTGGCCTAAACAAACATTTTTTGTGTGTGTGTGTGTGTGTGTGTGTGTGTGTGTGTGTGTGTGTGTGTGTGTGTGTGTGGTGTGTGTGTGTGTGTGTGTGTGTGTGTGTGGTGTGTGTGTTTTTTTGTGTGTGTGTGTGTGTGTGTGTCCTTGAGCAAGACTGCATTCATTGCTCCTGATGTGATAGTTTGTGCTTTGGATGGTTTCCACCCAGGGGCGGATGTAACATTTCCCAACTGGGGGAACCCATACCATTTTCAGTTACAGGACTTTTATTAGGCAAGTAAAGCATCAATAATAACATCAGTTGTTGTTGAAGTTGCAACAGACACGCAGCATGCATAAAGCTAAAGGTCTGACTCAGAGAGTTTTCTGTTTTCAATGATGAAATGCTGTTGGTTTAGTGGTGACACAATAGCAGTTACTTCGCAGCAGTAGTAGTGTTTCATATCATTTTAAATATAAGCAGTTTAATTTGAAATACCTTGGGTTGTTTTGCATGTTTGGTGAGGCAGACTGAGCATTTAGGGGCATTGCCCCCCATGCTCATGCCTAGATCCGCCCCTGTTTCCAGCACCGCCATCGGTTCATGGATGAGTGAGTGCCATGCGCAAACTGAGGCAAAGTGCTTTGGATAAAAAAAGCACCACATAAACGCACCATTTATATCAATGCCGACTGCAGAAACATGCATCTCACTGAAGTGGGGACTAAATTTATTCTGAATGAACGAATACTCACTGCATGTTTACAGACATACCAACTGGAAACAATTTTAGATAAGGCAAATAAAAAAAGATGAATGTCACTATATTTGACGGAAAGTTCCATCATATCTATATGAGACAGCCTTAGCGGCCATTCCAACCACCTTTCATCAAGACTAATCCGGCGATCAGTTCTTATTTTGCACCGAGACGACCCAAATGGGGTGAAAATAACTCCTGTCCTGCAAGTAATAGCGCAGCTATTTAGCAGGTAATTATTTCATTACTGATACGACGGCCAATTATATCGCATTCTAATTATATTGACTGTTGCCAGCAAGGACTGAGAAATCCCATTCAAGGTCAATTGATTTCCAAAGTGCAGCAATCGCGTTCATTGAAAATCGCTTCGCCTTTGTGCCACGTCTACAAAAGAGGAGCAGACTATTGAGTCGTTGCTTTCAGATTAAATGTATGAATGCAAAAGAAAACTAACCCATTGACTGGCATATAAGGATTTCAGCCTCGAGTCCCTTCGCTGCCAAGGGCTTTCAGTGTAAGGGCCACTTGGCTGCCTGCCGCCAGAGCTGTCCTTCACAATAAAGTACTGCCTATATTACCGATAGTGAGTGACCTTCAGAGAGGAAGAGGCCGTCGTAGTTATTAAGTGTGAGCAGGAGAATTCCGGTGTAACAGGCTTTCCTACCTGAATTTGTAGTTGTTACAACCCAATACAGATGGTCCAGGTGTCGGCTTGTATAAATACGCCGTTTTGCGGGGACCCCCTACCCCTCCCCAGGCTTATAGCGGGGCCGATGGGCGTTGCTCAAATTCGCCTATTTCCAGCGCAAAAAAGTGCTTTTTTTCGCTAGATCTCGACTCCTCATGCCTCATATATTATTGTGAGCAACTAACTTTGCAGCATAGCAGCTGCTTTGTACGTGTTTTGCCGTAAAGCGGAACTGCTGCCATAAAGCGGAACTGCTGAGACCCGCCCCCGGAAGTGCCACCAGCACTAGCTTTGTTTACCATAGCCACGCTGCCAGAGCCTCGCTCATTCACCCTGCAGCCTCTGCTGTTGCTTTACGCTCCGCGCACATACATAGAAGATCACTTTATTTCGCAGTGCTATTGTTTTTAGCAGCGTTTGATCATGAAGCAGTGTGTTTTTCCCGGGTGTTTGAACAAGAGAAGCCCTGGAACTGCGTAAACTTTGGCTCGCCTGGGAACCCCAAGCTGTGGATTACACCACGACCATCGCAGGTAATTTTTTGTTGATTTATAAGCTATTCTTTACCAAGCCCTTCCCACGTTATCTACAGTAGGTATGTACTGTATGTATTTATCGACATTGTATAGATACTACTGGTAAAAGAAATGTTTTGTGTTATGGTCGCATAGTCATAAAAACAGACTTTGTTTGCTTTCAAAGAAGGGGGATGGTAAGAAGGGTCTACTACAGAACACCACTTCTCCAATGGAGTGCCAAACATTTTCATTGTAAGTGCATCATGTAGTGCAATGTGGGACGAGAGCTGGCCACTACAAAGAAAAGTAACTATATAACTAAAGGTGACTTTTACATATATTTTTATTCCCTTTAGTAAATCATCAGCCAATTGCTTCTGTGGTATTCATGGGTGAATAATGGGATGCAATTGTAATATTGTCATTGCAAAGATGTGTCCTTCTGTAAGCAAATAATTCAATTGTTGATTTATTGTCACATTCTAACTACGATTGGATAAAATTGTATTACAATGCTAATAAAGGGGAGATGCCTCATAGATCAGATTGCTGTGTACTTTGACTATATATATATATATATATATATATATATATATATATATATATATATATATATATATATATATATATATATATTATATATATATATATATATATATATATATATATATATATATATATACTGTATGTGTGTGTGTATATGTTTGTAATGTGGTAATGTGAAATGTTTTTATACAACAATATCATTGTCTAACAGTAGGCTAATGTGCTTCTTCTCTCCACAGTCAGTGCCGGCTGGCCTCCTACAGAATTCTTCTGGAGTGGTTGCTGAAAGGTGAAAAGCTTGGAGCTGGAAACCGTGTTATTCTGCCTTGCTGTGTCGTTGGTGCCGTAAGAAGAAAATACCCCTCGGATTCAGGACTGTACCATGGATTTGTAGAGGAAGCTGGAGATCTCAGAGCAAAATACACTTGGCCTCTACACTAAACAACATCCATTGAGTCATTGATGCATATCATTGGACCCTTGTTTAGATTCCTGCGATACACAATCACATATTGCACTACACACATCTACCTCTTTTTATACAGCCATTGCAATTATTTTGTATTGTGTCCCACCTATCTCTATTCATTTGATGATGGCCTTTGTCTAGCAGCTATTTCAAACCACCCCACCTTATTGACTCTATTGTTGTGGCTCATGTGAAATCGTCAACACCATGTGATAGTCCATCAAGAAAATAAAGTCAAATTATGTGCAGTTGAAGTGTTCATTTACTAATAACTTGCAAAAAATAATCTACTGTTTCACAATATTGGGTCTTTTGTTGGACTTCCACAGGGTTCCCAGCTAACGCTAAATTATTATTTGAGAACCATTTTCTTTTGGATAAGTAAAATCCTTATAGGGGTCCATGGTACTCTTATCGATGTTTGGGTAACACTGGTCTAACAAAAATCATTTCCCTGTAAACTATTACTGCATCGCCATATTTCATAATGAATACAGAAATCCATGATTTACCAAAATATAAACATTTATTTTCAACAATGTCTTATAAATGAAAGTTTTTTTTTTAAATGGTATAAGCTTTCAAATAATATTGGGAAAAGAAAAAAAGTCACTAAAACACTAAAACAAGATGACATGAAAAAACCCTGTTGGCCAGCATACAGGACAGTGTGTTTCCAATGTGAATATCCTATATTTGGGGACTATATTATTTGACATTCAATGATTCTGCACTGCATCGTACTTTGTATTGAGTAATGAAGAAAAGAAAATTACTTTTACTTGCAAATGATTGCACATCTATTTCCTCTGATGGCTGAATCT
This sequence comes from Benthosema pterotum, assembly GCA_039105355.1. NCBI lineage: Eukaryota > Metazoa > Chordata > Actinopteri > Myctophiformes > Myctophidae > Benthosema > Benthosema pterotum. Next base: position 5,415,181 of record CM076984.1, read on the forward strand.
AAGTGAAACCTTGGACTTTAGTTCACTCACGTCCGGCCTGGGGACTTTTGCTATATTAGGCCGGGGGAACTTTTTTCCCTTTCTCTCTCAGAGGCTCCAGTGGCTTTGCTTTGCTCAACTCCTTCACACGATGCAGAAGTTGTAGACTGAACTCCAGTTGTACCGTGGCCTCAAACTGATACTTCAGAATGTAGCTCTTTGATGCCTCTGAAAATTGTATTTTCATCTTCTCCTTTCCTACAGGGAAAAGGAAAAAAACAGAACAAAACATTGTAATGAAAAGAATGTCAAAGTACACAGCAATCTGATCTACGAGGCATCTCCCCTTTATTAGCATTGTAATGCAAATACAATTTTATCCAATCGTAGTTAGAATGTGACAATAAATCAACAATTGAATTATTTGCTTACAGAAGGACACATCTTTGCAATGACAATATTACAATTGCATCCCATTATTCACCCATGAATACCACAGAAGCAATTGGCTGATGATTTACTAAAGGGAATAAAAATATATGTAAAAGTCACCTTTAGTTATATAGTTACTTTTCTTTGTAGTGGCCAGCTCTCGTCCCACATTGCACTACATGATGCACTTACAATGAAAATGTTTGGCACTCCATTGGAGAAGTGGTGTTCTGTAGTAGACCCTTCTTACCATCCCCCTTCTTTGAAAGCAAACAAAGTCTGTTTTTATGACTATGCGACCATAACACAAAACATTTCTTTTACCAGTAGTATCTATACAATGTCGATAAATACATACAGTACATACCTACTGTAGATAACGTGGGAAGGGCTTGGTAAAGAATAGCTTATAAATCAACAAAAAATTACCTGCGATGGTCGTGGTGTAATCCACAGCTTGGGGTTCCCAGGCGAGCCAAAGTTTACGCAGTTCCAGGGCTTCTCTTGTTCAAACACCCGGGAAAAACACACTGCTTCATGATCAAACGCTGCTAAAAACAATAGCACTGCGAAATAAAGTGATCTTCTATGTATGTGCGCGGAGCGTAAAGCAACAGCAGAGGCTGCAGGGTGAATGAGCGAGGCTCTGGCAGCGTGGCTATGGTAAACAAAGCTAGTGCTGGTGGCACTTCCGGGGGCGGGTCTCAGCAGTTCCGCTTTATGGCAGCAGTTCCGCTTTACGGCAAAACACGTACAAAGCAGCTGCTATGCTGCAAAGTTAGTTGCTCACAATAATATATGAGGCATGAGGAGTCGAGATCTAGCGAAAAAAAGCACTTTTTTGCGCTGGAAATAGGCGAATTTGAGCAACGCCCATCGGCCCCGCTATAAGCCTGGGGAGGGGTAGGGGGTCCCCGCAAAACGGCGTATTTATACAAGCCGACACCTGGACCATCTGTATTGGGTTGTAACAACTACAAATTCAGGTAGGAAAGCCTGTTACACCGGAATTCTCCTTTAAGTGTGAGCAGCAGAGGTCTGTGCGCGTGGACACGCTGACAACCTCCGACACTCCATTCAGCAGTCCATTCAGCAGGGCGGGTTGCCAGGCGTCGTGAACCTCAGCACCTCACAGCGCCGTTATACAGAACACCACTGCATTCAGGAGGGCGGGTTGCCAGGTGTCACGGACCTCATAAAAACCTCACAATAGCGCTATACGGCTATGCAGTGCACACTCCATTCAGTAGGGCAGGGTTGCCAGGTGTCACGGACCTCATAAAAACCTCACAATAGCGCTATACGGCTATGCAGTGCACACTCCATTCAGTAGGGCAGGGTTGCCAGGTCCCATGGGGGCGCATCAACGTCTTGAGAGTTTTCAACCGCCTGAAGCTAAATGTTAATAATAATAATAATAATGCTGTTGAAGTCCCCTCCACATGCATGTACTGTTTACACACACATCTACACACTGCCACGCAAGAACGTTGGTTTGACAGGAGTGAAAAGAGGAGGATGTTGCTTTATTCCAACACGAAATGTACGGCCTTCATGCTTTAACCACTTTAATTTGTTGTCCTTGAGGCTGGTATTGGTGTTCACATAACATAGCATAGCACACCAACAGGCTCTCTGTGTGTGTGTGTGTGTGTGTGTGTGTGTGTGTGTGTGTGTGTGTGTGTGTGTGTGTGTGTGTGTGTGTGTGTGTGTGTGTGTGTGTGTGTGTGTGTGTGTGTGTGTGTGTGTGTGTGTGTGTCTGTGTGTGTGTGTGTGTGTGTCTGTTTATTATTAAATAATTTGCAACTGCAGTATTCAACGACAGGAAAAACAATAATTAATCCCATAGGGATCATTGTCAGGTGAACGTACTGTATGCCGTCACCGGCGTCGTTTTCTCCACCTGTATGATTATTGTTTTATTAGTAGGTCACCAACACCAACGTGTTATCCAGTTTATAGTGCCGTTGTGACAAACCAATGGCGGCTCTTTTACATGAACTTCTTTATCTTTATTCTAGATTTGTTTTGTAGTAATAGTACAGGACCAACATCAGGCAACAGCCCGGCTGTAATGATTATAAATCCCTTCATTTTGCATTGCTTTGTATTACTACTAGTAACAGCATGGACATTACAGAGACTCTAGTTGCCACTGTGCTATACTTTAAAACAGATGTCATATTGCACACACAAATGGCTCTTAATTGCATCACCCTCGTTGCAAACTCCAGTTTATCCCCTTTTCAGGCTGCATGAACAGCACTCGAGGGCTCAGTTTTCGCACCCCTCAATGTCGCAACATGTATGCTGGGTTTGTTTTGGGCCGAGCGTTCATGTATTCAAAAGAAGCACTGTCTCGGTTGTGTTTTAGGGTCTGCTGGTAGAAGAGGGACCCCCCCCCCAGGGGGCCACTGGTACAATGGGGAGCAGTGGAGGTTGGCGTATGGAGTTCGCGGTACTGTGCGTCCGTGGTGGTCTGCCTGGTTGACGTTAGCCGTGCTACAAGCTCCCAACGCACGCCAATGAAATAGCTGGGTAAGATTTTGTTTCTGAGGCTGTACTGTGTTGCTCTGCGTCTCCTTTGTAAGTCTGTTCCCAAGGAGATTTGCCCAGACACCCAATCAGCAATCAGGGCGACCGTTTGGACAATGGGATATTGGGAATAGTGCGAGGAGGGTAACCTTTTGGGCAACCTCTTGGACTATGGGTTATGGCAACTAGAGGGAAAGTTCCCGAGGGTGATTGTAGGTCAGGTGATCACCTGAAAGAAAGTAATTTAACTACTTTAGTTGCACCAGACAATTATTCAACCTACTGCACTACTCCCCCAACCACAATGCAGACATCAGGAAGTTTAATGATGGTCTGTTATTTAGCTGAAATAAGCCCTTTTTCACCACCATTCTGAGGCATTGGCCCTGTCAGTACTTAAAACCGTGGTTCATAAAACAGCCCTCGCTTCACTCAGTGCCTATGGAGGAACAGTTTCATCTATGGCATCTCAAGTGTGTAAAACTGTCTACAGTAATATGTTTGCTATATTTAATGTAAAAAAAAAGAGAGGAAAAAAAACAATAGTCTTTTTCATGAAGCTACCTGTCATTCAGGCGCGGTCTTACAATATAGGCAAACGAGGCGGCCGCCTGGGGCCCCTCAACTTTCCCATACAGCAGGGGCCCCGGAGCCGGTGGCAACTAACCATACAGTTGGCCATCTAATTGGGCCCCCCTGAACAGTGAGCATCAGTCAGTGAGTTAATAAATAATGATTTTGTATGTTTCAAATCAAAAGTAAAAACAACACAATAAAATTGGCCCTACAGAAACCGTGTACATCACCTCCCATTTGCGTTAAAGTGGAATATTCCATGATCCATGCCATGTGCGCGAGACGGTGAGAGCACTATTCCAAAACATTACCCATCACGTTACAACAACCTATCAGAGACATTCTACCTAGCCTACTACTTCAGAAAGAAATAAGATAAGTAGAGGTCTTCACAGGTCTCAAGAAATCCATCCGAAAACCGAAATAAATCCATGCAATATCGCCGAACTGTTCGGCAAATTATTAACAAATTTAAACCAGAACCAAGTCGATCCGTGACATTTTTCCCGATTCCGAACTGTTCCGAGATTTCTTTTAAACGGCGGCGCCGAACCCGTCCGAAATGCGACACGCACGGGCATTCCAAGAGACCCGACTTTATGAACTAATATAGCTGACGAATTGACCATTATACATTTTACACTCGTCACGAGAGAGGAGAGAGACCCAGACAGAGGGAGGCTGTGCCGCCAGCAGCTCTATGCCGCTGCAGGCTGCAGGCTGCACTCTCCACGTGAGCGGAGGAGCAGGGAGGAGGAGGAGGTGGTTTACCTTACGCACGCAACTTTGTCATTAACTTGCATTGAGCTTTTCACCTCGTTTAGGCCAACGGTACTGTTTTAGGGGTCCGTGATATAATGTAGTCTAGAATTAAACCCCCGCAATATTATTACCGTCCATCAGCACAATTCAGCTGCAGCTGAGAGACACAGAGCAGCAGCCTGGAGACAGAATCACATTCACATACCAGATATTTTCTTAAAGGGGAATTCCACCCAAAAATCAAAAATTTCCTGAGAGAAATGTTGTGAATAAATGTGAACCAAATTTAGTACCATTTGTACCCTCTCAGGAAAAAGGGTGTTAAAGAAAAATCATTAACATGGTGAAATACATCTTGATGATGTCATCAGATGTATTTCACAATGATTTTTTCAGACCTCCATTTTTAGGAAATACTGAATTGGGGGGACTTTTTATCATGTCCACACAACATCTCTAAGGTTAAGGTAGCCTATATTAATTAAATATTAAAATGTTAAAAATGGGTGGAGTTCCCCTTTAACATACAGTACAGTACGTACAACATACAGTAGCCTAGAACACACCATCTTATGCGCATCATTCTCTATCTTTCACCCACACACACTCATACACAGGCACACATACCCACAGACCTCTCTCACATAGTCTCTCTCTCTGTCTCTGTCTCCCTGTCTCTCTATCTCTCTAGCTCTCTCTCTCTCTCTCTCTCTCTCTCTCTCTCTCTCTCTCTCTCTCTCTCTCTCTCTCTCTCTCTCTCTCTCTCATATTCTTTATTGTTCAGGTACAATTTTAGATAAAATGTGACTGAGTGACTCACTCACAAATCTTTTCAGTCATTTTTTCTTAACTATTCTTAAAAAAAAGTAAATATTTTGCTTTTTGGAATACAATGGTGTGTTACATGATACGTATTTCTTGCATTTTAAAAGATTGTAGTTAAAACTTTTAGGGCCCCCATAGCTAAATCCGCCTGGGGCCCCCAAATTGCTAAATCCGCCACTGCTGTCATTATACATACAGTAAGGTTGGCAGGCTGCCTGCCGGTGCTCATGAATATTCAGGTGATATGCAAATATTGGCTTCTCTCGAACACTGTTTGCAAATGAAGGCGGAAAACTTTTCTCTTCCTCAGCACTATTATATTTATGTGTCTACATTTCAAATGAAATTTCCGGCTTTAATAGACAAGACGAGAGGAAAAACAACGCGTTGTGTTTGAAATTCTTTATTTAGGAGCTTGATATGAACCTCATCTCGTTTTTGAGATTGCCCTCATTTTACGAAATTACACTTCATAATAAGACAAAGAATATTTTTACAGACAACCACACGAAATATACAAAACAACACAACACATCCAAAAACAAAACAACAATACACTTGGACATAACGCATGGATCATTAAATCATTGATCTTGATCAGTGGCTTTCAACCTTTTTGATAACAGGCCCCATTGTTGATTCAGAAATTGAGCTTCGGACCACCATTTGATCATGTTTTAGTCCCACAGACCCAAAACTAAAACAGTCAAAACAACCATTAATCTTCTACATTCTCTAGTTGTGTAGACTTGGGGCTAATTCAGATGGTGAATACTGTATTTTAACTCGTAAACATGAAACCAAATGGACCCACAAGGGTCTGATGTTGTTATGTTTTACATACTTGACCACGTTCTTCCTCCTCCCGTCAGCCCTACAGTCACTGGTGAGCATTGCGTAGGCCAGTGGCATACTTACAATAAAGTAAGCCAACTTGGCCAAATCCATATGAAATCACCTTGAAAAAATGTCACTCCTGAAAACAGTCCTGGCGTAGACCTACCTCATCCTACTCACCTATGGACAGCTAACACAGGAGTTAAATGTAGACCTACCTCATCCTACTCAGCTATGGACAGTTAACACAGGAGTTAAATGTAGACCTACCTCATCCTACTCAGCTATGGACAGTTAACACAGGAGTTAAATGTAGACCTACCTCATCCTACTCAGCTATGGACAGTTAACACAGGAGTTAAATGTATTCCCTGAATTCATGGAAGCCAGTAAATAATTTGATGACAAATTATAGAAAATAAGTAATTATTTAACATCTGCAGTTTTCAAGATAATTCACAAGAGCACATGCACCGAGACAGTTTGACAGAAAGTAATATAGAAAGTAGTGCAGTAATGTAGGAAAAAAAGTATAATATATTAGAATTTTTTTGTTAGTAAGTTAAGTAATATATTTATATTACAAGTTACTGCAATTTGGTAATATATTATGCAATATATTAAGTTACGTAGTGCACATGTCCCAACACTGCTAGTGAGAGGCCTAGAGAAGGGCCTCCGGGTTCACTGAACCCTTGAACCCTATACAAATTACACTACTGCAGTGGTTTTCAACCTTTTTCATCCCAGGGCCCACCATTTATTCAGCATTTGAGCCACGGACCACAATTTGAGGACATTTTAGCCCCACAGACCCCAAAACTAAAGATTTCTTTTGCTTCTGTCCATGACCATTAATCTTCTAGTTGTGTAGATCAGGACTAATTCACATGATGAATATTCTAACTCTTGAGAGTGTAAAAATGAAACCAAATAGACCCGCAAGGGTCCATTTGGTTTCATTTTTCTCAAGAGTTACATCTGGTTAAACAACTTAGCTGGGGACCCCCTGGAACCCTCTCAGGGACCACTGGTGGTCCCCGGACCACCTGTTGAAAACCACTGCACTACTGCATCGCAGTGTCTACTGCATCGGTTACTTCACTGTCTCTGTAATCAGTTCGATTTTGTAACCAATAACTTGCTTATATGAGTTCACTCGAGGGCGTTGGCCTTGGCTCAATATTTCTGCCACGTGTGGAAAGTGCATTTCCTTCAGTGCTGATCCCACAGCTATTAAAAGTGCAACCAGGGACCGCGGAGCACATTATGTAATTTTAGGATTAATATACAATTTAGGGCCCGGCGTTCGCAAAACCACGGAATTATTCAAATGTATGTCGTCCGCCGTGCGAGTTGGAGGTCTGCCGGGGCAGCGAGATTCGCCGCGCATGCAAATGAACGTCGTCCTATCATCCTGAGTAGGAGAGCAGACAGAGCGAAGGCAAAGTTCAGCGCCAGGCAACGAAACAAGATGTCTGGCCCCGTGTTAAGAGTTCAAAACCTGCAATCCGGGAACTACTTATGCTGACAAAAACACAATGTTCTTCTTGTCTGAAGAGGGTCTGGCCTTCTCCGTCTGGTGGCTTCCAGCACAGCCTCCGTATAGTGAGAGAGTAGATTGAAACAATGATTATCATTAAAAGTCCCCACTGAGAGGAGGAGCATTTTACTTTAAATCCAATTACTTTTTAATTCATTTTCACTTTCTTTTCTTTTCTTTTCTCTTTTTTTTTCCCACGATTTGTGCAAGTTCCCTGAACTTTAAGGTACTTTCAGGTGCCAGAGGTGTTTGTGCAACGTGTCGTTTCAATGCGTAACGCTCCTAGGAAGCTTATAGGAACAACCCACCACAGTCTGTTAATTAAATGATGTAATATTGTTTTCCTCAAATGTAATATAGGCAACTAGGCGAGCGCAGTTACGGAAAAAAAGCACCTTAAAAAAACAGAAGGTTTCTCAACTGTTTTTGGTACTATTAGGTGTCCTTAATAACATACTAAAAGTTTACCAAAGTTTGACCATGCGAAAGTCATTTTTCAAGATGACCGCCGCCAGTACTTTAAAATACCATTACTCCTTCATTATTCAGGGTAGACAATTCGTTTTGTTGTTGTTAACATAAAATTAGCATATTACAGGTTCAATTATACAGTATAGCAATTGGTAATAAGCTTATTAAAGTGTAATAGGACCTTTCTCCATTTTCTATATGCTATAATGCTCAGGATTGGTGAATTCTTCACCTAGAGACATAATTCACATTCTGTTGATGTTTTCAACATTTTAAGGTATACCAAGTGATTTGGAAAAACCTCCTCTTCCCCCCAGGAGAATGATGTGCACATGCACACACTCTACAGTGAGGGGAAGTACAACATGTCTGGGAATCCATTTAAGTTATCCAAATTGCATAGATATATTTTGTTTGACTCTATACTAAAACCCTTTGAAATGCAGCCTTTTCAAGTTAATCAAACAAACTAGAACTTGACCGGCCAGTCTCGCTGGTGTTGCCTGTACTGTAATCTACTGTATAGCACTGCACTGTACCCTACTGTATCGCACTGTACCCTACTGTATCAGATTCACACTGTATCGTAACCAGTGATGGGGATAACGCCGTTATCAATAACGACGTTACCTAATCAGATTACTTTTATTAGTAACGGAGTAACCTAACGAGTTATTTTTGCAATTTAGTAGTTAGTTACTTAGTTACATTTCCAAAAAAGTAACTCGTTACTATAGTTCGTCGCAATTCATTTTCTTGAGACTGCCCGGTGTTGTATATTCCTCCTTCTGTTAGGGTAGAATGAGAATAAGCCGACTGCACGTTGTGGCTTCATCCTTCTGTGAGTGATGTGCGTAGTTTACATTTTCTGTCTGCACATCCTGTAAGTCCGCCTAAGAAATAAAAGTAAACCTACTGTCTAGCTAGTGTCTAGTTATACTCTAGTATTAATCTTTTATTTTGAAAGGAAGAGGAAGAGGAAGTCCGCTGGCTGCTTGCATAGTGACACAGCTACTGTAGGCGCGACTTGCTAAAAGTCTTGTAAACAATGACGCTGTACACTTTGGATTAACTTTTGGATTAACACGCGCACTCTCGATTGGGAATCGGCTATAAACTCTGGCTGCGTTATTAGGTGAGTAATGTTTAATTCATTGTTTGGCCGCCGTGCCTTGTCTTATACTACTGTGAACTGTCTTGTTCATAGGCTGGGTTACGATGGGAAGAGATTGAGAAGCCTGCAGGTCTGCAGCCTGACCTGCAGAGCTGGTTGTGTTGTCATCGCGCAGTGTGGAGAGGACTGGTTGTACCGCGGACAACATAATATTGTCTGTAGGCTTACTGTGCATCTGAGATGCATAGCCTACTTTGTAGCAACCTAGATCATAGTAGGTGACATGGTGTCTGTACAGTTCTTGTTGTCGCTGTTATTGGTGCTGGTGGTTTCCATGTGCGCAACGTGGAGTGCGACTCATCATGTACTGGTAATACAATGCAACTAAATTGTGCATACGTTAAAAACAAAGAGAAAAGGAGTATTTTAATTGTGTTCAGGAACGGAAAATAACGGAAAATAATCTATTACGTTACTTTTTATAGAAAGTAACTTGTAACTTAACGAGATTAGTTTTAGGGGGCAGTAGTCCAATAACCTAACGTCGTTAGTTTATAAAGTAACGATACCCAACACTGTATCGTACCCTACTGTATTATATCACATCAGACACTACCGTACTGTTCGGCATTATACTGATACTATACTATTTTACAGTAAATATAACAGTGGCATGGATGCAGATAGATCCCTGTGTCATATAATTTGAGATGTGTGTTAACTTTCCATTATAGTAGAAGGATTATGTAATGTGTGTTCACATATGTATATATTTGTTGGAACAAGGCTTCAAGACATCAAACCTCAAAACAGTTTTCAGTCATTAAGTAGGTGGTAGCAGAGAATGGTGTGAACAGATAGTATTGTTTTCAATATTGGCAGATTTTTGGATAGCTCTGTTTCAAATTTGGCTCATACATATATCTTACATCATATTTTATCACCCTAAATAAATATATGTCGTCTTAAAGTATGTAGTTTTGTCTGCCACATGATGGACCAGGGTGCCTCAAATGTACTCTGACCATATGCATCAATGTGACAGAAATTACGGATGTCCCGGTAAACATTTTTCATTTCTGATTTGATCCCGATACCTGTGTTAGCCAATACCAATAACAAAGAATTATTCAATGTACAGTATATATATATATATATATATATATATATATATATATATATATATATATATATATATATATATATATATATATATATATATATATATATATATATATACCGGTAATAACACTAATAACATGAATTCAGCACCACGGACAGAGGCAGAGCTGCACTCAAAGCTAAAACATGTATTCAGCACCATGGACAGAGGCAGAGCTGCACTCAAAGCTAAAACATGAATTCAGCACCATGGACAGAGGCAGAGCTGCACTCAAAGCTAAACATGAATTCAGCACCATGGACAGAGGCAGAGCTGCACTCAAAGGTAAAACATGAATTCAGCACCATGGACAGAGTCACAGCTAGTCTAAAGTGCCAACACTACTTCAGCACGTTGGATAGAGTCACAGCTAGTCTTTTTTTTTTTATTATTATTACAAAAAAGAAGGGGAAAAGGCAAAGTTGTTTAGGCATAAGCAGTTTACGCAGATAATGAAATAAGTGTAAAAACTTCCATCATGCTCTGCCAAAATACATACACACGAAATGCTTTTCATCAACTGAAAAAAAGATGACTAAAATATGTCAAACCAAGTTACAGCACTAGCTCTACATCATATACCCTTTACACCGCTACTGTCCGCTATACTGCATTGATAAACGCTAGTGTGTACAAACTGTTTGTAAGCAGATTTGAGTCTAACTGCACTGACTGCACCCTCACCTCCACTCTATCGGCTGTGTTTGCAGGGAAACAGCTGCAGCATTTTGGTTTTTTGCCTATAATACCTGTGAATTGCAATTAAATTTAGCATATATGTAGCATCGGTCGGGACTCATTTACCACCAGCCGCGACCGATGGACCATGGGGCGTCGGTCGCGGTCGCCAAATGGTTTCACTGTCCCTCGGCCCATCGTTTGTTTGTCCTTATTGCCGCGGAACTTTTTGAGGAGTTTATTTCATGGCGCTGAAACTTTACCCCTGACACTGCTTTTTTTTACTACCTGTATGCCAACAAAACTCTTCATATATTTTTTCAGGGTTGTTTTGGGATTCCAATTACAGTGCATTCTGGGGAAAGCAGCCGGCGTTGTGTCTGTCTTTGTCTCATTCACGCTGACATTCAATTTCAGTCGGATCATAGACGGCGGCGGGATGGGATTCTATCTGACTATAATGGTCTTTTCAGGTTCCAATCTGCTGCCTAAATGCGCGAGTATAAGAGCATCTGAAAATGGAGTCAACACCAGCACACAAAGTACGAAGAAGCATGAGCTTCTTCCTCAAGTCTGGGGGGGAAGGGGGGGGGGGGGGTAGTACTGTGAGCCGTGAACTGTGCTGTTGTATTGTGTGTGTGTGTTGCGGCCGTTGAATGATTAATCATGATTGAATTCATTTTGAAGCTGTGATCTCATTAAAACATTTGGTCACCACCCTTCGAACTGTCCAAAATATGACATGTTTTCCTGCACAGCAGGGGTTTTCAACAGGTGGTCGGGGGACCACCAGTGGTCCTTGAGAGGGTTGTAGGTGGTCCCCAGGCTAAATGATGGAAAGTTGGTTAACCAGATGTACCTCTTGAGAGTGTGAAAATGAAACCAAATGGACCCACAAGGGTCCATTTGGTTCATATTCATCTGAATTAGCGCTATTTAATTAAGAAGTCTACACTGTTTTGTTTGCAAAATCCAGCCTGGAATTGTGAACAAAACCAAAAGAATTATTTAGTTTAGGTCTTTGGTCGCTAGGTCGCTATTTAATTCATTAAGTCTACACTGCTTTGTTTGCAAAATCCAGCCTGGAATTGTGAACAAAACCAAAAGAATTCTTTAGTTTAGGTCTTTGGGGCTAAAATGTCATCAAATGGTGGACCGTGGCTCAAATGCTGAATGGTGGTCCCTGGTATCAAAAAGGTTGAAAACCCCTGCTGTAAAGGATTTGAACATTTAAATCTATACCGTTCAACTAGGTCACTATGGGTTCAGGCAATCAAAGGTTATAGGGAGTCTTTTCCCCTTAAATATTGTAGAACATCTGTATGGAGTCCCCCCTGCCATTCCTGCCCACCTTAGTAGAGTGGCTAAATCCGGCCCTGCTGTTCAGCAGGCTTTCTGTTTGAGCCTGTAGTCAGTGGGTGATTCCACCAGCACCTTCCATGTTGAGTTACATTGGGGAGAGGATAGACACATTTTAGCCTTCTACTGCTCCTGCTACAGGGGTTTTGCAGCCTGCACTTTTACCTGAAAAAACCCTCGTTAGACATATCACAGCTACATTAAGCATGATATGCTTTTTGCATGTTTTGCCTTCTACTGTATATGTTTGACTAGTACCTTGTCTTTGCCCTGTTTGTACCAACTGTAGAAAGTAGTGCAGTAATGTAGGAAGAAAGTATAATGTATTAGATTTTTTGTTAGTAAGTAATATTTATATTACAAGTTACTGCAATCTGGTATTATATTATGTAATATATTAAGTTGTGTGTTTGTATGAGTTTTTTTTTTTTGCATGTTTTGCCTTCTATATACAGTAGGTTTGACTAGTACCTTGTCTTTGCCCTGTTTGTACGAACTGTAGAAAGTAGTGCAGTAATGTAGGAAGAAAAGTATTAGATTTTTTTGTTAGTAAGTAATATATTTGTATAACAAGTTACTGCAATTTGGTAATATATTATGTAATACATTAAGTTACGTGTTTGTATGAGGTTTCGATCTGTAGTTGAATTTCGACATGTAAGTACTTTTGTTATTAGACACCATTAGAAACACACTCGTGAGGAGATTTCTTATATTATTTCCCAGATTGATTCAATATCTGGTAAAAAAAAAAAAAAAATAGAAGCCCTAACTATTTATTCATAGGTTCAAGTGAAGATATATGGAAGAAGGGGAGAGAGACATGCAGCAAAGGTCGTCATGAACGGGATTCGAACGCGCAGCACTGTGTCAGACCTATACAGTATAGTTTGCATGCGGGTGATGCCCCCCCCTCTTCCTCGAACACTCCACATTAACGTGAATCGCAGCAGACAGCTGCAGAAGGCCCTCTATGATAATGACGCCTCCTCTACAATTGACCTTCCTGCATGGACAGAGACAGGGAGACATCCACTTAGCATCCCTTTCAAGCACTTAGTGGATAGTGGTGGACAGGTTAGGCTGTAGTAGAGGCCATCTTTTTTTGTTTTTACCAGACACTGGCTTTTATCTGGAGGATGGGGGGGGGGTTGCATCAGACAGGAACCAGATGAGATCCAACTGAAAGCAGGGGCGAATGTAACATTTCCCTATTGGGGGGGGGGGGGGGGGGGGGGTACAGGAGAAAATGGTATGGGTGCGGCATGAAGTCGCACCCATACCGGGGGGCATTTTGAGGGGCATTGCCCCCCCCCCCCCCCCCCAAGCCAATGCCTAGATCCGCCCCTGTGCATCAGACAGGAGCCAGATGAGATCCAACTGACAGAGAGCAAAAACCTGACACTGCCTCCGCCTTCAGTCATTCTGGTTCAAGACCTGAGTGAAATATTTCACGATTTTTCTTTTTCTCCCCCACACTTTTAGAACATCATATATGAGCATGCTTAAAGGGGAATTCCCCCCATTTTCTAAATTTTACCATGTCAATAATATACCTTTAGAAGTGCTGTGGAAATAATCGCTTTAATGATTTTTCTTTCCGGACCTTTTCTTTCTGGGAGTGAACAAATGGAACCAAATGGACCAGAACTGCCTGTCTGTCTCAGACAGAGACTGACTAGGAACAAAATGTGTCATTTTAAACATCCTTTGGACCAAAATGTGCTGCGTGAAGATGAAATGCAACCTGACAGAATATTGGTTTAATTCACTTTTTTTGATCTCCCATTGCTGCACATGTGTGGTTTTCCAGAACTACTCAACCCATTCTGGTTGTGAACTTATAGATCTCTATTTTAATCACATCCAGGTTGTGACTTGGCTTTTAGTTTTATTTAGTTTTATTTAATTTTCATTAGTGGACAAAAAAAAAACATTTAACACTAGCATGCCTGAGACGTAATTTTGACCGTTTTTTTGGGGATATTTTAATGTTGTTCATCTTTTCCTATGAAGCATTCAGAAGGTTCTCCTTCCATGGCCATCATCACCCATCTATCAGAAATCTCAGAAATGTCATCTGAAAAAGAATCTAAATATGAATTTAAGTAAATGCTAATACTGGGAAGTCCACCCATTTTCAACATTAATACATCATTAGTATACCCTAGAGGTGCTGTGTGGACATGATAAAAAAAAAGTTCCCCCATTCTGTGCTCCCAAGAAATGGAGGTCTGAAGAAAACCAACAACATGGTGAAACATCTCCAACATGTATTTTCACCATGTTAATGGATTTCTTTAGACGCTTCTTTTTTCTGAGAGAAAAAGAAAAAAAATGTTGCACCGTGAAGTATAGTAGGCCTGCTGATAGTTAATATTAGAGGACTTTAGGAGTAGGAAAGACTGGTATGTGATGGGAAGTTAGGGATGTGGTTGCACTATGTATTGTGTGTGTGTGTGTGTGTGTGTGTGTGTGTGTGTGTGTGTGTGTGTGTGTGTGTGTGTGTGTGTGTGTGTGTGTGTGTGTGTGTGTGTGTGTGTGTGTGTGTGTGTGTGTGTGTGTGTGTGTGTGTGTGTGTGTGTGTGTGTGTGTGTGTGTGTGTGTGCGCGCGCGTGTGTGCGCGTGCGTGCGTGCGTGCGTGCGTGCGTGCGTGCGTGCATGCGCGTGTCTGTCTCTCTGTCTGTCTCTCTGTCATCAATACTTATGGAAAAATTATATCGAACAACAGCATATTCAGATTATGCAGCAACAGAATATTGTTCTTCTGGTTGTGCGAGGCTAAAGGTCATCAAATTGTGGTCTGTGGCTCCAATGCCCAGGCCTTGATATGAAATAGGTTGAAAACCACTGAGTTAGTGCTATAAATGGATGTAAACGTGCGAACACAGTGGCTGAAGAACTCTCCATTCAAAGCTCTTTCAAGCCAGGGCCAGATGTAACATCTCCCAATTTGGGGGGGGGGGGGGGGGTTGCAGGAGAAATTAATTGGTACCATTTTCCATTAGAGGACTTTTAAGTAAAGCATCAATAATAACATCAGTTGTTGTTGAAGTTGCAACAGACACGCAGCATGCATAATGCTAAAGGTCTGACTCAGAGAGTTTTCTGTTTTCAATGATGAAATGCTGTTGGTTTAGTGGTGACACAACTGTAGTTGGTTAGTAGTAGTGTTTCAAATCATTTTAAATATAAGCACTTTAATTTGAAATATCTTGGGTGCATGTGTGGTGGTGGGGCAGACTGGGCATTTAGGAGGGGCATTGCGCAATGCCCACACCGATGCCCGTGCCTAGATCCGCCGCTGTTTCATGCATCTGTCGATATATTTATATACTGTATTTTCTTGTGCTGAAGGTGAAAGCACTTTTTAACAGCTCGTGCTATTTTTCTCCACTTTTCCCCCCAATCCACCTCGCGGTCCCGCCACCACCACCACCACCCCACCCTCCGGCATTTCGGTCGATACACAATTGAAGATTCTCATTTTCTACACCCTATTGATGCGCCGATGATAAGACACTTGAAATGAAACTCGGCTTTCTATAGCTAATGCACCAGATTGGGTCGACGTTGGCACCCGTGTTACAAATCTGAGGGAACAACCCAGAGGAGTAAACATGGAGGGATCAATCCGACATTTCTGCTTTTTCAGGCTGATAACATTAAAGCGGCGAGTTTCTAAAAGAGGAGCCAATAATAAAAAAAAAAAAAAAAAAATAAGAACATCTCTTTTAGAGGTGACTTGTTTTTGAGGGGGTTAATTTGTTTGTCAACATTGTTTTTAACACTAGCATGCCTGAAAAAAGTTACCAGAATTAGCATTTGCTTAAAGAATTCCACCCATTTTCAACATTTTTTTTTTCTGAGAGCGTACAAATGCAACCAAATGAACCCGTTAGGGTTCATTTGGTTCCATTTGTACGCTCTCAGAAAAAAGGAAGCGTCTAAAGAAATCCATTAACATGGTGAAAATACATCTGGATGATGTCATCAAGATGTTTCACCATGTTAGTGGTTTTCTTCAGACCTCCATTTCTTGGGAATGCAGAATGGGGGAACCTTTTTATCATGTCCACCCAGCACCTCGAAGTATACATCAATGACATAGTAAAATGGAAAACCCTATGGTCCTTCCACGGTAACAAGATGTGCACATGCACAGACACTACAGTGGCGGCGGTGTGTATGGGGCCCATAGGGCAACAGCACATACACATACAACCCCCCCACCCCCCCAATCAAAAGTCGTCCCCGTACCATTTTCGGTTAAAAGACTTACTACTACCAATAATAACATCAGTTGTTGTTGAAGTTGCAACAGACACGCAGCATGCATAAAGCTAAAGGTCTGACTCAGAGAGTTTTCTGTTTTCAATGATGAAACGCTGTTGGTTTACTGGTGCCACAACTGCAGTTAGTTAGTAGCAGCAGTAGTGTTTCAAATCATTTTAAATATAAGAACTTTAATTTGAAATATCTTGGGTTGTTTTGCCTGCCATCGTGTATGGTGGGGGCAGACTGAGCATTTAAGGGAGAACATGTAAACTGCACCCCTAAGGTATGGACTGTGGAGAGGCCACCAGTGAGCCCCATTGGGGATCAAACCCGCGATCTTCTATAGCTGCGAGGCATCAGTGATAACCGTGCCACTGGCACAGTGCCTCCCACTGCTCTATATCAGGGGTTTTCAACAGGTGGTCCCCATGCTAAATAAATGGAAAGTTGTTTCACCAGATGTAACTCTTGAGAATGTAAAAATGAAACCAAATGGACCCTTGCGGGTCCATTTGGTTTCATTTTCACACTCTCAAGAGTTAAAATATTCATCATCTGAATTAGCCCCAAGTCTACACAACTAGAAGATGGACAAAAGCAAAGGAAATCTTTAGTTTTGGGGTCTGTGGGGCTAAAATGTTCTCAAATGGTGGTCCGTGGCTCAAATGCTGAATAAATATAATGGTGGGCCCTGGTACCAAAAAGGTTGAACACCCCTGCTCTATATCGCTCTAATCATTCAGGGCATAAAATCCATTTGCGGTAGAAACCAAATACCTTTTTCGGAATAGGAAGGATCTGCAGAAACAGCTGACAGACAAGGCAACGGAGGGGAAAAAAATCCACATTTGGTAGCAGGTGGCTGATATTCATTTCAGCCAACGTTTGTTGTGATTTAATCCTGGTGAATTCTGCTTGCAGAGCAAACAACTGGCCTAGTTCCATTCAGAAATGAAAGACGAGGGAAAAAATGATCAAAACCTACCCTTGGCTTTGTTCTATTTCCACTTTAGATTGTTTTTTTTTTTTCTTACATGTACAATGTATTTGTTTGTTTTGAGGTTTGTACCATTGTTTTGGAGTACTCTTTCTTTCTTTCTTTCTTTCTTTCTTTCTTTCTTTCTTTCTTTCTTTCTTTCTTTCTTTCTTTCTTTCTTTCTTTCTTTCTTTCTTTCTTTCTTTCTTTCTTTCTTTCTTTCTTTCTTTCTTTCTTTCTTTCTTTCTTTCTTTCTTTCTTTGATTTTGCACTTGTCCAAATGTTGTAACTGCACTCTGCTGACAACTTAACATGTTTACACCAGGGCGTTTTTTGCCATCAGGGAGACTAGGCAGTTGCTGGGGGCGCCATGAGGGGGGAGGGGGGGGGGGGGGGGGGGTGACCTCCAGACATGCTTTAACCCTTTGTGTACTGAATGCGTTTTGGTGTGTTTAAGCTGTTGAAAAATAGCAGATCTACAAGCTCATATCGCGCCGAGTGGCGCGATATGAGCTTGTAGTTCTGCTATTTTTGAAAAAATTGTGAAAAGCATCAGAAAGTAGCATCTGATCAGGACACAATGGGTTAAAAGGATACGAGGCGAATAAGCCTAATATGGATACCATACATTACACTTATCCTCTATAACTATAATTGAACATTTAAAACACATGGGCCTAGTTTTTCGTCACCTCTAAAGCCCTTATCCCTGAACTTCTTTGCCTTTTTAAACTATTAAAAAAAAAAAAAAAAACCTTTTTCAATTGTTCAAATGGCCAGTCTACATGGTCACAATCTGTCAATAGATTTGCCCATTGAACTTGCCAAAAGTTTTAAAAAATTGTAAAAAAAAAAAAAAAAAAAAAAAAAAAAAGGATAAGGGGTTTGGGCTAAGGGTTTTAGCATGTAACGAAAATGGAGCCCATAGAATATGTTCTTTAGTTAAAAAAAAAAAAGTTCATAATTCTTACGCTTGCCTAGGACTCCAAATTGCTTAAAAACGCCACTGTGTTTACATGTCATGTCAATAAATGGTTCTGATTCTTTCTTTCTTTCTTTCTTTCTTTCTTTCTTTCTTTCTTTCTTTCTTTCTTTCTTTCTTTCTTTCTTTCTTTCTTTCTTTCTTTCTTTCTTTCTTTCTTTCTTTCTTTCTTTCTTTCTTTCTTTCTGATCATTTATTTGAGTGAATGGTTGTGTGTAGTCGTAACGTCAGCCATCGCAGTGCATTTACGCTTCAGTGTGGCAGAACACAGTGCGAGCCAGGGGCGGATCTAGGCATGGGCATCAGGAAAGGGGGGTGGGGGGGGGGGGCAATGCCCAGTCTGCCCCACCACCAAACATGATGGCATGCAAAACAACGCAAGATATTTCAAATTAAAGTGCATATATTTAAAATGTTTAGAAACACGACTCCTGCTACTTATGAACTACATATTGTGTCACCACTTAAACCAACAGCGTTTCATCATTGAAAACAGAAAACTCTCTGAGTCAGACCTTTAGCTTTATGCATGCTGCGTGTCTGTTATTATTGTTGCTTTACTTGCCTAATAAAAGCCCTGTAACAGAAAATGACACATGGGTGCGACTTCATTGCTATGAAGCCGCACCCATACCATTTTCTCCTGCCCCCCCTCCCCCCATTGTTACATCCGCCCCTGTGACGGAGTCTGTCAGCGAAATGAAAATGTCTTCAAAAAGGTCAGGAGCGGCATAAAAGGCGGAGGGGGGAAAATGGCTATGACTGCAGTTACAACCCATTACACTCTTAGGGAATCTCATTCAGGAAGAGCTGGCAGTGTACGACGTGTCTCTAAATCATGTTGTATTTATCCCAAACCGCCGCCGTATACGTGTGCCCAAGACACCATTACGCTTCGATTATCAAGAGTGCCGTACATACAGCCCTGCACCTGAAAACCATGAAAGGGAAGGGAAGACCATAAATATTTGATTTCCTGCACAGCAAAGTCTACCCTAGACTGTCTTCTTTTTTTTTTTCTTTTCCCCCCTCTCTTTCAGTGAGAATTTTTTTTATTTTTTTCCTAGGCCTGTTTCGGTAGGGAAGTGTTATGGAGTGATGCATTATGCAACAGGTCTACAGTCAATAAGGAACGAACGCTCCCTGACAGCCTGCCTGAAATAACTCTTACTGTACTGCCAGGGTCGGATTCAGACAGCCCTACTAGGGGTGGGCTGGAAGGAATGGGCAGGGTGGGCAACTCCAAAAGTTTTTCATATGAAGCAGTGGTTTTCAATCTTTTTGACGCCAGGGCCCACTATTTATTCTGCATTTGAGCCACAGACCACCGTTTGAGGACATTTTAGCTCCACACACAGACCCCCAAAACTAAAGATTTCTTTTGCTTTTGTCCACAATTCCAGGCTGGATTTGGGAAACAAAACGGTCAAACATACAGATCATAAATGACCATTAATCTTTTACTTTCTCTAGTTGAGTAGACTTGGGGGTAATTCCCATTTGGAACTCTCTCAAGGACCAGTGGTCTGGTTGAAAACCACTGATATTACCTTTCATTGGGTGGGCAGGATGCACGCTTGGGAGGGCTCTGCCCACCCCTGCCCCTCTCTAGATCCGGCCCTGCTGTGCTGTACGGTGAGGTGAGGAATATGCACACAACAAGCCGTAGCCTGGTTGAAGTTGTAGATATGGCCTTCAGTCAGGTGTTGTGAGACACGCTATTTCAAACCTTTGAGTGGGTTTTGAAGGATGTTTGGAGGCCAACAAAACAATTCAATCAATTAAATTCAAAAGGCTTTATTGGCATGAGAAAACACACGTTTACATTGCCAAAGCAATAATCCATATGGAAAATATTCTATACTGTATATGTCATATGCTGTATGTGAACTCTTGGCACCTTTCATAAAAAAAATGTGTTATCTGCTGTGTCATAGAATTCTTATGATTTACAAAATCATATATGTTTCACTTTAGAAAAAATACTATGGATCTTATATAATGTTTTGAATGTCATATATAATTATTTTAAATTACAAACTTGTGTTAAGTATGATTACAAAGTGTTTGCATATGTAAAGTGTTCCATATTGGCAGCACAATACAACAGTACAAAAATAGAATCAATAGCATGTACAGTTTCCATGTACCGAGTTAATTCGTCATGTTTTTGAAATCTCTGTGGGTGGTTGTAATCTGTGGGAAGTACAGTATGTGTCTCTGATGTCTTGGTACAGTGGACAGTATGTGTCTCTGATGTC
Organism: Benthosema pterotum; assembly: GCA_039105355.1. Lineage (NCBI taxonomy): Eukaryota > Metazoa > Chordata > Actinopteri > Myctophiformes > Myctophidae > Benthosema > Benthosema pterotum. The sequence continues at coordinate 5,435,951 of CM076984.1, forward strand.
TTGCTACAGTGGACAGAGGGTTATGTCTTGGTACAGTGGACAGATGGTTAGGAAGTATAGCTCTGTTTTCACTTCATTTTGTGACGTACATTGTGATATACATTAGGTGGCCTTATGTTATTTTTCATCTTCCATCACTGCGACCGTGGCATACGTTTCATACCGGTCGTGACCGTTTTGCTTAACGGTCGCACTTGTATTCTGAGGGAATGGCCACTGAGTCTGTGCCTACTCCTTGTGATTGAAGAAACAAACTTGATGAGATCTTCGTGTGCAATGTGGAGAAAGATTTATTTTAATGTAGGGATGGTTTGTAGCTTGTCTAGAGACAGACAGGTGAGAGTTTAGAGGCAATTTCAGTTATGAGAGGCTACTTGTTTTTTTTTTTTTTTTTCTTTTTTTTTGATTGAATTATTCATTAGAGTTTGGCAAAAGTGGTACAAGCAAGTTGCTAAGAAGAGTATTTTAAACCCAAGAAAACCAGAGAGAGAGTGACCAGTGAACATTTATCTTTCTATATAATTCCAGGATGTCTGTCTGTTACCAGTGCAATGCACTGTGCAATGGGGATCAATCACACATGCGCACACAATGTGCGCTACTTACAAACACCAAACATTATAGCAATCATTTTAATTTAACAGATTTTCATTAAAAGCTAATCACCACGCAGATCACGTGTCACGGGAACACATTTATTTGTGGTCACAGTTTGTCGTGCAACACGGGATCACCTCCCTTTGCGTTCTCTGTCCTCGCTGTTCCACCTGCCACACGGCCACGGTGCAATGATACACGCGCTACTTAGAATGAATTTACATTTGATTGATTTATAATCAACCTACTACTTATTTCTACTACCACTGAAATCTACACGCCTCGATATTCATTACGCGCGGCGGCCACGGCATCCACGGCATCCACGGTGTGTGTGTGTGTGTGCGTGCGCTGTATCTCTATGGTGTATGCGCAAGAGCGTTTGGAGTGAGGATAGAACAACCTGCTTCAAGCTCACATCATAGGTTGCTAAAGCCACGCGTTTCCACCAGCTACATGGATACATGGATTTCAATTTAATGTTGACTTGTTTGTTATTGTGGTGAAAGGCCTCGTTTGTGATTTTGATGTGATTTTTAATGTGTCTTTTCCCACTGGAGTATAGGCAATGTTTATTCCATGGTTGGTGAAAATAATAGCACCAACACATACATAGCCTATAGTGCCCTGACACGAATACATACTTATAGTGTTGGCATTGGCAAGTGGCAATGATACGTCATGAGGAGCATTATCTACTCTAACCATGTGGTTTAACAAAAAAAAGTACAGTTTGAATTATTAATGCAGGCAAAACTAGCACAGTCACGGCCTCTGCCAAATGTTCATCTCCCAAGAAAGAATTGATATCTTTATCCAGTATGTAATTGTCTCTGTCCAGGAAATCCAGCTGGCAGATTCGCCCCACGGGGAGGCAACGTGGAGCCAGGTGTTTGATGGAATAATGCAGGGGTTTTCAACCTTTTTGATACCAGGGACCACCATTTATTCAGCATTTGAGCCTCGGACCACCAAAACTAAGGATGTCTTTTGCTTTTGTCCATCTTCTATAGTTGTCTAGACTTTAACTAAATTACATAGTGTGGTGTGTTCTACGTTGTATAGTTTCTGGCACAAAATAAGATGTTGACCCTAAACAGGTGAAGTGGCCCTTTAAAATAAGATGTTGACCCTAAACAGGTGAAGTGGCCCTTTAACCGACGGTGCCACAAAACAACACTGCCAAGACCATTATGGACAAACAAACCTGCTTTCAAGCCCTGCTTCTGCCACGTCTGGGCAGGCGCCACACATAACTGCTTTCATTACCTGTGTTTAGAAATTAAACTGTGTACTTCCATTTGGATGGAGCAGTGAAAACATGTGCCCCTGTTTAATAGGAGCTTTATTTTAAGTGGGAGAGCGAAACGGTTCGCATTCAGACCTCTTGCGACATCATATTGCTCGACTTGAGATGCCACGCAGCCTGTGATGAATGTTCAGCCTTCACTGTAATTATCTTAATATATTGGCTCTTTTTCCCCCCCTGCTCTCCATCTCAATGTCCTCACGACGCCCATTTTCTACTTAATTGAATTGAAAGGAGATCTAATCTCCCCGCTGAGTGCACAGTCACATATTGATAGCGTTAGATAAAACCAACGACAGATTTGTCTAGACTAATTACGGCCGGCTTGATGCATGGCCTCAACCTGTGCGGTCCGGAATCGAACCTCCTCCACCAGGCCTAGCCGGTGGGGAGGAACACATGGCCTATGCTAACCTTTGTGGATTGGGTTTTTGGCAGGGAGGATAGATCTAGATAGATGTCACCATGGTGAGTGGCAACCAGGGCCGGATACAGGCATAAGCATGCATGGGGGTGGGCTTAAAGGGGAATTCCACCCATTTTCTACATTTTACTATGTTGTTAAAGATGGAGTGCCATGATTTTTTTTCTACCCTAAAACATGATCACCAGGTATTAATGTTATATGAAAAGTAAGATTTTTTTTCCCCAAAAAGTGTACAGTGTTTGTTAAACTGTCATTTTTATGATTCCACCCTACCAGTTCATTAAGTGATGGGTGATGGGTGGAGATCCACCTGAACTGAAGCCACACCCACAGCTTTAGTTTCATTATAAAGGGGAAGGAGTTAGGGGAGGGGCTGATAATGTGATGTCACTATATTGAAGTTTTTTTCATTGGCACGTTTGGCTGGAAAGGTTCAGCCCCCAGGAAGAAACCCTAAACACAAAGGGAAGACATCATTGCACATAAAAAACACACCAAGGGTTCTATTTACATACTGTCACCTCTTAAACATGTACAAAATTGGAAAAAATACTAAAATCATGGCATCCTCTCTTTAATATCCCTTAGAGAAATGGAGCTCTGAAAAAATCATTAACGTGGTGAAACACAACTTCATGACATCATCAAGTTGTGTTTCACCACGTTAACAATTTTTCTTTTACAACCTTTATGGTACAAAATGTCAACCAAATACACTCAGGAAAATGGTGAAAATGGTTGGAATTCCCCTTTAAATGCCCTGACTGTCCCACGAAACACGATGGCATGCAAAATCCTAGGTTAGGTTTAGGAATAGGTTTTACTGAGGTTATGTTTAGGTTCAGGGGTTAGGGTTAGGTTTAGCAACCGGGGAAGAAGGGTCGCGGCTGTTGGCCCAACGGCCATGACTGACCGTTTATCCAATGACCGCGACCGGTAGTAAAATGGTTGAACGTTCTTCACTGGGCACAACAAATTTATAATGGTCGTGACCAAAGGTCGTGGTCGCAAATTTTCCAGATTTCCAGGGGGGAATGGTAAAATGGTGCCCCCAAGGGATAAAAATATTAACTATTTTTGAACTAAATAACATATTATATGTGTTTTAAATGTTAAATTATAGTTATAGAGGACACCTATAATGTATTTATCCATATGAGGCTTATTAGCCTGGGATCCTTTTAAAGCATGTCTGGTGGTCGCCCCGGTCCCCCCTCCCCCTCCCCTCACAGCGCCCCCCAGGCAACTGCCTAGTCTGCCTAATGGCAAAAACACCCCTGCCCAGCGACAAGGAGCGCTGGGTTCACGCCACGGCCGCTTCATATCGACCCGCCCCGAGGTTCCAACGCACCGCCATTGATTCGGTTTCATTTCATTCGCTGTCTGCAACAAGGGGACCCTGCACTTCTGCCAATTATGAAGCTAATTAGAGGAGAGGTCTGGAAGGCGGCGCATGCAGGGATAGGGGGTTTTGTTTTGTCACAGAACAAAGAAAAATGCTGATTCATTCCTCCCTCCCGAGTCCTGTGCCAATTCTGCACTATAGGAAGTTCCTCTTCACTTTTTTTCCCCCCGTTCCTCCCTTTGGTCTTCAACCACAAAAAGGTAGACATAGGCATTTTTTATCTAAAACATAATATTAAAATAAAATAGATAAACACTCCGTAGAAGCAGGAACGGATATTGACGATAAGATACGTTACAGAATATAGGCCAATTTGGCACAAAGGAGGTGGGACTGGTAGAGGAGCACTGTTAAAGGTCAGTATCATTATCTTGCGGTACATTTTGGCCCTTCAGTACATGCTTTTAAAGAAAGAGAACCCTGAGTCCCTGGACCAGATGTGCTGCACTCCTTCAGTACACCGGGGACGTGCAGAAACTGTTAGAGAAGCAGTGGCTGAAACTCCCTAAAGGGCGTTTGTTCCAGGGCCTAGAATACCGAAGAAAAATATACAGTAAGCGGATCCACAACGCTTCCAGGGCCTTGTGTATACTGTAGTTCAGCTGTTTTCGTGATGCAAACCTGCACTCTTCAGCTACTGAAGACGCAAGCGTATGACATGGGTTTATGCTTTCTACACAGAGGACGAGTTCTTTCAAAATGCTCTGCCCAAACAGTCCTCCACCGCGGCCGAGGAGGAGTAGGAGGGGGGAGAAAAAAAGAGAAGTTTGTCGGAGCGGTGCGCCCGCTGTTCTATAGCGTTTCGTGTGCTATTTTGTTGTGGTGGTCGGGATGGAATGGAACAGTGCACGTGCACCGCCGTTATACCGTTTCGTGGTGGTGATACAATGAAACGGTCCACTGTGCAACGGAGCGCCGGCATTCGGTCGTTCCCCTGCCATTCTTTTAGCCTGGCATGGCTAGACTTGGCTAGCGCAGCATGTGGTGCAATCGAGGCTAGCAAGGCTAGCCCGTTCATGTGTGTCTGCGTGTGTGTGTGTCCGTTCGTCCGTGATCATGTTGTAGTTGGGACAGTAGAGCAGATATTGTACTTTTCTCTGTGGTTCATTTTCATGATACCAGTTGTTCTTTTTCATTTCTGTTGGGGTTTCATTTTGTGACTCCCCGTTTGTTGACCTACACGTATGTCCTGAGCGTTGGCTGTTACACTATAAAGCTGTGTACAGAAATTGTTCTTTGAACCATTTACTGGAGATATATGAGTTTTCCATGTAAGTATAGACCTGCGCAGTGACGTCACCGCCCCGGTTCCAGAAGTGTTTTCCCATTCATTTTTCTCATAGACTTTTCTCATAGACTCATAGAAATAATTCATATTAAGACGATTACAATGCGGACAAGGCCAACTTGGGTCATGACAAATCATGATGACACACACAATCTTTTGTATCCTTCCGTTTTCTACTTCTTGCTAATTAGATATTATATGATGATATTGTGTGTGTCATCGTGATTTGTCACAAACCGAGTTGGCTTTGTCTGCGGCAAAATCATCTTTATATAAATTATTTTTGAAAAGTCTATGAGAAAAATGAATGGTGGAAAACACTAGTGGAACCGGGGCGGTGACGTCACTGCGCAGGTCTACACGTATAGTGGTTCCTTCTCGAGTAAAATCATGATACATCCCAATCTGAGTTGTGGTCATGCCTCATATTTTTTGAATATCGTTTTCTGAGCACGTACGGGTCTGCAGTTTTCCCTGACACTGGCCTGCCCTGGACTTTTCTCAAATTAAATGAATAAATGGTAAATGTTGCATTTATATAGCGCCTTTACCCAAGGCGCTTTACATAGATTGTGCATCACATTCACCCATTCACACACACATTCATACACTGATGGCAGTGGAAACCATGCAAGGTACCTACTAGGAGCAATTAGGGGCAATTAAGTGTCTTGCTCAGCTAGGGACACTTTGACACTAACTCTGCGGGAGCCCAGGATCAAACCGTCAACCTTGCGGTTACCATCCGGTGACTCTACCCCTGAGCCACTGCCGCCCCAATACAATTATTGAATACAATAATAATACCTCAAATAATAATAAAATAAAATTGGCCTGGCCTAGTTGGTGTAGGACACTTTTTCTTTTTGAAGGATAGAAACACTGGTTTGCCTGGGCCGGGACCAGAGAGAGAGAGTGAGAGAGAGAGAGTATGTGTCATTGGGAGAACCATCTAAGATAGCAGATGGTGGACAGTGTGTGTGTGCGTGTGTGTGTGTGCGTGCGTGCGTGCGTGCATGCAGATAGTTGCATCACGCTCCGGGCAGTCTATAGTCTCTGGCTTCTAAAAATCAAGCCTATACTAAGCACCCTGAACTTGGGATATGTAAACATCTTCTGACAGTCATTCGGGTCCCAACTAGCCAAAGGCTTGCTACAGGCAGATGTGAGACGAGTCGTCTGAGGTTAGAATTGGATAAGAAAGACTCAATGTACCCCCGAGATACAGTATACAGCGATGAGCCAAAAAACCAAAAGTCTGCACAGTATCTTTTGCCGTTGAGTTTGTTGAGAATGTGCTGCCACCACGCCAAGAGCTGAGCTAGGTATAGTATAGGTGGGATACACAATAGACCTCCACAATTCATTTAAAAAAAAACATCCGCCCACACAATTTATTCCGCTGGAGGATGATGCTGTAGGGCATCTATAAAGGTAGAGAGATGCATATGTCATTCTATTATGATTTGCATAACATTGAGTTGTACTGAAATGAACTGTTAAATCAATCAAAGCCGTTATACATGCGTGCCTATACAGAAACAGAATCCAGAAAAACAAAACCATATGATGCATGTGCTTTCCTCTCGCCACTATGATCAAAGAAAGGGAATAGGCCTGGTGTTTTGATTGCATCGCGGTGCGGTGTCATTACAGCATCTGCATAGCGTTGCCATTTGTCTTCTGCGAGCGACAAGAGCCAACCTACTGCTCATTTATTTACCTGTCAAATAAGGACATATTTACACCGTTCGGTGAGAAATGCCTCAGTGTGTCCTTTATCAAAGCACCCAGGTGACTGCAAGGAAAATAAAAGAAACAGATGAATAAATCACCATGAAGACGCCGCACTACAGATAATAAAAAGCGCTTAGACTTTGTGTAGTTCTGTCATAATTTCTGGGTCCACTCTTAAGCCAACCAGCGGCAAATCATGTGTTTGAGTGTGGAGGCATTTCTATTGTGATAGGATTGCAGGGAAGACAAGTGCTCACTGAATCATGTTTGATGGATGACTAAACCATTCAGTTTTGACCTTCAGTATCCAGATCCCATGCAGCCGAGGAAAAAGGCTGATTGTGCTGCTATGGTTTGATGTGAACCACCTGACTGTAGCAGTGAGTAATGCCCATGAGAAGTACAAGGGAGTACGTCATCGTAATGGGTTTTGATTTTGCTAGAGAAATTTGAAATGAAAGGATATATGTAAAGGATAATTTCTCGTTCTTGCTCTGATGCTTCTCATGTTCCCAAAACATTTTCAGATAAATGATAAAAGTAATAAAAAAAAAAAAAAAAAATCAGGCACCCCAGGGATTATAAAGGTGATATCAATTGTCAGAAACGAGTGTTTTCAATTAATACGTTACAATGGGTGTCAAGTCAAGTAAAGTCCAACTTTCTTTGTATAGCACATTTACAACAGCCATGGCTGACCAAAGTGCAGAACGCAGTGAAAGAATGGTAAGAAGACAATCCAATATAATGATAATAATAAATAAAAAAAGAAACTGGCTCCACACAGTAAAAGTAAATTAGTCCAAGAGACAAACTTCATTTGTATTGTTGGCCTAAATGCACAAAGGACTTTTTATTTATTCATTTACATGACCCCCACAAAATGACCGGAACTACTTAACATTCACAGCAATCAGAGCAGAACTCCCACCATGGGACTCTGGACATCAATTAGTAGTTGACACCACTACATTACTTGACACCACTATGGCAAGTACACACGTGTGTGTGTGTGTGTGTGTGTGTGTGTGTGTGTGTGTGTGTGTGTGTGTGTGTGTGTGTGTGTGTGTGTGTGTGTGTGTGTGTGTGTGTGTGTGTGTGTGTGTGTGTGTGTGTGTGTGTGTGTGTGTGTGTGTGTGTGTGGGAGGGGGGGGGGGGGGGGGGTTGGTGTGTGTGTGTGTGTGTTTGTACAGGGAGGGGGCGGGACATTTAGATCACATATTTAAATAGTGAATGGAGAAACTTAAAAACTGTCTTTGGGGTGTTCATTTATTTATTTTTATTTATTTATTTATTTATTTTTTTTTTTATTTTTTTATTTATTTATTTTTTTATTTATGTGAAATATCCCTTTAACTCCCTTTTTTTTTCGTTAAAAGGACACGCAGGCAGGCGTGACGTGGTAGTAGCGGCGCTTTGTCTTTCGACCGGCCGGCTCTGAAGGACATAGTGCTTGACAAGGTTAACAGGATCAGTAATTCATGTTCCAATCTCCAGGAAGGAATTGGGCTGTCACGCAGGCGGCCTGCCACATACGTGACCGCCGCGCCACGCGCTACGCTCATAACTCTCGTTGTGTGGCGTTGTGTTGTAAATTAGCTGCGAAAGCCTGCAGATGATCGAGGTCAGTATACTGGGGGGTCACCGGTCCAGGGCGGCCACCAGAACATGCTTTAAAAAGGATCCCAGCCAGTGTTGTAGTGGTACTTTTATATATATATTTTTTATCCCACGATTTTGCAACCCATTTTTTCACCCAGTGCCAATTCCTAATGTGATCCTGGGCTCTACACACCCTCCACCAACCTGGGGAGGCAGCGGACTGGCCTCATGCTTCCTTCAATGCATGAGGAGTCCAAGCTGCCTTCTTTTCACCTGACAGGGGGGAGTTTCCCTGGTTGGACGTAGCGCGTGGAAGGAACACGTTATTCCAACCAGTTCCTGTCCACCTCCATCAGGCGCCCCGGCTGGCCAGGGGGAGGCAGTTTAGAGCCCAGGATTACTGCATGTTTTTGTGAGGGTATCTACCCTAGGGGACACGGGGAGAACATGTAAACTCCACACAGAAAGGCCCTTTCGCCAACCCCGCCTCGGGTATGGGCACTGATGACGCGGAGGAGTAGACACGCCGCCAGCACCCACAGCAGCGCCCCTAGCGGGAATCGAACCCAGGACCTTCTAGCTGTGAGGCGACAGCACTAACCACTGTGCCACCGTGCAGAAGTGGGGGGATGCCTCTGAAAGGGGAATTCCACCCATTTGAGTTTTTTTTTTTTTTTTTTTCTGAGTGTACAAATGTGAACCAAATGGACCCTAGCGGGTCCATTTGGTTCCATTTGTACACTCTCAGAAAAAAGGAAACTCATTAACATGGTGAAACACATCTTGATGATGTCATCAAGATGTATTTCACCATGCCAATGATTTTTTTCAGACCCAAAGATATTTTAGATGTGAGAAGTGGGGGGACGCCGTCCCACCGCGCCCCCCCTCCAGTACACCCCTGATCCCAGCCTAATAAGCCTCAAGTACTCATTTACCATCAGCCACGACCCGTTTACTATCAGCCGCAGCCGCCTGCCTCAGTCGTAAGTTGATTTCTCCTCTCCTGACGTAGACAGTTACCATTACAACTAGTGAGCTCAGTTTGCATTAGTTGTGTGACACATGGCCAAGAACAACGTTTACAGTCACCGATATCAGTCTGAGAGTAGGGTAAAAATGGAGGACAGAAGGACAGATGGTGGGTGTGTCTCAGAACGTAGACACATGGCAAATCTAGATTACTCTGGATTGATGCCGTGCAAAGACCCGCAAGGGCCCCAAAACTCTAGATGTCGCAGTTTTATTGTTCTTCTCTGCAAATAAAATGCATACTGTGTAGGAGATCAAGATCAGACAGAGAGAGAGGGGGGGGGGGACTACAAAGGGAAACATGTGGTAGTGCCGCTAGCTACCTCCTATATGAGCAGGGCGGATCTAGAAGGGGGCAGGGGTGGGCACCCAAACGTACATCCTGCCCACCCAATGAAAGGTAATATCAGTGGTTTTCAACCAGTGGTCCCTGAGAGGATTCCAGGTGGTCCCCAGCTAAATGGTGGGAAGTTGGTTAACCAGATGTAACTCTTTGAGAGTGTAAACATTAAACCAAACGGACCCTTGCGGGTCCGTTTGGTTGGTCATTTCATTTTAACTCTCATTTTATTTTAACTCTCAAGAGTTAAAATATCCATTGTGTGAATTAGCCCAAGTCTACACAACTAGAGAATGTGGAAGATTAATGGTCATTTTTGACCTGTATGTTTGATTGTTTTGTTCCCAAATCCTGCCTGGACAGAGACAGAGAGAGATGAACAAAGGGAGTCCTGCTAGCTAGCTCCTACAGTATAGAGATGCGCAGTGACGTCACCGCCCCTGTTCCACTAGTGGATTCCCCATTCATTTTTCTCATAGACTTTTCGAAAATAATTTATATCAAGACGATTACGCCGCGGACAAAGCCAACTCGAGTAGTGACGAATCATGATGACACACACAAACTTTTGGGACAATAAAATAATTTCTAAGATGAAAAACGAAACAAAAAGTCTTGTATCATGCCGTTTTCTACTTCTTCCTAATTATATATTATATGACGATATTGTGTTTGTTGTCATGATTTGTCACGACCCGAGTTGGCTTTGGCCGCGGCGCAATTGTGTTTTTATTAACCATTTTCGAAAAGTCTATGAGGAAAATGAATGAGGAATCCACTAGTGGAACAGGGCTGGTGACGTCACTGCGCATCTCTATATGACGGGGCCAAACGAGGACAGTGCTGTGGTGTTGCACTCGGGTGCCTCTTCCTATCTCTCTGTTCTCTAGAGATGTGAACAGCAGCACAGATTCCTGCATGCTTGTCAGCAGCACACACCTGCAGGAAATCACCGCCAACTACAGAAGTTTACTATATACTAACTGTGTATATTCTTTCAGAGCAAACATGTTTAACTCAAATATTTGCTTCTGGGGGTGTCCATAGAACATGTTGGGAGCCAAATGCTCCATTTTCGTTACCATCTAAACCCTTATCCTAAATCCATTATTATTATTATTATTATTTTACTATTTTGAAAAACTTTTTGGTATAGTTCAACGTGAAAATCTATTGACACATTGTGAGCTTGTAGACTGACCCTTTAAACTATTGAAAAATATTCTTTTTTAATAGTTTAAAAATGCAAAGAAGTTAAGAGATAAGGGGTTTAGCGGTGATGAAAATGGAGCCCTTAGAGTATAGCTCGAGAGATCTACAAGAAATGGGGAGTTGTAGATCAACTATTTTTGATAAATATTTAAGAAAAACAGGTTTAAATATTTAAGAAAAACAGTTTTTTTCCCCCAGATTCTTTTTCTTTTTTAAATGTTCAAATATTGTAAAGGAAAATGGACATATTTTGGACATACAGTAGTTCGAATGGCGATTAATCATGATGAAATTAATTTTGAAGCTGTGATTACTTTGTTTAAAGCTTTTCATCATTCAACAGTCCTAGTTTTCAAGCAGTATCTTTTTTTGAGTTGTTATTATACTGTATAAAACTTACTCTGACCTTGTTGAATGCTATACCTGACAACCAAAATATAAAGAAATAACATTTACTAACACTGTAGGTACTACTGTGACCTTGCTTTCGTTTCTCCTAGATAACACAGCAGGGCGTTGTCCAGAACTGTCGTGTGCCCATGTGCGATTCGCCAAAGGGTCAAAGGTAAACGATGGCAGAGTGCCTTTGTCACCGTGACTGTCGCCAAAGAAACGCTGTGAATGGTACCGTATTGGTGGTCTATCATCCTTCCCTGTTCACAGCTCTAGCATTTTCATTTTCTTTCCGAGAAGATGTGTCAGCTTTGGTCATTGTGCCCGTTAATGGTGGAGAAATATGTGAGCTTTTCTGTAGCCGAAGTCACGAAAACATATCACAACATGTCACCCAGATATACCAGCAACAGTACACAATAACAGTACACAATATCAACCACACCAGCTCTTGGCTGTGCAGCTACTGTAGTTTCCAGACTCTCCAACGATTAAGTACTAGAGATGGGACTCGATGAAATAAATAATAATCAAATGAATTTGCCTCTTTTATGTTTCCTGTTTTGATATGTGTATGTCTGTGTAGTGTTTGCTGGTCTATGTTTTTGTTATGTTGTGTATATGTTTGTGTATTGGTGTTGTTCTTTTATGTTGTTCTGTTATGCTGTGTATATGGTTTTGTATTGTTGCTGTATTGTCTTTCTATGGACCCCCTGAGAGTTCCTGAATAAAGATTGATTGATTGATTGATTGATTAATTGATTGATTACATTTGAAGCTTTGTAATTAATTGATGTTAATCTCATATCAATATTTGACCTGAGAAGCATTTTTTTGGTCAGTTAAAACAGGGTGGTATATATAGTGTGTGAGTTTTTCCCAAATCAAAATTTCCCATCCTCCACGCGGCCAAGCAAAGCCGGCTGATTGGCGATCCCGAAGACCAATTAGTCTGAACAGGCCCTGAAAATCCACGGTCGGCATAATGGTTGGCCGCCTTGTTTTAAGCCCTGTGTCATGTCATGTTGAGGGTGAGGGTTAGAGATCGGGTTAGCCATTTTGGACCAGTGGGAGGACCAGAACAATGGTAGTTCGATCAATGTCAGCTTACACTGTTTGGCTTGGTACTCTGCCTGAAATTCGTCCCGTGAGAAAGGTTCTGTGGTGCGTAATCTATGTGCGATTAAAATTTGTTTTTTGTTGTTGTTGTTTTTTTTTTCAATCGTGTTGAATCGTGATATTGTTTCTGTAATTAATTAAAGTCCCAGCCCTATCAATTAACATACTCATGTCACAACTTAGTATACATTATATAAAGCAGTGGTTTTCAACCTTTTTATGGCCGGGGCCCACTATTTATTCAGCATTTGAGCCACGGACCACCATTTGATGACATTTTCACCCAACAGCCCCAAAACTAAAGATTTCTTTTGGTTTCGTCCACAACATCCAGGATGGATTTTTCGCAAACAAAACAGGCAAACATACAGATCAAAATGACCATTAATCTTCTACAGTACATTCTCTAGTTGTGTAGACTTCAGATGATGAATATTTTAACTCTTGAGAGTGTAAACATGAAACCAAATGGACCTGCAAGGGTCCATTTGGTTTCGTTGTTACGCTCTCAAAGAGTTACATCTGGTTAACCAACTTTCCATTATTTAGCCACGGGACCACTTGGCACACTCTCAACAACCACTGGTGGTCCCCAGACCACTGGTAAAAATCACTGATATAAAATATTACATCATGTTTTCCTCCATTTAAATATACATTCCGAGGAACCCCGATCCTGCTGCTGCTCTGCTAACAGTCTTTCAACCAGCAGGATTAACATGTCAGCCTGAGTAATCAATCATCTTCCTCCTCCAGTCTCGGCATTAAATGCTTTATTAATGGGCCAGAGAGACAGTGCCTTGTGTCTGTTCCACACACACTGAGCCCACATGTACCGCTGTTCCCATACTGTATATCAGGGGTTTTCAACCTTTTTGACTCCAGGGACCACCATTTATTCAGCATTTGAGCCACGGACCACCATTTGATTTACATTTGCACACCAAAGACCTAAAATTAAAGATTTCTTTTGGTTTTGTCCACAATTCCAGGCTGGATTTTGCAAACAAAACGGTGTAAACATCTTAAGTGTTGCTAATTCAGATGACGAATATTTTAACTCTTGAGAGTGTAAAAATGAAACCAAATGGACCCTTGCGGGTCCATTTGGTTTCATTTTTACACTCTCAAGAGTTGCATCTACCAACTTTCCATCATTTAGCCTGGGGACCACCTGGAACCTTCTCAAGGACCACTGGTGGTCCCCGGACCACCTGTTGAAAACCCCTGTCCTAGAATATATTCTCCAAATAAATATAATGAAATCACACCAGAGGTTTTCAACAGGTGGTTTTCAGCAGGATTCCAGGTGGTCCCCAGCTAAATGAAGGGTGGAAATTATATTTAATCTGAATTAGTTAATTTTCAAGAATCTACACAATTAGGACATGCAGAAGAATTGTCATTCTGACCAACATTTTGCCAGTTATCTCACCTAAATTGTGGACAAAAAACTAATTAGTTATGGGTCTGCGCTTGGCTCTGATTCGCTATCCCAAAGCTCAGCAATTCTCATATTTTCAGCTGACGTTTCCCCGCCCACTTTTCTGCTATCGCCCGAATCGGCGGCTCTGATAGACAAATAATGGATGTCGGCCGATGTCGTTTGTCCATCGCCGGCTGCTAAAAAGTACTGTAACAGACGACATTGTGCTGCTGTTAATTATATTAACTGGTACTTTTTATGTTGCCGTGATTAACAGTTTTAGAAAAACGATACGCTGCTTGAGGTCGCATAGCTTTTTGCTTTAGTTTCCGATTGTCTTTACAGATAATCAAGGCCAAACTAGCAGCTGTGACAGATCTACAAAGGCCTGCATGGGATTAAACAGCGTTTTTCTAATACATTTTCTGGGGGGCTGCAGGGAAGCAGTGTGATAACATATCCCTCCTTTCCCCAGTGCATTTCCCATGCAGCGCCTTGTTGTTCAGCACCTGTACAGTTTTTGTCGGGATGTGTACTTGCCTGTGGGGTTGTTTGTTTTGAAGGAAGATGGCAAATAAAGTATGAAGTGCCTTAAGGAACCCCAGCAGAGGTTCCTCAGAACTCAGCATGTAGACCATATAGACTGTGTACCGTGAAACCATTCAAAGTGCTGACGTCGATATCAGTAGAGAGCACTATAACCCCTCAGGTTCATGTGCTGGGGTAGGTGTGATCAGGCTTTCATATTGCAGTGCTCATAGATGTAAGCAGGGGCGTAGCTAGCAATTCTGGGCCCCCTGCAAAGCTTTTCCACATGGGCCCCCCTTTCCCAGTGGCACTGGGTGGAGGTGATTTTTGAAAAAGAGTAGTTAAAGGTAGGGGAAGTGATTTCACTTTTGTCAGATATCACCCACAATTTTTTTCTGTTAAAATGCTCTATTATAAGGTGTGGAAACCACATATGGAGTTTCCCCCTCCCCCACGTTAGCAGAGGAGCTAATAAAAGTTCCCCAGGTGGTGGCGAATTCTCCTCCAATCAGGATCGAGCAGCAGGTTCACATAGTGTAGCTACTGTTGGACGCCCCTAGTGCAATAGGCTGGTACTACACCATGAATTTCAAATCACTTACCCTACCTTTAAAGGGGAATTTCGCCCATTTTCAACATTTTTTTCTGAGAGCGTACAAATGGAACCAAATGAACCCGTTAGGGTTTATTTGGTTGCATTTGTACGCTCTCAGAAAAAAGAAGCGTCTAAAGAAATCCATTAGCATGGTGAAAATACATCTTGATGTCATCAAGATGTTTCACCAAGTTAGTGGTTTTCTTCAGACCTCCATTTCTAGGAAACACAGAATGGGGAAACGTTTTCATCATGTCCACCCAGCACCTCTAGGGTATACTTACATATTAGAATGTTGAAAATGGGTGGAATTCCCCTTTAAAATTCTGGTGCACTTTGATATCAAATATTTTTTTATAATAATCAATACAAATAAAACCTTATTAATGCAAGCTTTTAGTGCCCCCCCTCGCTTTGGGCCCCCCTAAAATTGTCTAACTTTTCCCCACCTATTGACGCCACTGGATGTAAGCCTGGAGCATATAGAGTAATGAAATATAGAGACCTGACTGGAGCGATAGCCCCGCCCCCTTGCCGTTCATTTAAGTTGCTCATCGGCGTTTTGAAGCACCCGGAAGACCGCCTGAAGTAGCGTCTACTTCCTCATTTTCGCACTTCCGCCCACCAAACTTTGGTCTAAAGCAGAGGCCGCAGACAAACATTTGTCTCACTGGAGGTGCTGACAGCACTTAAAGGGGAATTCCACCCATTTTCAACATTCTAATACGTCATTAGTATACCTTAGAGGTGTTGGGTGGACATGATAAAAACAAAAGTTCCCCCATTTTGTGTTCCCAAGAAATGGAGGTCCGAAGAAAACCAATAACATGGTGAAACATCTTGATGACATCATCAAGATGTATTTTCACCATGTTAGTGGATTTCTTTAGAGGCTTCTTGAGCGTACAAATGGAACCAAATGAACCCTAACGGGTTCATTTGGTTCCATTTGTACGCTCTCAGAAAAAATGTTGAAAATGGGTGGAATTCCCCTTTAAACCATCTGAGCCAAACACAGATACATTTTTGTGTAAGCCCATCATTTCTACATGCCCATTTATATAGTCTGTTTACCATAGTTGTGTTGTGTTGGATTTAGTTTATGTATTTGTATTTTTTATCCCAATTTACTTTGCTTTCTCGTCACCCATAAAGAAATGATCTTGTTCTAGAGAAAAACTGTGAACCATTGGATGAGATATGGGTGTCAGGACTTCAGCGCACTGTTTATATTGCTATTAAAACAGAAAGAATATATAGGATATTTGTAAGGTAAACACAGTTTACCTTACTCCAGTCATACTCCAGTCATACTGTAGGTCTGGTAAATAATCTTGCACTGAATGTTTTCTACTGTAGCTGCACGAGATTGAACTTTATATACTGTATGTATTATTGGACTTAATATAAACAACTGTATTATTGGACTTAGTATAAACAGTATTTGACCTTTTATTGATCTGTTGTCAATTTAAACACACTCCGTCACAGCTGCAGTCGTGATTGGATAGTAAAGTTGAATTGGGCTGTGATGTCTAACATCTGCTACGGACTTTAAATTAATTATTCAAGTCATTGACAATGACACACACACACACACACGCACGCACGCACGCACGCACGCACGCACCCACACACACACACACACACGCACGCACGCATGCGTATGCTCACATACACATACACATACACATACACATGCACACACACACACACACACACACACACACGCTTGCATGCATCCACACATGCACACGTATGCACGCATACACACACGCACACAAATGCTTGCATGCATCCACACATATGCACATGTATGCACGCACACGCACGCACGCACACACACACACACACACACACACACACACACACACACACACACACACACACACACACACACACACACACACACACACACACACACACACACAGGCCCACATGGGGCCTTCAGTTTTTCCGTGGCATTCAGCAGTTTCCAGCTGGGAGGCGTATTCAGATGCAGAGCGGCTGTGTCCCTGCGGTCCAGCAGCCTGCCATGTTCTGCAAAGGTCGCGGGTTTGATCCCCACGGGGACACACAAGGAGCCTGTCACCAGTCAGCCAGAGTGTCCTGTTCACATGACATTTAGGGGGAAGACACCCAGAAGCTCTGTCTGCTCACAGCACTGGCAGTCAAAACACACACTGCACTTTAACACTCAGAGAGGTCAGGAATAATATGTAAATGAGTGATGGAGTGCTGTGTCTCCTGTCTAGAACAGTAGTATGCTCTTAGGATGGATTACACGGTGCACATCCTTTTTATTTACTGTCTTTAAAGTATTGATTAAACCGCAAATGACATGCATTCCAATATGTGTTCGTAATACACTCAGTGCCAGCCCTTTTTCATATTTTTTGAGGTAGCCAGTGCCAGCGATTTTCATCTAAAAGTCATATTTCATATTTCGGTCCATGTTTCCCGTCGGACAAGTTAGTTGGCGACACACTTCCGGTTCCGGGTTGGTCCGTCCCTTATTTTGGTCCGTTCTGACTGGAATATGCGGCCGCTGCTCGCTGCCGTTATCATTGGGATCGTATCAAACTGGCGACGGTGAGTGACATAGCGTGACGTAGATCAACCTAAGAGGCATCGGTCATAACTATTTTTCATAATGATAACGCGCGACGTAGCTCTACTGCAAGGGCACGAAAACTGTTAATATCATATTGTATATTTCCCTCCTTCTGGACTTGGAAATCAGTTTAGCTGCAGTACCACAACGTCCTGAGGTGGTGGTGGGGGCGCTGATATGCAGTTTCCTATTATAATGGTAGCTTGGGCGTCAAGGCTATTGTAATAGTGATGCTAGATAAACTCAGGCTTGTTTCCATTCCATGCCAGCTTGGAAAATCAACAATGCATTGACATTGCAAATAGGGACGTCCCGATCCACTTTTTTCAATTCCGATCCGATACCGATATCACAATTTTGGTGTTAGCCGATACCGATACCAAATTCTAATACCTGATCACTGGTATATTTACCAATACTGAATGGTCTGATAATGACAAATGAGGGCCAACACTGATTCTTTTCTGGTTCCGATACAGTATTGCCGATACCCATATGAACCAATATGACAAAAAAAAATCAAATCACTTCCCTTAGCTTTAAGGGGCTAAAATCAGATGAGCTGTTCCTGAGAGCAATATTATATTAAAGCTGCTAACTGATATGAAAGCCTGCTTGTTCGATCAAACTTGGTTATTTGTGGGCATAGGAAACACACATGTAGCACACAAAAAAGTCGAATTTCATGTAATTTCTCCTTTAAGCCTCACCACCATTATGGATAGCTCTGACTTCTAGGTCACTATATAAGGTCCCTATAGCCGAGTAACTATCCCCAAGATTTCATTGGTTTTATGGCAGCATTGGAAAGCAGCCGGTGAGATGCTTAAATCTCCCTTCCACATTGTGGATAAAATAAGTATTCCACTGTTGTCCACTGAGATCTTTCTAGTAGAACCACAATTTTCCGCTTGGCCGAGCGCGGAAGAGAATAACACTAACACAGTCCTGACTGTTTGTGAGCGTTAAGTGCCTTGCTCAGCTGCAGCGAGGGAGCTGTGATTTCCATTTTCTTCCTATTTTTTTTTTTTACAGTCAGGCCACAAAGTCAGACAAGCAATGCCACAAGCCAGGGGTTTTCAACACGTGGTCCGGGGACCACCTGTGGTCCTTGAGAGGGTTCCAGGTGGTCCCCAGATAAGTTGGTTAACCAGATGTAACTCTTAAGAACGTAAAAATGAAACCAAATGGACCCTTGCGGGTCCATTTGGTTTCATTTTTACACTCTCAAGAGTTATAGTATTCATCATGTGAATTAGCCATTTTGGAATGTATGTTTTGCTTGTTTTGTTTCCCAAATCCAGCCTGGAAATCTTTAGATTTGGGGTCTGTGGGGCTAAACTGTCCTCAAATGGTGGTCCGTGGCTCAAATCCTGAATAAATGGTGGTCCCTGGGATGAAAAAGGTTGAAAACCCCTGCCACAAGCAATACAGGTACTTTTTTTTTTATAGTTGACTACTGGGAATCAGATGTTCAAACCAAGGGTTCATATTTCAAACGATAGGCCTAAGATTGGCGGCCAAAGTTTGCCAATGGGCAGCTCCCTTTGAAGCAAAATACATGTGCAAATTGTTGCACATGATTGCTGTGCAACTTTGCATCGCACATTCCTGCTATAAGCAGCAGAGGAAGAATATGGTACCCTTTTCACGTTGGCCTGTAATGGCACTACCAGCAGGCACATTTTTGCTAAATGTTATTGAGGGGCATTAAATGGGCAGATGGTGAACCATAACGAATTTCTCCATCGAGGGGAAAAAATATGGGACAGCGTTGAAGGCAAGCATAAGTGCGATGACACATTGCTATCAAGTACAGGCTCCTACTAGCGGAGCACATGGACTTTCAACTTCATAACAATCTGGCGTGTGAATTATTCATAATTGGTTGGTTGGCAGCGTTTAAGGAAGTGCGGATAAACGCTCTTTACACTTTACCTTTACAAAGTATGCCTGTGTTTTGTCAGGGTGTTTATATTGGACATACAGTACAGCTCGTTCCCAACTCTGAAACACTAATTAAAACTTTCTCATGGAAACCTCTATACTTGCCGTAAGAATAGAACGATAGTATGCTCCTTGGAGTCAGCAGGTTTCTCAGAACCCCGCTGAAAGAATATTGACGATTAATATGATGTGACAGAGCAGCAGATGTTTGGACCAGATTAAGACAGACAGGGATATTGTCCTTTTTTCTCTGCAGATGTGCGCTCTGCACTGTTCTGACCCCCAGCTGGGCCTACCACTGTGTCTGCTGACGGCGTGGATTCTACCTCACATGGAGACTTTAAGTTCGTCAGCAATCTAGATGAGTTGTGGAGGAATTTACATGCGAGGTGTTTTGCTGACTGGACGACTTCTACTGTACACCGATGAAACCGAACGCCTCAGACCTTCGCCGTCACTCGAGGACACGTTCAGGACACGTGTGCCAGTTTGCTCGTGGGATCAACCATGCGGTATTTAAGTTATGCCTCCACCAGAACGTGACACATGGAAACGGTTTGTTCTCCACCATGCCAAAGGCAAGGGGAAAGAGTTTTGCACTCTGTCCGTCCATGTGTCCATCCATCCGTCTTTGTAAAACACATTATTTCATATTGCTCCTCTAGATTCTGTCCCCAAATTCCTGCATGTTGTTCCACAGAATCTCTATAGACAGGTGCTGAAGATCTGTCCCATAGTTATTTGTCTATAATAGACCTTGAGGTAAGCCCTGCCCTCTTGTCCACCCTAGGACACTTTCCAGCCGGACTCATTCAGTCCATTGCAAATGTCATTGGACTTTACACAATAAATACTGGCTCATTTTTGGATAAATGCAATAAATGATACAATATTTAAAGGAGCGATAGACAAGATTAGGGCAGATATTTACATTTTTTGTAATAGGAAAAATCGACATCTAGTGGCCGAATCTTTTCCTGCGTGTTGCCATGTAGAGGTCTTTCAACTATATGAAATGAAATGAGAAAATAGTAAGATTGAAGTGGCATTTTTCTAGCCCAGTGGTTTTCAACCAGTGGCCTTTGAGACGATTCCAGGTGGTCCCCAGCTAAATGATGGAAAGTGGGTTAACCAAATGTAACTCTTTTTAGAGCGTAAAAATGAAATTTCATTTTTGCACTCAAAAGTTAAATTATTCATCTGAAGTCGACACAATTACAGAATATAGAAAGATTAAATGATAATTTTTGATCTGTATGTTTTGCCCGTTTTTTTTTTTCTGAAAATCCAGCCTGGATTTGGGGACAAAAGCAAAAGAAATATTTCGCATTGGTGGTCTGTGAGCACGTGAAAATGTCATCAAACATTATCATTGTACCGCCTCGCTGTTCCGTTACTAGAGAAGAACACACAGCAGTTAGCGGCGTATTCATTTGCGTTTTAATTTATTTTTCATGAATGCCAATCCCACAGACGTTTCCCCTTGTTGTTTAATAAGACGTCTACTGTTGCTTCTTTCTAACCTTTAGGCAAGTGACGCTGCCAACGTTCCGCTCAACCTCATAATTAGAGGAGTAACGGCCCCCGAAATGCCAAGCGGATACAACCTGCAGCTTCCCCTGATACCAGATGAGAGGGAAGATATATAGCTCCTGGCTTGTGTACATTTTTGTTTTGTTCTGCATGTTGCCATGGCATAATCCATTACTCTAATCCTTTCGGTGTATGGCTGTTATCTGTTTCATTATGATTTCTATCCGGACGTGATTATACACTGAGCTTTGAAATTCTAATACCCCGCCAAGCCCCTGAGAAATGTTTGAAGGAAGGACGGCGGAGCTGTTTGTGCATGTGTGTGTGTGTGTGTGTGTGTGTGTGTGCGTCTGAGAACTGAAAACACAACATGCAACATCTTACTATGCTTCACGACAGCCACATGCTTCACATCAGGGGTGGATGTAACATTTTCCAATTGGGGGGCAGGAGAAAATGGTATGGGGGTGACAGCGCCACAGGCGATGAAGTCGGCCCCATACAGAACCATTTTCGGTTTCATTTACAAGTCTTTTATTAGACTTTTATTAGACGAGTAAAGCATCAATAATAACATCAGTTGTTGTTGAAGCAGACACAGCATGCCTAAAGCTAAAGTTTTCTGTTTTCAATGATAGCAAGTAAAAATGGTACGCCCGCACACTGTTTACTGCTCGGTACAAGAAAATATTTATTGTGAAGCGACGTTTCGGTCCCTCCGGACCTTCTTCAGGCATCTTTCACGCATTATTTTCAATGATGAAATGCTGTTGGTTTAGTGGTGCCACAAATGTAGTTAGTTAGAAGCAGCAGTAGTAGGAGTGTTTCAAATAATTTTAAATATAAGCACGTTTAATTTGAATTACCATATTGTTTTGCATGCCATCGTGTTAGTTGGGGCAGACTGCCCATGACTAGATCCGCCCCTGCTTCACATTTTGTTATTTGGAATTTGTTTACGATGGATGATAGTCTCTACCGGCCAGGTATCCACTTGTGTTTAGAGAGCTCTCTCTCTCTCTCTCTCTCTCTCTCTCTCTCTCTCTCTCTCTCTCTCTCTCTCTCTCTCTCTCTCTCTCTCTCTCTCTCTCTCTCTCTCTCTCTGGTCCTAAGTGTCTCTCTGTTGTATTAACTGTGTCGTTTTTGGCTCACAAACAAACGCAAACATTGTATCAGCCCCCAAGAGGTTCAGGGCCTCAGGCTATTGGTGGTGGTGAAAAAAAAAACTTTTTTTTCTGGTCCTGATGCGACACTGCAGAGTTCCCTGCAGGTGCCAAACCCCTCCTCCCTTTAAAATAAGCACTGATCTGGAAAAGAGTGTTTTTGAAGTGAGCGTTTGAAGTCAGTGTTTTTGATGTTTGGCCTCGGCGTGCCACGGACTGGTTCATCTGAGTTCCACCATCACAGTGACAGCCAGGAGAAACAAGCCAGTGATTTCACCAGGGGCGGATCTAGGCATGGGCATGGCCAGTCTGCCCCACCAAACATGCAAAACAACCCAAGATCTTTCAAATAAAAGTGTGTATATTTATGAAATATGAAACACTACTACTGCTATTAACTAACTGCTATTGTGTCACCACTAAACCAACAGCATTTTATCATTGAAAACAGAAAACTCTCTGAGTCAGACCTTTAGCTTTATGCATGCTGCGTGTCTGTTGCAACTTGATCTTATACTTGCCTAATAAAAGTCCTGTTACAGAAAATGGTATGGGGGCTGCCCCTATACCATTTTCTCCTGCCCCCCCCCCCCCCCCCCTTCCAATTTGGAAATGGTACATCCGCCCCTGGATTTCACTGGCACAAAAAAAAAACAACAACTCAATTTAGTCCTATTCTCTGAGATGAAACGGTCCTAGGATGTGTGGAGCCACGTTGACATTGATCATCTAATCAGTCTTTGATGTGTGTCTCCGTCTTACAGTGTAGCTACAGTAACAAGTACAACCATACTAGTTTTTAATGAGGGGAAAGAGGGGAAACACGGTTTCGCGAGTTACACTACTTGTGCTTGGTTGAGACATTGCGGACGTGACCATTTTTTAAGGGATCTACCTGTTTCATTTGGATTGTATAACTTATTTTTTTTCTCACATCAACGTGCTGTGATACAGACAGACAGACAGACAGACAGACAGACAGACAGACAGACAGACAGACAGACAGACAGACAGACAGACAGACAGACAGACAGACAGACAGACAGACAGACAGACAGACAGACAGACAGACAGACAGACACTAAAATCCTATACTTATAGCACCCAAAACTTGGAATATGTAAACATTTTCTGACAGTCGTTCGGGTCCCAACTAGCCAAAGGCTTGCTACAGGCAGATGTGAGACGAGTCGTCTGAGGTTAGAACTGGATGAGAAAGACTCAATGTACCCCTGAGATATTTATAGTGATGTGCCAAAAACAAAAGTCTGAACAATCCCTTTGCTGTTTGGTTTCTTGAGACTGTGCCACCATGCCAACAGCTGAGCTAACAAACATGTGCCTACAGCAAGAGTGAATTAGTTAGAGGTATACGAATAATAATAAAATAATGTACTCGAGTCTGAAAACGTCGATTTTACGTTTGGGCTATAGGGTTAGAGATAGAGTTCTGACCTATAAACTAATTGAGATCATGAGCAAGTAGTCACGACCAGGTTTCAACTAGTTGCTCACTACAGGCCCTGATACAGTATTATTACAAATTACAAATTGTTTTTACAATTTGCAATTTTTACACGTTTTTAGATTGTATTGAGTTTTCTGTCCAGTGAGGTAGCAGCCATGTTTTCAGAAAAGTTCATCTGTGGGAGTCTGGGAGGCTTGATTTTTTTTCTCCAGTCCAGCTCTGGGCAAACCAGCAGGGGGTTTGGGAAGGAGCGCTTGTTTTACTCTGCTAGCTACTACTAGTAGGGCGGGGTGAAGCATCGTTTTACTGAGGTTATGTTTAGGGTTAGTTACCGCATAAAGCACCGTCTAACCCTAGCCTAACCCTAACCCTAAACATAACCTCAGTAAAACTATGCCTAAACCTAACCTAACCCTAACCATAACATCAGTAAAACTTCCTTCGCCCCGCCCTACTAGTAGTAGGCGGCAGGGTAAAACAAGCGCTCCTTCCCAAACCCCCTGCTGGTTTGCAGTGTTTTCATTGGGTTCCGATCATCGGGGGCGGGGTTTTCCCCCGGTTTGCCCAGAGCTGGAGTGGGGGAAAAAATCAAGCGTCTGGGAGACTTAGGAACAGGTGACGCCAAGGAGGGCTGTGATTGGAGGATTCTAGGAATGTTGACCAGTAAGGGCGCAATGATCTGACTTTTCTGAACAACCAGGAGTTGATCATTTTCTATAGAAAGGTGAAAAGTCAACGTTGATGATTGATGTTGCTTGTTGATATTGATCCAAACATTATTTGCAACTGAGACCAGTGAGAAAATAGTTGCGACCAAGAAGAAAATCACTACCTGGTCACGTCAGGGCCGGATCTAGAGGGGAGCAGGGGTGGCAGAGCCCACTCAATCCTGTTTTCAACCATTGGTTTGGGGACAGAAATAAAATGTCATCAAATGGTGTTCATCTGTGGCTCAAATGCCAAATACATAGTGGGCATTGGTGTCAAAAAGGTCGAAAACCACTGCTTCATGTGAAAAAGTTGCCCACCCTGCCCATTCTTCCAGCCCACCCTAGTAGGGCTGGCTAAATCCGTCCATGGATCATGTCCTGGCCGCTTGGTCACTAGTGGATTTCGCCTTCTCTCCACATTTTGGCCTTCTGCTTCCTAAAATGATGACATGTCCTGAGGCCACAGTGTGTCCTTGATGCCGTGCCCACTGTGCCCACACTCTGCCTAAGCATTTTCTTTTCTCCTTTAGCTGCCTCTTTCCTCTTGGCTTTTGCTGAGATTCTGAATTTTTACCCCCCTTTACTCCCCTCAACATCTCCATCTCCGACGTGTCCTCAGTGACTCTGAATGTTCCAAGAAGTGTATCAGTATCTAGTGCTGAAATGTAACCGAATCTAAAGGCCCTGATACACTAGCAATATTTTGATCAATATCAACCAGCAATGTCAACATCAATGAGGCAACATGATGAGACACATGGCAACAGGCAACACCTCCCATTACAATTATTACAATTACACCGATTTTCTTTTTTTTCCTGAGAGTGTACAAATGTGAACCAAATGGAAAATGGGTGGAATTCCCCTTAAACCTTACTTTAGTTATTGAAAAAAAATATCTGTGGCGAGGTATGAGCTTGTAGGTCTGATATTTTTGAAAATGCTGAAAATGTGGTGCAAATCATTTTTTAGTTCAGACTGGGTTAAGATACGTATAGTAAGTGATTTCACTCATTTTTCGGCCAAAGGCGTGATTGTAATAAAAGTCAAAATCCCAACCTCCCGGTCCCAATAATTGTGACATTAATTTTAGTTAATTAGCATGTTATCAGAATGATAGGCTAAGGTCAGGTCGCTCTCACCTTGAAATTATCAAAATGCATATGAGCATGCATGTCTGTATGTCCAGATCTCATTTCCCAGAATTTTTTGTGCATTACTGCTACCATTCAGCAGACTGTTGAGATTTCCACTGGAAGTCATCAACATTTCAGACCTGAAAGTTTTAATCCTACCTGTGAGAGAGAGAACCTAACAAAGGGGGCAATGCCCTCCTAAATGCCCTTACTGCCCCACCAAACATGATGGCATGCAAAACAACCCAAATTGCAAAGATATTTCAAATTAAAGAGCCTATCAGTGTATTCAAACATTGAAACACTAATGCTACTAACTACAATTGTGGCACCACTAAACCAACACCATTTCAGCATTCAAAACAGAAAACTCTCTTGAGTCAGACCTTTAGCTTTATAGCCTACCTGCTGCGTGCATGCCTGTTGCATCTTCGACAACAACTGTTATTGAATTGATGCTTACTACTAGCCTACCTAATGTACTGTAAGTCCCATAACTGGAAATGGTAGAGCCCTATATGTGCAACTTCATGTGCGATGAAGTCACCCCCATACCATTTTCACCTGCCCCCCCCCCAATTGGGAATTGTTACATCCGGGCCCGAGACAACAGTATCGTCGTGTCTCGACTTTGATCCATGCAGGTGGTGCGCAGTGTTGCCAACTTGGCGCATTTGTCACTATATTTAGCTTTTTTTTCAGACCACCCTAGCGCCAGAATTAGTGAAAAACTCCCAACGGAAATTCTAGTGCTTTTTTAATCATGAGTTGGGGCGAATGATGAGTTGGGTTGAAAACCGGTTTTCAACCAGTGGCCCCCAGGCTAAATGATGGATAGCTGGTTAACCAGATGTAACTCTTTGAGAGCGTAAAAATGAAACCAAATGGACCCTTGCGGGTCCATTTGGTTTCATTTTTACACCCTCAAGAGTTAAAATATTCATCATGTGAATTAGCCCAACTTAGTCTACCCAACTAGAGAATGTAGAAGATTAATGGTCATTTTGATCTGTATGTTCCAGGCGAGCATCTAGCGCATTCTAGTGCATTTCTGAAGTGCCACTAGTGCATTTTGGATCTTGGCAGTTGGCAACACTGGTGGTGCGACGTCGCCTCTCATGCTGTGGACAGGGACAACCGCCATATTAGGAAAATTGCACGCACAACATTTCCCTGAGAGTCCTCCCGTTATTAATCTCGGCACTGAGCAAACCACCCATGGAGAAAATGAAGGAATTATACGCAACCCCCGGCCTCCTCGTACGCTCAAAAGAAACCGTCGTCTTTTTTCTGATCCGGGGTAGAATTACGAATGACCCTGCTGTGTAATTATCTATATACCTCCAATTGTAACTCCGTAATCCAAAAGGCTTCAATTTTCAAACGATTATGCATGGAGCCGCTAAACAGCACCACAAGCAAAAAAAAAAAAAAAAAAAAAAACAATCTATGCAACCACCCACAGAGAAAATTAAGATATTATACCCGCACCATTTTCTCTTGCAGAATTCAAAGAACCTCGCGCTCTGATCCAATAAGAATTACAAATGACCCGGCTGCTGAAAACCATCGCCGACGCGCTTTTTTTCTTCTTCCTTCGACTCTGCTGCATGTGTTGGCAGCATGTTGCCTTCAATTGTAACTTCACATTCATCAGAGCATTGCAGTTATCAACAATGTCAGGCAAACAGTATCAAAAAAGTCACATGTCTGCCTTGATGTCTTTATTGATAATGCACAGACGGGAGATTTATCAAGGAGGTAATGAGAGTGCTACTGTGTGCCTTCATGCACTGGTTTGAAAATTATGATTGTCTGTGAAGTGTTAGTGGTGCAAACGCAGTCAGACAACCATGGCTGGATCCAGGCATTTTTCCAAGATTTTGAAAATGAGTGCCTACAGTATATGCAAAATGAATTGAAACACTACGCTACTAACTACAATTGTAGCACCAAACCAACACCATTTCATCATTGAAAACAGGAAAGACAACAAATGTTATTATTGATGCTTAATTGCCTACTAAAAGTCCTGTAACCAAAAATGGTATGGGTGTGGCTTCACGGGGACAGGGGCAATGAAGCCGCCCCCATACCATTTTCACCTGCCCCCCCCCCCCCCCCCCCCCCCCCCCCCCGATTGGGAACTGTTACATCCGGGCGTCAGCTGGTTTGAACAATATGATTGTCTGTGAAGTGTTAGTGGTGCAAATGCGTTTTTTAAACGCATGAGAAGGAATAGCAAACAACAGCTGGAACTAAGAAACACTGACGGTGAATTGACATTCAACTGACATTTCAAGTCTGATGGCAGACTTAAGTGGAAATCGTTTTCAAAGGCAAAGGAGGAAACACACTATGCTATGTTTGTTCTCAGCATCCTTAAAACAGGATTTGGGTGCAAGACTCGGGAAATGTCACTGTGCCGTAGTTGTATGGTCTACGTGAATGTCTGACAAATAACACACCATGTCCAGACTTGATTTCAGGTAAGTGCAAAGGCTCATTCATACTCCACAGTGAAGCAACTCTTTGTGAAAGCGTATCAACGTGATGTAGTTTTTTTTTAAGAGCTATACAACTACAACATGACGCCATTCACCGCGGTGAACAGCTCTCACTGTGCATCCTGACACATCTCTCTGTTTTTACTATTGGTCTAGAAGTGGCATGCTCGAAAGAGCAGGAGGTCTAATGACAGCGACAGAAAGCGAATAGAAAACAAATAGAAACAGAAAGTAGAATAATATAGGTAGTAGAGAGACACAAAAAGTAGAAGAGGAGGAGGAGAAGGAAGGGAAAATGTGTCAAAATGAATGAATTTGAAGAGATGTTGTTGATGGAGGTCAGGCAATATGAACATTTGTATAACTCCTCAATGGCAGATTGAGGAGAATCATCCCATCCAGGTGATTCTAGACAAGTAAAGAAAAACTTGGTCTCGCCACTGTTCCTCCTGCTTCAGTGGCTATAGAACCTCACATACACATCGCCTCTAAACCACAGGCGGGTGGAGTCAATCCTTAAGGACACCACAGCGAATATGAAGGCCTCACTGCTTTCACTGTGTAAGGTGGAAACCCAATTCACCCTGGAGTATGAGAGCCGCTTAAAATTGGAGTGCCATGATTTTTTTTCTACCCTAGAACATGATCATCAGGTATTAATGTTATATGAAAAGTAAGATTTTCAAAAAGTGTCCAGTGTTTGTTAAACTGTCATTTTTATGATTCCACCCTACCAGTTCATATGCCTGGTTTGCCTGGTGGGTGGTGATGGGTGGAGATACACCTGGACTGAAGCCACGCCCACAGCTTTAGTTGCATGATAAAGGGGGAGGAGTTAGGGGAGGGGCTGAGCACGTGAAGTATTTTTCATTGGCACATTTGACTGGAAAGGTTTTAGCCTCCAGGAAGAAACCCTAAATACAAAGGGAAGGTATCATTGCACATAAAAAACACACCAAGGGGTCTATTTACATACTGTCACCTCTTAAATATGTACAAAATTGGGGAAGGAAAAAAAATTACAAAAATCATAGCATGGAATCTCTGTGGGAAGATATGCATGGGATTGTCCTTGTTCGAGTGCCTACATTTTAGAGGATACTGGAAGCTAGCAATGGCTCCCTGGCCTGGAGGCAAAACCTCTGCACCCAACTTGTTAAGCCTGTTTTTTTTGTTTTTTTTTTTGTTTTTTTTGCAAAACATATTTTTTGACATCACTACCATGCACAATGATAAGAATGAATCCATGAATACTAAAATACTACTAATTATTATTCCCATACTACTAAATATTATTTCCATTTCCATCTACAGTTTGACATAAGGAGCCTCTCATAAGGAGGATACAAATGTGAACCAAATGGACCCTATAGTGGGTCCATTTGGTTCCATTTGTACCCTCTCATGAAAAAAGGAGTCTCAAAGAAAAATCATTAACATGATGAAAAATGAAATACATCTTGATGATGTCAACAGATGTATTTCACCATGTTATTTTTTTTTCCCCAGACCTCCATTTTTTTAGTGACAGATCTGGCCCTACATTTCCCGAATGGATAACAGACAGAACCATTATACAAAGACAGACGTCACATCTTCTCAACCCCGTTATACTACACACACCCAGAAGCACACACACGTCTATTCATGGCATCAATAGCTTCAATGTTTTCATTATAACACCAAGGGCTTAATGGGCAGGATGGGATGAAAGGATAGTGGGGTAAATGAAAGGGTGAGAAATGTAGAGGCGTGTGTCGTGAGATGGAGCGGATGACCCGTCCTCCCCGTTAACTATTATTTAATGGTGTAATAGCAGGCTATCATCCGTCCGTCCGTCCGTCCGTCCATCAGGGGTGGATCTAGGCATGGGCATGGGGGGGGGGGCAATGCCCCCCTAAATGCCCTGACTGTCCCACCAAACATGATGGCATCCAAAACAACCCAAGATACCCAAGAAATTGAAGTGCTTATATTTAAAACGATTTGAAACACTACTACTACTGCTACTAACTAACTACAGCTGTGTCACCACTAAACCAACAGCATTTCATCAGTGAAAACAGAAAACTCTCTGAGTCAGACCTTTAGCTTTGTGCATGCTGCGTGTCTGTTGCAACTTCAACAACAACTGGTGTTATTATTGATGCTTTACTTGACTAATAAAAGTCCTGTAACCGAAAATGGTATGAGTGCGGCTTCATCGCCCGTGGCGCGAAGCGACACGGGCGATGAAGCCGCACTCATACCATTTTCTCTTGCCCCTCCAACATGTTTTCTTGCCCCCCCAAATGGGACATGTTACATCCGCCCCTGGTCCTCTCGCTCTCTGCCTTGCCAAAGCAAAAAGCACAATACAATGCAACAGTACCACAATACAAATGCGATCAATACAACAGTTATCTGTTATCCTGTCACAGCAGCTTGCTCAAATCTCACTACTGGGTTTGCATGTTGTTGTACTTCGTCCAATCGGTGTTGTTTTTAACTCTCCTTGGGTGGTCCTCTCTCTCTCTCTCTCTCTCTCTCTCTCTCTCTCTCTCTCTCTCTCTCTCTCTCTCTCTCTCTCTCTCTCTCTCTCTCTCTCTCTCTCTCTGTATTTCTATGCGGGATATAGAACACGAGAGACTCGCAGTTATGAATGTTGCATGACGTCTCACTCATAACAAGTTCAAACACCCTCCACGTAGATCAGGGGTTTTCAAGAGGTGGTCCGGGGACCACCAGTGGTCCCTGAGAGGATTCCGGGTGGTCCCCAGCTAAATGGAAAGTTGGTTAATGTAACTCTTTGAGAGCGTAAAAATGTTTACACTCTCAAGAGTTAAAACATTCATCATCACTCACCATATGCATGTAAATTAGTCCAAGTCTACACAACTAGAGAATGTAGAAAAATGGTTCTTGATGTACTAAGTTTTGCGTCGGAGGGTTGAAATTAACTGTCATCAAATGGTGGTCCGTGACTCAAATGCTCAATAAATAGTGGGCCCTGGTATGAAAAAGGTTGAAAACCACTGACTGTAGATGAACAGGATGGTTCTAAATAGAGGAAGCACTGTACAAAACAACATGCTCTACAAAACAACAACCAAATGGACCCTTACGGGTCCATTTGGTTGTTGTTTTGTTTGTTTGTTTCATTTTACTACTTTTACTACTTTGTTTGTTTCATTTTCTACTTTGTTCCATTTGTGGTTTCATTTTACACTCTCAAGAGTTAAATTATATTTAAACTATCTGAATTAAGTAATTTCAAGAGTCCACACAATTAGAAAATGGAGAATAATTGTTATTTTCACCAACGTTTTGCCAGTTCTCTTTCCCAATTGTGGACAAACACGTGAAAGTTACTAGTTTAGTTTTGCGTGTAAGAGACTAAATTCAACATCACAAACCATCAACTCAAACCCCAAATACTGTTTACAAACGTCAGTAGTAGCATATACAAGAAAACCTTCCAATTCTCCCCCTCTATTTGTCATAACAGTAAGTAACACCATCACCACTATTTCAAAGTCAAACTTTCTTGGGAGCCTTCAAATTGTTGTTGTTTTTTTTTAGTTTATTTTATGTGTAGATCTTGTTGAGCCAGTCATTTCAAAAGTAGCTCTCAAGTCAAAAAAGGTTGGGGCACTGCTGGCCTACAACAAACCACATTAGAAAACGATCTCTGCTCCCTCGGCCGTATAAATCTGTGAGGACACGATGAAGGCTAGAATGTCATCCGTCATCTCCTTAAATGATGAATATGAGACACTTCAGAGGACTTCCCCTCTGGCGGTAATTAGAGGTGCGTGGCCGTCTCTCCATCAAATATTAAAACGTCCATAAACTATACACAAGCTGGAGGTTCAGTTCAACGTGTTTTCCTTGTCCCTTCTTTGGTTCAAACGCTGTACAACCTTTCTCCCCCATGACAGTAACCCCAAACCAGGGTTCATATCTCATCCATATCACACGAATAGTACATTTATATGGCAATTATATATAGCGATTTTCACATTCATACCTGTACTCTTTGGTGCCAGGGGCAGATTGGCACATATGACACACTGTCGAAGTGTCCTTGAGCAAGACACTGAACCCCATAACCCATAGCTCCTGATGTGATAGTAGGTACCTTGCATGGTTTCCACTGCCATCAGTGTATGAATGTAAGTGTGAATGTGATGCACAATCTATGTAAAGCGCCTTGGATAAAGGCGCTATATAAATGCACCATTTACCATTTCTCTCTCTCTCTCTCTCTCTCTCTCTCTCTCTCTCTCTCTCTCTCTCTCTCTCTCTCTCTCTCTCTCTCTCTCTCTCTCTCTCTCTCTCTCTCTCTCTCTCTCTCTCTCTCTCTCTCTCTCTCTCTCTCTCTGGGTGACTGGAGGTCTTATCAAGAGGACACAGCCAGCCACTGTTCTGTAGATAGACAGGCAGCTGTGTGTGTGTGTGTGTGTGTGAGTGTGTGTGTGTGTGTGTGTGTGTGTGTGTGTGTTGCAGAGGGTGTTCCTGGGGTTGGCTGCAGGGCTGCATTATGGGACTGTCTGGTTTCCTTTCATGGCAAATTGGACGAAGCTGAAGGGGAAAGAGAAGGGGAGAAAGCTGAAGAAGCAGAGAACTGTCTTCGTGGCTGCCAGAGAATTCCGAGTATATAAG
This sequence comes from Benthosema pterotum, assembly GCA_039105355.1. Taxonomy (NCBI): domain Eukaryota; kingdom Metazoa; phylum Chordata; class Actinopteri; order Myctophiformes; family Myctophidae; genus Benthosema; species Benthosema pterotum. Next base: position 5,468,683 of record CM076984.1, read on the forward strand.
TAAATAGACGGGAGAAAGAAATGAAAACGGTTTGCGCGGTCGCTCTCACATACATTCACTCACTGTCTCATTCGTCCGAAGTAATCACGATCTTTTATCAAAAAATCCACTTGTGTAGATTCCATCAGGCCATAGGTGTAGAGCGGTGAACTAATAATAGGCCGTCCCAGGGGCATTTTTGCCATCAGGCAGACTAGGCAGTTGTCTGGGGCACCATAAAGGGGGGGGGGTGCTCCAGGGCGACCACCAGACATGCTTTAACCCTTTGTGTCCTGAACGCGTTTTAGTGTTTTATCTGTTGAAAAATAGCAGATCAACAAGCTCATGTCGCGCCACCGAGTGGCGCGACATGAGCTTGTTGTCCTGCTATTTTTGAAAAATTGTGAAAATGTGCTGCAAATCTCTGAATGTTATTTTGGAAGCAAACATTTTTAACTCAAATTTTTGCATCTGGGGGATCCCTAGAACAACATGTTTTCAGATGGGGGGGGGGGTCTGCAGCCAAATATGGATAATTCTGGTGGTCCTTGGCTTGGCCTTGGACACAGGAACACAGATTTTTCAGAAAAACTAGAATCTAGTGTCAGAGACTATATTCTAGTGTCAAAAACTCGATTCTAGTGTCAGAAACTAGATTCTAGTGTCAAAAGTAGATCCTATCATCAGAAACTGTAATTTAGTGTCAATAACTAGAATCTAGTGTTGGAAACTACTGTCGAATCTAGTGTCAAAAGCTAGAATGTTGCTGCAGCTACTGTATAATCTGGTGTCAGGAAATACTGTGTAATCTGGTGTCAGAAACTACTGTATAATCTGGTGTCAGAAACTCCAATCGAGGGTCAGGGTCAGGACACAATGGGTTCAAAGGATCACAGGCTAATAAGACTCATATGGATAAATACTTTTTAGTTTTTGAAAAATATCACAGCTACAAGCTCATAGCGTGCCACGAAGGGGCGCTATGATATTTTTGAAAATGGTGATCAATGAAACGAGAATGTTTGATATACGCTACTCCGTAATATTAAAAGTTGCAAAACCATGACAGTTTCAATATGACTGTGCAGTATGTGTTTGTGGTTATGATTGGTTTTATTTGTTGTCTTCTCACAGTGAAGGACTGTCCTTCAAGTTTGACGATCGTGAGTGGGGCCAGGGGCGGATGTAACATTTCCCAATTGGGGGGTTGGGGGAGGGCAGGAGAAAATGGTACTCATACCATTTTCAGTTACAGGACTTGTATTAGTCAAGTAAAGCATCAATAATAACATCAGTTGCAACAGACACGCAGCATGCATAAAGCTAAAGGTCTGACTCAGAGAGTTTTCTGTTTTCAATGATGAAATGCTGTTGGTTTAGTGGTGACACAGCTGTAATTAGTGTTAGTAGCAGTTGAAATATCTTGGTTGTTTTGCATGCCATCATGTTTGGTGGGGCAGTCTGGGCATTTAGGGGGGCATTGCCCCCCCCCCCCCCCCCCATGTCCATGCCTAGATCCGCCCCTGAGTGGTTCACTAATTGCTCCAAAAAGACACACCATCTGGCTATGAATCCTTTGTGCCTATTTAGAGTTTAAATGGACACAAAGGAGTCATCCAGATTTAAACCACATTTATCCATCTCCAACTGGTTTAAAGGAGAACAGCCTATAGAGCTGCACAGTCCCGCCCCCTCGTGACATCGCCCCTGTTCCAGAAATGGATTCCCCATTCATTTTTCTCATAGACTTTTCGAAAATATTCATATAAAGACGATTACGCCGCGGACAAAGCCAACTCTGGTCGTGACAAATCATGATGACACACACAATCTTTTGGGACAATCAAATAATTTCTAAGATGAAAAACAAAGCAAAAAGCGTCGTATCATGCCGTTTTCTACTTCTTGCTAATTAGATATTGCATGATAATATTGTGTTTGTTGTCATGATTTTTCACGACCCGAGTCGGCTTTGTCCGCGGTGCAATGGTGTTTTTATTAACCATTTTCGAAAAGTCTATGAGGAAAATGAATGAGGATTCCGTTTCTGGAACACGGGCGAAGTCATGAAAGGACGGGACTGCACAGCACTACACAAACCACTTTTCACATTTTGTTGGCATGTATTGGATATGGCTATATAATGACCACGGATGTGGTCTAAAAGTGTGATCACAAATAGGGTGTGATTTCATTATAGGGGTTTTCAACAGGTGGTCCGGGGACCACCAGTGGTCCTTGAGAGGGTTCCAGGTGGTCCCCAGGCTAAATGATGGAAAGTTGATTAACCAGATGTAACTCTCGAGAATGTAAAAATGAAACCAAATGGACCCTTGCGGGTCCATTTGGTTTCATTTTTACACTCTCAAGAGTTAAAATATTCATCATCTGAATTAGCCCCACTTAATTAAGAAGTTTACGCTGTTTTGTTGGCAAAAATCCAGCCTGGAACTGTGAACAAAACCAAAAGAATTCGTTAGTTTTAGTCTTTGGGGCTAAAATGTAAAAACCCCTGTTCTAGGAAACTGTTGAGTCAAAACTCAAAACTACACTTCCCAGAGTGCAACAGTTCCCAGAGTGCAGCAGCAAGATGGCTGCTGCTTGTTGGTTTGTTTGGGAGCACCTGAGGACATTCAGCCAAGCAGACACCAGTGAAAAACATTCAGGATATACTTGCCGGTTCAAATCCAAAGACACAAATGGTCAGTGATTTGTTTTTTTGTAATGTTAATTCGCATACTTGAAATGCTTGAAATGCTGCTGATTTAATGGTTGGTTTGTGTGTGTGTGTGTGTGTGTGTGTGTGTGTGTGTGTGTGTGTGTGTGTGTGTGTGTGTGTGTGTGTGTGTGTGTGTGTGTGTGTGTGTGTGTGTGTGTGTGTGCGTGTGCGTGTGTGTTGGCTTTTTGAAACTGCTGCCTTGATTTGAAGTGCTCTTGTGAAGTTCTCGCCTCGAGGTGACTTTTGATTGATTGATAATTTTATTAGACAATAAACATATGCAGTACAAAAAAAGGTACAGCTATACACAAGTATGGTCTAAAAGGAGAATCACCGAAGAAAGACCTCGCGGTCTTGTTTCCATTCGGAAACATAAGGTGAGGTGGGGCGATCACATGCTCTCCCTTTGACTTAATGACTGTGACAGGTGCATTTTAAGTCCTTTTTTGAAGGAAGCCAGTGAACTGCAAGTTTTGAGGGATGGGGGCAGGGAATTCCACACAGGTGGACCTACCTACATTTGTTCTACATATAGGTGGAACCAGATCATTATTTACACTGCCTCTGGTATTGTGTCTGTGTGAGTTTCTCACTTTTTTGAGGTAATTAAATAAGTAACCGGGTACTAAGGGCATGGATAGCAGAGGTGTATTCACGATCTTGAATGTTAGTCCCATTTTAAGTTGGTTTACTCTGTCTTCTACCTTGAGCCAACCTATGCTCTCAAAATGCGCTGCATAAAGGTGGGTCATGTGGTCTAGGCCAAGAAGGAGGCGGATTAGCTTGTTCTGGGAGGTCTGGAGCTTATTTTTTTGTGACACTGAGATGCTAGAGAACCAGGAGGTGCAAGCATAATCGATAACAGGTTGGATAAGAGCTCCCGCTAAAGTCCTGAGAGCTTACTTGTTTACAAAGGAGGAGATTCTGCTCAAGAATCGTGTCCTGTGAATCAAGTTACCTTGTTTTGGGTATAAAAAGAACTCTTTCTAGTGCACTCATCTTCCATAGCTTCCAGGGACAGGAAGCACCATTTGTTGCTGGGGTTACCATCATGTCTTTTGCTCCTGTCCTGTCGCGAGTTGATAATAGCACATGTCCACATGTACAAATATGGAATGCACATGCCAATGAAAAAATAATGAAACAACTAGCCTATACTTTTTTGCTCATATTAACTTACATTGTATTATGTTTTTTTTTTTTTTTTCATATTAGAATATGCGTTCCATTTTTTTTTAGTTTGTATCAGCACACACGACCGGAATGATGATGATGATGAATGAGGACTCTTTTGTTTTTCTGTCTATTTGAATGTTTTTGTACACCCTGATGCAGACGTAGTGCCGTGCAATGATGCAGTACGTGTGCCTATCCATTTACATACATTACATTATGGACCGATCTACTGTCCACACAGAAAGCACTCTATACTGCATGTTGGCAACATGTATAAAGAAGAAAATCAATAACATCTATAATGTATATAAAAAAGAATATGCCTTCCATAGGGCTATATCATACATGGGCATATGACATCAACATATCATCAACTTGCAACAGGAGCAGTCCGTATTGACAAAAAGATTTGCTATTTATGAAAGCAATAACATATCCACATTTTGCTGGCATAGGAAAGGAATTAAGTCCCTTATTTGTGCCAAATGGGTTGCACATGGTTTGTTGACCTCCCCTCTAGTGTTGTAGGAGTGGGCTTTGTTTACATTAAGGGGGTATTTGGACAGGTATTTTGGTAGTGTATCAAATCTTGTGGACCGGGCCCATTGCAAGTCGTTGTACTCGCAAATGGAATGTATTTGTGGTGGCACTGACATTGCGGACATGTGGAGGGATTGCTGTTGAGGGCTTTATAAGCCACTTCCACCCAAGACTGCTTGGTTTCAGACCACGTAGCCTTGTGTGCACGTGCATCAGGGGCGGATGTGACTGCCCCACCAAACACGATGGCATGCAAAACAACCCAAGATATTTCAAATTGCTTATATTTAAAATGATTTGAAACACTACTACTGCTACTAACTAGCTGTGGCACCACTAAACCAACAGCATTTCATCATTGAAAACAGAAAACTCTCTGAGTCAGACCTTTAGCTTTATGCATGCTGCTTGTCTGTTGCAACTTCAACAACTGATGTTATTATTGATGCTTTGCCTAATAAAAGTTACGTAACCGAAAATGGTATGGGTGCGGCTTCATTGCCGGCGATGAAGCCGCACCCATACCATTTTCTCCTGCCCCCACCCCCAATTGGGAAATGTTACATCCGCCCCTACCGTGCGTGCACAACGGTGTCACTAGGTGGCATAATCATTTAGACAGACAAGGGAAGGACGGACAAACACAACAGACAACCCACTGAGCAATTTCTTTTTATAATTTAAAACAATAAACAATAAAAATCAGTAGCGCATGTTTTTTTTTACGGAGACATAGCTGTGTCTTGTCTTTCTGTAGTCAGAGCCATAGAGTGTAGCTTGAGGGATCTACAACTTGCATTCTTTTTCTTTTTAAAATAGTTCAAAACCTGTACAGGAAGACTTGCATGTTTTGGAAATGGTTCAAATGGTGATTAATCTTGATTAAATTCATTGTTGAGGCAGTGATGAATCTGATGTTTAATCCTTTAACCTTCCCAATGAACTTTATATCTATATTTATGAACCAAAATGACATTAGGATTACTACCCTGTAGCTCTGATTGCGTTGTTTCAGGTTCTAGCAGGTATCATTTGGAAATTTGTGGAAGGTTGTCTATAGCTCTGCGAGACTCTAGGTGGAAAGCAACTGTATTATTACTTGACTTAGATAACCTGCGTTGAAAATTACCCAAGCAGTCACCATCCTGAATGTCCTGGGCTATTTTCAACATGAATACAGTACATCCTATACTATCAAGCAATCTCCCTCCTATTCAGCAATGCTCTGCGAAGCTATGACCATCTCTTCCGTATGAGACAGATTTCTCAAAGGTATCTCAAAAGAGGCTCAAAGAAAACCTCGCTGAATACACTCCGGAAAGGGCCATGACATGCAGTTTTGAGGCAAAAAACCAGGCTAACCCGCTTGTGCGAAAAAAGGCTATCGTTTGTGCTTCTGCTTGCAGTGGACCAGGAGCAACGGATTCCGAATGATATTACAGCTATGGTTACTGTGAAGTGAACAGTAATATTATATCTCACAATTTTTTGCAACCCAATTTTTTATGCTGTCAAGAGTTACATCTGCTCAACCGACTGAATCATTTACTGTATTAGGGGACCACCTGTGAACCTCTCAGGGACCACTGGTGGTCCTCGAACCACTCGTTGAAAACCACTGCTTTAGGCATCCCAACTGCATGGTCAGGTTAGGTAGTTTAGGGACCAGGATTACTGCAATGTTTTTGTGACCCTACCTAACGGACACGAGGAGAATAGGCAAACTCCTGTTTTCCTTTTCTTAAGGGCAAAAGTTGCCCCAGGAACTGTGAAAATGTATCCATGACATTGAGAGAAAGAAAAACAGATTAGTCTGCACTCAACCATTCCAGGCACACTATTATTATTATTCCTCTGCAAAAGTCTGCCGATCAGGGGTGTAGTGGAGGGGGGACGCGGGGGGACGGCGTCCCACCACTTCTCACATCTACAATATTTGTACATATTTGTCTCGTTATTTACTTTTATGGATACAATTAGGCATTGTAAAGAATCGTTCTCAATATGCTATACTTACTGCAAATGCAAGTGTGCATGCACGTGTCTTAAAGGGGAGTTCCACTTATTTTCAGCATTTTACATTGATACACCTTGCTTAGATGTTGTGAGGACATGATAAAAAAAAATCCCCCATTCCGTGTTTCCTAGAAATGGAGGTGGAAAAAAAAATCATTTGCATGGTGAAACACATCTTGATGACATCATCAAGATGTGTTTCACCATGCTAATGAGTTTCCTTTTTTTCTGAGAGTGGACAAATGGAACCAAATGGACCCGCTAGGGTCCATTTGGTTCACATTTGTACACTCTCAGGAAAAAAATGAAAATGGATGCAATTGCCCTTTAAGAGGCATCCCCCCACTTCTAAAAGTAGCACTACAACACTGTTGCCGATCAACAAAAGTCACGTCTCTTTAGAAAAGCTGAATTGTGGACTTGCATAGCCTTATAATCACTGTGCTAACTTTTAATTGAGTGTCTGCCTGTGTGACCCTGGTCACCTTACTGGCACTGGCAGCGACAGCATCATGTTGCTTGCAAATTAATAAAGTGTCAACAGAACAATTTAACAATGAAATGCCATTCTGACAGTTTTTCCAACTAAGTGCGCCTAAAGGCGCAACTAGTTAAAGGTAGGGTAAGTGATTTGAAATTCATGGTGTAGTACCAGCCTGGTGCACTAGAGTAGCTACACTATGTGAACCTGCTGCTCGATCCTGATTGGAGGAGAATTCACCCTCCACCTGGGGAACTTTTATTGGCTCCTCTGCTAACGTGGGGGAGGGGGAAACTCCATATATGGTCTGCACACCTTATAATAGAGCATTAAAAAACAATTTGGGTGATATCTGACAAAAGTGAAATCACTTCCCCTACCAAGGGGCCATTTAAAAGTGAGTTGATACTTCAAGATTGTGTTTGTAGTGGAATATGGAGATTCTAGGCTGATATTGATAGCCTTATATAGATAGATCAGGGGTTTTCAACAGGTGGTCTGGGGACCACCAGTGGTCCTTGAGAAGGTTCCAGGTGGTCCCCAGGCTAAATGATGGAAAGTTGGTTAACCAGATGTAACTCTTGAGAATGTAAAAATGAAACCAAATGGACCCACAAGGGTCCATTTGGTTTCAACTCTCAAGAGTTAAAATATCCACCATCTGAATTAGCACCACTTAATTAAGAAGGTTACACTGTTTTGTTGGCAAAATACAAAACACAAAAAAAATCTTTAATTTTAGGTCTTTGGTGTGAAAATGTAATCAAATGGTGGTCCGTGGCTCAAATGCTGAATAAATGGTGGACCCTGGGATCAAAAAGGTTAAACCCCTGAGATAGATGATAGAATATTTAAAGACATAATGACAACATAGTACTGGAATTGGTCGCTTTCACTGCCGTTCCCTCAGCAGAAAAACATCCCCTTCTTTATTTTTTTTTAGTTCAGTGAGTTCTACTCCATGATATTAAAAGTGCAGATCCACAACAGTTCTGATATGACCAGGGGTGTACTGGAGGGGGGACGCGGGGGGACGGGGTCCCCCCACTTCTCACATCTAGAATATTTTTGGGGCAAAAGTAGGCCTATGTTTTTTGTCTCATCATTTACTTTTACGGATACAATTAGGCCTCGTAAACAATCTTTCTCAATATGCTATACTTGTTTTAATAGAGTGTCTGTGTGTGTGTTGCGCAAATGAACGCAAATGTGCATGCAAATGCAAGTGTGCATGCACGTGTCTTAAAGGGGAATTCCACTCATTTTCAACATTTTAATATGTCATTAATATAGAGATGTTGTGTGGTTTCCCCCATTCTGTGTTTCCTAGAAATGGAGGTCTGGGAAAAAAAAAAAGCATTAGCATGGTGAAACACATCTGATGACATCATCAAGATGAGTTTCACCATGCCAATGAGTTTCCTTTTTTCTGAGATCGTACAAATGGAACCAAATGGACCCGCTAGGGTCCATTTGGTTCACATTTGTACGCTCTCAGAAAAAAAAAGAAAATGGGTGGAATTCCCCTTTAAGAGGCGTCCCCCCACTTCTAAAAGTCCCACTACAACACTGGATATGACTGTCGGTATGTTTTTGTTTTTATGAGTTGTGCTCTCATGAAGGACAGTTCTCCAAATTTGACGATCCTCTGAGTGGGGCGCTAATTGCTCCAAAAAGACGCCATCTGGATATGAGTACTTTGCGACTATTTAAAGTTTAAATGGACACAAAGGAGTCATCCAGATTTAAATGTTTATGCATTTCCATCCGGTTAGAGTAGGGGTTTTCAACCTTTTTCATCCCAGGGCCCACCATTTATTCAGCATTTGAGCCACGGACCACCACTTAAGGACATTATAGCCACACAGACCCCCCCCAAACTAAAGATTTCCTTTGCTTCTGTCCATGACCATTAATCTTGTAGTTGTGTAGATTAGGACTGATTCACATGATGAATATTTTAACTCTTGAGGGCGTAGAAATAGTTGCATCTGGTTAAACAACTTAGCTGGGGACCACCTGGAACCCTCTCAAGGACCACTGGTGGTCCCCGGACCACCTGTTGAAAACCCCTGGGTTAGAGGAGAACGTCGGCATTAGCAGCGTAGGACCCATCTTTGCTGAGCTGCATTTGCTTCCCATGGAAGTACTGTATGTTCTCGTCGCTGTGCTGTCACTTGCCTATTATACCAGGGGTTTTCAACCTTTTTGACTCCAGGGACCACCATTTATTCGGCATTTGCGCCACGGACCACCATTTGATTACATTTTCACACCAAAGACCTAGAATTAAAGAATTCTTTTGGTTTTGTCCACAATTCCAGGCTGGATTTTGCAAAAAAACAGTGCAAACTTCTTAATTAAGTGGTGCTAATTCAGATGATATATATTTTAATTCTTGAGAGTGTAAAAATGAAACCAAATGGACCCACAAGGGTCCATTTGGTTTCATTTTTACATTCTCAAGAGTTACATCTGGTTAACCAACTTTCCATCATTTAGCCTGGGGACCACCTGGAACCCTCTCAAGGACCACTGGTGGTCCCTGGACCACCTGTTGAAAACCCCTGTACTATACTGTTGTCTTTGGTTGAGCCCAGGTAGCTAGTTCTGTGGAACTGCATGTGTCATGTTTATTAACCATGCTGCTAACTGCACTAACGTTCAGTGGGGAAAAAGTGTAAGCCACTACACTAATAGCTGATTACAGCACTTAATCTAAAAGCTTGGTCTCTCACTTCACGTGAGAAAGCTAATTAATCCACGCAATTAGTGCTGAATTAGTAATGAACTCGTACACGAATTCACCATGAATTCCTGATGCTCAACGTTATCTAATGGTGAATTCACAGTGACTTGGAGGAGAGTATAATATCATTACTAAATGACATTATTATATAGTTTGGGATTAGACAGATTCTTCTACGATACTGAAGTCAAAGTACAAAGCAATGAAAGTAGTTGGTATATTCAAATTCTCGTGAAAGAAAGAGTCTTCTTACATTATCACTGCGAGTGATCAACCTAAATTACAAATAATTGGCAGAGAAAGTCTTAAGAGCGGCCTTTAATGGAACTGCCAGAACAAGTTTCTCTCTCTCTCTCTCTCTCTCTCTCTCTCTCTCTCTCTCTCTCTCTCTCTCTCTCTCTCTCTCTCTCTCTCTCTCTCTCTCTCTCTCTCTCTCTCTCTCTCTCTCTCTCCTTATTTTTCAGGGGTAGTCGATTATAATACTTATTCTTGCAGAAGCTATGACATTTACAGTCAGAGAGGTCGACATCATTAAGGATTTACAACCTCTTGCCACACTGTTGAATGGGGTAGTATTTCATCCGCGCGGAGACTGTGAAAAGGGTTTCGCTGGCGGGGTGCGTTTTTCTTTTCGGTGAAGGCATTTTGGCATTCATTAGTGTTGCTGATGATGAGTTGCATATGACTGCTTAACCTATCTTGGCATTTTTTTGCTGGGTGTATATATATACAGACAGACAGAGGGATGGAGGGATGGGCGGCATGTGCAAGTGGAGGGTAGGCTTTTGGTGCCTGCATGTGTGCCTTTTTCCCTCAAAGTGTCCTTTTTCCTGCCCAGCATCCGCGGCCCCAGGGGCGGATCTAGGCATGGGCATGTGGGGGGGCAATGCCCCTCTAAATGCCCAGTCTGCCCAACCAAACACGATCCCATGCAAAACAACCCAAGATATTTCAAATGAAAGTGCTTATATTTAAAAAAGAAAAATGATTTGAAACGCTACTGCTGCTACTAACTACAGCTGTGCTACCACTAAACCAACCAAAACGGAAAACTCTCTGAGTCAGACCTTTAGCTTTATGCATGCTGCGCGTCTGTTGCAACTTCAACAACGACTGATGTTATTTTTGATGCTTTACTTGCTCAATAAAAGCCCTGTAACAGAAAATGGTACGGGGGCTGCTTCGCGCCACGGGCGATGAAGCCGCCCCCATACCATTTTCTCCTGCCTCCCCCCCAATTGGGAAATGCCACATTCGCCCCTGTGCGGCCCTTTTCATTTTTACATGGTAATGACAGCGTAACGCTTATTTCAATGACTTGAGCAAATTTATTGTAGAGCATCATTAGCCATCAGCATTAAGGCTGCAAATGAATATTGCATATTCGAAGGACTTATCGAACCCAACAAAGTAAATTAATATCCAAATTCATGAAATTAAGGTTCGAATTTGTTAAAAAAAAAAAAAAAAATAGCTTAAAAATGCTGTTTGAGTTCCTTGAGAGGCAGAAGTCTAGCTTTTATCATATGACGGTACCGTGTGGAAACGAGAGCTAAGTTAAATGCTTGTAAATAATTTGTATTCACAACACAATGCCTTCATACAATGAACCCCTCTCAAAACCCCACCCTTTGGGGCGGAGTTTAGTCACTGTCCAATACCAGTCCGAATAGCCCTGCAACTGTTGCTATGCAGGTCAAGCTTTCCTCGTAAACGTGCCTATTGGACAAGGACTGATTGGGGAGGGGCTTAGTAAAGGGCTAATTGCCTCTGTCGTACCGCTCTGCTCTGCCTCTCTCAGGAATATACAGGGACGTGCAAACATAGACATGAATAGGGGCTACAGCCCCTGCCCTTTTGCATGTCTAAAACACAGGGATGGTGCCCACGACTGCTTTAACGCGCTGTTTACTACATGGACCAAAGCCACAGAGTATAGCTCAAGAGATCTACAAGCACTGGGGGCTTGTAGATCACCTATTTGATAAATAATTAAGAAATAAATAGATCTTTTTTCCCAGATTCTTTTTCTTTTTTTGTACAAATCCTGTAAAGTAAAACAGGCATATTTTGGACATAGTTCGAATGGTGATTAATCATGATTGAGGCCATTTTGAAGCGTTGACTAAATTGATTTCTTTTTTAAATGATTCAACAGCCCTTTAGCACAAGCAATTACCATAAGTCATCCAGTCAAGAATGTACTACTTGTCTGGTGTTAAATGGCACCAGAGACACCCACAAGAAAAAGACTATTCCAAAACACACAGACATGCTCTTTCGTGGGCTCTGAGCACCTGCCCCCTCAATGCTCTCTGCACGGCCCTGAAAAAGGACACCGTCACATGAGTTTTGAGTTGACTGGTCTAAAAATCTGTGTAAAATCATGTTGATTAAACCAAGATATTAAATGTTGGACTCGGTGCAAATCGAATCATAGCCTGCTCGAAGAAAGATAGAAAGATATACCAAAGGTTTAACTAAAGCCATCAGCAGCCTGTTCTGACTCAGCCGAAGTCCCTGTCACAGACCGTAGGATAATTAAGGCTTTAGAAATATAATACTAGTCTTTTGAGCGGCCCTGCACAGCAGGCTGCAGGTGGTGTTGTGAAAGTTGTAAATGACGGTGCCAGCAATGTAATTAAACTACTCTGAACTGAAAATAAATAAATAAATAATGCTAACTAATGATAATAATGCTAAGTAATGCTAATGCTAAGTATTGTTAATAATGCTAACTGATGCTAAGTTTTGCTAATGCTAAGTAAGAAAGGCAAATGATGCTAAGTAATGCTAATTATTGATAATAATGATAGGTAATGCTAATAATGCTAACTGATGCTAGGTTTTGCTAATGCTAAGTAAGAAATGCAAATGATAAGTAATGCTAATGATCATTATTGTTAATAATCCTAAGTAATGCTAATAATGCTAAACAATGGTACGTAATGCTAATTACGCTCATAAAGCTTAGAACAGGTGGTCCTTTTGAGGTGGTCCTTGAGAGGGTTCCAGGTGGTCCCCAGGCTAAATGATGAAAAGTTGATTAACCAGATGTAACTCTTGAGAATGTAAAAATGAAACCAAATGGACCCTTGTGGGTCTATTTGGTTTCATTTTCACACTCAAGAGTTAAAATCTTCATAATCTGAATTAGCACTATTTAATTAACACTGTTTTGTTTGCAAAAATCCAGCCTGGAATTGTAAACAAAACCAAAAGAATTCTTTAGTTTTAGGCTTTTGAGGCTAAAATGGCCTCAAGTGGTGGTCCGTGGCTCAAATGCTGAATAAATGGTTGAAAAAGGTTGAAAACCCCTGGCTCAGAACACCAACAGGCGTTCCCACCACAAATGAATTAAACACAACACCACTATAGGCTACAGCCAGAGTTCCAATTATTTTATTATTTCCACTGTGGATTTTGCGCGTCTCCTTCTCCTCTTAGCGGCAGTATAATTGCCCAGCAGCAGTGTGTGGTGTGCGCGGGTGTGAGATCCTGTTGCATTTTAACATCAATGATTATAAAACGACTTTGATCAAAGTGATCATTATCACAGCTGACCATGTGTGAATGAATAGAGCTTCTTTCTTCTAATGTCTTTTTTCTTTTGCTTTTGCTGCTTTCTCTCTCTCGCTCTCTCTCTCTTTCTCTCTCTCGCTGCTTTTTTCTGTCGGCTGTTTGGCGGGTTAAGGGGGTGTTTGCTAGCGGAGTTCATAATTGTATAATTTAATAAGGTTGAACATCTAAACATCTAAAATTGAAAATCGGGGGGAAATATACAGTTAGAGGAGTTTTGTAAACAGTTATGTCACATTGCATTATTTTGTACATGTTATATGACGGCATGGAAATGTCATGCACATGTATACCTCACCTCATATAGTAGGCTGTATGTTGTAGTCTATTGTTATTTCTCCTAAATTATTCCGAGAGACTAGAGAAACTCAACATCAAATGGTGGTCCTCCACGGCTAAAATGCAGAATAAATAGTGGTCCCTGGTATGAACATGGTTGGAAACCCACTGCTATAGTGCATACATTCTAGTGCATTTTGGAAGTGCCACAAGTGCATTGTGGATTCTGGCAGTTGGCAACACTGTGTATACAACATGTAAACAAACCATGCGCCAACTAAAGATACTGTGCTGCTCTCAGGAAGGTTCTTGAAAACATTTCAAGCTAGAAATAGACCATCCAGTAACCAGAATTCCTTTTTTTTCTTCTGAGGTGACTGAATTGCAGTAGGCATGAGGAAATGCCTTGTTTTGTTTTACGTAATGCGTGATAATGTGTGGCAAGGCAGGAGTTAAGTCTTCCGGTCATTTTGTTCAAATACATATGCTGCTATATCCCACATGGAAATAAAATATGCCATATATAAATATGCCAATATATGCACCATATGGATCATATATGTTGCATGTATGCAATAACCAGGTACATATATGTGGATATATAGGACATATGTGTCATATAGTATATAACCACATATAATAGGCCTACAGGTATAGCTTTCATATACTGTATGTAGGGGGCCAATTTCATATACTGTATGTGGCATATATTAAAACATATAGGTTCATATATGTAGAGGGGCAATTTCATATATGTAGGGGGACAATACATATATTTTCTTTCCATGTTTTATACAATATATCCCTTGCTGTTGTAACGGATGAATGGTTGTGATGCTGTAAGTCTGGGGGGGGGAAAAAACAATGCTATGCAGACATATCATGTTCTTGCCTTAACAAGCTCAGACAACTGCTGTTACAATGTCTAGAGTTTGTTGTCAGTAGGAATAGGAAAAAAACAAAAAAAAAGATGCACCACCATGCCCAAGAGGCAAAACTCAAAGGATTTGATCTTTTTAATTTTTTGGCCTATGGGTTTCAAGTAGGGCTGTCCCGATACTGTAGGCCTATTGGTATCAGGAAAAGTATCGGATCGGCCCCTTTTTGTATTGGCCCTAATTTGTCATCATCAGACCATTCCGTATTGGTGAATATACCAGTGGAGTTGCCCAAGTGCACATTTGAGTGAGGAGTGCTATTCTAGTCTGCGATCTCATTTTGCTATTTGGTGGACTTCATATAAGATCTTTTTCTTGGGACAATTTAAGTGAGTTTTAGTCCTTTTTTTTCTTAATGCCTTTGCAAAATGTATCTGATCGGGACAAATTATCGGGAATGATCGGGATTGTATCGGGAGCAAGAAAAAGTGATCGGATCGTGAAATATCGGGATCAGCAGATACTCAAACTCAAATGATCGGGATCGGATCGGGAGCAAAAAATGTGATTGGGACAACCCTAGTTTCAAGATTGTTCTCCTGGTAAATGGTTCATTCATATAGCGCAGGGGTTTTCAACAGGTGGTCCGGGGACCACCAGTGGTCCTTGAGAGGGTTCCAGGTGATCCCCAGGCTAAATGATGGAAAGTTGGTTAACCAGATGTAACTCTTGAGAGTGTAAGAATTAAACTCTTCATCATCTGAACTAGGGTCAAAGACGAATAAGCGTTTCCAAGCCTAAAAAAATAAAAGTATTCTCTTACGAAATGTTTTAACTTTTTTGGGTAGCTTAGAGTGTATATTGTTTAAGTTTAATATTTTCTGTTCAGGAAATCGTACAAAACATTCCTTTTCAGTCCATTTTCTAAGATGTGACAATTTGGTGTAATATAGTAAAATGCAAAGATAGTGTATGACATAAAAATAAATAAATGAAATGCACGTCATAGTAAGCAGCTATGTTTAAGGTCTTCATTGAACCTAAAATTGACATGTTTTTTGTTTCCATTAAATTTCAACTATAAAAGTGACTTTTGACATTTCACTGAATGACATTTCATTTTGTGTCCACTGGTACCACATCATAACAACATGGATATATCACATATTTCAGAGAGGGAAACTCACGTTCTGATACCACCTCCAAAGTCTTCAGGAGTCCTTCTAACAATGGCACAGGTGTTCAGCTGACTATATACTAGATTGGTTGTTTAAAAAGGCCAGCTTTATCTCATTACACTGAATGATCTGTAATTAATTGAGTATTGGGCACAAAAGTCCCCTAATGATTTGAATATCAAAACAAAGGAGTATTGCAACGTGCTTTTAATATAACATGACCAACACCTGTACAATTATGCCAGGACAGTTAAAACAGACCTTTGTTTATTTTTTCACATGAATATTTAAACATGTTTCATTGAAATTGTAGTTCGTACTCTTACACTGAATGACAAATATGGACTTTATGAGCTTATTTCACCTATGCTCTTAAATCTTTTTTTCATCAAAAGTTAGTGACATTACAAAGTGGACCATGTACTTTCACCTGATGTATCCAAAATGTAATCCTCTTCATGTCATGGTACTTTTATGTGTCCGTACCCAAAAAAAAGGGCGTCTCGTCTTTGACCCACTAGCACTAAATTACTTAAGAAGTCTACACTGTTTTGTTTGCAAAATCCAGCCTTGAATTGTGAACAAAACCAAAAGAATTGGTTCTTGAAACTAAATTAGTATTACACAGACTTTAGTTCAGCCTTTAGTCTTGGCCCTCCACAAGATTTTATGCATCTCATTTGGCCCCTTAGGAAAAATAATTGCCCACCCCTGCTCTATGGTTTTGGAGTGTTGTTCAAGGACACTAACTCTGGAGTAGTTTGGTTTTGAACTGGGGAACCTTTTCCTGGTTTCCTCCATTGCAGTCACTCTATAGCCCTGAGTTTCTCTTGCTGTCACACTCGGGCTACAGTGGTCTGGCGGCGTGATGATCGTCTATAGAGATAATGATCGTGAGGACAGCCTTGATGCTTCTGTGAGCATGTCGGGAGCCTTTTAAGTGTCTGTGCGAGTGAATCCCCCTCACACTAGATGACCATCTGGGCAGATAATCTGTCCTGACCGCGCCTCAAAGAGAGTCTTACGCCCCTCACAATTGTCGGGGAAAAAAATCTGCTCTATTAGCGTGAGGCCCATCTAGTTGGGGTCGTATCAGACCGATCCGTCACTGTGTAGAGCAGTGGGTTTTGAACCTTTTTTTGGCACCAAGGCCCACTATTTGTTCAGCATTTGAGCCACGGAGGCACGAACATGCACCATTTGAGGACATTTTAGCCCCCCAAACCCCCAAACTGAAGATTTCTTCCATTCATCTTCTACGTTTTCTAGTTGTGTAGACTTGGGCTAATTCAGATGGTGAAAATTGCAGGTCCGTTTGGTTTCATGTTTACACTCTCAAAGAGTTACATCTGGTTAAAGGTAGGGGAAGTGATTTCACTTTTGTCAGATATCACCCAAAAAATATTTTTTTTCTGTTAAAATGCTCTATTATAAGGTGTGGAAACCACATATGGAGTTTCCCCCTCCCCCACGTTAGCAGAGGAGCTAATAAAAGTTCCCCAGGTCACCACAATTCTCCTCCAATCAGGAGAGAGCAGCAGGTTCACATAGTGTAGCTACTTTTGGGCGCCCCTAGTGCACCAGGCTGGTACTACACCATGAATTTCAAATCACTTACCCTACCTTTTAACCAAGTGTCCATCATTTAGCTGGGGGACCACTTGGAACCCTCTCAAAGACCACAGTTGAAAACCACTGGCGAGGAGTAAATGTTCGTTTCTCAGCGGATTTATGATCTATGAAGGTTAAATAAACAAATTGAGCCTCCATGTAAATCGCAAAAATGCGGAGAATATGAATGACAGACCAAAATCCATATAGCCTCCATCAAATAACATGTTAAGGCATAATAAGGCAGTCCAAACATTAGTTTTGCTCAAAAACACTCCTTGAAAAATGTGGTGAAATGAGATTGGGTCAGCACATTTGAGCATATTTTGGCAAGTGCATATGGCCATTTTTTCCGAACAAAACTAATGCTTGGAATGGATTCAGAGTCATGAAAACCACCTCGTTTGACATGTCACATGCTATTTAAAGCAGAATTCATTTTAGGTTGTTTTGTCTTATTTTGCCTCCCCATGACTCTCAAGGTCATGTGGACTTTCCGTGAACTTTCCCTGTGTTTTTGCGAGGTACCTGTACATTTCTCCTTTCTTCTCGATTTGTTTTTTTTTTGCCTTCATAGACACACGTTGGAACTATAGGGCTTTGGCGGCTGCAGACCCCCCTTGTGGCTGAAGGCATAGGGGCTTTTTTCCCCTCTCTCCTCTCTGACATAGATGCTGCCTGTCTGTGAGTCTCTGGATGTCTCCCTCTTTCCCTCTTCCCAGCCTCCCTCTCCACCTCTTGCATATTATACCAGTATTTGGCTAACTGCCATCAGTTAATAGACTACGGATGGACTCGATTAAAAATTTTGATCTAATTAATTAGAGGCTCAATAATTAATTAATCTCAATTAATCTCATTTTAATCGCATATTATTATTTACCTGAGAAAAGTGAGAAAGCACATTTTTGAACTGAATTTATTATTATTATTATTATTATTATTATTATATTATGAGTGAAGCAATGAACTGAATGAGTGAAGCAATGAACTGAATACTAGGCCTGTGAATCTGTGGGTGTCCCACGATACAATTCAGTATCAATTTTCTGGGTCACGATTCGATCCAAAAACTAGATTTCTAGATTTTTTTTTTTAAATTCTCGATTCAAAAAGATTCCCCAATTCCAAAGCTTTCCTCTTTTCTTTTTTTCTTCTTCTTATTTACCAAATTCAAGTACAAACGTTAGCATTTCTCAGTCAGTCCAGTACAATAATTGACTCTGGGGCAAAATAAATAAAATACTGGTACTTGGAAGACTAGCTGGTAAGAAAGGCAGTGCCACACACACAGCGCTGATTGTTCTGGAGCATACATTTGCGTACATTTAGCAGTCATTATTATCATGCAATTTAGTGTCAGATAAACACAGTGAAGTGAACTACTCTGAACTAGGCTACTATGATCAAACCGTTTGCCCAAAGCCCACGTCAGTTGATCATCTGAGCACACACACACACACACACACACACACACACACACACACACACACACACACACACACACACACACACACACACACACACACACACACACACACACACACACACACACACACACACACACACACACGGCTACAGCCAATATGAACTCGACTCCAGCTGCACTGATGAGCGCCGGTCGCCAACTCCAGTTTGTCCCTATTCAAGCCATTGAATGTCGGACACCTCAATGTCGCTCTGGTACTAGCCAGAATGCAGAAAGACTTACCCAAGCTCCCTTCTCTTCACGGGGTTAGTCCAATGGTGGCTCTTCTACATAGATTTCTACGAAACGGGGACAGTAAATACACTAGCTCCAACATGTTGGATGTGATTTGAGGCTCGAGCTGCTGCGATGGTATGCACATTCTTTGTTGCATAAACTGCCTTTTTGTCCACGCTTCCATCCGTTCTTTGCTTAAATCTAAATTTGCCATCAACGGGGCCGAGTAATGCTTGCTCATCTGGTTTGTTGTTCATGTTGCGAGTTGTTTTGTTTTGTTTTTGCTGCGGGGGAAAAGGACGAGGGGGCGGACGGAGCTTTAGAGTATAGACTGAGTTACGTTTACTCCATAGAGCTAGTAGACCAATGGCGATTCTTCTACATTGACTTCAACTGCAGTTTGTCCCTATTCAGGCCATTTGAACAGCGCTCAAGCGCTCAGTTTCTGACTCCTCAATGTCGTGACTCCGGGTGGACTGCCGCTTCCGTGTGCGTTAGCATATTGGGTAGGTGTGAAACGGTGATACAGTGAGAAACGTTCCACTTCAATGGTGTGAATGGGCCATCAGTGACAAACGTTCCGTTCCAATGGTGGACAAAGAAAAGGTGCGAATAAATGCGTTATTTTTTATAACGCGTTATATTTTCTGTAATTAATTAGTCTCAATTAACGCGCTAAAGTCCCGGGCCTAGTTAATAGACTACGGATGGACTCGTTATGAACTTTTCATGTGTTGACATGGCTGTGCGTGTGTGGTAAATATGGCATTCGCAGTTGCAGCCCGAACAGTGCAGGCTGCGACTGTGCAGGATGCGATCATTATTAGGCCAATTATACCGAATAAGACCACTTTTATACCTTTATTTTTCGCAATACATTGCAACGTCTCTGTTCATGGATCGGTCAGACACAACCCAGCTAAGCTTGGAGAAGAGTGAAAAAAGTGAAGTTAGTAAAGCATAAGAGATGGACTTTTGATGTGTGTGCGCGCGTGCACGCACGCACACACACACACACACACACACACACACACACACGCGCGCTCACAGGCCTCCATCTCTTCCTGTCAGAGCTTGGTCAACATCCAGCAGACCTCTAACAAGCGTCCCTCCTCCTCTCTCCTCCTCTCTCCCAGGGGCGGATCTAGGCATGAGCATGGGGGGGGAGGCAATGCCGGCCTAAATGCCCAGTCTGCCCCACCAAACACGATGGCATGCAAAACAACCCAAGATATTTCAAATGAAAGTGCTTATAACTAGCTAGAATTGTGGCACCACTAAACCAACAGCATTTCATCATTGAAAACGGAAATCTCACTGAGTCAGACCTTTAGCTTTATGCATGCTGTGTGTCTGTTATATTATTGATGCTTATTTGACTAATATAAGTCCTGTAACCAAAAATGGTATGCCATTTTCTCCTGCCCCCCCCCCCCCCCCCCCGTTGAAACATGTTACATCCGCCCCTGCTCCACCAGCCTCTGTTTACCTCTCCTTGGCTCTCTGTTCCAGACAGCAGGCGGTGAAGTGTAATTCCACCAACCTCTGCAGAACTTCTCTGGGTTTTTCTGTCACTTTTTATGCATCTATACTAGTGTAGCAGGATTAACAGATTATTTCGTTTTACTCAGAGTAAACTCGACCCAAATAATAATCGGACCAGCCGAGATGGTGCGACATTGAGGGGTCACAAAGCTGAGGTCTTAGGGGGTCTTTGGGGGGACAGGGCGGTTGCTGCCTAAAATAGGGACATTTCTAATATTTTTTCTGAGAGTGTAGAAATGGACGCTATGGCGGGTCCATTTGGTTTTTCAAAATAGTAAATAATGGCAAAGAAGGGATAGGAGTTTTGGCATGTGACGAAAATGGAGCCCGATGTACTGGCCAGTATCTTACATGGTTTCTGCCGCCATTGGTGTGTGAATGCATAGGTTACGTAGATTGTGGATCCCACAATCTATGTAAACTATCCAATCTATGTAAAGTGCCTTGGATAAAGGCACTATATAAATGGATGAATTGCCATTTGCCATTGATCTTTCTTCTTTAGTTTTGGGGGTCTGAGGGGTTAAATCTCAAGCAAATGCTCAGCTGAGGCTCAAATGATACGAAAAGGGTTGTGTGTGTGGGTGGGGGGGGGGTGCTCTAATTTGCGTCCAGGATGAAGTCATCCCCAAGCTTTGTCAGTCACATATTGTACATTGTTCAGACTAATTGAGAAACCTGTGAACATTCACACCTCAGAAGATCACACGTCTCTGAGAAAGTATGTTTTCTTTTCTTCTTCCTCGCTGTGATGTCTGCTCCTGTTCAGTCGTCGCGGCAGGTTAGCTTGAACAATTTTCAATTAAGATGTCTGTGCTCTTTACACCTTCACTAAGAACTGGCAGGCTCAGGGAGAGAGAGAGAGGACTCATGAAAGTAAATCGGTCTTCACACTGTGATGATGTGGAGCAGACTCCATGTTCCGTCTGCTAGGAGCAGACGGAAAGAATATATTTGCAGGCAATGAAGAAAAAAAAAAGTGTGACGCGATGTTCTACCTGAATGTTCATGAGATCCGCCAGTGAAATCGAACCCTCGCTGTGACTGTGACACTGACAGACTGCGATGGGTATTTCAAGTGACAGCTGAGAATGATCAAGACTGGTGAAAATGATTTTGGTGGTGTGCGTAACTGTAATTCACTAGGAGTATACTCTTGACTCAACCCCCTTAACACAGAATGTTATAAATAATACTCTAATACTATTAAAACATCAACATACAGCAGAGTACAATACATTTTCAACCAAAAGGCGGAAAAGATTATTAATTTTAGTGTAAGAGATCAAGAGAGATCGGGGTTGGACTATTATCGTAGCATTCATATAACATAGGTCTGCTAACCCATTGAATAAAATATGTTACGTACTACGTTACGGGGGATCCAAAATTAGATGACCCCTCAGAAAAATGGTTGTGGCTCAGGAAACTTTTTTTTCCTGCGCCACACACAGTACACCTCGTACCGTTGTAGCTTTGCAATAAAATATATACAATATACTGTATGTATTATACAATATAAACAAACCGTATAAAAAACAATATAACTGTTGTGTTTGGAGAGATGCTCTCCCTACTCCTGCATGAGAACATTTCACACGCTCGCAGTCATGTTGAGGGTTAGAATAAGCTTGTCGTTTTAGTATATGTTGACTAAAACCGCTAAATTAGGGTTGGCAACTGTGCGTTAAAATGGATTGCATTGCAACAGTGCGGTTGGAGGCGGGGCTGATGCTTATATCTACTCAGTCGGCTCGAATGTCACAAGACGTAATAAGATCGGCATGATAAGCAACCTACCGAAAACCAAACCTACTTGTTTGGTTTTCGGTAGCATCGGCAAGAAATGTTGACCCCAGTGTTGGGAACGACACTGGGAATGAGGAAGTCAACGAACGGTTGACTGCCTGAGGCTTTTAAGCCCCGATATCCCCCTATAGGACAAACGGTGATTCTCACCTTTAACTTTGCACAGTAGATAATTAAAACAATCACAGCTACTACAGTATATGCTACGGACAAGCCTCAATACGGACATCCCTGGATAAATCGGAGAGAGTCAGAGTGAGGCCAGACTAACTTAAATCAATCTACTCAGATCGGGGCCAGAATAGCTTAGCTACAGCTTTATTATTTGGTGTAGACATCCTGGAAATGACGTAAAACATCATCCCCATATAATGGCTGTCATCTGCTCTAGTCTAGAAAGTAAATGCAGTCCAAGCAATTTGTGTTGGTTGAAATCAGGTGATAACATGGGCCAGATTTGATTCACCTTGGATTGCCTTGATTGTAGCCTCTGGTCACTAATTCGTCCCGATCCTGACTGTGTTTGCTGGGGGTAGATTTAAGAACGCCTGCCACATCTCAGTAAACCGACAGTAACCATGTATACAGGTTTACATAACCACCGGCTTCCCTATTTTAGGTGTGTAATTATAAATAGCGATATACATGTAGTGAGCTTGTCTATCGGCTAGTTCCGGCATTTCCCGTACAATGAGGTACACACGGAGCTGAAGCGGTTAACATTATGCGAGGACCTATAAGCGAAAGTGATTCGTGGACTTCCAATCCAAAGCTTTTGCGGTAACCTTTGCATCATTCATGAATCAATTAGTTCAGTCCCCTATTAACATACAGCCAGTAAAGATGGTTCACTCATCCCCTAAGGCTTGCTTTTAGCATTCCAGTTAGACATTGGTGGGAACGCACACCGAGCGAGGCCTAATCATCTCTTCTTGCTAGTGCCAGAATAGCACATTGCATATTATAAATGTTATTAGTGCAGTAGGTGGTCTGGTTCCCTGTACTAATGTGTATAGAATGTGTAATGTATATATGGTATAATGCATTATTGAGGGACCAAGCAGCCTTTTTTGTACTTTTTTTCTTCTCCTCCTTCTGAACTATTCATAAATATTCTGATTGGACCATATAGTCGGTTTTCGCAAAACTCGTCAATCTGGGGTCGCGTTTGAACATTGGCAATGCAACTTATGACTCTCTCAAAATGATGAGCCTCTAAAATTAGTAGTCTCTTTCTCAATTTCTGTCTTCGATGTTTCTATGGCTTATTATCGTTCAAATTGTTCTCATTGCTGATTGCCTTCCTGCTTGCTTGGTCCCATCTTTAAATATTTTGCATTTGTCAATGTCTATATTCTAATTCCTGTTTGCACAGGCAATTTACTAGGTGGGGGTGGAAAAAAATACATAGACGTTGATCTCAGAAGTTCATGTTGACATCCTGTGACATCAGGTTGGCAGGTGTCAAGACACCTGCCGACAGAAAAGACTATTTCATGCAATATTGGCCACAAAAGGGACAGCAGACAGCCAGATAGATGGGTGCAGTGGCTACTCTGAGAGAGCCAGTAACACTGACTCAGACATTGGCATTGGTCGGATCGACCCTGGACGCTTGCTTTTTCCCCCACCCTAGCTCTGGGCAAACCGGGGGAAAACCCTGCCCCTGATGCTCAGAACCCAATGAAAAGCAATGGATTTTAAAACTTAATACATTTCCACAGGGGTTAAAGAGATCAGTTATCCCAGACATAGATGGACTCTGCTTCAACAAAGAATTCAAACATTCTCTGTATTGTACTCATACATAATGAACACTGAAGTGTTATACCACAAACCTAAACATAACCTCAGTAAAACTATGCCTAAGCCTAACCTAACGCTAAACTTCCTTCGCTCCGTCCTACTAGTAGTACCCGGTAGGGTAAAACAAGCGCTGCTTCCCAAACCCCCGGCTTTATTTCGTGTGGAATCCGGGAAAAAAAAAAAAAAAAAAAAAAAAAAAAAAAAAAAAAAAAAAAACGCTTCAGCGTTGCAGCCAGGGTTTGCAGTGTTTTCATTGGGTTGCGAGCATTGGGGGCGGGGTTTTCCCCCAGTTTGCCCAGAGCTGGCGTGGGGAAAAAAATCAAGCGCCCTGGACCTCTAGTGACAGCATTTGGGCATGGAAAACGGAAAGTATATACAGTATCTACCGTAATTTCCTGACTATAAGCCGCACCTGACTATAAGCCGCACCAGACAACAAGCTTCATGTTAGAGCAGTGGTTTTCAGCCTTTTTGATCCCAGGGCCCACTATTTATACAGCATTTGACAACATTTTCACCCCACAGAACACAAAACTTAAGATTTCTTTTGGTTTTGTCCACAATTCCAGGATGGATTTTCGCAAACAAAACAGGCAAAAACATAGAGATCAAAATGACCATGACTTATTAATTAAGTGGTGCTAATTTAAAGTGGTGAATATCATAACTCTTGAGAAACATGAAACCAAATGGAACCACTTGGTTTCATGTTTATGCTCTCAAAGAGTTACGTCTGGTTAACCAACTGTCCATCATTTAGTCTGAAGGGACCAATTGGAACCCTCTTAATTGAAGAGGCTAATTGCAGCCTCTGTGGGGGGTGTTGTTATGCAAATATCATGAACCATTTCAATGAAATTCCAAACAGTCAACCTCAACCATGATATATATGTGAAAAAATGACAAAAAATAATGATAACATTTTTTTTTTTAATAATTAAAGGGTTAATGTTGCTAAAAAGCAACACTGGGCCTTCTAGGGTTAATGACATATGGTACAAATTAAATAAGGTCCGCTCACTGGACTGAAGTTCCAAGTTAAAGGTGTTTATTTCACCATAAGCATGATAAGCGTTATCATGCATAAAAATGTTGGTAAAATGTTGTAATTCCGCTTTAATAATTTGCTGACCCCGTTTCGTCATGTTACCCCACTTTGTCCCGCCCATGCAGTACTAATCGTGTCCCTCAAAACGAACCGTGTGGATCTGGTCACCCTAAGGCGGGCAGACGGCAGACGGAGTGTTAATAATATTGACGTCTGGCCTGGTCCAGAGCCATGCTGCTGCCAGGCGACGCTCTGCTCTTAATGACCCATGGAATGAATCAGCGCCAACAACCTCTGGCAAATAGCGATGTCTTTTAATTAATATTGCTCCCGTGAATATGTCAGCGCACCAACTACGGCTCTCCGTCACAGCGACACACCGGCAATTTTACACATTTATAATACTCAACGTACTATAACACATTAGCGCGTTAAACCCAACGAACACATTCCCTTGCGCATAATAATAACTACATAATACGCACATTAAAACGTAACGGGCACAGGTGTGTGTGTGTGCGTGTGTGTGTGTGTGTGGTGGGAAATCGCTGCTCAGCCAATTAAACTGCTTTGCGAACGAACACGGAAATATTATGCAGTGACTATGCAAATCACGCACGATGGGGAAGGGTGGGGGGTGCAATAAAACAGGTTGCACTACACACGGATGCGATGCTGTGTGAAGAGTTCTACTTTTAAACACTTAAATTCAGTATTAAAACGTGTCTGTCCAGTGCAAGATTATATTGCTCCAAAACCTATATGGCTTAACGTAATCATGCTCCCTGCTATCTTCTTGAATAAAGAATTGTACCTGATGCACAGCGGCCGTTTCGGTAATAACTCTTCCTCAGTGTTGTAGTGGGACTTTTAGAAGTGGGGGGGATGCTTCTTAAAGGGGAATTCCACCCATTTTCACAGGCTGGATTTGGGAAATAAAACAAGCAAACATACGGATCAAAATGACCATTAATCTTCTAATTGTGTAGACTTGGGCTAATTTACATCATGAATATTTATTATTTATAAGACCATGTGCCAGGGGACCCTGGCACATGGTCTTTGGTATGACCCGAATGGGAATCAAATAACTGGCTTGATAAGCCCAAAGCTTATTTCCAGCGTGAGCGGAGTTAAGCGATCAGGTGGTTGTCGTTCCTCGGGTCACTACGATTGGCCGGTTGGGGGAGGTGATATCATTGGTTGATGTGATGGTGACGTAATTGTGAGGTAAATAATAGAGTCATGAGTATTAGCCCGCTCCGCTTATGGCCTACTTGTGCGCAACGCGTGAGTATGCATTCTGACCTAGTGCTGACATCATTGATAACAGGTTGTCGGATTATTGGTTATCAAGCTCCATCCCTAGTCTTCAGTGGTGTAAAGTACCGTTACTCGCCGTTAAGCACATTTTGATTTCCGTAACGGAGTTGTCCTGCATTTCAGTATCCATGCCACCGTTGGTCGGCTGGTGGCCAACGGTCACGACCGTTACATCTCAATTGTGTCAGTTGTAAATCAGTTGCGACCAGTGGCGTTTCTAAGCAATTTGGAGCCCCATGCAAGATTTTCTCTTGAGCCCCTCCCATGTCATACCCATGACGCTAGGCACAGGTAAATGCAGTTAATGCTTATTGAGGTGGACAAGGGGCTCGGTGGTAGCCGCAAAAAGCCGGTGGCAGCCGCATATAATTGTTTATAAATATAACAGTCACAATGCGTGTTTATAAAAAAACCTCAACTTTAATGCAACTATCCGACGGAGATCAAATTGTTGCGCTACAAAGAGCACTTTTAGTATTCAATTGGAATGTAAATGAGCCATTAGCTGCAACAATAGAGCTCTTCTTGGCATGGAGGTGTGAACTTTCAAGGGGAGCGAATGGGTGAGGATTTCAGTGGTCAAAATGATCTGAGTTCAGTCTTAAAAGGTACATGGGCTATCTCAGGCTTTCTAGTGTTAGATGGTCAATTCTAGTTATAGAGGACAATTACAATTTATCCATATGAGGCTTATTAGCCGGGGATCCTTTTAAAGCATGTCTGGTGGTCGCCCCCCTCCCCTCATGGCGCCCCAGGCAACTGCCTTGCCTAGTCTGCCTAATTGCAAAAACGCCCCTGGTCGCGACCAGTGGTTGTTGTCGTGAAATGATTTCGCCCTTTTCCACCACTGAGATCCTTCTCTGGCAGTATAGCCGGCGTGGCTGGATGGATTACGTCTCCATCTGTCCCCACCATGTGGACATCCTGTCCCAGGAATGCCTTGAGGGTCTTCCAGGACTTTTAAAAGGCATAAACGTCCACTTATGCCAGTGCTTTTCAACCACGCGCATATGGAGGTCCAAATGTGTTTGGCATTTGAGCCGAGGACCTCCATTTGATGAGATTTAGCCTTGCAGGCTTCAAATTAAAGAATGTTGTTATCATTGGATATACAATGTTGTCCACAATTTTACCATGTGTTGATGTTGGTACCATACAGGAGAGAGAGATGACAAAATATGATTTTGTGGGGAACGAACCTCCATTCCGAAACCCCTCCATTCAGAAACCCCTCCATTCAGAAGCCCCACCATTTAGAAACCCCACTATTCCGAAATAGAATTTTCGGAAAGGGGATGCTTAGAAAACATCGCCATTCCGAAATTTTGGATTTGAGTGAGAAACGATCCTCTCCCTCTACTGCATGTGAGAGGGGGAAAAGTGACGCTCTGTTTAATTAACGTGAAATCGCCGACTTTTAATTCTAGTACACTTTATTATAGGCCTACTTTATATCACGTAGACACTGCAAACAGTAGGCTACTATGATCCTAAAGTATAGATCAAACGAAGTGAGAGTTCATAGCAAATTAATATAGGCTAATTCGTACACCAGAGATTTAAGGAAGCGAAGTGAAAAGTCAACCAGAAAAAGGCGAAATATTTGCCTGGAGAATTATGCGATTACACTCTCCTCGTTGTCATCAATAGGCCTATAGGATTTTCTTCATACCCTGAAGGACGCAGCACTCCACGCAGGTGCCAAAATGCTATGTTCTTTAATAAAAGTATTTGGATCATTAATCGTCACCAGACAGGGGATGCCCACGAGTAAATTAATTAATTAATACAACGGCCGAAATATAGGATCACCTACACAGCCAAATGCACCAATGTCTAATATTATACAGCTGAGTTACATATCGCTACAGCTAATATAGATTCATTTAAGCGCCCGCATTTCAGCAACAATCAACAACAAATGCGTATTTCAAGAGAAAAGGCACAACCACAACGTATAGCCTACTCACTCAAGTTGGCCTGTTAAAGTTCCCAACTTATCATGGTTCCATTTTAAAGACAAGGGTAGCCCATCTCCATTTAGGGGTCCGCGGCCCGTAAGACGAGAATGTCTCGGGCGTCCACGTGTGGTATTATGTTCATTAAATTACGCACGATGGCGGGTTTGGAGCGCGTTCTTCTATAAGAGAAAGCTGTACTAGCCTTAGTAGCCTATAGGACTGTACTCTGCACAGAACCCACTAAACTGCCTACGTTATGAGACATTATGGCATAAGATTCATAATTAGATATTCATATTCCAGTTTCTCATGGGGGTCGACATGATGGTGATGGAGGTTGTTGCGCAGCACATGATGATATCTAATCACACAATGGCTAGATTGATTCCACCTGTAGCGTTGTGATTGCAAAGACAGCGCTAAAGATTTTTCCTAGAAATCTGCAGTGGTTAATAAGAGAAATGCAAACAGAACGATATGGTCGTGACATCTAGTCTATACATGTTTACATCAAACAGCCTCACAAAGCCATGCCTGTTATTTCCAATGTGTAACATGCGTCCTTTACGCATATTCCCAAAATAATAGACCTACAAACTGTAGCCTATAATCAAATGATGCGCGATGCATCCCTACTATAGCCCACAGCCTCACAACGAGGAGTGCGTCGGACCAGTAATGAATGACTGTGAGAAGTGATTAATATAATATATCACATACCGATGGAGGAGTTTATGGATTTCTACTGTTTTAACTTGTAACCCAACCCCCCCCACTCAGCAGAGCTACACGCAGATGAGTAGGTCTATATGCATAGAAGAACCTGGAGTAAATCACCATGCAGCGCAGCATCTCTCTTATTCATGCAGTGTGATATCGTCGTGACATCTGAATATAAGGTAGAATACTGTAGGCTACTGTAACATTATGTGGACAGTTGGTAACCAAATGGACCCTTATAGATCTGTAACTCTTTGCGCTCTCAAGTCAATAGTTAGGCTAGAATTGTTATTTTGATCAATGTTTTGCCAGTTATTTCCTAAATTGTGGACAGTATCCACGTTTCCATAAGCCCTATTTTTGCGCAGAAACGGCTCTTGCGAAGAGAATGTTGAATGGAAACACTTCAAAATGCGAATAAGCGCAAAAATAGCCTACTTTCTCGCTGAAAGGTGCCGTAGAGCGCATCGAAAGAGTCTAATGGCAAATGAGGTATGGAAACAGCTTGCGAAAA
Source organism: Benthosema pterotum (assembly GCA_039105355.1). NCBI lineage: Eukaryota > Metazoa > Chordata > Actinopteri > Myctophiformes > Myctophidae > Benthosema > Benthosema pterotum. The sequence continues at coordinate 5,498,299 of CM076984.1, forward strand.
GAGTAAATACTTTCTATTTATTGGAAAGCACTGGACACGCATTATAGCGCATTTGAAGAGTCCTGGTCTGCCGATGAGAGCATTGTTATTTGTTAATGTAAGTTATATTTCTACAAAACCGCTGAGAACGGACGAGGGCCGTGCAGTGCGCTGCGCGCACACAGACATCCAAGCCAAGGGGACTCACGTAGGCTACATGGCCAAAACGTTCAGACTCCCATCGCCTCTGTTCATGAAAGTCGCAGGGCAACTACAGGCCCTATATTTACAGTATCTGTAGCCTATCATCATGCATGACAGGACAATACGGACAATTCGCTCTTTTCGACTTAATTAACATTCCTATTTTCTCAAAGGTTTTGGAGCGAGAGAGAGACAGAGAGAGAGACAGAGAGAGAGAGAGAGAGAGAGAGAGAGAGAGAGAGAGAGAGAGAGAGAGAGAGAGAGAGAGAGAGAGAGAGAGAGAGAGACTCAGAGAGAGAGAGAGAGAGAGAGTGAGAGAGAGAGAGAGAGAGAGAGAGAGAGAGAGAGAGAAAATGGGCGCTCTGCTTTCCTCCGATATTAAATCAATAATAGGCATCTGATCCTCATAAGGTGTGGATTGGATATTATACATTTGAACCTTATTATAGCCAGTTTATATGTAGGAGGACTGTCATCCCAATATTAAGAAGGGGGTAAAACAATTCCAATTCTAACAATTCTACGGCCTTGAAATGAAATGCGAACCGCTACGTGCAGCCTACCCCCCCCCCCCCCCCCCCCCCCCCCCCCGTCTCGTGCGCATTTCGAGAGAGAGAGAGATAACCGCGCAAAGGCGCGATTATTATTTGTTTATAATAAAACGTCGGCTGTATTCGGAATAGCAGGGTGTTATCAAAAAAGTTCAAACCCCGCCATTTCGAATAATGGAAGTCAATCATCGGAATAGCGATGCTTTCTTTTTCTAAATGGCGGGGTCTTTATTAATATTGAAAACCCCGCTATTCCGAATAATGAAAGTCAATCTTCGGAATGGCAGGGTTTCTGAATGGCGTTGTGTAACCGTGAACCTGCTGCTCGATCCTGATTGGAGGAGAATTCACCCTCCACCTGGGGAACTTTTATTAGCTCCTCTGCTAACGTGGGGGAGGGGGGAACTCCATATATCGTCTGCATACCTTATAATAGAGCATTTTAACAGATTTTTGGGGGGGTGATATCTGACAAAAGTGAAATCACTTCCCGTACCTTTAAAGTTCTAATAAGGGCCTGGGTACTATAGTAACCATAGTACTCTGTACTAGTACCCCATCATTTAGCTGGGGAACACCTGGAACCCCCAAAGAACAACTGGTGGTCCCCGGACCATTGGTTGAAGATCACTGACCGATATATTCATGGGTGAACTGTTACGTAGTAGTTTTTTTCTTGAATAATGGGTATTGTCAACCCACATTGTTAGTACAAGGAACATTTTGTGCATTACATAATGAAACACTTTTCAAACAGGAGTGATATGCAATGAAAAATATAGAAAGAGATATTTTTTTTGTTAACGGAAATGGAGAATTGCAGTCAAGTCAAGTACAATGATTCTGCACGAATAATATGTATTCTGCTAAAATGGGTATAGCACTATAACAGGCCATTGCAGACCTAGTCATTTGGAGTCCCCCATGCCCATGCCTTATACTTAAAATGATTTCAAACACTACTACTGCTACTAACTAACTACAGTTGTGTCACCACTAAACCAACAGCATTCCATCATTGAAAACAAAAAACTCTGAGTCAGACCTTTAGCTTTATGCATGCTGCGTGTCTGTTGCAACTTCAACAACAACAACTGATGTTATGGTTGATGCTTTACTTGCCTAACAAAAGTCCTGCCCCCCCCCCCCCCCCCCAATTGGGAAATGTTACATCCACCCCTGTTTGGGGGCAAGGGTTCACCATTGGCATCCAGTCTGTGTGAAGTTTGGCATTGACAGGGTTAATGGTGCCAGAGATTAGCTGGATGGACGGATGGACACATGGATTGAAGGAGTGCAAAACATTCTCTCAATCATACTCTCAATCACGACAATAAAACTCACAACAGCTTGGAGATTTACAGCACAGTTCAAGTTCAAAATTGAAAAATTGTGAATGGACGCACTAGTTGAGCTTGAGTGTCCGCAAAAAAGAATCCCAAGAGTCCTAAACCACCATGATGTGGTACATTACTGCAAGTGTTTAAACCCTCAGTTTGCATTTATTGGTCATAGTTATAAGCAATCCATTGCAGTAAATCCTGCTGAAATACGGGTGAATACCACAGGCCTGTCATAATTTGTATGCATTTGTCATGCGACTTGTCGGGCATGAATTCTAGATCCATGTTTATATACAGGCACTAGCGTCATTTATAATGGGTGCGTGGGTGCGTGGCACCCATGGGCCCCATCGCCACTCTAGGGGGGCCCCGAGGCCCAAACAGACTTTTTTCCTTCTCCTTTTATTAAAATATATCTTGTCGCGTGGGGCCCACGCGAGCAGCATACGGGAGATGAGCTAATGTCACTTTACTTTCATCTAAAAAACAGCAACCTTATTACAGTCAGACGCACAAAGCTAGTGTCAAAGCTGCGACATTGAGGCGTCAGAAACTAAGCGCTCGAGAGCTGTTTGTGCAGCATGTTGGTCCCTATTTATTGTCCCGATCCTCAATAGAAGTCCATGTAGAATGGCCACCCTTGGACTGGCCACTTAAAGAGAACGGAGTTGTCGCTGCTGCTCGACTCTGTGCTTACCTTTTGAAAGTCCGCTGAGATTTTTTTGAGATTCCAATCTAAAAACTCTCAGGCCATTCTCACCCGATTTCAATAATTCCAAGTGTGGTCCAAGTATATCCAAGTATATTTTCAGTTGCTATATAGGTCATGCGTTTATAGTATGCATTTATCACACAAAAGGAGAGGGGAAATTTTCGCATTTCTCCATGCACTGTCTCTGTGCCCCGTGCCTGCATATCGGGGATTCCCCGTTCTTATAATATGGAATACGACACAGCTGTGTATACAGCTGACAATTGGACTCGACTCGTATTGACTCGACTCGAGTCGAGTCCAAGTCGCATTTTTGCGTGACTTGACTCGCTTGGGACTTGTAGGTAAAATACTTGAGACTCGGACTTGACTTGAGACAACCTGACTCGACGACTCGTCCGAGTCATCGTCTGAGTCACCATTGCCGGGAGGCAACGGTGTGCAAATGAAACCAAATGAACCAGTCAGGGAGCTAACGCGACCACCTATTTGCGGGGGTCCCGACCCACGGTTTGAACCACTGACGGGAGCGGAGCGGTGGTGAACGCCATTGCCATCTAGATCTAGTACAAGACTGTACTAGATCTAGTACAGTCAATGTAGTGCAACATTGAGGGGTCAGAAAACAGCCTAGTCACGTGATTCATGTGCATTTTGGATTTTGGCAGTTGGCAACACTGCGTATAGTAGGCTACACGAGTAGGTAGCTAACTTAGTGCCTGATGAAAAATGAACACTATGTTAAATTAATGATCCGTGTGCGTGCAGGTATGCCTGCTCTACAAAATGCTACACCTATGTGCTACACAAGCACAATTGTACTGTAACTCTCATCTCTATTAATACATTTTTTCTTTCATTCATATAATTCAAGTTACACACTGCAACAAAACTGATAACTGATAAAACTGATATTTTTTTTTTACATTTGACCGTAGGAAGTTGTAACCTGTGACTTGACTTGAAAACATTGTGACTCGACGCGACTCGAAACAACCATGCGACTTGACTCGACTTGACTTGCCCAACTGTGTGGACTCGACTCGACTTGACTCGCCCACAACCTAAAAAAAACTTGACTTGCTTGAGACTTGGGACCAAATGACTTGCGCTTGCTTGAGACTCGGCTCGGAGGGACTCGTGCAATTGTCTGGTATATGGAGCTAATTACATGATCTCAGTCTGTTTGCACAGTATAATCTATTTTACTCTAGGCCTATATATAAAATCAATTATATTTATAAAATATAATCTTAATATAATCAAGAGCTATTTATAAGTCCTCAATATAAAATCACAAAGAGCTTAATATGCTTATGTGTTTATCATATATTTTAATTTAGCTTTAAAACATAGGTGACAGGAACTGTAACCAAATAACAATCCTACTGACTCTACTGATTAAAAAACAGCCACTGCAACCATATAATCTATGGTAGGATATGTTAATCACTTATCATGTGTGGCATAGCCCTAAATGTTAATATATTTTAGTTTTTTCTAGGGTGGGATGTCTGTATTCATCTATCAAAATACATTTATCTAAATACATCCATTCATCTTCACCTGCTTATCCATAGCATGGTTGGCTGATTGGTAGACTCTTGTTATAATTTTCTGACTATTAGTATTCAACCTTATAATGTAATGTTGCTTGTTGATTTTTTATTGGTGGGATAGGACGAGAATATAGGCCGTAAAAGAGAGCCTTCCCAAACGATCCAAATTATCTGACAAACACCTCTGCACTCACATGTGTGAGCGCACGCTGAGAGGGCCCTTTTGATATCGGCACCCATGGCTGATGAACCCTAATGTCGCCCCTGTATACAGGTATGCCAGCCTGTCACTTTAGGGGCAATAGAAAGCTCACTTTGCAAAGGGTTTTTGTGTTGTGTTTTGCACATTTTAATGTATTGCACTTCATCATTATTGTTTAGACCAGGGGTTTTCAACCTTTTTGACTCCAGGGACCACCATTTATTCAGCATTTGAGCCACGGACCACCATTTGATTACATTTGGACACCAAAGACCTAAAATTAAACATTTCTTTTGGTTTTCCCCCCAATTCCAGGCTGGATTTTGCAAACAATACAGTGTAAACGTCTTAATTAAGTGGTGCTAATTCAGGTGACAAATATTTTAACTCTTGAGAGTGTAAAAATGAAACCAAATGGACCCGCAAGGGTCCATTTGGTTTCATTTGTACACTCTCAAGAGTTACATCTGGTTAACCAACTTTACTAACCATCATTTAGCCTGGAGACCACCTGGAACGTTCTCAAGGACCACTGGTGGTCCCCAGACCACCTGTTGAAAACCCCTTGTTTAGACTAAATGTTTATACATTTGTGTCAATGAAGTAGCTAAACTGTTCAGAAGCAGCACCAGCCTTACTATAACGCATCACATGCACACCAATGCTGGCGAGGTCCGTTGCAGCCTATTACACAGTGCAGACATGCATGGAGGAGAACGGAGGTGTTTAAGTGTGACATAATTCAATTCTCTTTGATATAAACATCAGATGATTCAGATCCGTTCAGACAGAGGGCACCGTGCGAAACAGCGCCCTCTGCAGTCGACTCGATTAAGATAGGCCACCAGTTTCGGTGCAACGGCGGCGGGTGACTTAGTGGAGAGGAGAGACGCGTCGAGCACACACACAGCTTTAGACCGGAGCTGTCCGCTGAATTGGATATATTTTTTCCCCCGCTGTTTTTTTTTTTTTCGAGAAAAGGATTACAAACTTTTGCCGTAGGACATATTGTTGTTGTGTTTTTCGTTTTTAGCTTTGGAAATGACACTCGTCGTCTCGCTCGTTTGGATTTGAACCGGACCCCTGCGTGTGATAAAAGAAGAAGAGACAGTTTCTTCTTGAGAGAAGTACTATACTACTGTGATTCTTCTCCGATTCTGCCCCCCCGTATCCTGGCTGTGTGGGGTTTGATCATCCTCCCGGATGGTTTACGCGTGGACACACAGGTAAAAAAACACATTGACTTTTGCTTCAGCATGAGGACAGATCTGTTTAAAAACGTATTAAAATGAAAAGGAAAGGCTACGTGCTCCACTGCTGCACTGTCCGAGTGGCATCAAACACCACGTAGGATTAGCGAGTCACTCTGCCCTAATCCATGAGGTCACTCCCCTTTTAAACTATAGCTGGGAATAATTGTCTTGTGTTTCTTCTTGCATGTAGGCTATATAGATAGATCTCTCTTTGCATGGCGTGACAGCTGAATCAATCATTCTGACCAACGTCTAAAGTTGGGTTTAGTATAATTCAGTCGCAGGAGAAACGGAGGGGAAAGTCCCTCGGATAGTGGACTGAAATGAAGTCGATATTTTGGCAGCGCCAGCAGCACGTGGGGCGGATCTAGGCATGGGCATGGGGGGGGGCAATGTCCCCCTAAATGCCCAGTCTGCCCCACCAAACACGATGGCATGCAAAACAAGTTATTGTGCACCTATTTAAAAATGATTTGAAACACTACTACTGCTACTGCAACTAACTAACTACAGTTATGTCACCACTAAACCAACAGCATTTCATCATTGAAAACAGAAAACTCTCTGAGTCAGACCTTTAGCTTTATGCATGCTGCAACTTCAACAACTGATGTTATTATTGATGCTTTACTTTCCTCATAAAAGTCCTGTAACCAAAAATGGTACGGGTTTCACCATATTTTCCATGGGATCAGTACCATACCACGACTTGACAGAGCCCTCCCACCCCCATTGGGGAATGTTACATCCGCCCCTGTTCTCGTCCCCATACACACACTCGATCACCGTGCACTCTCTGCACAACACTGCCGTGGCTGTACTGTACGTGGTGCTTATAGTTGGCGTGGTGCATTTTACTCTCCTGGTATAATCCCCCCGTGACACCGTTAACAGGCAGCAGAGGAAGGATTACAGATTAGACCGGTGCTTTTATCCCCCCCATGCATCCATGCATGATGATTCGCATGCAGCTGACTCATTTGGCGTCTCCCAATGATCACCGGAGGGAGTGAGGGGGGGTCCAATTAATTGTCTCCTTCTTATTATCACTTGGCCCACCGCTCCCCAACGCAACACACACGCACGCACGCACTTGGATTTGTGTATTAGTCCAAATTTCAATTCAATATTCTATATCGTCATACGGATTTATAAGCTCCCCCACACAACCAACTGTATAAGCCTCTTGCTGCAGCTTTGGTGTATAGCGGGACTGGTTGTTTCTCAACCAGTGGTCCCCGGGGGCGGACCACTTGCAGCTTTTCAGCTGGTCCCCACTGAGCTAAATGATGGAGAGTTGCTGTACTGTATAAGTTTGAAAAAAAGTGTTTGTTGATTGATTGATTGACCAATAGACTTGGCAATGACAGATTTGGTATTTTTATTCTCTATAGGGTTGACACTTTTTTGCCCTTGTATTTGGTCCATGTATGGTGAGGAACAATATAGGTGACCTATAGATGACATACACACTATGTTTATATGTCTGATTGGATAATATCTCTATAGGGTTATAGAGATATACAACCATGCGTGCTTGCAATTCCCCAGGATTTTATATCTAGTTATCTTTAGTACAGCTGTGGTATAATAAACAGACATTCCATATAGTCTTATATATTATGTCATATCATTGTGCTTGGCAAGCTGCTCGAGGTATTGACTGGTTGGTTGATTTAAAATTGTATTAACAGTTTTCTAGAATGGTATAGGGTTCAACGAATAAAAATGTAGGGGCTGCAAAGGTGGGGGGTCCTACAGAATCACAATCACAACCTCTGGTGTTGTGATTGTGGTCTTTGTTGACACCAAAGAAGTATTGTTCCAAATGCATGGGGATCTTGGTGATGTATAGCAGCAGTGGTGGACTGAGCGAAAAAAATCGGCCAGGATATTTTTAGCGTGATTTGGCCTAGACCGGCCCAACCACAACCAGCGCGTGATGGACCTATTCTACCTGGTATAGCTGTTAACCAGATGTAACTCTTTGAGAGCATAAACATGAAACCAAATGGACCCTTGCGGGTCCATTTGGTCTCATGTTTACACCCTCAAGAGTTAAAATATTCATTTAAAATTGGCTAATTACAAAATGTAGAAGATTAAGGGTCATATTTATCTGTATGTTTGACTGTTTTGTTTCCCAAATCCAGCCTGGAACTGTGGACCAAAAAGCAAAAATAAGTCTTTAGTTTTGGCGGGTCTGTTGGGGCCACAAGACTAAGGATTTTACTAAGACTAAGAAGTTTGTGTCCTCAATTTCGAAGAGATACACTGGCAAAACATTCAAAATAACAATTCTTCTACATTTTCCAATTGTGTCGATTCTTGAAAACGAAGTAATGCAGATGAATTTGAATATAATTTAACTCTTGAGAGCGTAAAATGAAACCAAATGGATCCGGGGGGGTCCATTAGGTTTCATTTTACGATCTTATAGGCATATTTTTTTAATGTTTTACCTCATTGAATTAATACAGAAACACTACCTGATGTCTCAGCGTTTTCTGTAACTATCTCTGAGAAAGAAAATAAATACCAATAAGCTGTTTATAAGTCCCCCCGGTCTCCCCTCCCGCCGTCTCATCTCAATCTCGATCTTGAGTCGACTCGGACTTGATCTTGACTTGGGTCTTAGCTTTTAGGTTGGACTTTGTCAACACTAATGGTTTGTTGCATGCATAAGTGATATTACAAGGTTTGTCCTTCTATTCAAAGGACATTCTACACCTTCCTCTCTTCCATGGGAGGATGGCCGGATTGGATGTGTTTGGACTTTGCATTGATTGTCACGAGAGACGGCATGCAACATTCATACTCTAGCTGCAGGCCATGTTTTATATATCAGAGGGAGGGAGATGGAGAGGGGGGCACAATTACATAAATAGATAGAGATCAATAATGCAGAGAAAAAGCGGATGGATGGATGGATGGGCGGATTGGCCATCTGGAGTACAGGGAGTTTTCCTGGTGGCCTGCGCCACCTAGTGGCCTGGACTTTTTTTTTTTTTTTTTTTTTTTTTTTTTTTTTTTTTTTTTTTTTTCAAAAAAGTGAAGGTGTCCTACACCAGAGCCTTCAAGTAGGAGAGATCTACATTCTCTAGTTGTGTAGACTAAGTTGGGCTAATTCACATGAATATTTTAACTCTTGAGGGAGTAAAAATGAAACCAAATGGACCCGCAAGGGTCCATTTGGTTTCATTTTTACGCTCTCAAAGAGTTACATCTGGTTAACCAGTGGCCTGGCAAAGGCAAAATTGTCCCGGTGGGAAAATATGTGCCAATCTGCCCCTGGATGGATGGATGGATGGATGGATGGATGGATGGATGGATGGATGGACACTGTTGATGGAATTACTGAGAATGTTATGGAATAAATAAGTAAAAAATAGCGTATGCTGTTAAATAAGAGAAACGTACATCTGTATATAATATTAATAATGTATACAACCCAGTCAACCCGGGTGCAGATATAGGTCAGTTCCTCTTTATCTTGTACAGTTTAGTCGCGCCTATATGCTTTCACCTGTGTGCGTGCGTGCGTGTGTGTGTGCTTTATTTCCTGCCTACTGCAGTGCTGCCGTGACATCTGAATATCTATCTATGAATCAAGATCGATCGACGGATTGATCTAAAGTCGCCCTGCCGTGTCACAGCCCAGAATCACACTCCATCTTCATCACATCTCCATTCCAAGCTCTCTCTTGGTTCTTCGTTCCGTCATTGCACCTCTCTCCTTTCTTCATTCCCATTAAGACCTTCGCTGTCAGAGTGTGCGTGCGTGTGTGTGCGCGTGTGTGTGCGTGCGTGTGTGCATGTGTGTGTGCGTGTGCACTCGTGTGTGTCAGCGCTGCATGGGCAGAGATGTGGGTCGTTATAGTGAAAACACTGAAGCCGAGAGTGGGTGACTCAGTATGTACGAGTCTGTGTGTGAGGGGGTGTAAACTGTAAACACACACACACACACACACACACACACACACACACACACACACACACACACACACACACACACACACACACACACTGAGGGTGTTGACAGAAGATCTGACAGTACAGTGATGCGTGTTCAGGATAATGGTTCTGTCATCCAGAACAGCAGATATATATTTGGAGTCTTTAGCATCAAAGTCGTCCTCTTTTTCACAGAACCTTGTGGCAGCTTCAACCAATTATTTTCAAACTGGTCTTCCAATTCTTTCTCTTTTTTTCCCCTCCTTGTCTCTTTTCATCTCAGAGGTAGTCTATAGCCATGTTTCCCAGACTGTGTACCAAGTCCAAACTCTAAGCATTGTCTCATTGAAACAATAATCGGTAGCGCATGTATTTTTACGGACGAGAGCTATAGCTGTGTGTCTCCCTGTAACCAGAGCCTTAGACTATAGCTCGAGGGATCTACGAGCATTGGGGGCTTGTCGATCGCCTATTTTTATAAATATATAAACAAAATAAAATAAAGAAATTGTTTTATTTTTCCCCCATATTCTTTTTCTTTTTTTAAACGTTCAAATCCTGTACAGGAATACAGTCATGTTTTGGACATACTGTACATGTATTTTGAGTGGTCATTATCTAAACCAGTGGTGTCAAAGTCATTTGGGGTGGGGGCCGCATTGGACTTAATGTGACTTCATGGGGGCCGGAGCGCCGCGGTGCAACCAGTCGCAGACCACAAGCATGCACGGCACACGCATGTTTACGTACACAGCCGTTACTTCTACACTACAGTATATCACACAAGTCATATTTATTATTAAGAATAGCTATTAATATATATTAATGTCTTTCATTATTGGTTTTATACTTGTAGCCTAGATTAAAACATTTGCTATGAAAGATGCTATTTTTATTTACAGAGCATCAATAAACCATACGAAAATAGCATTTAAATTTCAAATACTAAATGTGTAGTTACGTATAGTTCTCACTTATCCACCCTTGTACTGCTGAAGTATAGTTCTCGGTTATACACCCTTGTACTGCTGAAGTATAGTTCTCGGTTATACACCCTTGTACTGCTGAAGTATAGTTCTCTCGGTTACACACCCTTGTACTGCTGAAGTATAGTTCTCACTTTGCAGTGCCAGCAGCCTAGCCAGGGTAAACGACTCCCCCTGCTGGACAACATGCATTCCATGCTGTTCAGAAGAGAGCTCAAAAGCATTTCTTTAAACGATCATAACTTTTGATAGGAACGTGCTAGAGACTTACTTTTTTTTTTGATAGACTCAGACATTTTTGCTCTACAAGCCTGGGGCCGTATTAAATCATCTCGCGGGCCGGATCTGGCCCGCGGGCCTTGACTTTGACGTATGTGATCTACACAATAAATCTACACAATAAATACTGGTTCATTTTAGGAACCAGACCTTCAAAATCTCTTCCAAATCCATCAACAAGGCATGTCCTATATGCAGTGGAGAAATGTGTGTGACATTTTTTTTAAAACAATGTTTCACCATATAGGAAAGCTATTGGTCCAACACATGTTATGCTTAGCTGTGATTGGACCATAGCAGATTGGGGAGTGGCTTCCCTAAAGGTCTATTAAGTCATTCGACAGCCCAATAGTTGGTGGGAATAAACTAACGTATTCCCTGTACCAACAGAAGGCTTAATAAATGACGAACTTAAAGGGAATTCCACCCATTTTCAACATTTTTTTCTGAGAGCGTACAAATGCGACCAAATGAACCCTAACGGGTTCATTTGGTCGGCGGTTAAGCCTTCATCATTCCCTGATGAAGGCTTAACCGCCGAAACGTTGGATTCATTCTACTGCTATGTCCTAAATAAATATATTGGCACTTTGGCTACTGGTGTGTGCGGCCACTTTCTTGTTTGCCAAGAAGTTTTCTCCCGTGGGCCTGCACCACCAAACAGGATTTTGGTGTGCGTGAGCATTTCTGTGCACAGTGGTTTTCTTCAGACCTCCATTTCTTGGAAACACAGAATGGGGGAACTTTTTTATCATGTCCACCCAGCACCTCTAGGGTATACTAATAACATATTAGAATGTTGAAAATGGGTGGAGTTCCCCTTTAAAGATTATCTTAAACCAGAGTGCAGCAGGTCTGTGCCAGAACCTCTGACTGTGAAAGCATAGCCTGGGAGTAAATGAAAACATACAGTAGCTGCACACGGGTGACTTATGGGCGATTGCTGAAGGTGATTGGTGGAAGGATAATAGACCTTTAGTTAAGCCCCTCCCCAAACTGCTATGGTCCAATTAAGCATAACATGTGTAAGACAAACCTCTCCACCGATAGCTTTCCTAATTGATAAAACATTGTTTTAAAAAAAGAAAATGTCACACATTTTTTCACTGCATAGGGCATGCCTTGTTTATGGATTTGGAGGATGTTGAAGGTCTGACTCAAAAAATGAACCAGTATTTATTGTGTAAAGTCCATCATATTTACAATGGAATGAATGAGCCCGGCTGGAAAGTGTCCTAGGGTGGGCAAGAGGGTGGGGCTTACCTAAAAAAGGTCTATTGGGGGGCCTTCTCAACCAGCAACATGCAAAACTGCATGCTTAAATGGCAGCACACATACTGTAACAACATGCCGAATCTGGCATCCCTGTATCCTCCTGAACCGCCTCTCTGCTCGAAGCGGTTCCAAAGTTGGATGATAGACCTGCGCAGCGACGTCACCGCCCCTGTTCCAGAAGTGAATTCCCCATTCATTTTCCTCATAGACTTTTCAAAAACGGTTAATAAAAACACAATTGCACCGCGGACAATTTGACCATGACAAATTATGACAACAAACACAATATTATCATACAATATCTACAGTAATTAGCAAGAAGTAGAAAACACTTTTTGTTTCATTTTTCATCTGAGAAATTATTTGATTGTCCCAAAAGATTGTGTGTGTCATCTTGATTTGTCACGACCCGAGTTGGCTTTGTCCGGGGCGTAATCGTCTTTATATGATTCATTTTGAAAAAATCTATGAGGAAAATGAATGGGTAATCCACTTCTGGAACAGGGGCAGTGACATCACTGCGCAGGTCTATAGCGCCCAGGATTACAGTTTAGGCAAATGGCACCAGGCGGAAAGTGTGTTAGAAGATCGTAGAAAAACCTATCACTGTAGAAACCTCTCTACTTTGTACCACATATATACAAAGTTTCCACCACAAATCATCTCCTGCCGTTTACGTAAACACTTTGTAACCAGAGTGGAATTACGTCCATAAGGGCTGCTTTTATTGGAGCGTTTTATAGTCTTCTAAGTAACTTACCCACAACTCTATTCCACCAGTGACTTGAGTGCTCTTGAGTTTAGGACCTCGCATATTCACATATCCGCCACACACACACACACACACACACACACACACACACACACACACACACACACACACACACACACACACACACACACACACACACACACACACACACACACACACACACACACACACACACACACTACTGTACATGGACTTTCATTTCTGGCGCCATAAATGGGTGTGTATGGGGATGCATGCTGCATGCAAATGTGTGAGAATGTACAGTGAATACTTTCCAGTCTTGGAAGACTTCCTAGCTAACATTTAGAGCCAGAGGACCACCGGGGACCACCAGTGGTCCTTGAGAGGGTTCCAGGTGGTCCTCAGGATAATTGATGGAAAGTTGGTTAACCAGATGTAACTCTTTGAGAGCTCTAAAGAATTAAAATATTCATCATGTGAATTAGCCCATGTCTACACAACTAGAGAATGTAGAAGATTAATGGTCATTTTGATCTGTATGTTTGACTGTTTTGTTCCCCAAATCCAGCCTAGAATTGTGGACAAAAGCAAAATAAATGTTTAGTTTTGGGGTCTGTGGGGCTAAAATGTCCCTAAATGGTGGTCCGTGGCTCAAATGATGAATAAATAGTGGGCCCTGGTATTGAAAACCCCTGTGATAGATTATTGTTGGCTAAATCAGAGACGCTCAAACGTTTCACCAATCAACCTGTGCACTTTTAGTCAAGTACATTTTGAGTTCCAGTATCGTAAAGAGTAGTTCTACATTGCCGTACTGGTACTGTTACTTAAGAAAAAAAATGACTTACTACTTTTTCCACCACTGATCGCTGTACTCATTTCTGTGCTCCAGCTGAGCATGAGATTGTCTCTGCAATGTTTAATTAACTCATTCCAACATTACATAATAAAATGGTAAAAATGCATTTTTTCATGAATTACTCATGAATCATTTTGGGTTTCATGAGAATGTAGCTGTGGTTGTGTTTTAGGTGGTGGTATGACGAGGATTTGAGCTATTGCTGAAGTTATGGTTATGAACTGAACTCAGGGCCTGAATGGAAACGAAAACGCAAGGACCTGTTTTCCCGTGATCAGATGTACCCTATAGACCTGCGCAGTGACGTTACCGCCCCTGTTCCAGAAACGGATTCCCCATTCATTTTTCTCATAGACTTCTCGCAAATATTTTGAGCAAGACACTTTTAACCCCTAATTGCTCCTGATGTGCTAGTTGTGCCTTGCATGGTTTCCTCCACCATCAGTGTTTGAATATGGGTGAATGTGGTGCGCAATCAATATGTAAAGTGCCTTACATAAAGGCGCTATATAAATGCAACATTTACCATTCACAATTTACCATATTTTGACTGGCTTCAATGTGCTTGAAGCAGAATTCCACACCAAAAGTTTTTTAATCTTTATTTGCAGTTATTGTTATTGTTTTAAGCGGTCCAGGTGTTATTTTGTGAAAACACTCCTTAATGGCTGTTTCCTCTACCCCAGAATCAGCTTATAATGCGGCTAAGGGGTGTTGTTCAAGTTTGCCTATATATACATCACTCCAAAATGCATTTTTTTGCTATATACAGGGGTTGACACTAAGGTCTCGGAGGCACTTGCCCATCGGGCAAGTGCAAGTCAGGTTCTACTTGCCCTCAGCTCATGGTCACTTGCCCCCTAAAATATATAGGGGGCAAGTAAATATACATTTCAGTAAATATACTTTTCAGCACCACGGACAGAGTCACTACAGCTACCATAACAGAAAGCTATTTTCAGCACCAGGGACAGAGTAACAGAAAGCTCATTTCAGTAACCAAATGGAAACCAAATGGACCCTTGCGGGTCCATTTGGTTTCATTTTTAGGCTCCCAAGAGTTACAAGTCATCATCTTAATTACCCCAGGTCTACACAACTAGAGAATGTAGAAGATTAGGTCATTTTGATGTGAAAGTTAAATTGCCTGTTTTGTTTCCCAAATCCAGCCTGGAATTGTGGACAGCTAGAAAGCAGGGAAAGACACAGAGGCAGAGTGCAATGACTGCCTTCAAGACAAATTTATCTTGTGTTGTGTTATAGTGTCAAGCTCTGGTATATTGTCTCACCACCATGTCAGTAGTGTGTTAACACTTTCACTTTCACTTTTGGTTCAGCAGTGATTCAGCTGTCTCAAAAGGTGCGGGCGTGGCACATGTTTTATGGCTGATCCACTGCTAAGTCTTTTTCTCTAGACGTCCCTGTGTATGGCCAGATCAGTTTTGTTCACAGCTTCGTTGAAATGCGACTTCATGGTCCGAAAGTGCATTATGATTGGTAGGAGATGTTAGTTGGCCCTTGGGTGTGTTTATATATTGTCTAATTTGGCCCAAGTTGAAAAAAAAAAAAAAAAAAAACGTTTTGGACAGCCCCCTCGCGGTAAACATCCATGTCAACAAGCCATTGCATCGTGGAAGCAAATGAGAAACGACCGGCAGATTTGTATTTCATTTTAGAAAACAACATTGCTGATAATTGAAACCTCGGGGCGAATATGAAGTTACAAATTAAAGGGAGATATCAACAAGCTAATGCACGCAGCGGGGTCATTTGTAATTCTCAGATCAGAATCCGAGAGAGAGAGAGAGCCCTTCTGTGCAATCGGCGCGCGAGGAAACTCGGCAGTGTATAATTTCTTCATTTTCTCTGTGGGTGGTTGCTCAGTGCCACGATTAATAATGCGAGTTCTCTCTCAGCATAAATTAGATCATTTTTTTCCCCCCTGTTCGTTGGTACGGCTGATAACTGCCAGTCGATGCTCTGCCCACAGCGTGAGCTCCAATGCTACGTGGCGAGGACTGCCCGCCTGGATCAAAGAGACACACGCGATAGCGTCAATCTCACGCCGTTCTTTTATCTCCTGCTGGTCCGATTAACTCAGATTGAACTGGAAAATTATTTTCACCAGAGTGGCGCGCTATGAGCTTGTAGGTCTGATATTTTTTCAATAACTAAAGTAATGCCAATAATGCTAAGTAATGCTAATGCTAAGTATTGTTAAAAATGCTAGTGATGCTAAGAAATGCTAATGCTCATGATGCTAAGTAATGCTAATAATGCTAATTCTAATAATGCTAAGTAAGGGTAATAATGTTAATACTTTCACTGCTTTAGGCACTCGCCTAAAAAAGAAATAAAAAAAATACTTGGGATAGTGGTCACAAAAGACTGGAACGCGGGTTAGGCAGAGATACTGTTAAGTAATGCTAATGCTAAATATTGTTAATAATGCTAATTAATGCTAATTAGTGCTTAGAACACCAAGAGGCGTTCCTGCCAAAAATGTATTAAAAAACATTTCAGTTCAATCTCCAGCCATGGAGTTATCATAAAAAAAATGAATAAAAATGCTAGTGATGGAGGGCTCGAGTAAATGTGGAATTGATCCAAGTAAAACTTTCAGGTGGTCTGGGACGGCATTCCACAGCCGAGGAGCAGCTGAACAAAAGGCCTGCCGTCTCCCATAGTGTGGAGATTGCTCTTCCCTCCCCCCCCCATTCTTGCTTTGAGAGTGTTTGAATTACCAGAGTAGAGGGACTGGATGGAGGTTAGGGGGTGTAATGACTTCCTTTTAGGTAGAAGCAGAGCCATCTGGTAGAAGAGTCGCGACATTGAGGGTTCAGAAAGCAGCCTGGTCACATGGTTTATGCAGCCCGAAACAGGGAATAGCTGGAGCTGGAAATGCATTGTTTTCAACGAGAACGGCGCCATCACACCGTTTTTTTTTTTTTTTTTTTTTTTTTTTTTTTTCATCCATCGGCTAAAGGGATGCATGCTCTGATTGGTGCAAAAACCCTCCTCGCCAGCAGGGGCGGATCTAGGCATGGGCATGGGGGGGGGGGGGCAATGCCCCACTAAATACCCAGTCTGCCCCCCCCCCCCCCAAACACAATGCCATGCAAAACAACCCAAGATATTTCAAATTAAAGTGCTTATATTTAAAATTATTTGAAACACTACTGCACTACTGCTACTCACTAACTGCAGCTCTGACATCACTAAACCAACAGCATTTCATCATTGAAAACAGAAAACTCTCTGAGTCAGACCTTTAGCTTTATGCATGCTGCGTGTCTGTTGCAACTTCAACAACAACTGATGTTATTATTGATGCTTTACTTGACTAATAAAAGTCCTGTAACTGAAAATGGTATGGGTGCGACTTCAAGCCGCACCCATACCATTTTCTCTTGCCCCTCCAACATGTTCTCTTGCCCCCCCAAACGGGACATGTTACATCCGCCCCTGCTCGCCAGATAATCAGATGTTATCCATAGTTTTTTTGTTGTTGTTGTTTTTTTCACCTTTGAAGTGTACAGTAACAACTAAAGTCTTTGTGTTTATGTTATGTTATTACTACAAAACTATCTAAAATAGTGGTTTTCAACCGGTGGTCCGTGGACCACGAGTGGGTTCCAGGTGGTCCCTAGCTAAATGTAGGAAAGCTGGTTAGATGTAACTCTTTGAGAGCGTGAAATTTTACACTCTCAAGACTTAAAATATTCATTGTGTGAATTAGCCCCAATTAACCCTTTCACGCATAGCGGTCACTACAGTGGACAGATAATAAAATGTGATTATTATATGGTAAAAAGAGGTTTTCATGGCAGTGCTGCATATAAGCCTGTAGAGTGGACACCAGAGGACCCCCCCACCACTGCCACCCAGTGGCCATGTGTTGTATTTGCAAGATAATCCAGTCAACATCCTAGATGGCTGCCAGTGAAGAACAGTTGCCCCAACCCTCAGGAATTTCGACTCATTCCTTCTATAGTAGGAGACCCCTCCAGGTAAAAAAAATATTTTGGCATAAAGTAACATCTAGTAATCACTGTAGTTTAAAAAAAATCCAAGTATTGATTATATGTCGGCAGGAAATTGCAATTTTCCATCTGTCCATGACAGTGGACAGCATGCATCAGTGGCTTATTTCTACAACAATTTGTGACAAAGACAATGCTTCATCTGAAGTAATATGTCTTGCATATAAACAAATTGTTTTATGTTATTAGAATGTAACCTGCATTGTTTGTGTACAAACTAATATTTTTAGCAATATTATTCACTTTTGCATGTTATGTCATTGTTTATATTATGCAGGGCTCAAGTGCAGAACGCAATAAGAGGTAGACACTAACCTCTCTATCCAGAGTAGGGGTCCTCGTAGACACTAACCTCTCTATCCAGAGTAGGGGTCCTCTAACCTCTCTATCCAGGGTAGGGGTCCCTGTAGACACTAACCTCTCTATCCAGAGTAGGGCTCCTCTAACCTCTCTATCCAGAGTAGGGGTCCTCGTAGACACTAACCTCTCTATCCAGAGTAGGGGTCCTCTAACCTCTCTATCCAGAGTAGTGGTCCTCTAACCTCTCTATCCAGAGTAGGGGTCCTCTAACCTCTCTATCCAGAGTAGGGGTCCTCTAACCTCTCTATCCAGAGTAGGGGTCCTCTAACCTCTCTATCCAGAGTAGTGGTCCTCTAACCTCTCTATCCAGAGTAGGGGTCCTCTAACCTCTCTATCCAGAGTAGGGGTCCTTGTAGACACTAACCTCTCTATCCAGAGTAGTGGTCCTCTAACCTCTCTATCCAGAGTAGTGGTCCTCTAACCTCTCTATCCAGAGTAGGGGTCCTCGTAGACACTAACCTCTCTATCCAGAGTAGGGGTCCTCTAACCTCTCTATCCAGAGTAGGGGTCCTCTAACCTCTCTATCCAGAGTAGGGGTCCTCTAACCTCTCTATCCAGAGTAGGGGTCCTTGTAGACACTAACCTCTCTATCCAGAGTAGTGGTCCTCTAACCTCTCTATCCAGAGTAGTGGTCCTCTAACCTCTCTATCCAGAGTAGGGGTCCTTGTAGACACTAACCTCTCTATCCAGAGTAGGGGTCCTCTAACCTCTCTATCCAGAGTAGGGGTCCTCGTAGACACTAACTTCTCTATCCAGAGTAGGGGTCCTCTAACCTCTCTATCCAGAGTAGGGGTCCTCTAACCTCTCTATCCAGAGTAGGGGTCCTCGTAGACACTAACCTCTCTATCCAGAGTAGGGGTCCTCTAACCTCTCTATCCAGAGTAGGGGTCCACTAACCTCTCTATCCAGAGTAGGGGTCCTCTAACCTCTCTATCCAGAGTAGGGGTCCTCTAACCTCTCTATCCAGAGTAGGGGTCCTCTAACCTCTCTATCCAGAGTAGGGGTCCACTAACCTCTCTATCCAGAGTAGGGGTCCCTGTAGACACTAACCTCTCTATCCAGAGTAGGGGTCCTCTAACCTCTCTATCCAGGGTAGGGGTCCTCTAACCTCTCTATCCAGAGTAGTGGTCCTCTAACCTCTCTATCCAGAGTAAAACATTTGGTAATTTGGTAAAAATGTAATGTAATAAAAGAAAACAGTTTATTCACTGGACAGCTCATTTTCTTGCAGTTTTCAGGTAGACTGGCATGTGTTGGTGGTAGAGACTGGGCTCTGTTGGGTGAGTGGGGGTGCTAGAGACTGGTGTATGGATTTCCATAAAGAAAAAAAAAAGTTAGCTAAGCACAATCAGCATTATATCTGGTAAATGCAATCATAACACAGATTATTCACCAGTTTTTACATATATGCACTTGTTTTTTTTTTTCTTTTCTGCATAATCATTATCAGAAGAAAGTTCCATCTCTGCCATCGCAAACTCCACATGTCTGGTTTTGAGGCATTGCCGCTCACTACTAAACTATCATAAGCCAAAATCAATTGTTTGAAGCCAAGGACATGTGTGGCAATGAATGTGTGTAGTCAGTGCCTGTAAAAAAGTAAAAACACTAGTGCATATTATAACCAAATTATTATTTTGTTATTATTTTGCTATATTCGAATCCATAAACGCCTGTTGTCCATTAGAGTGGACATGTCAGTAACTGGTTAACCAAAATGTGTTTTGAAAAAATACAAAGTGCAATGTTTTCTATATGCCTTAAGAGAAATAAAAACACACAATTCAATTTTTTTCACTCAGTATTTCATAATTCATGCATCAAAGGGTCAAGTCTACTCAACTAGATAATCTAGAAGATTAATGGTCATTTTGATCTGTATGTTTGACTTTGACTGGAATTGTGGACAAAATAAATCTTTAATTTTGGAGTCTGTGGGGCTAAAATGTCATCAAATGGTGGTCTGCGACTCAAATGCTGAATAAATAGTGGTTCCTGATATGAAAAAGGTTGAAAACCACTGATCTGAAATTAAAGGGATTTAAGATTATTGAAGCTGAGCTATTGCCTTCTTCTGGTCCAGTGCTAGTCCCCATTGGATGTCTCCAGGCGCAATAGAAGTCTATATAGAGTAGCTGCCATTAGACCTTTCCATAGGAGTGAACAGAGTTGTCAGAAGTGTCTATATTCAAAGCTGCTGGGTAGAAAGGGGTGTTGCTGTTGCTGCACCGATGGGTGAGGACCTTGTGTTGTATCCTGAAGGCAATGGGAAGCTTGTGTATGGAAGGGAGTATGGGTGTGATAGAAAGTAACTAGTAACATAAGTTTTCAAATAAATGTAGTGTAATTAAAGGTACAATATTTGCACCGTACATGTAGTGGAGTAGAAGTGTAAAAGTACTGGAAATTGGAAAAGTAACACTTTGACCCGAACTAACCTGAAAGCATTTTCGGCCCAGAGAGAGGCAGGGACCGACTCAGATAGTCGGCCGTCTTTCAACCCCTGGCACCTTCTCTTCTATAGACCATGGTGGCCAATGCTTTAGTCCAGGCTTGCACTTTTTGCGCAGTGCCGACAACCCAGGCTAAGTAACGCTCAACACTACTCCCACCATCCCAACCTCACGGAATAGGCCTACAACACAACTAGAAAAAGTTCCCTTCTGGGCATAGGTCTCCACCAGGTCGATGTCAAAAGGGTGCAATATATGTCTCAGCCTAGTAGGAAAGTGCTTTAAAGATTTCACTTAAATCGCATGCAGACCAGACCAGTGGCCTTGTGGTTAGTGTCCACCCTGGAACTGGGAGACCGGGTTCGATTCCCGGTGGGGTCATACCAAAGACTAAATATGGGACCCAATGCCTCCCTGCTTGGCACTCAGCATCAAAGGGATGGATTGGGGGTCAAATCAACTAATGATTCCCGAGCGCGGCGCACGCTGCAGCTCACCGCTCCAAGAGACGGGTCAAAAGCGGAGAACTAATTTCACTGCGGTAACGTGAGTGACTAATCTGACGACTTTGACTTTGACTTTGCTGCCTTCACGATTTGAGGCCTTTTGTTATAAACAGGCCAGTCTTGCAAACTTTGAAAGTCAGTTATAGCCAATTACGTTGTAGGATGGAATATGAAATCATGGGTCCGTCTTAAGCATGTGACTCTAGAGACACTGTGTAACCATTTGCAGGAGCTTGGGACTGAGCAAGCAACCTTTTGTGCAGATCAGCGCATTTATAGGTAAAAAAGTGAAAACCTGCCTCATGGCGGACGCTATAACAGGCCGGTCTGTAGAATGTGGGGCAGAGGTTCATCTACAGAGGGTGTGTACAAAGTTGGGCATTGACAGGATTAACTATGCCGGAGATTACCTGGTAAGAGATAGACGGGGTAGGAATCAACTGTGGACTACATTGGGGAGAAAGTGGGTGGTAAAAACATCATTGGCTACTTACCTTGCATTATTGGCTAAGTGCAAATTAAAAAAAGGACTTAAACCACTTAATTTGTTGATCAAAAACCACAAAGACGGACAGACGAGATCCAGAGGCTCATTATGGACTTGTTACTTTAGAATGATCAGTCTCTACAGCCTGTCTCAGTAGCTCCTCATTATATATCCTGGACTCTTTGACTTAATTGAGTTTTTTCTGTCTGCTGGCTTGTTTCTTCGCTCAATGTTGCTGCTGGTTGTTTGTTTGCTTTTGCTGTTGTGCGTGTGCGGTGTAGAAGTCTGGAAAGCTCCATATCAAACACCCCCCCCCCCCCACCCCCCCCTTCCCAACTTCAAATACTTTGACATCAAAACGCATTTCTATTTATTTATTAATGTATTTATTTCTCAGATCACTGTTCTGTTTATGTTAATGTTAGTTGATAGGAGCATGAGCACAACAAAAAGATCGCTGCCTTTCCACGTGTCATACCAGGGCAGGAGAGATTTACCAGTTGTGGAAAGTAAGCAAAAATTACATTTAGACTATCAAGTACAGCTCTGAGGTATCCGTACGTTACTTGAGTATCGCAAACAAAGATGGGAAGTAACAAAGTAAAAATAACGTAAGTAAATAACGAAGTATATTTTTTGGGTATCTGTACTTTACTCTGTATTTATTTTTCTAAGTACTTTTTACTTGTATCCGTTACATTTTAACACTAGCATCTGTACTTTCTACTCGTTACATTTCAAAACAGGCTTGTTACTTTAGTTCTGTTCCAACACCTCCCGAAACCAATAGATACTGCAATATATTCATTCCATTGTTCTTAGGTACGCTAATGGCCCTCGTGCGAGTCGTGCCAACCCGGTCGGGATAGTTCCTTTGTTTCTTATAAAAAGTCTGAATGGTTCTAGATTTGGGTAGAATCTACCCAAATCTACTCTAGAATTTAGATTCATTGTACTGTATGTGTTTTTTAAAAGTACATATAGGCTACGTTTATGTTCACAATTTCTGATATGTGGAAAAGGCACTGCTAGACACTGAGGAACAGGCTACTGATACTAAATTAAACATACGGCACTGGGTTAGTGGGGACTTTCTTTGTCCTAGTGAATGATGATCATGAAAGCACATTATAACCTACATGGATTAAAGTTCTCAGTGTTTATTCCATAATACAGCCTACTAGAAGCCATCGTCATCATCATGCTCCTTTTTTAAGCATCAGTGAAAACTTTCTCAATGCATCCGCAGGTTGAGTAGTCATTAAATTGGGGGGTCGGTAGATTAATGCAGGTCAAACTAGGGGTCCTTGAAATTCAACGGATTGAGAATCACCGTGCAGTAAAAAAAAATCTTCTCGAGGGTCTCTGCTCTGGCAAATCTTTTTGCAACTGGTCAGTGCAGTACAACAAAGCTGTTTATTTTTTCATTTATTGCATGTGATTGTGGCATACAAGACAGGCCTATAAGGTTGGAAAGAAATGTGTGGCAGGCTATATGCAGTTGTGCTATACTGGGTCACTGATCATTCTAAAAGCAGATCTGAAGCGGTCCTTTGCTTCTTATAAAGGTCTGAAACGACCCTTTCTTATTGTAGAAGGTGAGGTGAGGATGAACCCAATATTCTCATGTTCTCTTCTCCAAATGCGAGAGGTCCAAAATGTCATGAACACTATGCTGCTGCTGCTGCTGCTGCTGCTGCTGCTCGACTCCACTGAGCTGTGAATCTCGTTCTGCAGATTTGTGCGAGAACATTCAAATAACAGAAGGAAGTTTTGTGTGTGTGTGCGTGCGTGCGTGTGTGTGCGCGCGTGCGCGTTTTGTTCGGTATGCGGTCTTCGCAAACGGAATCCGTGCCAGCGACGGAATCCGTGCCAGTGTGCAAACTCCTTTACTTTGTAGTTTTGAATTATTATTACAAAACGTACATTAGCCGCTACAGCCCCCTTATACAGTATACACATATCGGCCTTTGGACAATAGCCCATATACTGTATATACACTCACAAGGCTGTGAGCTTATAGATTTGCTATTTTCAAAATATTTATTAGGGCGAGTAACGGCGAGTAACAAATCGCACATTCTAGTTCATTTTCAACGGGACTGGTGTTTTGTGCTCAGAAAATGGCATGTGATAAAGAGAACATGTAACACCGGGCGTTATTGTGTGGCATCCAGTGTTGTTTATTGTGTCAGAGCTTGACACTAACGCTTGCCCGCGGCAAGTAAAAAAAATGGTCGGGCAAGTGAAGACTGCTACCTGGTTGCCCGATCGGGCAAGTGTGTGATTAATGCACTATAACACAATGCAAGATAAATTTGTCTTGAAGGCAGTCATTGCACTCTGCCTCTGTGTCTTTCCCTGCTTTCTAGCTATCCACAATTCCAGGCTGGATTTGGGAAACAAAACAGGCAAATTAACATACACATCAAAATGACCTAACCTTCTACATTCTCTAGTTGTGTAGTCCTGGGCTAATTAAGATGATGAATTTTAACTCTTGAGAGTGTAAAAATGAAACCAAATGGACCCGCAAGGGTCCATTTGGTTTCATTTTTACGTTCTCAAGAGTTACATCTGCAAAATTTACAATATATTTTTGGGGGGCAAGTGCCCATGAGCTGAGGGCAAGTAGAACCTGACTTGCACTTGCCCGATGGGCAAGTGCCTCCGAGACCTTAGTGTCAACCCCTGTGTGTGCATGCTCGTTTCGTGTACACACCGGTGATTTATTGTAGACCTCAATCCTTTGAGCTTTTTTTTTTCTCGCTGCACGATTCTTGTCTGTCAGCACAGTAATGCTTTTCTTTAGTTTGCGCACAACATGAATCTCTCGCTCATATCTTCCTATTACTCTGCTTGCTTCCGTCTCGCGTCGTGTCATTTTGCGGCAGAGGCGTATGACCTCAATGAGGTTATGTTTATGGCTAAGGGTTAGGGCGAGGATAAGTAGCGACTGGTGGAAAAGGCAGCGCACGATCTGCTGTCTCTCCATTCCATTCTGCACATTGTGAACATTCAGCTTTTACTTGTGTAAAAGTGCATCATTAGTGGGATTAAAATGTAGTTTAAAAGTACCACAAGTACATTTTGATTACCAGACTTCAGTTAGTTAGTAACATTATAGGGCAGTGGTTTTCAACCTTTTTGATATCGGGGCCCACTATTTATTCAGCATTTGAGTCACGGACCGCCATTTGAGGACAGTTTAGCCCCCACAGACCCCAACACTAAAGATTTATTTTGCTTTTGTCCACAATTCCAGGCTGGATTTCAGAAACAAAACAGTCAAACGTACAGATCAAAAATGACCATTAACACTTTTCTGCCCCATGCCACGGCTCAAACCAGTGGATTCGGTAAAAAAAAAAAAAACTCATTTTGAAGCGCCATATCTCCTAAACAGGATGTGCGATGACGTCATGCTGTTTCTGATGTTTTGACTAAGCTGTCCTCTGACGATCTGAGCAAAATGTTCCGGGTCAAAAGTCAGGAAGTGACGTCCAGCCCTACTTGATCTACCCATGCACCCATGACATTCAGGGGCAGGATCTCAGGAGAGGCTTTTGAATGCATTGGATTGAATGGGTGTGAATGGGACAAACAAAAAAAGTTGTCACAACAATTCTGTCACAGAATGTAATCTACATTTCGTTGTTTTCTGCACCTTTGTTATGGGCGGACGGGACCGCACACAATGCGCACAACGACCGCGACTTGGGCGGTACACAAGTTAATCTTCTACATTCGGTAGTTGCGTAGACTTTGGGCTAATTCGGATGATGAATGTTTTAACTCTTGAGAGTGTAAACATTTGTGTTTACGCTCTCAAAGAGTTACATCTGGTTAACCGACTTTCCACCAGTGGTCCTGGAACCACCTTAAAGACCACTGGTGGTCCCCGGACCACCGGGTGAAAACCACTGGTATAGAGTATTTCTACACATATAGTATAGTATTGACATACCTTTACTTAGGTGAAATGATTGGTTACAAAAGCACTCAGATGTTTTCATTTGTGTGTTTTTTCTAACGTCTACAAGCTTCAGATCCGCCAATGCTGTTTTACAACAGAGATTGGCTCCCTAAACCAAAGTTCTTTTTTAGACTGCGACTAGAAAGACCAAAAGAGTATTTTTTTTTTCCAGAAGACTAAATCGGACAGAGACTAAATTGTGTGTTATTCAAAAGAGCTGAGACTAATCCAGCATGTCGTATGGAATCAGGCAAGCGTCAGACGGCAAATGGAAAAACCCGCTGGACTGCACGAAACTGCAAAAAAAGATGAAATATTGGCCTGTGGGCGGCTGCTTGGTGTATAGCTGTCTGGACAACCACCTTGGCTGGATGCTAATCCTGTCTGGCAGCGTTCCGCGGGTTCGACTCCCGGCGGCCTACTTTCGTCCGTTTCTCTACGCCGCGTGTGCCCTCTGCCATTATCCGGTCGCCGGTTTCTGGCTGGGCCGCATGCTCCCATTTACCATTCACTAAAATGACTTCCGGTGTGTTGTCTACCGCTTGCCTGCCTCGACATTCATACGCCGATGGCAGAAGAGACCATGCAAGGCACAACCAGCATGCACATCAGGAGAGATTTGGGATTCAGCTTGGGCAATAGAACTGGTGTGGCCAATCACGGCACGGTATTTAAATATGGTATGCATACTGTGTCCTGATTGGCCACCGCGGTTTTCTGTAGCAGGAATGGGGGGGGTGGGGGGTGGGGGGTGGACAAATATATCGGTTTCCAAAAATGCATTTTGTGCTTAAACGCAATGATTTGTGTATATAGAATACACGTGTGTGCTGTAAAGACCAGGATAATGTTTGTAGGCCTACAGGAGGTACATACTAACCAGTATAGAGCAGATGTAGGCCTATCTGACAGTGCATACACATAACTGTGTTAAATACAATAAATGTAGCAACAGTAGCTAGGCTACCAGCTCAAAAGGCACCCACTGAGTTCGGAGCTTGTACATTTGCTATTGTTGCTCTTTTAACAGACATTCTACAAACACAAAGGCAATAAACAGCTCCTGCCACAACCTATTTGTGCTCTCTCGTGTGGCCGGGAAATATCTACATGAGCTGTCCTCGGCTTTTGCGTGGGTTGGCTCTATATATCCTTGAGACAAATCATGGATTATATGAGCTGAACTCTCCTTTCTCAGTTTGAGTAATTTGACCGGTATTCCCGCACAGTGCTCTCGTCTTATTTCTCTAAATAATAACATGATAGAATATGAGACAACATCTATTTGTGACCATGGCATACGTCGCAACGGGTGATTGGCTAAGTAATTGTCCCGCCGGGACTATTTGTTAGCCAATGACAAAGTTCATAGGGCTTTTTTTGGAGGCCTCGTGCAGCTCTTAGAGGTGTCAAAAAGATGAGATTTTTTTTTTTTTTTTGGAGATGCTCTAATTAAAGGAGACTTAATGGAAAAACATAAAAAACTTGACCATCAAAAACAATGTAATAATTATTATTTTGACCATAAAATTACATATTGGAGCTTTAACCCCTGGCCATTATACCACCGGCTGCGATTGCTTTTGGCCATGCGGGTGACCTTAAATTAAAGGTAGGGTAAGTTATTTGAAATTCATGGTGTAGGGTACCAGCCTGGTGCACTAGGGGCGCCCACGAGTAGCTACACTATGTGAACCTGCTGCTCGATCCTGATTGGAGGAGAATTCACCCTCCACCTGGGGAACTTTTATTAGCTCCTCTGCTAACGTGGGGGAGGGGGAAACTCCATATAGGGTCTGCACACCTTATAATAGAGCATTTTAACAGATTTTTTTTTGGGTGATATCTGACAAAAGTGAAATCATTTCCCCTTCCTTTTAAAACATTTGAATTTCAAGTTATGTCCCCTCTAAAAACAGGCCACGGACCACCAGTTGAATAGCCCTGGCCTAAACACTGAGTGTCTACCGGCTGGTAGAGCCCCAGAGAACAGCCATGCTCGTGCCTGTCATGTCAACAAAACCAAATCACCCCAAATGTGCAACATTTGGCTGTTCTACAAACTATTTGTTCAGTTATTTGGAGGCATAACAGGTAAATGATGAGAAGAGACCCGACGTTGGCTCAAGCGATGACATCTGTAATGTAAAAAATAAACGACTGGTTATTTCTTATTTGATCCGAGCGCTGGCCCGTAAAAATATATATGAATTGACAGTTGTATATGAAAAGCTGTTATGGAGACGAGCTGCTGCACGTCTGTTGTTCACTGCCAACTTTGAGCAGTTGTGAGTGTGCTGCAAACGCACACACACACACACACACACACACACACACACACACACACATGTGTTCACACACACACACACACACACACACACACACACACACACACACACACATGTGTTCACGCATGCACGCACACAGGCAGGCATGCATGCATGATTGATTATTTGATTTGAGCACTGGTTGTAAAAATGAATGGAAAGTCATGAATGGGATATTGGAGACAAACTGCTGTAAACTGCGGCTACACGCAAGCGTGCACGCACGCACGCGCGCGCACACACACACACACACATACACACACAGGTTTCTTCCATCATCCTTCTTTCACGTGGTGTAATAACGTTCCCCATTGTCACAGTACCCCAGCCAAGTCCAGGGGCGGATGTAACATTTCCCAATTGGGGGGGTGGGCCAGGAGAAAATGGAATGGGGGCGACATCATCGCCCCCATTGAAGTCGCCCCCCATACCATTTTCGGTTACACGACTTTTATTAGTCAAGTAAAGCATCAATAATAACATCAGTTGTTGAAGTTGCAACAGACACGCAGCATGCATAAAGCTAAAGGTCTGACTCAGAGAGTTTTCTGTTTTCAATGATGAAATGCTGTTGGTTTAGAGTGTTGCCACTAGTCTTGGGCGATATTGATTTTTCAATATCGATAATGATAACGTGATTAAAACCGGTATTCTCGATTTTACCGAGTCTAGAGACCAATTAATAAAACATTATTATATCACAGTGACGGACTGCAGCCCAGGGCGCTATTTCTTTGGGCCACCACTAGATGTCATCATAGCACTAACATTACAGTGCATTAACCAACCGCAATAAAACATTTTAAATAGAATATCAAGGAGTGAAGACAAATGCATGTTCCAACCAAGATAACATTTATTACGCATTTTCAAGTGCTGAAACATCTCAACCTGAGTTCAAAATCAGTAATGTAAAAGCCTCGTTTGTGGCAGACTACAGAGTGCAATACTGCGACAGTATACAACAGAGATGCGACAAGGCGGGGGTCAGATAACAGGCAGCCACGTGGTTCATGTAATTATACAAGCCCATAGACTCCAATGCAACTGAGAGCTTCCGTGTCCCCTTTTTTATATAACCATTGTACTGGCCGTATGGCCCCCAGATGTAAACGGGGTTTTCGTAACTCTGTCTATATACTATAAGGCTCCGGTGGGTGAAAAGATAAGACTATAGTCTATAATAAGTAACAATAATGTAAAAATACAGTAGGCTCTTAAACGAAGGACGATAGCAAAGACAACGTCTTGTAGTAAGTTGTAAACAATCTTTATTACGACAATGAGTTCAGTTTATATAACATGGCCTTAGCCTTATTGCAAGAACACATTTCCGTTAAAGAAATAAAACAATCAAATGGTCAAATCAATGACGTTGGTGTGCAAATGCAGTAAACGTAAGCTACTGTCTGTAGCCTTAGTGCAATTCAAGAACATAATAATGAACGAAATCAAGTCAGCTTAGCCATCCGTTAGGATAGTGGTTTTCAACCAAGTTGACACCAGGGCCCACTATTTATTCAGCAGCTGAGCCACGGACCACCGTTTGACATTTTTATCCCCACAGATCCCAAAACCAAATGGACCCGCAACGGTTTGGTTGCATTACGCTCGCAAAGAATTATAGCCTACCTAACCATCTCTAAATCTTTTAGTGGTCCGCGGCTCCGCACCCGTGGATCACTGGTTGAAAACCACTGGTTTAGATGAATCGAAATATATAAAACATCAACATCATATAGGCCTATATTTTGTTTCACAGTAAGTTCAGTTGTCACTGTCAGAAATAAAACATCCACCATAGCCATTCGCCTGGTTCTATTTTACTTAAAAGAACGAAAATAATAATAATAATAAATAATACAAAAATAAAGCCTCGGCCTCTTACAGGCCTGCCTGCTGCAAACAGGTAAACACAAAGTGCGTTACAGGATCAATTTAACTAAAATATTTATGAAAACAAAGTGGCCGCTCATCTTAAACGAAAACAGAATGAAACAAGAAAATGCGGCGGCCCATCATTTAAATGGCAGCTGCTGTATGAAAAACAGCGCAGTGAAATGTGAAGGAATGTGAAATGTAAACAGTATGAGAAGTAAATCTAAAAGTCAATCTAAATTTTCTGGGCTTGTTTACTAGTAGCTGCCAACACATACGAATGAAAGCTAGACTTCTTTATTTAGGTCGCCGTTTTTTTGCCAGAAACACGAGCATATTTACCATGTCTGGCTTAAGAAGAGAACGGGACGGGGTAACAACATGCCCAGCCGTGCTGAATACACGTTCGGACGGCACACTAGTGGCACAAGCACACAAATATTTTCGGGCCAGACGCGACAACATGGGGAAATGTAACTGACCATAACTTTTCCACCACATTAGTGGGTCATCGTTGCCGTGGATCACCTTCTCCTGGTCGTATTTGCGCACTTCTTCAGCTGCGCGCCCCTCCGTGGTGGTGGCGACATCACCAGCTCGCTGTGCCCCCGTTACCTCCTGGAGGAGGCATGCCAAAGACGGTCTTGTCTTTTTTGGGGGTGGTGGTGGCCGGGGAGGGTAGGCTTGAGGATCTTCACCTGCTTGTTCTTCATCCCTATCACCCTGTGGTTGCTCCCCGCCGGGTTCCCCTGCTGCTGCTGCGTCGTGCTGCTGCTTCTCCAGACTCACCATCTCGGCCTGCAAATGGTGCTTAGTGTCCTCCAAAGCGGCGTCGCTGCTCTCATACCCCCCACGATAGCGAGGATCAAGGAATGTGCATTTTCGAGCAAACTCGCGCACTACTAGGCCATATTTGCCCTCCAGCTTTGTCAGGATCCCCTGCTTTATTGCTATGGTCAAAGGTACGTCAGGCTCTTCAGCATCCTCGCCCTCCACGTTTGGTTTTAGAGTTTTATCTCTGCATAGCTTGAGCATGGGAAGGAGAGCAGAGCTGGTGACGTAGTTTTCGGCTCCCAAAACATCCGTGAAATCTCCGACTGGTTTCAGTCCCTTGTAAACAGCTGAAAGGACGTCGACGTCGGACCAGGTGAGTGTCAGCTTGGCTCTTTTGTCAGCTGCAAGGACGGGTATGATGGACTCTGCATGTTTCAGTAAGCGCTCGATCATAGCAAGTTTAGAACCCCAGCGTGTGGCAACGTCCTGACGGGGGGAGAAAAAAAGAAAGTTGAGAGAGAGACACACACACACACACACACACACACACACACACACACACACACACACACACACACACACACACACACACACACACACACCCCCCCCCCCCCCCCCACACACACACACACACACAAAACATACCGTTTTTAGAGGCTGTGATTTCTTCCCCTTGGACGCCTGATGCTTGGCCAGTTCTCTCTTGCGGATCCAACTGTGTGAAAAGGCAGCAGCGATGCATCGGATGTTGGCCAGACGAGCAGCCACTTCTTTTTTCTGGTCATTCATTGTGTTGTTCACAGCCAAATTCAGATTATGACCGAAGCAATTAATCCATGGCCATTTCAGATCTCTGATTGCCGCAACTACATTTGCACCATTGTCTGTCGTTATGGCCGTCATTTTACTTGGATCAAGTCCCCAGTTCTCTAGTGAGTCGGTCAGTGCATTGGCTATATTCTCCGCAGTGTGGTTTTCTGGGAGATAGGAGGCCTGGAGGCATCGGGACTCTAGTTTCCAATCACGGGTAATCGTGTGGAATGTCAAGGACATGTACGGCGCCATGTTTCGTGACGACCACATATCTGTTGTCAAAGCGTAGTTGTCAGCTTCTGCCACAAGTTGTTGGACTTCAGATTTGACTTCATTATATAATTTCGGGATCTCCTGCTTTGTGAAGTATTTTCTTCCAGGCAGCTCGTACTGGGGATCAAGCGTTTTGGTCAAATTTCTAAATGACTTTTTCTCCACGGTGTTGAAAGGGCGCATTTCCTTAACCAGATACCAAGTCACAGCACGGGTGCACGTTTTCCATCGGCGGCTGTCCCGTTCGTATTTTCTCACTTTTGCAAATGAACTTGGAACTGAAGTCTGTGTTGTGTGCCAGGCTGGTGCTCGAGATGTTGTCGGTTTCTCTCCCTCTGCGAACCGGGTATACGTTCGGGGGTGATTCTTCTGCAAGTGGCTCTTCAAGTTTGTTGTATTTCCCCCACTTGCCTTCACCTCTCGCATGCAAAGCTTGCACACAGCGATGCTGGTATTTTCTGGTTCATCTCCTTTTTCATTTGGGTAGAAGCCGAAATGCTGCCAGATAGCACTATTTACAGACGTTCTTTTGCGAATTAGCTTACTGGGGCTAGTGGGCTTCCTCCTCACCGGCGCCATGCTTGTTTGTGTTTGCCTTCCTGCGTAGAGGCGGTCCTGTACGCAATACTGCTTCCTGCACAGAGCCTTAAAACGCCAACTTCATTCCTTTCAAGGGGCAGGCCAATGGCAGCTCTTCTACATAGATGTCTATGTTATAGGGACAGCCGGAAGTTACTAAATGCATTGGAGTCTATGGGCTCGCACATAGGCTGTTTTCTGACCCCTCAATGTCGCAACACTTGTAGTAGATGGCTCTGTTTCTGTATGCTGCTGCTCGTCACTGTGATTCAGCGTCAGTGTGTGTCTGCTTTCAGACACACACAAAAAAAGAAAAACAACCACGCAGCGCTGCAAACACGCGTGGTTGTTTTTCTTTTTTTGGGCGGTATTGTTTGGGGGGGACGGTAAAATACGATATTCGGTATTCGGTATTTTTTGTAAATCCCGCGATATTACTCGGTATTGATTTTCAATATCGCGGTAAACGGTAATACCGGTATATTGCCCAAGACTAGTTGCCACCATTCTAGTTAGTTAGTAGCAGCAGTAATGTTTCAACTCATTTTAAATATATGCGCACTTTAATTTGAAATATCCTGGGTTGTTTTGCATGCCATCGTGTTTGGTGGGGCAGACTGGGCATTTAAGGGGGGCATTGATCCACCCCATGCCCATGCCTAGATCCGCCCCCGGCCCGTGTCTATAATTTCAAAGCCCCGTGTCATCACACCGGGTACAGGAATCATAATGAAACAGATAACAGCCACCACGTATAAAAGCCTCCAAGACTATGTTCGCGTGCCCATCCTCCGTGGCAACAATACAGACAACACATGCATGTACACACATGGAGCTCTCCTCTCCATATCTCCTCCCTCCTTTCGTCTACTAGTCTATCAGAGGGGGAAGCCGGGGTGGGTGTTGGCTGCTGTTATCTGCTTGGCATTTGGAGCTGTGCCCCCCCCCCTCCCTGTAATGAGCTGGGGATATTGGAATGCCACTTTGCCTAAAGGTTAGAAGGAGCGACGCGGCGGCAGCGATCGCGGCGGATTCGAGACGATCCTGATTAAAATATTCTAACAGTTATTGACACTGTCTGACACTAGCTGGCTCGATCCGAAAGGGTTAAACAACAAATGAAATAAATGTCTGGCTGGCTCTCATTATAACTCCCAAACTCTGTTTGGTTGTTTTGTTAATTCACCTGGGCTGCAGAGACGGAGCAGGTTAATGCTGGTTCTCCCCTATATAGACGCTCCCACCGGGCAGCCATGTGATGCCTTCGATTAGTTTACTCCCAATCTTCCAGGGGAAGTGGTGGAAACTATAGAGCTGCGTGTGTCGCACAGATAGGTGACGCATGCACGGACATTTCAGCATGGCTTACATAGTGAGTGGCCCACTGCATTTGCTATTATTTGTAGTACATAGCGCGGGAAGTGAAATAAATATACAGTATGTATTTTTGCTGTTTTAATATTTTTATTGATTTTTATAATATTCCACACACAAACAAATTGATAACATTTAACACATGAAAACAAAAAACTATGTATTTTTTTGTCGATTGACTTTTTTTCCGTGTGTGTGTCATTGCTTTTGCCGCACAAAACACCAGTCCCGCGGAAAACTAAAAAACTAACTAGCATGCGTGATTTATTACTCTCCGTCTGTAAGCCTCTTGAGATTTTTGATATTTAGTTGACTAGACTCATGAAACTAAATGGAACTGATGGACTAAAATCTGTTGTTTCTCTTGCATTTGTTGGATACTATAGCATCGGAATAATTTGTTATTGTCGAGTCCGAGCCCTAAGAGGGTGAGTGCACGGTTTTCTTTTTAGGAAATTGTCATAATCGGCTAATGCTGCCTTCACCGCAGGCGGGGGTGGCTGTGGCACCCGGTGGGCTGCTGCGCCCACTGTGCCCAGCCGGATAGCCCCAGGCCTAGTGAATAATTAATTCCTGGCTACGCCGCTCATCTAAAGGTGTCCTTAAAGTCTGCATGCGAGGCAGATTCCCTCGCTGTCGACCAAACACAGCTGTAAGCCCAGCTGGGGGTCAGTATAGGGAGAAAAAAGGACTTCTAATGGCCGGGTCTTCACTCTCACAAACACATCTGTTGCTCTGTCAGGTCAGATTAATCATCAACAACCTTCAGCATGTGTTCTTCTCTATTCTCCTGCTGACAGGAAGAGCTGTTGTACGTCGGGTAGCGCTGCACGGATTGTTGCTCGAATGGGAATCTCAATTTCCAGGTGGTGTTTTCACACAATTCTGTTTTTTTTTTCCCATGAAAATACCCATGGTCTTCAGACTGAGCATTCCGAGTTTCAAAACGCGGCACATATGAAGCCAACTACTGTGGCTTTAGGTCATAGTATAAGCCAACACAGTAGCCAACTACTGTGGCTTTGGCATAATTCGAACTGCTCAGCATTACTTAGCATTATTAGCCATACTTACTTAACATTAGCAATACTTACTTAGCATTAATAGCATTATTAACAATAATTATCATTAGCGTAACATTACTTAGCATCACTGGCATTACTTTAGTTATTGAAAAAATCTTTGGCATACTATGAGCTTGTAGGTGAATTGAAACATGTTTTTTCACTAGTGTATTTGAGTCAAACCTCAACTGACCTACTGACCAAAGCAAGAGAAAAAAAACACCATTTATGGTTCATTCCACCTTTAAATGGACATCAAAATGCTTGACTTAAACCTAAAAGATGTTTCTCTTGTAGAAAAAACTAAGAGTAACTAAAATTAATTCGTCAGTCAACTAGTGCTGCAAGATTCTTGCTCAAACTTAGAGGTGCCAGAATCTAAATCTCAATCTTTTGATTAATTCTGCGTGGATTATTATAGCAGGTGTTGGCACTTCCTCTATGAAGCTGTTGATTGGAGGTGGTTTAGGTGTTGAGAGATTTAAAATAAAAATAGTCCATACTTTACACCTGTAAAACATGATTAACCTCATCACCGCGCTGCAGCACTGTAGTTGAAGTTTCTTTGTACCAAAAGTGCAGTTTCTAATTGATACATACCTGTAGCTGTCTGTAGAGTTTGATATCTCTCATGTAAAATGTCAAATTCTTGACATTTTAATGTGATGCCTGCGGTTGGATGGTGATAATGTTGTTCACTGACAGCCTAATTGATGGGTTTGAATGATTGACACAGCATTTCAGGCAACTTTTGCCACTAGTATTTTTTTTTAAATAGCAGTTAGCTGCCACCAGTATTTTCTAATGTGCAAATCATATTTCAAAGTGCCAAGTTTTCTTTTCCGGGGGGACATTTTAGATCAGCGCACAGGACATGGCCAATTCATCTGCTGTTAACCTCTGATTAAGATGGCAGCCTCTATAGCAGGGGTGCCCACACTTTTTTGACTTGAGAGCAACTTTCAAAATGACCGGCTCAACAAGATCTACACATTAAAAAAAAAATCAATTTCAAGCCCCCTAAGAATTAAGTTTGACTTTGAAATAGTGGTGATGGTGTTACTGTTATAGTGTTTAAGAATGATGCATGATAATGAAAAATGCTACTACTGATGTTTGGGGTATTTGGGGTTTGAGTTGACAGTTTGTGACGTTGAATTTAGTCTCTTGCACCCAAAGCTAATAACTTTCACATTTCTGTTCACAATTGGGAAAGAGAACTGTCACAGCGTTGGTCAATATAACAGTTTTTTCCATTTTCTAATTGTGTGGACTCTTGGAATTACGTAATTCAGATGTTTAAATATAATTTAACTCTTGAGAGCGGTAAAATGAAACCAAATGGACCCATAAGGGTCCATTTGGTTTCATTTTAACGCTCTCAAGAGTTACAGATCTACACATTTTAGGGGACTGTCATGTGATCTACCTGCATGGCCTGTGTGATCTACTGGTAGATCACGATCTACCTTTTGGGGACCCCTGCTCCATCGAGTCACTATAGGCTGCTCTGAGCCGAATATACGCTGTTTTGACCAAAAATGCCCTCTGGGATAAGTAATGAGTTTGAAAGAAATGGGTAGAATGGATGTCTGGTCCATCGCGTGTTACGGACAGCAGCAGCTAGCAGGACGATCGGAGTGATGCTAACGGCCGTTAGCATTAGGACCGTATCGATTAAAGATGAGCAGTCCCGCCCCCTCGTGACGTTGCCCCCGGTCCAGAAATGGATTCCCCATTCATTTTTCTCAGACTTTTTCGAAATGAATTTATATACAGTAAAGACGATTACACCACACACAAAACAAACACGGTTCGTGACAAATCATAACAACACACACAATCTGTTGGGACAATCGAATAATTTGAATCGATGAGGATTTCATTTCTGGAACACGGGCGATGTCATGAAAGGGGTGGGACTGCTCAGCTCTATTAAGATGAGATGGCTGAAGCTCTAAGGCAAATGCGGGGGTGTAACTATGCTCAATTGGCGCAGATCTTCGGCAATATTGGTAATTTTATGCACATCTAAAAGCTGTGGGCTATATTATCTATAACCTCGAGTGAAAGCTAATGTCAACTACTAATAGTTGACAGTATAATATCCATAAGATCTGGACGTGTTTAGGCCGGCTTCATCAGTGTAATCTTTTTTTTTTTTTTAATTGTAGGCTATACAGTAGTACACATCATCAGCAGCATATTGCTGACACACCCACACCAGAAACATTGTCAGCCGAATTAAGTCAAGAATAGGGAATACTATTTTTATTTTTTTTTATCATCCAGTCTAGTTCTAAACCACAGAGCGATTTAGAAACACAGATTCAGGCTTTCCTCCGAGGTGGAAAGCCTGGTGACTGGGGGTTATAGCACTCAATACTTTAAATCTCTGCGCCACTGATGGGAGAAAAACAGTGCTGGTCGGCGGAGTGTGCCAGCTTATCCACCTTCACGCTACAGGCCTTTCAGGGAGGAGACGATGGAGGGCTGTTTCTTTAGAGGGAGTTGTGCTTTGAAATGGAAGGAGGAGAAGGAAGATCTTTGCATGGCTTTACAGCACTGTAGGTGGATTTGTCCTGCACTTAAGAACATATTCGCCGTATCTGTACTTTTACTGGAATATTTGTATATGTGTAGTATACTTTGTTCCCCCTATAATTTTATACCCACAACTTTGTAACTTTCAGCCAGTGCCAAATACAGTATCTCTATTGTGAGTAACCTCATGCTTCCTTCAATGCATGAGGAGTCCAAGTTGCCTTCTTTTCCCTGGTTGGATGCAGCTATTCCAAGCAGTTCCTGTCCCCTCCATCAGGCACCCCGGCTGGCCAGGGGGAGGTGGTCTAGAGACCAGGATTAGAGACCGCATGTTTTTGTGAGGGTATCTCGTACACGGTGAGAACATGTGAGGGTATCTACCCTGGGGGACGCAGGGAGAACATGTGAAGGTACCTACCCTAGGGGACACTGGTAGAACATGTGAGGGTACCTGCCCTAGGGGACACTAGGTATGGGCACTGATGGCCTCAGGCATGGGCACTGATGACGTGGAGGAGGAGACATGCCACCAGCACCCAAATATTGTACTCATTTATTTGAAAATGATAGTTACCACTTACAGTATTTACTCTACTCGTTCCTGACATCTATGATTAGGAGGTCTAGTAGATGAGGCAGGTGGTAATTGTTCATTAGTCATTTTGCAAATCAGCCTGTCTACTGTGTGGCTTGTATAACACACGCCTACGTTTGTATATATGCTATACCTGTATATGTACTGACAAAGGCCTGAAGGGATCAAAACGTTGCTTCTTCTTTAAACATAAAACTTGGAGCTTGGAGTTCTTTCTCTTCTTACCTTATTTTTGTTCAGCCATCGCCACCCACATCATTGTTTTGAGAAGTGCATTCTTTCCTGCTGGATCCTGTACCACTTATGCTTTGTAGTACCATAGATTTTTATTACAAAACATTCAGCTCTACATATGTTTCAGCCATATGGAAATGCACAAAATATATGAAAGATCTATAAGATCACATTGTCATGATTCAAAGCAAAGCCAGCTTGTACATTTTTTTAAAAAAGACATCCATACAATCTTAACTTGTCGGAACTCTAATGGTTATATTTTTATATACTGTATATGATATACCAGTGGTTTTCAACCAGTGGTCCGGGGACCGCCAGTGGTCCTTGATATGGTTCCAGGTGGTCCTCGGCTAAGTTGGTTAAGCAGATGAAAAGTTGGTTAACCAGATGTAACTCTTGAGAGCGTAAAAATGAAACCAAATGGACCCACAATGCAAAATAATAATAAAAAAAAATTCATCATCTGAATTTGCCCAAGTCTACAAAACTAGAAGATTCATGGCCATTTTGATCTGTATGTGTTGACTGTTTCGTTTCGCAAATCCAGCCTGGTATTGTGGACAAAAGCAAAAGAAATCTTTAGTTTTGGGGTCTGTGGTGCTAAGATGGTGGTCCGTGGCTCAAATGCTAAAGAAATAGTGGGCCCCGCTATCAAAAAGGTTGATGGTGATATACCAACAGGGATATATGATATTCCAACAGAGAATTTTCAATAAAAATGTAATGAAATGAATACACGTCAACGGTGAAAATGAATACATAATGCTATGACAGCATAAAAAAGGAGTAATCGCAGTACTGATAGTTCTGAAAGTCACTTTTTTTCCCAGACTGCTGGGTTAATTTGTGGATATATAATACCTTTTTGAAGCGAGAGAGAACCAGGGGCGGATGTAAAATGTTCCATTTGGGGGGGGGGGGGGGGGGGGGGGGGGGGGGGCAAGAGAACATGTTGGGGGGGCAAGAGAAAATGATATGGGGTGGCTTCATCGCCCGTGTCGCTTCCGGTTACAGGACTTTTATTAGTAGTATAAGCACCAATAATACCATCAGTTGTTGTTGAAGTTGCAACAGACACGCAGCATGCATAAAGCTAAAGGTCTGACTCAGAGAGTTTTCTGTTTTCAATGATGAAATGCTGTTGGTTTAGTGGTGACACAGCTGTAGTTAGTTAGTAGCAGTAGTAGTAGTTTCAAATCATTTTAAATAGAAGCACTTTAATTTGAAATATCTTGGGTTGTTCTGCATGGCATCGTGTTTGGGGGGGCAGACTGGACAGTGGGCATTGCCCCCCCATGCCCATGCCTAGATCCGCCCCTGGAGAGAAGAGAGTCAACAATAACTCCAGATATAAGTCACGGCAGCATGCCTGCAGTGCTTCATGAGGCCAGTGCAAAGCAGATGCTCCCGTGATACACAGCAGATCTCCACCAGACAGAGTGGGGGGAGGGGGCACTCCAGGGGCGGATGTAACGTGTCCCATTTGGGGGGGGGGGGGTGGGGGGTGCAAGAGAACATGTTGGAGGGGCAAGAGAAAATGGTATGGGGGCGGCTTCATCGCCACGGGTGATGAAGCCGCCCCATACCATTTTCGGTTACAGGACTTTTATTAGGCAAGTAAAGCATCAATAACAACATGTTGTTGAGTAGTTGTTGTTGACGTTGCAGCAGACACACAGCATTTAGTGGTGACACAGCTGTAGTTAGTTAGTAGCAGTAGTAGTTGTTTCAAATCATTTTAATTCTAAGCACTTTAATTTGAAATATCTTGGGTTGTTTTGCATGGCATCGTGTTTTGGGGGGGCAGACTGGGTATTTAGGGGGGCATTGCCCTCCCTCCATGCCCATGCCTAGATCCGCCCCTGGGGGCACTCCAGACCAAATTGATGAGTACACAGACAGACGTGGCGTCGCCCAGCAGATTTAAACACGAGGCTCCCCCAGGAGTGAGGATCCTCTTCTGTTAGGAGCAGCATCTGCTCAGACAGAGGCAGACATTTTTGCACCACCATGCTTTTTTTTTTTTTTAAACCAGCCTTTCATGTCTGTTGTCCCTGTAGCCAGAAGCTGATAGTGTGTGGGAGGAAAGTTTTCATATCATGCATGCACGAGGCTCCAGTTTGTGTGTGTGCGCGTGTGCGTGCGTGCTCTGGACCCGGTCTAATACTGTGGTGACATGCCCTCCACTGCAGTGCATACACCAGTGGCGTTTCCCAGGCAAGATTTTCCTAGATTTTCCAGGGAAAATATCCTGTGATGTCATACCTATGACAGGCACAGTAAAATGGCGCCCCACAAGGGATACAATTATGAACATATTACAGTGTATATGTCTTTCAAATGTTCATTTGTAGGTATAGAGAACAAGTATAATGTATTCACTCATATGAGGCTTATTAGCCTGGGATCCTTATAAAGCATGCCTGGTGGTCGCCCCGGAACCCCCCTGTACTCCCTTCCTCTCCTCATGGCGCCCTAGGCAACTGCCTAGTCTGCCTAATGGCAAAAACGCCCCTGGCCTGGCATACACAGTAGAGTACATCTACATCAACTTGATCGTGCACAGTACAATCTTGAGTCTCGCTTTAACTCCTGTTAGATTTATACACGTTCAAGTAAAGATATACATAACACAACACAAGTGCTTTTCAATGCATAAAATGAATATTAATATGGGCACGGTGGTACTGTGCGTGTGTGTGTGTGTGTGTGTGTGTGTGTGTGTGTGTGTGTGTGTGTGTGTGTGTGTGTGTGTGTGTGTGTGTGTGTGTGTGTGTGTGTGTGTGTGTGTGTGTGTGTGCGTGTGCGAGTGAGAATTAAGTAGAGTCGTGATGAAGATGACTACATTGAGACAAACAGGAACAATTGCAGGTTGAAGTTTTGTTTTGAATGCGCAGACACATCTTGTGGCTGCTTATCTAGGCTATTTGAATACAGCCTTTTGTTTATGTGGTCAAAGCCTCTTGTCTACACTGCAATTACTTATTTAGCACAGTCCGAGCATAGATTAATGGCTACATTTTGTCAAATTCGTTTTAGCTGCTGTCAGGGGGCATGTCTGGCAGGGTTTTTTTTTTGTTTTGTTGTTTTTTGGTTACCGCGACCTGGCATGCATTTCTAATGACCGGTGATGGACAAAGTACTGTAAAACTATCAATGGTGCCGAATATTCAATGCTTTTTCAGTGGCACCATTCTGAACTAGTCCAAATTTGTGAGCGCTCGTGCATGCACACACACAGCCATGCATGCATGCACGCACGCACACAGACCAGACAGCATAATACAGGGCAGGTTTATTACTTAGAGGCATTTTCTTACTTATTTGCAAATGCAGGTTCCACAGAGAGGCTGATATTTACTGTACACGCTGCAATATTAGTGGTTTATTTTATATTCTCTTAAAAAACAGCAATATCTTCATTTACTATAGAATTACTTATGCAGTGTGTTTGGTGTATGTCTGCCTTCCGCCTGTCTTTCCACCAGCTAGTACAGGGGTCGGCAACCAAGATGTTGAAAGAGCCATTTTCGACCAAAAATTAAATTCAAAATCTGTCTGGAGCCGCAAAAATGTAAGCATAATAAGCCCTTAACCGGGAATTCCATGCATTTTCTTTTTCTGAAAGTGTACAAATGTGAACCAAATGGACCCTAAAAAAAAGGTCCTAAAAGAAAAATAACATGGTGAAACACAACCTAATGAAGGATGATCAAGCTGTGTTTCACCATGTTAATGTTTTTTTTTTCAGACCTCCTTTTCTAGGAAACACATCATTTGTATCATGTCCACACAACATCTCAAAGGTATACTAATGATATGGTAAACTGTTGAAAATGAATGGTTCAGATTAAAAGTCGATCTCTGATACAGTACGTACTGGGCTTTTGTGTCATGGCCAAAGAGCACTATGTTAACTGGCGATG
Organism: Benthosema pterotum; assembly: GCA_039105355.1. NCBI lineage: Eukaryota > Metazoa > Chordata > Actinopteri > Myctophiformes > Myctophidae > Benthosema > Benthosema pterotum. The sequence goes on from CM076984.1 coordinate 5,540,397, forward strand.
TAACTGTCAGACAGTGCACCGCATGTTGGTGCTGTCAGTGTCTGAAATGTTTATATTATGTTGGCGGATCGCCCTAATGTGTATGTATAATGCTGCTACAGCCAGGGAGCCACTAGGCTTGTGTTCTAGAGCCGCATCTACAGCTCTGTCCATGGTGCTGACTGTCTGTTCTCTATATGAATCTAGAGCTCTCTCCATGGTGCTGACTGTCTGTTCTCTATATGAATCTAGAGCTCTCTCCATGGTGCTGACTGTCTGTTCTCTATATGAATCTAGAGCTCTCTCCATGGTGCTGACTGTCTGTTCTCTATATGAATCTAGAGCTCTCTCCATGGTGCTGACTGTCTGTTCTCTATATGAATCTAGAGCTCTCTCCATGGTGCTGACTGTCTGTTCTCTCTCCATGGTGCTGACTGTCTGTTCTCTATATGAATCTAGAGCTCTGTCCGTGGTGCTGACTGTCTGTTCTCTATATGAATCTAGAGCTCTCTCCATGGTGCTGACTGCCTGTTCTTTCTCCATGGTGCTGACTGTCTGTTCTCTCTCCATGGTGCTGACTGTCTGTTCTCTCTCCATGGTGCTGACTGTCTGTTCTCTATATGAATCTAGAGCTCTCTCCATGGTGCTGACTGTCTGTTCTCTATATGAATCTAGAGCTCTCTCCATGGTGCTGACTGTCTGTTCTCTCTCCATGGTGCTGACTGTCTGTTCTCTATATGAATCTAGAGCTCTCTCCATGGTGCTGACTGTCTGTTCTCTATATGAATCTAGAGCTCTCTCCATGGTGCTGACTGTCTGTTCTCTCTCCATGGTGCTGACTGTCTGTTCTCTATATGAATCTAGAGCTCTCTCCATGGTGCTGACTGTCTGTTCTCTATATGAATCTAGAGCTCTGTCCGTGGTGCTGACTGTCTGTTCTCTATATGAATCTAGAGCTCTGTCCGTGGTGCTGACCGCATGTTGGTGCTGTCAGTGTCTGAAATGTTTATATTATGTTGGCGGATCGCCCTAATGTGTATGTATAATGCTGCTACAGTCAGAGAGCCACTAGGGTTGTGTTCTAGAGCCGCATGCGGCTCCTGAGCCGCAGGTTGCTGACCCCGAGCTAGTAGAAGCTAGCCTCCATCTCCAGACTTACATCCGTGCTGGAAAGCGAAAGCCTGGAGACAGGGTACCCCAGAGAGACAAAAGTTGTGTCTTCCGGTCTGTTAACCTCCCCTGGAATCGTGTGCACTTTGCACACTTGTATATCTGCTTTGTTTATTGTAACCTTTTTTTTTTGAAGATAAGAGTGAACAATAGACTAGGGATGCAAACGATTATTCCAACATCGAACGAATGTTCAATGTTGGAATGTGTGTGTATGTATGTATATATTAAGGCTGTTGAAAATAGTTAATTAATGGGATTAAATTAATTTTGTTGATTAATCTGATTAAAAAATTTAATCAGATTAACTCATGTGCACACTGACTCAACTCACTGAGCATTTTCTCATTGAAAGAAATGGGTAGAGCACGGTTTTACGGAGACATATAGCTGTGTGTCTCCCTGTAACCAGAGCCATAGAGTATAGCTGGAGGATCTACAAGCATTGAGGGCTTGTAGATCACCTATTTTGATAAATATTTTAAAGATAAATGGTTATTTTTTTCCACAGATTCTGTTTCTTTTTTTAAATGTTGGAATCCTGTACAGGAAAACATGCATATTTTGGACATAGTTCGATTGGTGATTAATCATGATTAAATTAATTTTGAAGCTGTGATTAATTTGATTAAAATTTTTAATCATTCAACAGCCCTAGTATATACATATATATATATATATATATATATATATATATATATATATATATATATATATATATATATATATATATATATATATATATATATATATATATATATATATATATATATATATATATATATATATAGACATTCGTTATAGACATGCGTTTGAGCCGCCGAAAGCTATCAAAAGGAATAATCGATTTTTGGCCTACAAGACGCTAGTGAGGACTGAACAGAGTTTTTTTGCTACCAACTTCCGCCACTACGGTTAATAGTCTAAAAAAGCGTATCCTATCGGTCGTGGCAGGTATCCTATCGGTCGCGGCAGGTATCCTATCGGTCGCGGCAGGTATCCTATTGGTCGTGGCAGGTATCCTATCCATCACGGCAGGTATCCTATTGGTCGTGGCAGGTATCCTATCCATCACGGCAGGTATCCTATCAGTCGAGGGTTAAGGTTAGCTTTAGGCATAGCTTTTCCTAAGGTTATGTTTTGCTAAGCGTTAGGGTTAGACTTAGTAGCGACCGATGAAGAACGGACGCGGCCGATTTGGTAAACCCGGCTTCGCACGGTTTGCTGACCGTTAACCATCGGTCGCGTCTGTTGCTATCGGTCGGGACTCGTTTACCATCAGCCACAGCCGTCTGTCCTCGATCGCTAATTGATTTTCGCCGTCTCTCACATAAGGCACTGTCTCTCTGGCCCATTAATAAAGCATTTAATGCCGAGACTGGAGGAGGAAGATGATTGATTACTCAGGCTGACATGTTAATCCTGCTGGCTGAAACACTGTTAGCAGAGCAGCAGCAGCGAGCAGCATGGAGGGCTCCTGGCCCTGTAGGAATGTATAGGCCATAATAATTTAACTTAAGGTATGAAAATACCTAACATTAATTGTCGGAGATTCTCTAGAAACCATGGTAACTGCTCGGACTGGATGCGTTTGGATAATACTGTACCATTCTAGCGCCACTGGTCTATAACGTGTTGCGACGTGTTTTTGTGACACCCGCCACTGAAAGGCTGCATGCAGATGTGCCATTTGAGAAGTTCACACGTCGTGCCACCGGCGAGACAGCGGAGTGTTAGCAAATTTTCAGGACATTGTCGGTGAGAAAGGAAGGCATTTGCCAAAGCGGTGTTATGTAAATGTTATTCAGATTCCCTTTTTCTTTACAGTGACAAGAAGTGTCAGAAAGGGACGCTTGTTTTCAGTAACAAAAGAAAACAATTAGCGAGGCTATAGCAGTGAATAAAAACAAGTATTTGCAGAAGAAATGCAGCGCAAGTGAGACGTAAATTGTTGGAACTAGAGATCTCATAATCACATCGACATCACGTCATCACCTAAACCGGCCAATCACAATGCTTGAAGGGATGGTTGACGGCCGTCGACAGCAAATCAATGGCTTAGAGATCCCTTGGTTCAGATTTAATATAGTGGTTGCAACTGTATTAATTGAATGCCCCGTGGTGGGACTTTTGCTTTGGTTTTGGTGAAATATCAAGTAGTTCTGGTCATTTTTGGGGGGTAAAAGTAAATGAATCCAAAATACTAACTTCCTTTGTACTGTTGACCCATTTCTAAAATATTAGCACATCCGTCATTGATTTGACCCCTTTGGGGAACTATGTATTTTGTGTCCATATCTCTATGCACAAAATGTAAAGTTTCATGTGATAGAGGGGTCAAAAATGAACAAAGGAGGTCCTACAATTTTAGAAATAATAAATATTTAAACAACACAAATTACGTTTTGTGGATGTATTTACATTTACCCCGTGGGCCCCAGTGACCCCCACGAAATGACCAGAACTACTTACCGGTAATGTTGACCCAAACCATAGCAGAACTCCCACCACGGGACTCTGGCAATCAATTAATACAGTTGGCACCACTACATTAATGGACAGTATTTCGTACAACTTAAGTTCCAAAAAATCTGAACCGTCCCATTAACGTTTAACCCTTTGTGTACTGAACGCATTTTGGTGTTCTAACCATTATGCTTTACCTATTGAAAAATAGCAGATCTACAAGCTCGTAGCGCGCCACCGAGTGGCGCGCTACGAGCTAGTAGGTCTGCTATTTTTGAAAAATCATGAAAATGTGGCAGAAATCTTTGAATATATTATTTCAGAATCAAACATTTTAGCTCAAATCTTTGCTTCTGGGGTGATCCCTAGAAGTTTTTTTTTTTTTTTTTTTTTTTTTTTTTTTTTTTAGATGGGGGTCCGCAGCCAAATATAGATAATTCTGGTGGTCCTATGAAATATGTTGAGCATCACTGACACAGGAGCATGGATTTTTCAGGAAAAAAAAAACAAGAATCTAGCGTCAGAAACCAGAATTTAGCATCAGAAACAAGTGCCACAAACTAGAATCTGGCGCCATCTAGTGTCAGAAACTAGAATCTAGTCAGGACACAATGGGTGTCCTGATTCACAGAAATGTGAATCAGAGATTGGCATGCTGCTGATACAGTGTGCTCATGTTTAGCCACTAGTACATCCGCAGTGTTTCCTTAGCAACAGTCACTGTGACAAAGGCACTCTGCTGAAGATGACCTTTAACCCCTTTACGGACGGCACATGGGCACATCGTGGCGAGTCAGGAGTTACACCAGGCTGCGTTGTTTGACTGGAGTCTCTCCCACCGCGGAGAAGAGGAACGATGCAAGGTCACGGGGCTTCCTGTCATCCTGCGTCCCGGTTGGCTGGATGACAGGACCAGTGAAGTGGAGCCGCCATCGTCGCTACAGATTCCCTCGGCTGTTCAAGTCGTGTCAACTCGGTTTGACCCGCCGCAGAGCTCTGCCGGAGAAGCTCCAAGCCGTTGTTTTTGACAAACGGGACGATCTTTTGAAACGCCGTCTGAAGAGGACGGCAAAGCAGCTACAGTGGCTTGCGAAAGTGTTTGGCCCGCTTGAAATTTGACCTTTTGCCACATTTCAGGCTTCAAACATAAAGATATAAAACTGTAATGTTTTGTGAAGAATCAACAAGTGGGACACAATCATGAAGTGGAACAAAATCTATTGGATATTTCAAATGAAGTCGTTGTTTTGACAAACGGGACGATCTTTTGAAACGCCGTCTGAAGAGGACGGCAAAGCAGCTATGGAAAAAGTTTACATAGGATTGGTTGGAGGGGCTTGTTCACTTTGTGTGATTAAGTTGTCGCTGTTATCGGAAAAAAAAAATACACTTCAGAAAAGACGAAAAAAGCAACCTCTTGAGTACCAGAACAAACAACACGTCACAAATGTCCATATGAAGGTGTTTATGAGCGGCCGACACACACCCACACACCCACACACGGAGTTGAGGAGGCTTCACCTGCACGTTGTCTTTCCTTCCATTTTTTTATTGACAGAGATTAGTGGAGTGTGAAGATAGCCTGCAGGTATTGGAGTCAGATGAAGTGCAGACACACTCGTACCGTCGACTCGAGGGCCGTCAGGAGGACGTCCTTGTCTTCTAGAGAGGGATCACGTTAACCCATTTTGTCCTGACCCTCGATTCGAGTTTCTGACACCAGATTATACAGTAGTTCCTTACACCAGATTATAGCTGCAGCAACATTCTGGCTTTTGACGCTAGATTCTACAGTAGTTTCCGACACTAGATTCTAGTTATTGACACTAAATGATAGTTTCTGATGCTAGGATCTACTTTTTGACACCAGAATCTAGTTGCTCGATGCTAGAATCGAGTTTTTTGACATTAGATTCTATAGTTTCTGACACTAGATTCTAGTTTTTCTGAAAAATCTGTGTTTCTGTGTCAGTGATGCTAACATATTTCAAGCCAAGGACAACCAGAATTATCCATATTTGGCTGCAGACACCCATCTGAAAACAAATTGTTCTAGGGATCCCCCAGAAGCAAAGATTTGAGTTAAAAAATGTTTGCTTCCGAAAAATAATCTATTCAAAGATTTGCACCACATTTTCACAATTTTTCAAACATAGCAGAACTACAAGCTCATATCGCGCCACTCGGTGGCGCGATATGAGCTTGTAGATCTGCTATTTTTCAACAGATAAAACCCCAAAAGGGTTAAGTCTCACTCTCCGTGTTGGCGAGACTAAGAGTGCTGCTGCTGCTGCTAGACACTGACACGGCAGTGGATTTTCAATCATTCCACTCCAACAGAAACACATCTTGTCCCGATCCCGTGGAGCAGAGTAAAAACAAACAAATGAAATCCACCTCTCCCGTTGTTGTTTTTTTTGTACTGTAATACTGGGTAAATTAGTCATCTGAAAAGGCTTTGTATTCTCTTTAGATGTGTTTCATTGTAGTTTTATCCAAAAGATACGCCACGAGGAACAGTTTACATGCTTATCACTATAAATCCGGCGTGGGCCACATATAGTTGCTACTAGTGTGTTCATAGGGTCTTTGAGAAAGCAGTCGACGCGACGAGGACGTTGACGTGCTCCGTCGCAGTCGCCACAGAAGCCCAACGTAGTTAAGACAGCAGGCGATGCAGACGGGGTCCACCCCTTCCACTGGCATCTCTGGTTTCCATGGTGATGTTGCTCAAATGCTGAAGAAATAGTGGGCCCTGTATCCAAAAAGGTTGAACACCACTGCAATAGATAATTGGCACCCGGTGATAAAAATGAGTTACAAACGGGGGCGGGTGTAACATTTCCCAATTGGGGGCCAGGACAAAATGGTATGGGGGCGGCCTCATTGCCCGTGTTGCTTTGCGTGACTCAGAGTTTTCTGTTTTCAATGATGAGATGCTGTTGGTTTAGTGGTGCCACAACTGTAGTTAGTTAGTAGCAGTAGTAGTGTTTCAAATCATTTTAAATATAAGCACTTTAATTTGAAATATCTTGCATGCCACCGTGTTTGGTGGGGCAGACTGGGCATTTAGGGGAGCATTGCCCCCCCCCCCCCCCCCCCCCCCCCCCCCCTGCCCATACCTAGATCCGCCCCTGGTTACAAAAGCGTTACGTGGGGATGAAATTTTGAACCTCGGAATGTGGACAGTAAGTGTTTGCGTCTGGGTCTTCAATGTGCACTCTGCACCGCATCGCTCCGGTTGCCACACAACCTAATGAACATTCAGCCGTCACTGTAATTATCTTAACATATTTGCTCGTCGTTGTGCTCCATCTCAATGTCCTCATGACGGCCATTTTCTCTTAATTGAATTGAAAGGAGATCTAATCTCCCTGCCGAGTGCACAGTCACATATTGATAGCATTAGATAAAACTAACGGCAGATTTATCTAGACTAATTACCAGAGGCGCGAAGTAGTACATTTTCTTAAGTACTGTGTACCCAAGTAGTACAATTCTGAGGTGTTCGTAGTTTTTTTTACGTGAATGCTTCCAATTTCTGGTATTTTCACTTCTTTGTATTTATTTATTTGTTTTTGCCTTTAATTGTGCCTTTGTCTGCTGCATGATCGGGACTTGAACCCGTGACACCTTGTCAGGCATGCATCTCGGATCCAAATATTGTGCGGTTACTGTTTGAAAACATCAGTTTACTACTTTGTAGATGTGTATTATGATTGAACAACATGCATTAAAGGGGAATTCCACCCATTTTCATTTTTTTTTTTTCTGAGAGCGTACAAATGCAACCAAATGAACCCTAACGGGTTCATTTGGTTCCATTTGTACGCTCTCAGAAAAAAGAAGCGTCTAAAGAAATCCATTAACATGGTGAAAATACATCTTGATGATGTCATCAAGATGTTTCACCATGTTAGTGGTTTTCTTCAGACCTACATTTCTTGGGAACACAGAATGGGGGAATTTTTTTATCATGTCCACCCAGCACTTCTAGGGTATACTAATGACATATTAGAATGTTGAAAATGGGTGGAGTTCCCCTTTAACTACTAAAAACCTTGCAGTATACGTTTCAGCCATTTGGAAACTGGTGATCTCAAAGAGGCTCAAGCTCAAAGCCTCGCCCAAAAAAGGGGTAACAATGAATAACAGTGGTGCACATTGTTATTAACAATGGGCATATTCATTTGTGTCCATAATATGAATCTAAAAGTTAAACCAACATGAAATGGTACCGTACATTATAGTGTACAGTTGATTATTGATTTGGCTGTTCATTATTTCCTGCTGCAATGCAAGTCGATATCGCAGGCCTATATGTCATAATTGATATGCGCGTGTGTAGACACTATGCATCGCGTCAGATTAAACAAAAAAAATGCTCTGGAGTAAGAGGGCTCTTGGGTGGCGGCCAGATCAGGTGCCCATCATTTCTAGATCTGCCGATTGTATTGTGGCTCATTGTCAGCTTGATGATCTCCTATTTTCACAACTAGCTCTGCATAATGAGCGCTTGTACATTTACATAGCAATACATGTGCATTTTGATAGCAATATTTAGCACTTCAGCACTCGGGCCCATTTTGAATTCCTGGACTTTTAATTGTAGTTCTACAGTGCAGTACGGATCCTTTCACTTAGATGTTGAGATGAGTATCGTTCCCACCACTGCTAATGAGCCCTTCCGTGCAAGCCTATTGCCTATTAGACAAGTCCTTGTCCAATAGGCACGTTAGAAGAGGAAATCTTGACCAGGAAAGCTTGACCCGCATAGCAACTAGGGATGTCCCGATAATGCATCGGTATCGGAAAAAAGTATCGGATCGGCCTTTTTTGTCATATCAGTTCATATCAGTATCAGCAATACTGTATCGGTACCAGAAAAGTATCAGTATATTTATCATTATCAGACCATTCGGTATTGATAATATACCAGTATAACCAGTGATCTGACACAGGGGTAAGGGGTTGACACTATGGCAGGTAAATAAAATTGTGGAATTTGTGGAATTTGCTTTGGAGTTGTGGAATTTGCTTTGGAGTTGCCCAAGTTCACATTTGAGTGAGGAGTCTGCTATTCTAGTCTGCTATATTATTCTGCTATTTGGTGGACATATATTTTGTATTATTATATATATTATTTTCTGGTATCGGAATTTGGTATCGGTATCGGCTAACACAAAAAATGTGATATCGGTATCAGTATTGAAAAAAGTGGATCGGGACATCCCTAATAGCAACAGCTGCTAAAGTATTTGGATTGGCTTTGGACAGTGACTAAACCCCGCCCCAAAGGGTGGAGTTTTGAGAAGGGCTAATGACAGCCGACTTGATGCATTACCTCCCCGGCTCGGCTCGGTGAAGGCAGGGAACACGTAAGCTAACCTTTGTGGTTTGTGTTTCTGACAGGGGAGGACAGATGAGGCCGTCGCCGCGGTGGGTGGCGACCCTCTTCCTGCTGGGGCTGGCCGCGACAGCACCCCCTGTGGATGGGAGGCCCAACGGCGACGACCAGGGCTTCATGCCGGCCGAGTATCGACCCGTCGTGAGGTTCCGGCACAAGGTAGGCTATCAATTTCAGTCCGTTTAATTTGCCGTCCACAACAAAGGCTCTCTGTAGTGCTGCCATTGATGAGGCTGATTAGAACAGAGTTCTGGAAGGAGACACAGAGAGAGAGGTATATTTTGAGGGTGTCGGCTTATTAAATCTGAATAATAAGGGGGAAAAAAAGAAAATGCTGACTCATCCCCTCCCGTCCAGTGCCCAGGGGGGACGTACATCTTTCAAAGATAATGTCAAATTAATGCTAGCCGAAGCTGGCGAGAGAAGAAGGCAAAAGCTCTGTAGGTGTGAATTAGTTAACACTCATTGCCCCTTAAAACATTAAAAAAGTAGATAATCATTTACTGACTCTGGGATCCAAGGCAAATCCCATGAGCAAGCCGTTAACTTAATTTTCTTCGCTTTTTTCTCGTGACTCCGGAGGACCAGAATATTGGTGATACGATAAATTACAGAGGCCGATGTTGGCAGGGAGAGTGGGGTTTTAAAAGAAAGTTAATGCTGATGGACAGATACATTCTGGGCCTCTCCGTGCACATTGCCACTGGCTATTAAAGAAGAATATCATTAAACATGTGAAAACTTGAAATGGGACATTCTGGAACAATGAGTACTTTTGTGACATTACATTTTGACAACAATGCTATTTTCAAAAAAATGTTTTTTGGTGATTCGGTGATTAGCTGTTTTAAATAAAACTTCATGAAAGGTTTTTTATGTAGAATATATAGATGGAGTATATAGAATGGATTTTTAACCCCTGAGTAGAAGATGTCTCTCTATCTACAACAGAGGAGAAGTTACAAGTGTTACAACTAAAACTTTGAGTTTGGTTATCTCCAAAAGTAAAAATAAGTTTTACTTATTATTGTCATAACTAACAGTCTATCAACTCAGTTTATTTATTCATTTATTTTCATTTCTTATTTTTTCAAAAGAATAAACATCCTACTGAATATTTAGATATATAGTTTGCACGTATATTTCAACAGAGAATATTAAAATATATATATATGGAATGAAATTAGTTTAAGTCTATGCTGGCTCTCTGGGGCTGTAAGTGTTAAAAACAAAAAAACATACTGTGGGATGATGTCTAGAAGCCTACAGAAATAAAAAACCCATAAATTAAGCTGAACCGTTTTTAGCCCATTTCTGAATCGTCCTCCAAACACATACTATGTTTTTAATCCCATGCTGGCATCCTGACAGTGAATTCTTACTGTGAGCCATACACTATGAAAGCCAGGCAGGCAGGAGTGAGTTGAGTGAGTGAGTTGAGTGAGTGAGTAGGTTGAGTGAGTGAGTTGAGTTGAGTGAGTTGAGTGAGTTGAGTGAGTGGAGTGAGTGAGTTGCGCAATCCATGCCCAAATCCAGGCAGAAATATCTGTGCATGTCTGTGAGTGAGTGCGTCACGAACAGTGTTCGCTTTCACTTCCATGCCAGGGTCTTACTGCTTACTTGGTTTAAATGTATTCATCGCGTTAGAAATTATATATCTGAAAACATTAGTAACAGCAAACATAAGTACAGTAAACTGGCAGAGCTGACCGACTGTCTGACAGTTGTAAACACACATGAAATTCCTAATAAAATGCCCCTTCGTTTGCGCTTCATTGAACCTCTAACTGGCCAATTGCCCCCCCCCCCCCCCCCCCATGCCCATGCCTAGATCCGCCCCTGCAACAGTCCTCTTGTCTAGACTAGAGTCGATTGAATTAAACATAAAAATGGATGCCTGGGGAAAGTGTCTGTCTTTGAGCATATAGTCTGCTTCTCGCCCCGAAGCAGCATAACTGCTTGACGGAGTTAGCAGCGCAAATAAGTGACTTTTACAACAAGGCTAATTCAAGAAAACACTATAGGCACTTTAATCGTTCCCTCTGTCAGTCAACTGGGACCTTCCAGCGACAAGCTTGTTAACAGCAGCGGGTTTTCAACTCTTTTTTTTTTTTCATATCGAGGTCCATTATTTTTTTGCGATTTGCCTCTCAGACTAAACCTTTTGTTGGATTATATTTTAAGATTGATGATGTTTGATGTTGCCTGTCATTTACATGACTGTGTCTTCTACTTTTTTCTAAATGTGAACACTTTTGTACTTTAATTAAAGTAATTGAAAATGTAAGCAAAGGGATATTTCACTTTTTAAGAAAAAAAAAAAAACATCGTCTACTCAGGCTCATGTAAACACCCCAGACGTTCGTTACTCATTTCAGTATTTGGATATTTGATTTTTTATTTCAGCTGCCCCGCCCCCTTCCTATACAACTTAAAAGGAACAGAAGATCGCTCCGCAGTAGAAGTAATGGAATGCATAAACAACTACATATTTTGTCCAACTATAGTTTTGTTTTATAGTGCTTTATTTCACCAGTGCTACCAAACAGAAAGGTGCATGTACAGGCTATGAGCTTGTAGGTCTGTCTTTCAATAACTAAAGTAATGGCAATTATGCTAAGTATTTTTAATATTACTAATAATGCTAATAATGCTAATTGGTGCTAGTAATACTAAGTAATGCTATAGTGCTAATGCTACGCATTGTTAATAATGCTAAGTAATGGTAATAATGCTAAGTAATGGTAATAACGCTTAGACACCAAGAGGCGTTCCCGCCAAAAATTGAATAATTATGAAAACAACAAAATACCTTACTTTAGTTAATACCCCCCCCCCCCCCAAAAAAAAAAAGAAAAAAAAAGAAAAGAAAACCCTCCAGACAACTTTCTGTTTAACTATAGATTATCTTTTATAAATAAAGCGGTCTACACCCACACCCACAAATGGAATCAGAAGCTATACTTGCCTAATAAAAATCCTGGAACCAAAAATGGTATGAAGTCGCCCCCATACCATTTTCGCCCTGCCCCCCAATTGGGAAATGTTACATCCGGCCCCTGGCGTCTGTATAATGTATTATAATGTATGTCTTTTGGGAGCAAGGAAAGGAAAACTGCTCATTTGTTTTGTCTCTCAAAATAAGGTCTTTGAGGACTGTTTACTTTACACCGTTCGGGAGAAAAACGTTCCGAGTTTGTCCTTGATCGGATCATCGGGAAGGAAAATCAAAGAATCAGACGACAGAATAAGCATTAAACTACAGATACTGTATAAAGCACTACTCGTTTCTGTCAATTTATACGTACACTTTTTGAAGGTTAAATGTCAATATACGGCAAACCAGTGCAGCGAAGTGGTTCGACTTGCGGCGGGATCGTGAAAAGCACTCGCTGAATGTTTGATGAATGACTATGAACCATTTTGTTTTAACCTTCAGATCCTTTTTTATGGTTGATTGTGTTCCCGCAGTTCAGTGGCACAGGCTGACTAGTGAGAGGAGTGGAGGAGTGGTGCCCCACGCATCATATAATCACTTGGCGTTGGAGTGAAATGATCTAAAAGGGGAAGCCGTTCATCTGTTATGGCTAAAAAGGACAAGCTTTGTGCTAATACACGGCGCTGCACCGGGCAGGCAGCCATGACACGGCAGCATGGCAGCGCTAATGCTTTGTCTCTGAAGGACGTTGCATGACGAGGTTAACGGGTTCGGAGGGAACGCTTCTGGTGTACTCGGCATTAGCATTGAAAGGGAACCCATTTTCAACATTTCAATAAATCATTAATATACCTTTGTGTGGACATGATAAAAAAGTTCCCCCAATTCTGTTTTTCCTAAAAATGGAGGTCTGAAAAAAATCATTAACATGGTGAAAAACATCTGATGACATCATCAAGATGTATTTCACCATGTTAATGATTCTTCTTTCAGAGCTTTTTTTTTTGAAAATGGGTGGAATTCCCCTTTGACATTTGTTTTAGCTAGTGAAAAAAAATAGCATTAGCTTAATTAGTGAACGGTTTGACGTAGACATTAGCTTTAGCTAGTGAAAGCATTAGCAATAGGTTTAGCTAGTTAAATCATTAACATTAGCTTTAGTTATTGAGAGCATTAGCATTATCTATTGAAAACATTAGCGTTTAGCTAGTGAAAGCATTAGCATTGTCTATTGAAAACATTAGCATTAGCCTTTGCCATTGAACGCATTACATTAGCTTTAGCCATTGAAAGCATTACCATTAGCTATTGAAAAATATTAGATCTACAAGCTCGTAGCGCGCGCTATGAGCTTGTAGGTCTGATATGTTTCAGGTCAAAATGGGTTAACAGGATCAGCAGGACCCCTCGTATAAGATTGTTCACGTTTCGCTCGCGCGGAAAAGGGAATTGGGCTGTCACAGGCCGGTGCACGTACGGCCCTGCTCATAATTCGTCCTGGCATTGTTTTGGAAATTAGCTGTGAAATCCTGCTTGATGAGGTCAGGTGCAGTAAACTGATACTGTCTGTCTGAACGCAGTTAAATTACTACTCGACAGCGGTAATGTACTGCAGGTCAGAGAGAGAGAGAGAGAAAGAGAGAGAGAGAGAGAGAGAGAGAGAGAGAGAGAGAGAGAGAGAGAGAGAGAGAGAGAGAGAGAGAGAGAGAGAGAGAGAGAGAGAGAGAGAGAGAGAGAGAGAGAGAGAGAGAGAGAGAGAGAGAGAGAGAGAGAGAGAGAGAGAGAGAGAGAGAGAGAGAGAGAGAGAGAGACAACTTTTATCACGTTACATGCACCCAATTGTGCTTGTAGCATGTGAATGTTGTAGATCTCTTTCCCCTAGTTTGGGTCTTCAGGCAAATGTGGAATTTCTTTTTTTGGGGTCTTGAGATAAAAGGTTTTGGAAATCATTGGTCCATCATGCACTGGTGGCCTCTTGAGAGCCCAATTGACTTTTTGAAATTGAATTTTTAAGTAAAAGTCAAGGGTGGCCCAGGGGTAGTGCTGTCGCCTCACAGCTAGAATGCCATGTGTTCTCACATGTTCTCCCTGTGTCCCTATAGGGTAGGTACCCTCACATGTTCTCCCTGTGTCCCCTATAGGGTAGGTACCCTCACATGTTCTCCCTGTGTCTCCTATGGTAGATACCCTCGCATGTTCTCCCTGTGTCCCCTAGGGTAGGTACCCTCACATGTTCTCCCCGTGTCCCCTAGGGTAGGTACCCTCACATGTTCTCCACGTGTCCCCTAGGGTAGGTACCCTCACATGTTCTCCACGTGTCCCCTAGGGTAGGTACCCTCACACAAAACATGCAGTAATCCTGGTCTCTAGTGATGTGTAGAGGATCACGATAGGTCATTGGCAGTGTGTGATTAAACTTTTTCCCAGCTGGAGATTTGAGACCAACCAGCTCCTACTGGAAGCAAGACTGGCAAAATTGATACACGTCCAGGCACACAGAAACAATTCAGTGCAATTCAAGTGCACAAAAGAAGTATCGTCAATGATAAAAAAAAAAGAAAAGAAAAAAAAAAGAAAAAGAAAAAACAGCTGAAATGCTCTTGGGCCGAAAAAGCTGATTTATTTTTTCTGCTTATTTTGAAAATGGCTGTCAAATAATGGCTCATTAACTCCAATGTAATGTTTTTTTTTTCCTTTCCAAGTGGCTGTAAGACGGATCATGAAGGGTCTAGACCCTGGGAGGCCTAACTTGTCCAATCGCATCTTTGGCTGGGGAAGCGTTGAAAATGGGTTGCAAAATCGTGAAATACACTTGTTTAAATTTAGTTTAAATAGGTCAAAATGTAAAATAAACGTGGAAAAAACATTGCGGAGATATACTTGACCTATTGGCATCTGGAGAAAGACTTTGTCGGTGATATTAGGCGGCTTTTGAGATTAGCTTCCAGACGGAAAGACCTCAGTCACACACACACTCACACATGCACGCTCACGCAGACCTTAAAGTACTCTCTCTCTCTCTGTCTTACTTTCGTCATGCTGCTGCTTTCAACAGTATTGCGTTGCTGAAGGGAGATGAGCTAATGCCACTCAGGGGCGGATCTAGGCATGGGCATGGGGGGGCAATGCCCCCCTAAATACGCAGTCTGCCCCCCCAAAACACGATTGCCATGCAAAACAACCCAAGATATTTCAAATTAAAGTGCTTATATTTAAAATGATTTGAAACACTACTACTGCTACTAACTACAATTTTGGCACCACTAAACCAACAGCATTTCATCATTGAAAACAGAAAACTCTCTGAGTCAGACCTTTAGCTTTATGCATGCTGCGTGTCTGTTGCAACTTCAACAACAACTGATGTTATTATTGATGCTTTACTTGACCCTAATAAAAGGCCTGTAACCGAAAATGCCCGTGGCGCGAAGCGACACGGGCGATGAAGCCGCCCCCATACCATTTTCTCTTGCCCCTCCAACATGTTCTCTTGCCCCCCAAATGGGACAAGTTATATTCGCCCCTGATGCCAATTTACTTTGACCTACAATGTGCGATGCACTGCAACCTATTGTTATTTCAGTCAGACCTACAAAGACATCTGGTGTCAGAGTTGCAACCTGGAAACGTAAAAAAAAAAATATCTTGTGTGTGTCCTCCTTATCAGGACTATAAGGATTTGTAAAGTGGGTGTATCTTCTAACTAAAAGGATTCTGGTGTTGTACTCAACCTTTTTTTTGCGGGTGGGTGGTGCTAGCTCTAATATAAGATGCTACATGTCGGAAGCTGGTGGTACCCCTGCTAAATAACGCCTGGCCAACCTTCCACTTGCCCCAAACTCTTCTGCCTCCTGGCTCCAAAACTATGGAATGCACTTTCCATGACAACCAGAACCACAGACTTACTCTCTATCTTCCACTGCAGTCTGAAAACACACTTCAGTCCATAGCACTTATGGGCTCATAGCATAGTAAATAGACTTGCATGGCAGTTAACCTATATTGGATAGCAATAGTATTGCCATGTTTTTAGTGCTTAAATTGTAAAGTAAATTGAAAATTCTGCTTAAAGGTAGGGGAAGTGATTTGAAATTCATGGTGTAGTACCAGCCTGGTGCACTAGGGGCCCCCAACAGTAGCTACACTATGTGAACCTGCTGCTGGCTCCTGATTGGAGGAGAATTGTGGCGACCTGGGGAACTTTTATTAGGTCCTCTGCTAACGTGGGGGAGGGGGAAACTCCATATGTGGTTTCCACACCTTATATAATAGAGCATTTTAACAGACAAAAAAATATTTTTTGGGTGATATCTGACAAAAGTGAAACCACTTCCCCTACCTTTAAATTGTAACTTGGAAATCAGACTAATCTGTGCATGTATTGCAATGTTTTTACTTAATGTAAATCGCTCTGGATTAACCCACCCGCTGCTGCAAGAAAGGGGGACAGTAAGTGTCACTGCCAGAAATACCTGACTTTTAGACAATTATGAAAAATCTATGGTGGGCCGTTCGAGACACGGAATACCTTAAAAAATCCTCCATCTCTTTGCTTTCATGGAAAAAAAATAAGTGAGTTGATAACATGTTCTGTTTTGTAGATATTAGCAATTGAATACAGTGCGTTATAATGGCAGATGATGCAGCAGGCCAGAGGCCATTTTCAATAACTCAATTCAAAGTTTTATTTAGCATTTAACATTAGGTAATATTACTGCTACACATCCATGCCATATATCAAATTAAACCTCATGATGCCTGCTTGAATCTAAAAAAATAAATAATAAAATAGCATCTACCGTTATGTAAATATCAGCCTTGGAAAGCAGCATTGTTACTCAATAGTGACTGAATTATGTGACATCAATCTGTTTTTGATCACTGATAACTCCAAAATGGTACATGCTAGAAACTCGCTTTTTCTTTTGTATTCAAGAGGACATCATAACCTTTCATTAGAGATATGGCATGTTCATGTAGTCCCCACAGATGATGTTCTGTGGCTGCATTTTCTTGCAGAAATCAGTTTATGATATAGCACAGTTAGGGAAATATACCACACTCACATCCACATCACACACTGTGATGTACTGTACTAAACTTGAACGGCACCATACCAAAATGTACTATACAATACCCATAACCATATAAATACATCAAAATAATATAAATAAAATCATGCCAACCTCAAACATTTTTTTTTTCATTTACTTCCACAACACATCACAACGAGCTTGAAGAACTGCCATGTTCAATGCCTGATGGATTTGAACTATTTCATGTGTAAAGTAGTATTATTTTGAGACCTGGTTACTTATTTCTCTCCGACAACCTGGCAACACTGTAGGAAGAGAGAGAGGGGGAGAGAGAGAGAGAGAGAGAGAGAGAGAGAGAGAGAGAGCATGTGTTGCATGTAGTTGAGTCTACAGGGTTCTCATGGCAGGAGAGCCACATGTGTCAGCTACGGGTTTCCATAGCAACCACACAACAAACAGAGAGACGAGAGAGTGTAGTAGAGGGAGCCTTATGGATCTGTACACTGAAGGGGCTTGGATTTATTGACTTTTGGATCTAATAGCGATCTTTTCCCTGATCTTTGGTGGTTGACCTGTTATTTGGAGACAAGGTAAGGTTTAAAAAAAGCCTTGGTTGCTGTTTTTTTTTTTTTTTTTTTTTTTTTTTGTAATGGCACTGATTGTTTGAGCTAGTTAGATCCAGCTAAATGATGGATCCTTTGTAACCAAACGGACCCTTATGGGTCTGTAACTCTTGAGATCAGAAAAATGAAACCAAATGGACCTCATGCTCTCAGGGACCACTGGTGGTCCCCGGACTACTGGGTGTGTGTGTGTGTGTGTGTGTGTGTGTGTGTGTGTGTGTGTGTGTGTGGTGTGTGTGTGTGTGTGTGTGTGTGTGTGTGTGTGTGTGTGTGTGTGTGTGTGTGTGTGTGTGTGTGCGCAGCCGTCTGCTCTCTCTCTCTCTCTCTCTCTGCTGCTGCTGCCATGCGTGGGCACAGCAAGTTATATTCAGTTGATTTTTAGATACAATTGGCTACTCTGTCTGTGCATGGTGTGCTGTGATCGTCTGCTGTGGTGTTGTCCTTTGATGTAGACGTTTGATATCCACAGGGTGGATGCACAAGGGTTTAATCTAATGTATAATGGGGGAAATGGTTATCGTCGTGATTGGGCTGATCGTCGTGATTGGCGGGGGGGACGGACAGAGAAGATCACGAGTCCACGTGGACAGCAGGGGGTGGGTTAAGAGTGTCTGCTAAATGCCTAAATTGTAAATTGTACTCTTGATTCCAAGTAATAAGTATATGTGCTTTTTAAAGCAATATAACTTGTAAATCAATTGTGGAGGTACTTGACATGTTGGCAAGTATAGCCTATGTGTCACGAGAAAAGGAATTTGACGCTATTAGGCGGCTTTCGAGATTAGCAGTTCCAGACGGACATACAGTGTGTCAGACATTTTAATATCTCTGTGGCCCTAGTGTGCTCTGTGCGTGTGTGTGTGTGTGTGTGTGCATGCACGGGTGAGTGAGTCTCTCTCTCTCTCTCTCTCTCTCTCTCTCTCTCTCTCTCTCTCTCTCTCTCTCTCTCTCTCTCTCTCTCTCTCTCTCTCTCTCTCTCTCTCTCTCTCTCTCTCTCTCTCTCTCTCTCTGGGCAACAAAAATCATACGGGGAAAAAAAAAAACTGCAATGTGATTTTGTGTTTCATTGACGTCAATGTGACAGAAATCCAGCTGGGTGATGTTTGTCCCTGATGGCCTGCCTGGACACATGGCACATCTAGATTAACTACACAGAGAGAGGGAGCGAGAGCAGGGGCGGATCTAGGCATGGGCATGGGGGGGCAATGCCCCCCTAAATACCCAGTCTGCCCCTCCCCCTCCCCAAACACGATGCCATGCAAAACAACCCAAGATATTTCAAATGAAAGTGCTTATATTTAAAATGATTTGAAACTACTACTACTGCTACTAACTAACTACAGCTGTGTCACCACTTAAACCAACAGCATTTCATCATTGAAAACAGAAAACTCTCTGAGTCGGACCTTCAGCTTTATGCATGCTGCGTGTCTGTTGCAACTTCAACAACAACTGATGTTATTATTGATGCTTTACTTGACTAATAAAAGTCCTGTAACCGAAAATGGTATGGGTGCGACTTCATCGCCCGTGGCGCTTCGCGCCACGGTCGATGAAGCCGCCCCCATACCATTTTGTCTTGCCCCTCCAACATGTTCTCTTGCCCCCCCCCTCCAAATGGGACATGTTACATTCGCCCCTGAGCGAGAGAGAGGGGGTGGGTGGGTGGAGGGTGTTTGAACAGAAGGGAAGCGTGTTAATCCAGCCAGCTACATGGGTGGGCCGCATGCGCCCCCCACGTCAATATCAGAATACTCATATATTATTCATGATTTCAGCTCTTAGAAGTTCTTGAAGACGGCACATGAGTCTTCAAGAACTCATACTACTGCATGCTTGGAATTTGAACAGCTGTTATCGGGGTGGCGTTGCCCTGATGTAAACTCACAAACTTGTGGTCCTAAGCAGTGGCGGACTGGGCCAAAAAAAATCGGCCTGGACATTTTTAGCGTGATTTGGCCTATAGACCGGCCCACCACAATTCTACCTGGTTTAGTTGGTTAACCAGATGTAACTCTTTGAGAGTGTAAACATGAAACCAAATGGACCCGCATGTTAACACTCTCAAGAGTTAAAATATTCATCTAAATTGGCCCAAGTCTAGTTAGAAAATGTAGAAGATTAATGGTCATTTTGATCTGCATGCTTGGCTGTTTTGTTTCCCAAATCCATCCTGTGTGGGAATTGCATGTGGACCAAAAAGCAAAATAAATCTTTAGTTTTGGGGTCTGTTGGGGCTAGGATGTCATCAAATGGTGGTGCTCCGTGGCTCAAAATTCGGAATAAATAGTGGGCCCTGGGATCAAAAAGGTTGAAAACCAGTGCTTTTAATCATGCCGTGATACCACCGGCCCCTACGGGTCGTGGCCCACCGGGAGACCTCCCTGTACGCCCAATGGTCAATCCGACCCTGGTCCTAAGGCAAGAGCTGTACCATTTGATGAGCTATCTGGACACAACCGACATTCAGTGTTTCTGGATACGTGCTGCCAGGCATGGATCCCATCAACCAGCTATGTCTGTGTGTAGCGGCGTCCTGGCGTGTGTTCTAGCATCGGGTTAGTCATTTTAGGATTGTGAAACTTAACTGAGCAGACCAGAGCCATAAGGGTTGCACATTTTGGTACAGAAACAAGCGCAACACATTTACTTTTGCACACTGAGCTACACAACCACACGTGGGTGTGATCCTTTTCTTTTTTTTTTTTTTTTTTTCATCAAAAGTGTGTATATCCTGGTGTATATCCTGGTGAGAGCGTACGAATGCAACCAAATGAACCCTAACGGGTTCATTTGGTTCCATTCGTACGCTCTCAGAAAAAAGAAGCATCTTAAGAAATCCATTAACATGGTGAAAATACAGCTTAATGATGTCATCAAGATGTTTCACCATGTAGTGGTTTTCTTCAGACCTCCATTTCTTGGGAACACAGAATGGGAGAACTTTTTTATCATGTCCACCCAGCACCTCTAGGGTATACTAATGACATATTAGAATGTTGAAAATGGGTGGACTTCCCCTTTAACAGAAGGGGTAAGAAATGTGAGTAGTATTCTTTCTTCTTTTCCACACCAATGCGTTCTACAGAGCCAGATGTAGGAGAGCATTGCACAGTTGGGTGCTTCTCACTCTCTCTGTCTGCTCCCTGGAGATGTTGAGCAGTGGTGGAGACTCATGGCCTGCCAGAGTGGCTGCAGACCCTGGGGAAATCACTCTCCACCAAGTATATGAAGTGTGAACCTCACTGTCGTCCACGCGCCGCGTCAGCAGAGCCTCCCTACATGCAGTACTAGGCAGGCTCGCGTCGGTACAAATCATAATACAGTAATATGCTCATACTAGCCCCCCACCCCCCCTTGGACTCATAGGTTGAGATTTTCACCATGGATTGAATGTGATATATGCAGTAGAATCAGGGACGGATGTAATATTTCCCAATTGGGAGGGGGCAGGATTTTCATACCAATGCTTGTGGAGACATGTATAGGTGAGGACGTATCGTTTCCCACTCATCCACAGTGCAATAAGAACTATAAGGACAAACAATAAAGCAACAAGTAACATTAGTGCAACAGAGTAATGCAGTAACGTGCTAGATAAAACTATAACACAACCTAATTAGGAAGTAAAAGGTATTATGAAACTATAATAAGACCCAGGGGTGGATGTAACATTTTCCAATTGGGGGGGCAGGAGAAAATGCTATCCTGAAATGAAAATGAAAATGCTTCATCCGCCCCCATACCACACCCATACCATTTTTGTTTACAGGACTTTTATTAGGCAAATAAGCACAAATAATAACATCAGTTGTTGTTGAAGTTGCAACAGACACGCAGCATGCATAAAGCTAAAGGTCTGACTCAGAGAGTTTTCTGTTTTCAATGATGAAATGCTGTTGGTTTAGTGGTGACACAACTGTAGTTAGTTAGTAGCAGTAGTAGTGTTTCACATCATTTTTTTAAATATAGGCACTTTAATTTGAAATATCTTGGGTTGTTTTGCATGGCATCGTGTTTGGTGGGGCAGACTGGGCATTTAGGGGGGCATTGCCCCCCATGCGCATGCCTAAATCCGCCCCTGACAAGACCTAATTATGAAGTGAAAGGGAGAGATGACAGCAGTTGGGCGCCTGCATACTACAGGGCCTTTCCTTCTGCAAAGTATCACAAAACGCAAGTAAATTTACCCAGGCTCGTGAAAAACACAACAATCACATGGGCATACAGGGGTAACAAACCCACCCTCTGAGCGTCATGAAGGTACCCAATCACCCACCCACCAACATTACGAAGGTCACATGTTCTGTAGGTTTCAGCCACAGCTGTATATGTGGACAAAGCCTCCCCCCTTGTTCTCCCCGAATGTGTTCCTCTGCTTTCTCTCTCTATTACCTACCTGCTTCAATCGTAATCCTTTTCTGTTCATTTCCTATTCTTTTGACTCCATTATTGAATCCTTCCTTCCTTCGTTCTCCTCCTGCTTGTCGCACTGTGGAGTGTTGTGTGTTTTCTTTTTTCTTTTTTCCCCCTCTTTATTTGTAACTCTTGAGCTATCAAAAACAATTGTCCTGCTCCAAACTTCTGGACTTCCGTGTGAGCACCGCTGAGGTAGTTGGTAATATCAGTGCATGCGGAGGGCTGGAACAGAGCAGTGGCATGACATCATGTTGTAGTTTTCGGTGGTCACCAAAAATCAATCTCTGACAAGGCCTTTAGTCGACAAAGACAACTCCGTCAGCAGCAACAGGAAAGGAGTAGGGTGTTAACCCACTGTTAACACCGTTAAACTGTTTGAAATGGCGTGTCAAACAGCCACTGATTGAAACCCAGATGAGCATCGCTAACAGAACGTGTAAATGTGCCTCTACTGTATATTCGAAGGCCGTACAGGGGCAGCTATTCTCAGCAAGCTGCCAGGGAGCAGCGCGGTTCCTTCTTATTGACGGTGGACCTGTTGCATAATGCATCACTACACACTGCCCTACTGAAACGGGCCTAGAAAAGACTGAATTCTCAATCAAAGGACAAAAAAAAAGAAAGAGAGAGAGAGGCATAAGCAGCCATAAGGCAGGCTTTGCGGTTCAGGAATCAATTATGTATGGCCTTTCTTTCATATTCCACACTTTTTTTAGTGAGCGGTGGTGGAAAGAAAGCAAGTACAGTACATTCACTTGAGTACCTCGACGCGAGTTCAGTTTTGAGGTGTTTGTACCATGAGAATTTCCAATAGTCTTTCCAATATTCCAATACTCCACTATACCATCTCTCAGTGGTCAAATGTTGCATATTTTGCTGTGCTGCAATTAAGGTATTCTAATACTAACATTAGTGACACAGTTAGTACATACAGTACATACAGTAGATTAACCCAGCCCGGTATACAAATTTGAAAATCCATAATCATAATAATGTGAGGCACTGGGATCACGTCATCGTTGTGAGTGTGTATCAGTGGCTTTTAAAAAAAAGCTGTGCTGTCTCTTTTAGCAATGGAATAATCATTGGCTTTTAAAAAAGCCGTGCTGGCTCCTAAAAGAACCGGTGAGGTGGTGGCTTTGGTGCTGCTTTCTCTAGCACTGCTAGAGAAACCTTCCGCCGGCGACAATGCTGCTCGACTAGCAGCCGGCGCCGGCAAGTCGTTATACCCTGCAGGTATAACAATAGCCAGCTGATTAGCATTTCAATATGTGATGGCAAGGTGACTTGGTCAACGCCCAGCCGACCATCGATACTTCTCCGCCCCCGAAACTGGCTCTCCCAGAGCCAGCATTTCACACTTGGCCATTGTGGCACAAACTCACAGGGATTTCACAGGGGCTGCGCCCACAGCCTCTGTGAAATCCTACTGAAATTCTCATGTAGGCTGCAGCCTTGCAGCCCCCACAGATTTTGGTGGGCCATGGGATGAAAAAGGTTGAAAACCCCCGTTCTACGGCACCCTATGGGTACTGTACTTTTGCTTGAGCGAAACCATGGAGTGAACTATACCACTGTGAGGGTGCCAGACTGTATGGCACTCTTGATAATGGAACAGTACTGCTGTTCTGGCGCGGCGACAGCAGGGGCAGATGTAACATTTTCCAAGGAGAAAATGGTATGGGTGCGGCCTCATCGCCCGTGGCACGAACCGCGCCACGGGCGATGAAGCCGCACCCATATCATTTTCGGTTACAGGACTTTTATTAAGCAAGTAAAGCATCAATAATAACATCAGTTGTTGTTGAAGTTGCAACAGACACGCAGCATGCATAAAGCTAAAGGTCTGACTCAGAGAGTTTTCTGTTTTCAATGATGAAATGCTGTTGGTTTAGTGGTGCCACAACTGTAGTTAGTTAGTAGCAGTAGTAGTGTTTCAAATCATTTTAAATATTGGCACTTTAATTTGAAATATCTTGGGTTGTTTTGCATGCCATCATGTTTGGTGGGACAGACTAGGCATTTAGGGGGCATTGCCCCCCCATGCCCATGCCTAGATCTGCCCCTGAGCGGCAGTCTGAATCCAGATGATATAGAGAGGTGTCGGTACATGGCGAGCTTGAGATAGTAGGTGTAATAGGAGTGTAATAGGCATGGGCTGTACCGTACATTTCTCCTTTACGCTTCTCCTGACCTTTTTTTAAAGGCACATAGTTCTTTAAAGTCTGTGTCCTGTCAAGCACCAATCATATATATGTGCACTATGCTTCGGTCGAGAGCCTGAATTTTGTATGAAATAATAAATGGATAATAAATGGCCCTCTGTGCATGGCAGCTCTCAGTATGCGTGTGCATGTGTGTGCTTTTGTGCGTAAATTACTACCGATTGGAACCAGGATTTTAAACCAAGGACAGGAATGCCTTTTTTGGTGTTTTAATGTTTATGTAGAATATAGCAACAGAATTGTTTTCCTAATATTGTAATAAATATTTGAAGTCCTTTTTTTTTTCTTAGGAAAGGACAGGACAGGAAAGGTGACATAAAACAAGTATCTAGTGCATCTAATAGAGTTGCATGACTGCTGGTGCTGTACAGTAGTGGGTTTTCAACCATTTTCATACCAGGGCCCACTATTTATTCTGCATTCTAGCCACGGTCCACCATTTGATGTTGAATTTAGTCTCTCGGACCGAAAACAAAGTTTTTTTTTTTTTTTTCAAAGTTTGTGCCCACACTTTAGGAGATATAACTGGCAAAACGTTGTCGAAAATAATAATTCTTCTATATTTTCTGATTTGAATTCTTGAAAATGAAGTATTTCATTCAAATGAAATGAAAATGCAGTATTTAACTCTTGAGAGCGTAAAATGAAACCAAATGGAAGCGGGTTACAAGCGTTACAGATCTCTATTTGGGTCTATTTGGTTATCACCAACATTTATAGCTGGGGACCACCGGGAATCTACACACGGCTTTCCCCAAGACATGGAAATGGATTTTGGAGAAAGAGAGAGAAAGAAGAAAATGAACTTATATTTTAAACCAGTGGTTTTCAACCGGTGGGCTGGGGACCACCAGTGGTCCTTTAGAGGATTCCAAATGGTCCCCCGCTGAATGGAAAGTTGGTTAACCAGATGTAACTCTTTGAGTGCGTAAAAATGAAACCACTGGACCCGCAAGGGGTACATTTGGTTTCATTTTACACACTCAAGAGTTAAAATATTCATCATGTGAATTAGCCCTCTACACAGTCTACACAACTAGATAATGTAGAAGATTAATGGTCATTTTGGTCTGTATGTTTGCCTGTTTTGTTTCTGAAATCCATACTGGTATGGTGGACAAAAAAACAAAGAAATCTTTAGTTCTGTGTGGTGTTAAAATGCCATCAAATGGTGGTCTGTTGGCTGAAATGCTGATTAAATAGAGGGCCCTGGTATGAAAAATGTTGAAAACCATTGTTTTAAATGGAGAATTTGGAGGCGATCGACGAATGATCCTCTATATTTTACCCATGTAGTGTAAAGTGGGTGAGTGGGTGAAATTATACCCTTTGTACACGACATGCTCCACAGATACTTACATAATGGGAACAATAGGTGCTAATTAAACATTATGAAAAATCTCAGAAACTTGAAACCTAATTTATTCAAGTAATTGTAGGCTTCAGCAGGTTGAGACTGAAGGGTGGAACGGTGGCGAGATGTTTGTCGAGTATAACCCATTTTTTACTTGAAAAAATATCTTATTAAATCCATGTTTTCTGTAAGAAAAAATACACATGTTTCTATGTCAGTGTGGTCCTCAATATTTTATGCCAAGGACCCCCAGAGCCATCTATTTTATGCCAAGGACCCCCAGAGCCATCTCTCTTCATAGGGCCACCTACCGACCCCCATCTGAAATGACGTAGTTACATCGATCAGAAGCAAAACATTTGAGTAAAAAAGACATTTCGCTGGGACAGAATATTTGAAAAGACTTGTGCAGCATTTTCACATTTTTAAACCATTCTGTACTTTACTTGGGTGTGTTAACTTTTATTGAAAAATAGCAGGCGTTCGCGGCTCATAGCGCGCCACAGAGTGGCGCGCTATGAGCCGCGAACGCCTGCTATTTTTGTGGGAGAATGTGAGAATACAGCACGAATCTTAATGCTCTTTCCGCGGGAATGTTTTGAAGAACCTAAATGTACTGATAGATGCAACTTTAGTGTGCGCCAACACCGCGTTTGTAAACAGATTGCTTTAAAAAACAGAATCTACACAATCTATCGTAACGAAACTGCTGGAGACCGCTGCGTTGCGATTGGCTGAAACGCTGCCCTCACCCCACACAAGCCCCTCCCCTCTCACATTGGCACCGCCTTCCCTGAGCTTTTGTTTTCATCATTTGTAGACAAAAACAACAACAACAAGCCTTTGTTTTGAAAAATGTAGCAGCCTCCATATTTGGTATGCCCGCCCAAATGAATATAACAGTCTTTTAAAAATAAATGAAAGCTGTAAATGAAATTCCACGGCCCTCCCACGTATTCGGAGGACAATATCAGTCACCAGAAAAAAAATTTGTTGTTTTCGATTAATCTGTCATGGTTAAAATGGAGTTTTAAGTTATAATGGGTTTGTATAGGAAGGAGGTGGGTACACTAAAATGAACATCAAATATCTAAATACTGAATGGAGTAATTTATAATCCGCCTGGTGTGTTCACAAGACACAGAGTAGACCAGAAAATGACCAAAAGTTTTTTTTTTTTTTTTTTCTGAAAGTGGAATATCCCTTTAATGTTCAGCTGAATTAAAACGTGTTTGTGTGGTTTTGTTCTTTTCATAGCGATCATAGCTTTGTTTAATTCCAATTTGTCTGTTTGTTTTTGTTTCTGCAGGATGGCGTCCCGGAGGGCGAGAGAGCAACGGGTATGTTTTGGCAATCTTTCTTTTCTCGTCTTTTCGTTTGCACGAACGGGGCTTAAGCCCGGCTGTTTGCTCTGTGGAGCCGAATTATCCGGCGTCACATGCAGCATGCAACGCTGCTGGGATGTTAACACCATCCACTTGTTGGTTACCACTCATGGCCTGGGTCCAGGGATCATAACAGAGAAGATGAAATCACACACGGGGTCCAAGCAAATATGAAGTGTTTTATGAACAAATTGAGGAAAATAATGAGTTAAGTTCAGGGGCGGGTGTAACATTTGCCAACATTGCCAGGGGGGGGGGGGGGGGTGGTATGGGGGGCGGCTCCATCGCCCCTCATACATTCATTGATGAAGCCGCACCATTTTAGGTTACAGGACTTTTATTAGGCAAGTAAAGCATCAATAATAACATCAAATGTCTGCAACAGACATGCATAAAGCTAATGATCTGACTCAGAGAGTTTTCTGCACTTCTGCTTTACTTAATATATTACTCACTATAAATCTCTTTGCACATGGCAGTTTAAGCATCAAGTCTTCTCAACGGCTCCCCTTGGCGGAAGTACAAGGGCTGTGACGCGATCGCCGACGTGTCTATGCAGCTTGATTTTTTCCCCCCACTCCAGCTCTTTTTTTTCCCATTCCAAACCCCCTGCTGGTTTGCATTGCAGTGTTTTCATTGGCTTCTGAGCATTGGGGGCGGGGTTTTCCCCGGGTTTGCCGGGAAGTGTCTAATGTCTATGTAGCGTGTGTCAAACAGATATTGTAGACACTACATTAAAGTGTAGGTTCCGCCGTAGTAGGAATGGCTGCTACGGCCAAGCAGGTTTATATATCGAGCAAGGATCAACTTCCTATTGCTGTAGCAGATGATGAGGCCGTCGTATGCTTAAAGTCCCTATATAATTCGTCATGAAATTGTTTATCGGCTTTCCATGAATTGGACCAATACATTTAACTCCTGTGTTAACTGTCCATAGCTGAGTAGGATGAGGTAGGTCTACGGCAGTCGTGTTTTTATTATCATCATCGATACCGCATAATAGCGCATCGTTTGTTACCCAGCGGCAGGCGTGGAAATTAGGGGTGGGCAAAAATCGATATGCCAATTTATTGCAATGCTTAATGCCATGATATCAATATCAAATTGCCAGGTTCGAAATCGTTTTTTTTTTTTAAATTTATATATTCATGTTGATGTCAGAAAAACATGAGTGACCTCATCAGACTACATTGATGTGTACGATTGAACTTGTTGTTATCTATATTCTTTAAAATGTTCTAGTTGATCTTGTCATGATCCATATTGTTTAGAATTATTTTAAATGGGAATTCCACCCATTTTCAACATTTTACTGTACCTTAGAGATGTATTAGGACATTTGGTTCCATTTGTACGCTCTCAGAAAAAAATCTTGAAAATGGGTGGAATTCCCCTTTAAAATGTTCCAGTATAATAAAAGCACAGTCATTTGTGGCAAAAATGTGATACATCGAATCGAATCACAGCATAATTAAGAATCACAATATAAATCGATTCATAAGACTAAATGTCAATTTTGCATGGTATTGTGAGGTAAGTGAATCGTCCCACCCCTAGTGAAAATGAGTCACTTCTGAACGAATATGAGAGCATGATGTTACAGTATTATTGGACATCGGATCCTGGCCTGAAAACGGAACCATCCCTACGCAGTTCTATCTTAGTATCTACCCATTAGGCTGCTCCTTTGTGACGGAGGTGTCATGGCCCCACGATCTCGTGCATTACCGCAGCCGTAGAAAGCCCGAGTTTCATTTCAAGTGTCTTCATCAGCGCATCAATATGTCGTGGAAAATGAGAATCTTCAATGCTGTATCGACCAAAATGCCGGAGGGTGGGGTGGAGTGTCGGAGAAAAATATAGCGGCAGAAAAAAAGCAGCACAATAAAATGTCGACTTGAAAAAAGAAAAAAAGACACAGAGCTGGAAAGAGCTTTGAATAGAGACCTCCAATCATTCCATTCACACACAGATTTAATGCGTGCATCCAGGGGCGGATGTAACTTTTCCCAATTGGGGGGGGCAGGAGAAAATGGTATGGGGGACGGCTTCATTTCATCCATTTTCTGTTACATGACTCTTATTAGGCAAGTCAAGCATCAATAATAACATCAGTTGTTGTTGAAGTTGCAACAGACACGCAGCATGCATAAAGCTAAAGGTCTGACTCAACTGTAGTTAGTTAGTAGCAGTAGTAGTGTTTCAAATCAATCGTTTGTTGCTTTGCATGCCATTTGCATGCCATGTCACATGTGTTTGGTGGGGCGGACTGGGCATTTAGGGGAGCATTGCCCCCCCATGCCGATGCTTAGATCCGCCCCTGGCGAGAGTGAGAGAGACGCCAGCATTCCTTTGGCAGGATCTCCCGGCAGCATAAACCTTCATTTGCCGTTTCGCTTTCTATGCCGTTGGCAATTCATATTTGTTCAAAGCATTTTTTATGTGCTCATGAAAAAAAGAAAGCTCCATATAACCTGTGTGGTTTATGAGTTGGAATGCAATAACGCTGTAGCAATTACCTCTGCTTATTACTTATTGGCTGTATTACATATGCCATGTTATTGGAAGGATAATAATTGCTGGGACGCAGATAATGGATGATATAACAGGTCTAATTTACATTGCATATAGCACTAGTAGGGTGGCCAGATCCAAGCTGTTCATTTGAGGGGCAGATGTACTGGCTTTTGTGAAACAAGTCGGAGGTACTGTAATGTTATCGGACGAAACGATCTACAAGCTCAAAGTGCATCGCAACACGACACATTTTGATTTGGGGCTATAGCGCCTCTCAAATCAAACTGTCCGTTTTATGAGTTTTGTAGGTCTGACGTCGTTCGGTTCAAGGAGAACTCGGTGTGTTGACACTCACACTTTCATTTTTGGTTCAACCATAAACTGTTCACCATTTCCCCCCACCACTGCTGAACCGAAAGTTTATCAACACACTACTGACATGGAGAATATATTGCAAAAAAAAAATAATAATAATAATTATAAATAATAATAATAATTTTGGAGCGATAGAAATGGGTGAATTTTAACATCATCCCATAGCCACATTGTAAGCTTACGGTGGTGTAGGGCAGAGGTTTTCAACCGGTGGTCCGGGGACCACCAGTGGTCCTTGAGAGGGTTCCAGGTGGTCCTCAGCTAAGTTGGTTAACCAGATGTAACTCTTGAGAGTGTGAAAATGAAACTAGAGAATGTAGAAGATTAATGCTCATTTTGGTCTGTATGTTTTGCCTGTTTTTGTTTCCCAAATCCAGCCTGGAATTGTGGACAAAAGCAAAAGAAATCTTTAGTTTTGGGTTCCGTTGGACTAAAATGTTATCAAACGGTGGTCCATGGCTGAAATGTTGAATAAATGGTGGGCCCTGGTATCAAAAAGGTTGAAAACCCCTGGTGTAGGGGAAACAGCCATAACTTTTTTTTTTTTTTTTTTTTTTTTTTCCTAAAAGAACAACTGGATTATTATTTTTTTTAAATCAACTGCAAAACGAAGGTAAAAAAAAAAGCTTTCTGGGGTGGAATTCTTGAAGCACCGGGCGACGTTGAACTACACTTGCCAACAGTAGTGCCAATATACAACTGCTAGTGGTGGACACAGCGATGGTGAATGTTCCTGCGCAGCAGGGGTCGGATGTAACATGTCCCATTTGGGGGGGGCAAGAGAACATGTTGGAGGGGCAAGAGAAAATGGTATGGGGACGGCTTCATCGCCCGTGTCGCTTCGCGCCACGGGCGATGAAGCCGCACCCATACCATTTTCAGTTACAGGACTTTTATTAGTCAATTAAAGCATCAATAATAACATCATAATGCATGCATAAAGCTAAAGGTCTGACTCAGAGAGTTTTCTGTTTTCAATGATGAAATGCTGTTGGTTTAGTGGTGCCACAACTGTAGTTAGTTAGTTTGCATGGCATCGTGTTTGGGGGGGCAGACTGGGTATTTAGGGGGGCACTGCCCCCCCATGCCTAGATCCGCCCCTGCTGCGCAGCAACATTAGTGCTGATGGCTTTCCCCACCCAACAAGGTGGTGGTAGGGTGCTGAGGCAGCAGATTTTCCTCATCTCTCTCTCTCTCTAGCCTGACAGATAGATGCATCTA
This sequence comes from Benthosema pterotum, assembly GCA_039105355.1. Lineage (NCBI taxonomy): Eukaryota > Metazoa > Chordata > Actinopteri > Myctophiformes > Myctophidae > Benthosema > Benthosema pterotum. Next base: position 5,571,512 of record CM076984.1, read on the forward strand.
CGCCGCCTGGCTCCTCTGATCCGCCCCCGCCCCCAGTCCCCCCCCCGTTTCTCAGATAAAGCCCGGTGTCAGGTGAAAAGGTGCAGGCCCCCGCCCGCAGCCCAAACCCGTCGACCGCTAAGTGTTTGAGAGGGATGCTAAGTGGATGTCTCCCTGTCTTTGGTGCACATGTGGAAGGTCGGTGCTGAAACCGTAGAGCAGGTATTATCATAGAGGGCGTTCCGCAGCTGTCTGCCGTGATTCACTTTAATGTGGCGTGTGCATAAGCCGAGTAGAGCGAGGAGAGAGAGAGAGAGAGGAGCAATCTCACTCTGGCCACTTTTCAGCAAACTCATTGCCCAAGCCAGGATATTAATGAGACGAGGAGCAAAACTGCAGGGAGAAAACATAAATAATTCAAGCCCCTTTTCCTTGCATCGGAAGCCCTTCCTGAATATTTATTTTACCTTTTGCTTTTTTGAGATATGTCCAACTTCGAGATGCGGACTGTCTTACTGTAATTTCCTTTATAGCGAAGCGTCCAAACAAATTTGGTTTGTCGCTGACATGACAATATCGCGAGGCGAGTTGGTTTCCAGTCTCGATGAAAGGAGGTCTCTTTGGGTTGGTAGTTGTCAGTGGTGAAGCCGGAACAGGGGCGGATGTACATTTCCCAATTGGGGGGGGCAGGAGATAATGGTATGGCATACCATTTTCAGTTACGGGACTTTTATTAGGCAAGTAAAGCATCAATAATAACATCGGTTGTTGTTGAAGTTGCAACAGACACGCAGCATGCATAAAGCTAAAGGTCTGACTCAAGAGAGTTTTCTGTTTTCAATGATGAAATGCTGTTGGTTTAGTGGTGCCACAATTGTAGTCAGTAGCATTACCAGTGTTTCAAATCATTTTAATTACATAAGCACTTTATTTTGAAATATCTTTGAAATGTGTTTGTTTGCATGCCATCATGTTTTGTGGTTGCATGACATGTTTTGTGGTTGCACTCAGGGCATTTAGGGGGGCATTGCCCCACCATGCCCATGCCTAGATCCGCCACTGACGCACACTGTCCTGCTTTGTGATCTGGTTGTGGGCCGTATATCTTCCGTCCGTTGGTGCAGGCAGCCGATTGGAACGCCCCAAAAAAACAATTATGGTCCGACGCGATGGAACGCTGCCGCCTATGAACCAAACAGAAATGGAATGTCAGCACGAAACGGGACGACAAACAGACATAAATAGTGCTGTCTGCTTTCTCTGGAATCCACGGCGTAATTGTAAATTCCAAAATAACCCTGCATTGTCGCACACAGCACCGACTGTTCTTTCAATATCGATAGGCCTGGGTTGTAAGCAGATGAAAAGGTGGGGCGAAATACGAAATACACGATGGGGTACTTGTTCATAGCCCCCCCCCCCCCCCCCCCCATCCCACGGAGATTGACATTTTATAGACCTCACCTTACATTGCAGGGACACTTATTGCGGCCTTTCTTTTGTGAACTCCACTATACACAGACCGGGATAGGACAGATTTGTGTTTCAAACTGTAATTGGATTTACACTGTATGCCCCATGGTGGAACTGCACCACTTTTCATGGGCTGCAAAAACCACCATCATTGTTCTGAGCGATGCTAGTCGGCCGAGCGGGGCTGCGGCATTCTGGATCAATTGGAGAGGCTTAAGTGTTGCAGGCTGGGTGGCCAGTGGAGAGGAGAGACGTACAGTACTCAAGTTTGGAGAAGGAGTTATAAGGCTGTCTCCTTGGTGAGGAGACTGAGGAATTGGGTGTCTGTTGTGTCAAAAGTTATAGAGCATAAACCTCAGATCAAGTGGCCGCTGTGCTTCGCGCAGTGTTGGGGAAGTTACTTCTCCAGTAGGGAAAGTAGGGAGTTGTACTGTAGTTAAATTTCTAAAAAAAAACTAAAACTAAAAATATAAAATGACAATATTTTCCTGATCACACTAGTCTGGTTGTTTAAGCTCTACTTACCAATGTGGAAGACACTTTTCTGTTTCTCTTGTGGTATGTGTGTTCACTCTTGGAGCACACTCAGCGCACCAAGTTTACATGGCATAGGCAGGAGTAGACTTGTTTGTATTTCATTATGGAACACGAGTAACTACTAACTCACCATTTGAAAACACAGTAACGTAATGCCGTTACTAAATGGTAAAATGTAAAAGAATTACTTCACACGTGATTGCAAAAAGTAGTCCCGTTGCGTAAGGGTGTTACTTGCAAGTGCATACGTCCCAACACTTTAATTTGAAATATATTCGAAATGTGGGTTGTTTTGCATGCCGTCATGTTTGGTGGTGGGGCAGTCAGGGCATTTAGGAGGGGCCCTTGCCTAGATCCGCCCCTGGTCGCAGTATTTCTATATATCAATATTGATGTTTTTTTTACTTGGTGCACATAAAACATGTGCATACCTTTTCCCTCGCCCGTCCCCTGCATGGCACTGAACTTTGCATTGGCTCCTGCCTGCGTCAGCTCTCCTCCTCCTCTAGATGACATAATTTAATCATTGGTATGCGCGGTAGGCAGCTCTCGTGCCCCCAGCGGACCCAGAACCTCGCGCGGCAGACGCGCACATTTGAATAATTCAGGGGCTGCGCACGGCGAGCCCTAAATTGTATATTAATTCTAAAATTACACACTGTGCCCCCGGGTCCCTGGTTACACTTTTAATAACTGCGCTCAGTGGTATTAGAAGAGCTTGGCGCCGGAACAATGTGGAGCGCAGCATTTTTCACACAACAGACTCCCTGTTGTTTCATCCAGCCTCCACTCCTTGTCTTCGCCAATATTTCATCTCTAATGGACTTTTTATACGGTATGTCTTAATCAAGTTACCTGCAGGGATTCAGGGTGTGGAGCAGCAGTAGTAGTAGTTGTCGTCGGGGCAAGGAGAGATGCATTGCATTATTGCCTTTAGTTTGTTTGAATGCACCGTGTAGCAACGAGGGCGGAGGCTTTGCTGTTAAAGGACCACTTCACCACTTGACAGGTCCTAAATAATGTACATCAGTGGTTTTCAACCTTTTTGACACCAGGGACCACCATTTATTCAGAATTTGAGCCACGGACCACCATTTGAGGACATTTTAGCTCAACAGACGCTAAAACTAAAGATTTATTTTGCTTTTTGTCCACAATACCAGGCTGGATTTGGGAAACCAAACAGTCCAACATACAGATCCAAAAATGACCATTAATCTTCTACATTCTCTAGTTGTGTAGACTTGGGATAATTGACATTATGAACCTTTTAGCTCTTGAGAGCTCTTGAGAGCTCTTGAGACCAAATGGACCCTTGCGGGTCCATTCGGTTTCATTTTTACGTTCTCAAGAGTTACATCTGGTTAACCAACTTTCCACCATTTAGCCTGGGGACCACCTGGAACCTTCTCAGGGACCACTGGTGGTCCCCGGACCACCTGTTGAAAACCCCTTATGTACATGATAGAAACAGGAGGGATGTGAGCAGTTCGGAAACCCGTGTTCCAGTGACATAATCATTCGATAGGTTTATATTTGTTAAACAACTGCTCTTGAAGAAATATTTATATTTTCTCTTTATCAGGAGAACAATGGCTTCCATTGTTCTAACAAATAATATTATTTTATCATGTACATTATTGATGGCCTATTATATGAAGTTACGTTGAAAAGTGGTGAAGAAAACTATAACTGCACTCAGTAGAGTGCCAACTTGTGAATTGCGCACAAGTAGGCCATGGCTTACAAGGGGGGACGGCAGACAGTCAACGGCCACAAACCAATTGCATTACTTTAATAAAAAAGAAAGATATAAACTAGGTCTATAGGGGTCTTTATTCATAATTCAAGACACGTGATCATACAATGCAAACCTTTTGGTGCCAAAATGTACATAAAGTAGCAAATGTACAAAAGTACTTACTATGCAGAATGTCCCATTTTAGGTTTTGCATAACAAACAGTAATCAGGAGTTGGACAGGGCAGCTGGTGCAATACGGACATTTCCCCCATTTTTTAGGTGCTAGCAGGGGCGGATCTAGGCATGGGCATGGGGAGGGCAATGCCCCCCTAAATGCCCTGACTGCCCCAACAAACATAATGGCATGCAAACAACCCAAATTTCAAAGATATTTCAAATATAAAAGTGCTTATAATCAAAATGATTTGAAACACTAGTAATGCTACTATCTAACTAATGCTGTGGCACCACTAAACCAACAGCATTTCATCATTGAAAACAGAAAACTAAAAGTCCTGTAACCGAAGATGGTATGGGTGCGACTTCATCGATGAAGTTGCACCCATACCATTTTCACCTGCCCCCCCCCCCCCCCCCCCCCCCCCCCCCAAATTGGGGAATGTTCCATCTGCCCCTGGGTGCTAGTACAAGGAAATCTTATTTCCTCTACCTAATAAAAGTCCCAAAATGTCCACGCTGTTCCAGTGTCCTCTGCTCCTTCTGCAACGTTTGTCCTTGTTCCTGGTGATGTACGGGAACCAGACGTTCCAAGCTTGAGGCGCATTTCATTAGATTATCTTTGTCATAATAAATAATCTCTAGAAATAAGTAGATTTGAAAGCTCACGGTGTACCGCAACACGCTCTGAGCTTGTAGGATCGGATATGGACAGAATCTACTAGGTTAATGCATTTTTTTTGCAATGATATTTCAAATCTGAAAAACACTTTATTATTTGACCAATCTGCAAACTAAATTGTTACCATGATGACATTTCTTCACCAATGTGTTTCTAATGGTGTCTAAAAGACTGAAATCCATTGCCTGTGGGGAACCTCATAAAAAAGCAGTGACAGTACAGTTCTCAAACTCGGTCAGATCCGAGATTCTACGGGTTAGGCCCAGTATAAAGTGTATGCAGATCAGTAGGGCCGGGTCGGGCCTATGTCTCTGTTCTGTTTACAATTATTATCTACTAGGGCCTTACCCGTTGTGAATATATGAACACCAAATGATGTACTCACTGTGTGGGCAATGTGAATCCTTCATCACATTATGTGATGAAGGATTTGATGAAGGATTGCTTTAATGCACACGCACAGACACTGCAATGGCCAGTCATAAAGTGTGTGTGTGTGGTGTGTGTGTGTGTGTGTGTGTGTGTGTGTGTGTGTGTGTGTGTGTGTGGTGTGTGTGTGTGGTGTGTGTGTGTGTGTGTGTGTGTGTGTGTGTGTGTGTGTTTTGGTATTTGCATTGCCCCCTGTGGCCAAAAAGGGAATTGCCAATGTTAAGCGAATGGGGAAATTTAATTCACCAATAAATTCATTATTAATCAACAATTTGTTAATTTGAAAAAAGGGCTTCATCAGTCTCTTCCTAATGCTATGGTCAATGACTGTGTGAAAAATCATAGTGATCGGTGCAGCCAGTGATGAGTTATGCTCGCTTCAGACATTCAGACATTCAGACAGACAACTCCTTAATTATAGTATTGATTAGTAAAACCGAAATGCTGATTGGCATTTCACTTTTACTCTGTGTAAAGTTCTCAAATTCTGCCCAAATCCAAACAGACCCGATCCAACACTTTAGGGCCAGGTCAGGCTTTGGGTCTGATCAGTTAGGGCAGGGGTTTTCAACAGGTGGGAGAGGGTTCCAGGTGGTCCCCAGGCTAAATGATGGAAAGTTGGTTAACCAGATGTAACTCTTTCAAGAGTTAAAATATTCATCAGGTGAATTAGTCCAAGTCTACACAACTAGAGAATGTAGAAGATTAATGGTTAGTTTGATTTAATGCAGGGGTTTTCAACAGGTGGTCCGGGGACCACCAGTGGTCCTTGAGAGGGTTCCAGGTGGTCCCCAGCTAAGTTGTTTAACCAGATGTAACTCTTGAGAACGTAAAAATGAAACCAAATGGACCCTGGCGGGTCCATTTGGTTTCATTTTTTCCCAGCTAAGTTGTTTAACCAGATGTAACTCTTGAGAACGTAAAAATGAAACCAAATGGACCCTGGCGGGTCCATTTGGTTTCATTTTTACACTCTCAAGAGTTAAAATATTCATCATGTGAATTAGTCCAAATCTACACAATTTGAAGATTAATGGTCATGGACAGAAGCAAAATAAATCTTTAGTTTTGGGGTCTGTGGGGCTGAAATGTCCTCAAATGGTGGTGCGTGGCTCAAATGCTGAATAAAAAGAGGGCCCTGGTATCAAAAAGGTTGAAAACCCCTGAGTTAGGATCGGGCCTCAATTTTCAGCCCTGTTGAGAGCTCCATTTTACAGCCCTCTTTACCGCGCAGCCTTCCATGAGCCTAGAACAGCCGTGGTACTGTAGTTCAATCCTCTGGGACCAAGGTCAGTGGAAGTAAAGTGTGGCTCTGACCGGCTGGGTTCCTGTTATGAGCTCTGGCCGTTCAGTCGGATCATGATCTCCCTGACCCACTAATCCTGCCTGTTACACAGAGCGGCTTTGACCTAAATAGGACAGCACACACTTCACCTACAGTATACTGCACTGATAGTATTGCCACGCATTTTCTTTTTAGATTTAATCAGTGTTAGTCTTTTTCGTTTTAGTCACGTTTAGTCATTTCAACAAAATGCTTGGTTAGTTTTTCTATCCTAATTTTAATTTAGTTTTAGTCAACGGAAACTCAGAGGTATTCGTCTTTTTTTTGTCGGCAGAAACTGAAAACATTCAATTAAGCTGATTTAAGTATAATAGGTACAGTAAGGTACCAATAGTGCTCTAAGGCTATATTTTCTTTGGTAATGTAAATGTTTGTTTCCTCAAGCCAATAAAGCATTAGTCGATATCCTGAAAAGGCTATTGTTTAGCTCATCAATGTTAGTCTTATAGTCTTATAGTCCTTACAAAAGAGTCATCTTTTTTCCTGGTACTGCAGCTAAAATGGGTTGGAATAGCATTCTGAGAGAATATGAAAAAAAAACAATGATCTGAGTGGTTGTTTGGGCTTATAAAAGCTATTATGTTAAAGCCAACATTTGCTGATACAATTGATTTTAAATTCTGAGCTTTTTCCACTCCACTATACATCTCATTTCCAAATATTGTTTCATAGTTAGTTTGTAGATTTTGATTGTTAAAGCGTACATTAACTGCTTTGTTTCCGCCCATTGAAATTGGCTGCATCTGCACTCTCAAAATGCGTTGTGTTAAAAACTTGGAACAGGATTCTGCATAACGTCTACTTTTACTTTCAGTACTTGTGCTTTAAACCATTCTGCACTCTACTTGTGGTGTTTTTTAACTTTCATTGAAAAATATCAGCCGTTCACGGCTCATAGCACACTACAGAGTGGTGCGCTATGAGGCGTGAACGCCTGCTATTTTGGGGGGAGAATGTGAGAATGTGGCAGAAATCTTTCAGTAAATTCTTTCAGAGCGAATGTTTTGTAGAATCTACAGTGTCAGGTCGAAATTCTTATGTCAAAAAATGTTAACTTTTTTGGTATACTTTATATTCCAGCATTGGTACTTTTACATTACAGTACAAAAAATATGAGTACTTTTTTCCATTACTGCTAAAAAATAAACAGGTGTGGACTAAAATGTGCGTGTGGCATCCCTGCAGCAATGTGGGTGTGTGTAGCACTAGCAATTTCTGTTACTACGTGTCCAGTTAATTGCAGTGCATGTCTCTGCCACAAAACTCCAAAGATAGCCGCTGTGCAGTCAATTTCATCATCTGCACAGAGATTGGGTGTACAGTAGGCCAGGGCCGGGCTTCCAATGTAGCCTGAATGTGAGTCCCGATCCTGATGGCCTTTGCTGCACGTCTATACACGTTTGGTGGAGCCGTTTCCCCTGCAACCCGACATATAGTCGGGTCGCAGGGGAAACGGCTCCACCAGAGAACTCCAGGCTTCCCTGTTCTGAGCAACATTAGCGATTTCCTCCTGAGACAGTCACATGGACGGACTTCTCACCTTGTTTTTAACTTTTTCTGTGCTTTGTACCAGGGGTTTTCAACCTTTTTCATCCCAGGGACCACCATTTATTCAGGATTTGAGCCACGGACCACCATTTGAGGATATTTTAGCCCTGTAGAACAACTCCATACCCCCCTGACAGGACCCAGTGTAATGTCCGGTTGTAAAGTCAGGAAGAGAGATGTCCTTGTCATCTCTTCAAGCGTGAGATTTTATTTGAAATATATGGCTGGAAACGGTGCTGAGGAAGAGAAAAACTTTTCTGCCTTCCTGTGCAATCGTTGGAAACCATGGCTGTGTTAGAGAGAAGCCAATATTTGCATTAGCTGAGTATTCATCAGCACCAGCGGCCGCCTGACAGCCTTACTGTAATGACAGGTGGCTTTACGACAAAGTCCATTGTCCACTGCTAAGTATAAGTACCTGGAGCTTCAGTAGCGTGAAGCAGCTTTGATGTACAAGTACACCAGCTGGACATGACGCTAGTATGGCTCCGAGACTTAACCCAATTTGTCCTGAGTAGATTCTAGTCTCTGGCACTAGATTCTATTTTCTGACGCTAGATTCTAGTCTCTGGCACTAGATTCTATTTTCTGACGCTAGATTCTAGTCTCTGACGCTAGATTCTAGTCTCTGGCACTAGATTCTAGTTTCTGACACTAGATTCTAGTTTCTAACACTAGATTCTAGTCTCTGGCATTAGTTTCTAGTTTCTGACACTAGATTCTAGTTTCTGACACTAGATTCTAGTCTCTGGCATTAGTTTCTGACACTAGATTCTCTTCTCTTCTCTCTAGATTCTCTTCTCTTCTCTCTTCTCTTCTAGTTTTTAGTTTCTGGCACCAAATTCTAGTTCCCGATACTTGTTTCTAGTTCCCTACGCTATAGCTTGTAATTTCTGACCCTAGATTCATTTTTTTTTGACAATAGATTCTAGTTTCTGATGCTAGATTCTATTTTTTTTCTGAAAATATATGTTCCTGTGTAAGTGATGCTCAACATATTTCATGCCCAGGACCCCTAGATTTATCTATATTTGGCTGTGGACTCCCCATCTGAAAACAGGTTGTTCTTGGGATGGGAAGATTTGAATCTTCCAAAGATTTGCGCCTACATTTTCGCGATTTTTCAAAAAATAGCAGACCTACAAGCTCATAGCACGCCACTCGGTGGCGCGCTATGAGCTTGTAGATCTGCTATTTCTCAATAGCTAAAGGAACACCAAAACGCATACAATCCAGAAAGGTTAAATCCAACCCTCGATGTTGAGCGCCACGCATGCAGGGAGGCATTGGGTCCCGTTTTCGTAGTCTTTGGTATATATTCTGTGTGTGTTTTTGTTTTGGTTGTTTTTTTTTTTCTCCCCAACATTCCACTAGACCCCAGGGTACAGCTGCGAAAAAACAGATAGAATAGACCCTGATACTTTGGCGGCGGTGTACAAACGTGTTTGAAATAAGGGGTCGATCCATGCTGGCAACTTTGAAGCACTTTGAAGTAGGGCGTGCAGCAGATCCAAACTGTTCATTTGACAGACAGAAGAAGAGAAAGTGGGACAAGTGAGAGATGGGTGAACGGAACAGAGTTGCTGGGTTTATAGTGTATTTGGTGATTTCACTTAATACAGTTCAGGGGGAGGGGCTCCTTTTTTGTGGACATTTCTGGTACAGCGCCCAAATAGCACACTGAGAAAACATGAAAAGTAAATGTAACATTACTAGGTTGTTTAGGCTATAGAGTGTATAAAAATAATTTTAAAAAAATTAACATTTATAGGATGTATTTGCCTTTAAAGGACCACTTCACCACGTATCAATGTATCTTCATATAATAGGTCCTCACTATTGTACATGATATAATACCACTATTATTTTCGTCTGTGTCTCACAGGAGGGCTGTGGGCAGTTTGGAAAAAATATGTTTTGGAAAAAATATTTATATTTTATCATCGGGAGAATGATGGCTGCATTTTTGCATAGGAGAAAATCGCATGAGTCGCACACATACTATTTTCAATTACAGGACTTATTCAAGGCAAAAAAAGCATCAATAACAACATCAGTCGTTGTTGAAGTAGCAGCAGACACGTGATGTGATGGTTTTAATGATGAAATGCTGTTGGTTTAGTGGTGCAACAATTGCAGTTAGTTAGTAGTATAGTGTTTCAAATCATTTTAATTATAAGCACTTACATGTGAAATATACTTGAAATTTGGGTTGTTTCCATGCAGTCATGTTTGGTGAGGCAGTCAGGGCTGCCTCACCCCCTTCATATCCATGCCTAGATCCGCCCCTGAACGAGGCGCTGCCCTGCGCAAAAATACGAAGTCGCCAATTTCACAGAGTCAGAATGTGCTGTCACAGGGCCCCAGCCTGTCTGTCTGTCGCTCTGTCTGGACCATGCAGTGGTGTTAATAGCATGTGGGCTTTTATCATCTTCCCGTACGAGGCTCTCTCTCTCTCTCTCTCTCTCTCTCCTCTCTCTCTCTCTCTCTCTCTCTCTCTCTCTCTCTCTCTCTCTCTCACTAATTCACAGGAAAACATGTCCGCGCCACAGTGCCGAGGTTATTTCGACTCTGCCTAGGACCCAGATAAATCCATCTGTCCACTCAAGCTGTGGAGTCATTTGTTGCCCAGCTAGCGAGAGTGCTACTGATAGAGCTGAGTGAACACCAGCTGGAACGCACACTTCTTCTCCAGCACCCCCATCCACCCTGCGCTACCCCCGACCCCCACTCCACTCAGGGGTGGATCTAGGCATGGGTATGGGGGGGGGGGGGGGGGGGGGGGGGGGGGGGGGGGGGGGGGGGGGGGGGGGGCAGCAGTCTCTGTCCCACCAAACACGATGGCAGGCAAAACAACCATTTATTTCAAATTAAAGTGCTTGGATTTAAAATGATTTGAAACAACAACAGTTGTGGCACCACTAAACCAAGACTATTTCATCATTGAAAACAGAAAACTCTCTGAGTCAGACCCTTTTGCTTTTTGCATGCTGCGTGTCTGTTGCAACTTCAACAACAATTGATGTTATTATTAATGCTTTACAGTTCTGTAACAAAAAAAAATGATATGGGTGCCAATTGGGGGGCGGCTTCATCGCCTGTGTCGCTTCGCGCCACGGGCGATGAAGCCGCCCCCCCCATTTGGCAAATGTTAAATCCGCCCCTGACTCCACCTCCTGTGCCTCCTGATTGCTAAACTGTGACACCGCAACGCTTTTTTTTTTCTGACTTGTCCTGCGGGGCGCGTAAACACGTCATGCACATTTTATGAAGGAAAATTCTATTTCCGGCGCAAGGCAACCCGGCAAACGCGGTCCCTCCCTCCCTCCCCACCCAGCCCAGAACTCTCTGCCACACACACAACCGTTTGAAACATTGATGATTTCCCTTTCCGCCTCCGTGACTCTGTTATGTGGAATTGTCTTCACCGGTTTGGAACTAAAACAGACTGGAGTTATAGCGAGAGATGATGGACTTTCTATTCTTAGGAGAGTGACTTTTGAAAACAACCAACCAAGACCCCTCTGTAACGTAAGTTAGCCTTCGTCAGAGTATTTGACTGGACCACGTGTGGCAAACTCCCGCCGAAGGGCTTTTAATTTTCGAGCAAACTTCTTCTAAGAGATGATGAGGAGGACGTGATGAACACGCCCGCGGGCATAATTGAAGACCAGCGGAGCCGCTTTCAAACGCTCCCCTGGCGTTATAACTGAAAACGCGCAGACCGCGTTTTGAAAGAGCCGAGCGGCCGACTGGGAAATCAACGCTTGCCCCGGCCCGACCAATGGCGTAGTTCCATCCATCACAATCACTGTACCCTGTCAGTCAGCCCAGTCCTTCAGTCACAGACTTTCACTTTTTTCAGGGCTGTCCTCGCCACTGTTGTGATCCAGTCACGTAGAGCAGGGGTTTTCAACCTTTTTGACTCCAGGGACCACCATTTATTCAGCATTTGAGCCACGGATCACCATTTGATTACATTTTCACACCAAAGACCTAAAATTAAAGAATTCTTTTGGTTTTGTCTGCAATTCCAGGCTGTATTTTGCCAACAAAACAGTGTATACTTCTTAATTAAGTTGTGCTAATTCAGATGATGAATATTTTAACTCTTGAGAGTGTAAAAATGAAACCAAATGGACCCGCAAGGGTCCATTTGGTTTCATTTTGACATTCTCAAGAGTTACATCTGGTTAACCAACTTTCCATCATTTAGCCTGAGGACCACCTGGAACCTTCTCAAGGACCACTGGTTGTCCCCGGACCACCTGTTGAAAACCCCTGACGTAGAGAGAGAGAGCTTACTGTTGTTTAATCTAACGTGGAGTGGAGCCATTTGCTCAGCGTGGGATATAGAAGTTCAGTCAGGTGTTAAAAAAACTCATAAATTGATTGAACCAATATTTTATTATAGAATGAGAATGCAAGGGGCGGATATAATATAATTAGCCTTGCCGTTAGGCTCTGCTAATTTCTCTCTCCCTCCTTGGCACAATTAAGACAGCCGCCATTAAAGCCGACCTAATGCAGCTTCGGCCCCGGGAAGGTGACCCTGGGGCCTATACGTATCTGAAAGGTGCAGGCAGGCGTTACCCGCCTGGCCCAATAGGGGCTCCGCAGTGACTTTCAGAGCGCCCCGCTCATTTTCTTCATACGCTTGTTTTAATGGTGCATTTATATAGACCTGCGCAGTGACGTCACCATCCCTGTTCCACTAGTGGATGGTTAGTGATTTATCGTAGAGCTCTGGGGTCTGAACGGCGGAGCGGAGTTGGAAGGAGCGCTTGTTTTATCCGCCGACTACTACTAGTAGGGCGGGCGAAGCAAGTTTTACTGAGGTTATGTTTAGGGTTAGTAACCGCATAAAGCATCGTCTAACTCTAACCCCAACCTAACCCTAAACACAACCCCAATAAAACTAGGCTATGCCTAAACCTAATCCTAACCCTAAACCCTATGGACATGGAATTGAGGCAATGGAAGTGTGCGGATTAGAATCCAATCAAACATGGACAGAGGGAGAGAGGAAGTTTGCAGAAAAACAATGGATTTTTAAAACTGAATACAACATTTCCACAGGGCTTAAACCACTATGAAAGATAATTAAGATTATTTATCTCAGACCTATAGACTCCTTCAACAAAGATGGCGAATGCAAATATTCTCTGTATTGTACTCATACATAATGTTGTAAGATACAAAACATTGAAGTCTTTTACCACAAACCTAAACTTAACCTCAGTAAACCTATGCCTAAACCTAACCCTAACCATAAAGACACAACCCCAATAAAACTAGGCTATGCCTAAACCTAATCCTAACCCTAAACTTAACCTCAGTAAACCTATGCCTAAACCTAACCTAACCCTAACCATAACCTCAGTAAAACTTCCTTCGCCCCGCCCTACTAGTAGTAGCCGGCGGATAAAACAAGCGCTCCTTCCCAACCCCGCTCCGCCGTTCAGACCCCAGAGCTCTACGATAAATCACTAACCCTAGTGGATTCCTCATTCATTTTCCTCATAGACTTTTCGAGAATGGTTAATAAAAAACACGATTGCGCCGCGCCAAAGTTAACTCGGGTCGTGACAAATCATGACAACAAACACAATATCGTCATATAATATATAATTAGGAAGAAGTAGAAAACAAAACAAAATACTTTTTGTTTCGTTTTTCATCTTAGAAATGATTTCATTGTCCCAAAAGTTTGTGTGTGTCATCAAGACACGTCACGACTCGAGTTGGCTTTGTCCGCGGCATAATCGTCTATAAGAAAAATGAATGGGGAATCCATTTCTGGAACAGGGGCGGTGACATCACTGCGCAGGTCTAGATACTGTGGATTACGATAGATTACATTCACCCATTGTGCATCACATTCACCCATTCACACACACACACACACACACACACACACACACACACACACACACACACACACACACACACCACACACACCACACACACACACACATTCATACACTGATGGCAGGGAAACCATGCAAGGTATACCTACCGCACATCAGGAGCAATTAGGGGTTCAGTGTCTTGCTCAAGGACACTTCGACAACTATCTCTGCGGGGGCCCGGGATCGAACCGGCAACCTTGTGGTTACTATCCGGTGACTCTACCCCTGAGCCACTGCCGCCAAAAAAGGCGATTCCGATTCGACAAAGAGAACTCGGGCTGTTTTTGATCCGGTCAATTAACAAGTTGATATTTTCTTTTTAAATATTATTCAATTGTCCCAAAACATTGTGTTTAACAAATGACAAGGTGCATTTTTGATGACTGGTATTATCTTTTTTTAAGTCCAACGACTTGCTTGGAATGGATTTTTTTTTGTCCTCTCTATGTTAAGTTTATGATGCCAATGCTCATATGCTCAAGTGTCTGGCTGCATTCTATACTGCTAGGACCCTTACTCAACATTTCTAACATAAAACCTTGGGATACTCAAAATGTCTGGGTTCACATTCTGGGAAAATGGACTAGTATGCAGTGTGTATCCAAAAATTGGCTAAAGAGCCAGTCCCAACAGACCTGTGCAGTGACGTCACCGCCCCTGATCCAGAAGTGGATTCCCCATTCATTTCTCTCATAGACTTTTCGAAATAATTTATATAAAGACTATTACAAAGCCAACTTGGGTCGTGATGAATCATGGTGACACACACAATCTTTTCAGACAATCAAATGATTTCTAAGATGAAAAAACGAAACCGTTTTCCTACTTCTTAGTAATTAGATATCGCATGATAATATTGTGTCTGTTGTCATAATTTGTTATGTCACGAGTTGGTTTTGTCCGCGGCACAATCGTGCTTTTATGAAGCATTTTCGAAAAGTCTATGAGGAAAATGAATGAGGATTCCGTTTCTGGAACAGGGGCGGTGATGTCACTGCACAGGTCTATAGTATGTGCCGGTTGGTTTATTGTCATGCATGGTATAGGGTGGGTGGAATCCATCAACACAAACCAACTGAATGTAAACCAAAATTCATTAGCCATAGTAGCTCTAAACAGCTGGACTCCCTCATAGTAGGGGTGGGACTCGATTATTTTTTTTTATCTAATTAATTTGAAGCCTTGTAATTAATTAATCTCAATTAATCGCATACCAATATTTGACCCAAGAAGCAATGCAAGTTGGTTAACCAGATCAAAATTTGGTTAACTAGATCAAAAGTTGGTTAAGCAGATGTAACTCTTTGAGAGCGTAAACATGAAACCAAATGGACCCCTGCGGGTCCATTTGGTTTCATGTTTACACTCTCAAGAGTTAAAACATTCACCATCTGAATTAGTCCAATTCTACACAACTAGAGAATGTAGAAGATTAATGGTCATTTTGATCTGTATGTTTGACTGTGACTGAAATCCAGCCTGGAATTGTGGACAAAAACAATAGAAATCTTTAGTTTTGGGCGTCTGTGTTTTAAAAATAAGTTAATTTTGTTAACCGCATTATTGTTTCTGTGATTAATTAATCTCAATGAATCATTTAAAAGTCCCAGCCTTAACTCATAGCCTTCCATCTTTCCTGGAGCCCGCCTTGCCATTCATTTTTTCCTCCGTTCTCAGTTCGTGGGGGGAAGGGGGGGGGGGGGGGGGGGGGGTGATGATTAACCGAGTCTCTTTGGCTTCTCTTTCATTTTGTCCATATCAGAAGGCAGCTCTCTGGAAACCTCTGGGATAAACGGACCCATTTGTCACAGAAGGCCATCTAATTGTAGGCTAAGCCTCTCCGACACCTCCCTCTCTCCCTCCCTCCCTCCCAGCACTGATGTACGGTGCAGTCAGCCGTCTGCCCGGCCCACTGCCTGAACGGCGGCGCACTGACCATGCTTTATCGTCAAGATCTGAGAGGACCCGCTTCTATTCGTTGTCAGCAGGCGCGTGATTTAGAAGTTCTTCATCTTCTTCTTGTTCTTCCCGGTGGTGGACCTAATATAACCGTTTTCTGTATCGGTAGCCTAGCACAGTGTTTTCAACCTTTTTGAAACACGGGGGACCATCCTTTAATTCAGCATTTGAGCCACGGACCACCATTTGAGGATATTTTAGCCCCACAGACCCCCAAAACTAAAGATTTCTTTTGCTTCTGTCCATGACCATTAATCTTCTAACTCTTGAGAGTGTAAAAATGAAACCAAATGGACCCGCCAGGGTCCATTTGGTTTCGTTTTTACGTTCTCAAGAGTTACATCTGGTTAAACTACTCAGCTGGGGACCACCTGGAACCCTCTCAAGGACCACTGTGGTCCCCAGGCCACCTGTTGAAAACCCCTGGCCTAGCATCCAGTCTGATCCGCTGCGTTCCTGCATCAACTGGAATGTCACTTTCACAAAAAGGAAGAGCCTGAGCCTCACAGGTAGGCGGGGCCTTGTGATGGTTGAAATGCAGCCGAGGATTCTGATTGGTTTGTTGTTTGTTTGAGGAAAAAAACAAGTGTTTTTTTGTAACACCATCCAGTCAGACACAATGTGGCAGGTGACGTTACAGGTGACATTACAGGGAAATGCAGGTTAAGCAGTGCTCTGGCCAGACTAATTCGCAAAGTGACTTTTCAGGTATGTTGTACGCAGCAAATCAGGGTAGAATCCAGGCTACTGTATCGGTGGTTCGCAAAAAAAATCAATATGTAATTGGCCGCCAAACCCATCTAAAAAAAAATTAATATATAGATATATATTAGAGATGGCAGATATTATCGGCCCTCCGATATTATCGGCCGATAAAAGCTTTCAAATTTCATATCGGAAAATATCGTATCGGTATTTACAAACTGGAAATTATGACTATTTACAGAGATGTAGACTCAGCGCTACGGTCATGTTTATACCATTACTTTTGTACTTTACTCAAGTAGGCTACATGTTGAATTTATAGTTGTATGGAGTATTTCTAGGCTATAACCTGAATTTGTATTTATACTAAATGTTTATTATATTAAATATTTGTATAGTAATAGTTTCTGTTATTTTTCCACCACTAAAGCCGCAATATTGTATCGGTTTATATCGGTTGATATCGTTATCGGGAATTA
The DNA here is from genome assembly GCA_039105355.1 of Benthosema pterotum. NCBI lineage: Eukaryota > Metazoa > Chordata > Actinopteri > Myctophiformes > Myctophidae > Benthosema > Benthosema pterotum. Next base: position 5,588,479 of record CM076984.1, read on the forward strand.
GAAGTTGGATAATATCGGGATATCGGATATCGGTAAAAAGTCAATATCGGGCATCTCTCTGGAACAATATATATATATATATATATATATATATATATATATATATATATATATATATATATATATATATATATTGTTCCAGGGACTAGTGCACCACTCGTTGCAGCTCTGGCGCGTCGATGGCTCAGGGTAGAGAACTCGGATGGTAACCTAACCATAAGGTTGCTGGTTCGAACCTGGCCCCCAGAGTTACTGACGAAGTGCCCTTGAGTGAGACACTGAACCTGTAGTTGCTCCTGATGTGCTGGTTGTGCCTTGCATGGTTTCTCCCACCATCAGTGTAAGAATGTGCAGGTTGTGAATGGTGAATGTGATGCACAATCTATGTAACGCGCCTTGGCTAAAGGCGCTATATGTAAATGGCACCATTTACCATTTTAAAATGTAGCTCTATGAGCTGGTTTTTTATCCGCTATGAGATGAGAAGAGATGTACTTTATAATCCCCGCAGGGAAATTGACATTTTTTATTATCAATTTATTATAAGCTAAGGTCACACATAACGGCAACAACAACACATTCAGGTCAGGATGTGCCCGTTTTCAGGACAGCACTAACTCCAGAAAGATATCATTTATCAGCTCAAATTTGACAGCATCTGCTCATTTCTTAAGTGCTTCCAATTCCGTTCTTGTTTATCCTTCATTAGTTGTTCTATACCACCAGGTGTGCGTTTATGGTAAACCAACAGAGCGGGGGTTCTGGTAGCCATCCATCCATCCATCCATCCATTTTAGATGCACACACCTGATACCAATTAAGAACGGCATGAGTCTGAAGAATGAAGAACACGCACAACATTGTTTACTCACATTTTAGACAGTACACATTTTTATTACAAAACATACACTCGATGTACCCAATACTCAATACAAGTGTTGCATTGCAGAAATTTACATACATATAAAACGTTTCTGCGAATGAGAAGCTTTTATTTTTTATTAAGTACATTTTGAATATACCATGCTTTTACTTTTTACACTAATACAGAGTATTTCTACATTGCCGTATCGATGCTTTTACGTAGCACAACGCTGTACTTTCCCTCTGCTGGTTTTAACCACTTAAACCTTACAGTAGAAGTCCCTCAGGGCTTTGTACTAGCACCCCCTGCAAGTATAATGTTGACAGCAGTAGTGTATGTGCTACCAGTCTGCACGGCCTGGACCGTTAAAGGGATAGTCTGGATTATTTTAACTTAAGTTGTATGAAATGTTGTCCATTGATATAACGGTTTCAACTTGATTGCCAGTGTCCCGTGGTGGGAGTTCTGCTCTGGTTTTGGTCAATATTAAGTAGTTCCGGTCATTTTGTGGGGGTCCCTGGGGCCACGATCTGGTTAACCAAGGGGCCAAGTAAGAGTAAATTAATCCATAAAACTAATGTAATTTGTATTGTTGAATTATTTCTAAAATATTAGGACCTCTTTCGTTAGTTTTTGCCAAAATACATGGTTCCCTGTGATGGAATGAATGAATTGTGTGGGTTGAAATCGTATTGTAGGTCTGATATTTTTCAATAAGTAAATGTAATGCCAATAATGCTAAGTAATGCTAACTAATTCTGATGCTAACTGATGCCAATAATTCTAAGTAAGTAATGCTGGTAATGCTAAGTATTGCTAATGCTATTAATTCTTAAAGCGCCGTTCTCGAGCTGCTCGTGGACATCCCGTGGAGACCCCCCCGCCGGTCACGCGGACGGCTCGTATCACGACGAGATGTAGATTTCATTCTTTAATCCAACTATTAGTCCGTGCGCATCGTCTGATGATCATCCCGTTGCTGACTTTCATTTGGGACAGAATTGGGGACAACACTTTTTTTTTCCCTTCCCATTGACATGCATTCAGCCCAATGCATTCAAACGGCTCTCCTCCGGTTTGCCCCCTCAATGTCGCTGGCGCATGGGTTAAGCAGCCAGGGCTACACAGCTCTTCCTGACTTGTGACCCGGATGTTTTTGGGTACATCGCCAGATGATCGATTAGGCAAGACAACAGACACAGCATAACAGAAACAGCACATCCTGTTTAGGAGATCTGAGCTTCAAAATAAGGGCTTTTTTACCGATCGAACTGGTTTGAGCCGCGGCAGTGGAAAGAAAACAAAGAAAATCCGATCGCGCTGAATGAGTTAAGTAAGGCTAATACTGCTAAGTAACTGTAATGCTAATTATTGTTATTAATGCTAATAGTGCTAAGTAATGCTAATAATGCTAAATAATGCTAGAACACCGAGACGTTCATGCCAAAAAATTGATGTAAATTCTAGGGGTTTTCAACCAGTGGTCCAGGGACCACCAGTGGTCATTGAGAGGGTTCCAGGTGGTCCCCAGCTAAGTTGGTTAACCAGATGTAACTCTTGAGAATTTGGTTTCATTTTTACACTCTCAAGAGTTAAAAATATACATCATCATGTTGATCTGTATGTTTGACTGTTTTGTTTCCCCAAATCCAGCCTGGAATTGCGGACAAAAGCAAAAGAAATCTTTAGTTTCAGGGTCTGTGGTGCTTAATGTTCTCAAATGGTGGTCCGTGGCTCAAATGCTGAATAAATGGTGGTCCCTGAGATGAAAAAGGTTAAAAACCCCTGTTCTATGGTAGTGTGTGGCAATACACTAACATACATAACTGAAGTATACATACCATACGGTACATTGCACTGTGTCTCAGGAGTCGAGACCTGCCGTGTTAAAACACCTTGTACATTCTGAGAATAAATACAATACATAACATAATTAGCTGTCACCGTTTAAACGAATGGGCCTCATTAACAGAGTGTTGCTTGGATCTGTTCGACTTGCTCTTGAGAAAAGAAGAGAAACGTGGGGATTCATAAAATAATTAGGTTGGAATATATTCATTCTGTGCCAGCGGTTCATCAGATGATGAATGCACATTGTTCCAAAATTGGATGTGGGTGCATGTTTCATGTTGATTTGCATACTGTAGGTACAGGGGAGAGGTATGTGCATATCAAAATGGCGATAAGAGGAAGATTTAGACCAGGGGTGCCTACACTTTTTTGACTTGAGAGCTACTTTCAAATTGACCGACTCAACAAGATCTACACATCAAATGATGATGATGATGAAAATCCATTCCAAGGCTCTCTAGAAAGTTTGAGCTTTGAAATAGTGGTGAAGGTGTTACTTAATGTTATAGTGTTTAGGAATAATGCACTTATAATGAAAAATAAACGGAGACAATTGGAAGGGTTTACTGTATATGCTACTACTGACATTTGAAAACAGTATTTGAGGCTTGAGTTGACAGTTTGTGATGCTGAGTTTAGTCTCTTGCACCCAAAACTAAGAAAGCGTGAAGCTTTTGTCCACAATTGGGAAAGGCAAAACGTTGGTCAAAATAACAATTATTCTTGTGGACTCTTGAGAGTGTAACTCTTGAGAGTGTAACGGGTCCATTTGGCTCTGCTCATGTGACATCAGACGAATCTATCCATACACACCGCATGTATGCGCGTTACAGCCGTTTCTGTCCACTCAGGAATCAATATTTTATATAAAATGCTATGCTAAACTATCCTGCGCTGCCTGCCAGTCTAAACCTTTTGGCACTCCACTTCGGGGGGGAAAACAGATCGCACCTGGAATTATAGCTGACTTTGAAAAAAAAAAGCCTTTAGCTTTGCCAATGAGGTTACCCAGATTCCTGCCAGAGCTGCGTCCTCCTCCTCCCCGCGAAACAGAGGGGTGCCGCTCAAAGAGGTTGAGATGCCGGTTTCCGTTGTTTGTTTGTTATCGGCTGCCATGTCAGAAATAAAATATTCTTCGCTTTGCATTTTAAAATAGGATGAGCCAGATGTCATGGATGGCACATCTATAGCTGCAACGCGCGTGCAAATGAATGCGCGATGTTTCATTAAAAGCACACTTGTACCTGTAAACGCACGCACGCACGCGCACGCGCGCGCGCACACACACACACACACACACACACACACACACACACACACACCACACACACAGAGCAGCGTTTTTGCCATTATAGGCAGGCTAGGCTGCCATAAGGGGAGGGAGGAGGGGCCACCGGGGCGACCACCAGACACGCTTTAAAAGGATCCCAGGCTAATAAGCCTCATGGATAAATACATTATTCTTGTCCTCTATAACTAGAATTGCACATTAAAACACAATATGTTCTTTAGTTTACAAATAGTTCAGCATTGAAGGAAGCATGAGGCCAGTCCGCTGCCTCCTCAGGTTGGCAGAGGGTGTGTAGAGCCCAGGATCACATTAGGAATTGGCACTGGTGAAAAAAATGGGTTGCAAAATCGTGGGATAAAAATATTTAGAAAAAAAAGAAGAAACGCCACTGCGTGAGTGTGCGTGCCCGCGTGCATGCGCGCGCACACACACACACACACACACACACACACACACACACACACACACACACACACACACACACACACACACACACACACACACACACACACACAAGGAATGCAAGGCTACAGTACATGTGGTGCAGTAGCTATTATTTATTATCTGCATACAGGAATTGTAATTATGAATGCGCTATGTTTTTTTTTAACCTATTGTAGTTGTCGTGCAACCTTGCAATAGAGCAGAGTACAGTGTTTTGTTGTTTGTGCGTATTAGTTATCACGATTTTAAAAGTGACAATAAGCAAGGTAATCGCATTCACATGCACAGCTGCATGAGAAACTATAGTCTTGTGTAGCCAGACAGTCACTGGCATTTCGAAGCAATTTGGAGCCCTAGGCAAGATTTTCCCTGGAGCTCCCTGACCAACTCAGTGGCCTTGTGGTTAGAGTGTCCGCCCTGAGACTGGGAGGCTGGGGTTCGATTCCCGGCCGGGTCATACCAAAGACTCTAAAAATGGGACCCAATGCCTCCCTGCTTGGCACTCAGCATCAAGGGATGGATTGGGGGTAAGACCCTGCGATATACTAGCGTCATGTCCAGGGGGTGTACTTGTACATCAAGCTGCCTCACGCTACAGAAACAGGAGATAGGCTCCTGCCCTATGGGCCTCATGGCTCGGCCTAGCCTCATGACATCATGGCTAGCCAAGGCTTACTTACTCCCTGGAGCTTACCAAATGGACCCTTACGGGAAAATCAGCTCGGTTACACTTAGCATTACTGAGCATTATTGGTTATTGAAAAATGTTAGATCTAGAAGCTCAATGGTTATTGAAATGTTAGATCTAGAAGCTCAAAGCACAGCGCCGAGTTTTCAAGAGATTTCTAGAATTTCAACAATAGATTTGCGAGAAAATGTGTTATTTCTTTTCATCTCAATTTCACCGAAATAATGACTTAGGTATTTATCCTATGCGGCTAACGCTTTGAATCATTTTTCAGTTCAGAATGGTTTAAATACACATGCTATGACATTCTTAAAATCGTGGTTAACAGTGGAAAGCCATTCTGCCATTCTGCTTGCTTTCCTAACGTCCTAATGTCCGTCTCTCCATTGTTCTGCGTCGAAAGTATAAAGAAAAAAAAAACAGACTTTGATGTTCGTTCTATGAAGAAATATTCCTTTTAAAACCCTCACGGGGCCCACGTCGGTCTTGACGAGGCGATATGAAGTGTCCCGGAGAATAGGACATGGGGTGACTTTTTCGAGGGGGATATCACAGCCGTCAGCTACAAAAGCACATCGGTGGAAAAAGTGCAGACAGACAAAAGGAATATGACCAGTGTGAAATGAGATGTCCCACCATTGTGGCACAAGATTGGCGCCCAGGGGCGGATTGGCACATATTTTCCCACCGGGACAATTTTGCCTTTGCCAGGCCACCCTGGGCAGCTGGTTAACCAGATGTAACTCTTTGAGAGCGTAAAATTTTTTACACCCTCAAGAGTTAAAATATTCATCATGTGAATTAGCCCAACTTATAGTCTACACAACTAGAGAATGTAGAAGATTAATGGTCATTTTGATCTGTATGCTCCAGGCGAGCATCTAGCGCATTCTAGTGCATTTTGGAAGTGCCACTAGTGCATTTTGGATCTTGGCAGTTGGCAACACTGCCTCCAGCAGCGCGAGCACACTAGTTTGCCTGGCCTGGGCCTGGCACCCTGGCCAGGCCACTAGGTGGCACAGGGAAAACTCCCTGTACTCCAGATGGCCAATCCGCCCCTGGCCTCCACTGTATACGGCAGGGCCAGGAAAGTAAAATAACACGACTTAAAGCCATGACTCATCTTTTTAGACAAAGCTTTTTGAGGACAGGAGCAATTTGAGCGCAATCTATTACAACGCATAGCCCTCTCTGCCAGATAATATCCAGTGACAGGGGTGGATGTAACATTTCCCAACTGGGGGGGGGGGGCAGGAGAAAATGATATGGGTATGGGTGCCTCGTGCCACGGGCGATGAAGCCGCACCAATGCCATTTTCAGTTACAGGACTTTTATTAGGCAAGTAAAGCATCAATAATAACATCAGTTGTTGTTGAAGTTGCAACAGACACGCAGCATGCATAAAGCTAAAGGTCTGACTCAGAGAGTTTTCTGTTTTCAATGATGAAATGCTGTTGGTTTAGTGGTGACACAACTGTAGTGAGTTAGTAGCAGTTTTAGTGTTCCAAATCATTTTAAATATAGGCACTTTAATTTGAAATATCTTGGGTTGTTTTGCATGCCATCATGTTTGGTGGGGCAGACTGGTCATTTAGGCGGGCATTGCCCCCTCATGCCCATGCCTAGATCCGCCCCTGGTCTACAGTCGATAGAGGTCATTATGGTTGATTAATCTTGTAAAAGAACAAAAAAAAAAAAGAAATGAGATCAATGACTGCCGGAATAGTATACTAGAATAAAGCTAGACATTTAGATTATAGAGGTTCTAAAAGGGTAGGGTAGTATAAATGCATTTGGAAACTTTATAGAACCAATTATCTTTATAACATCTGGGGGTTTATATTATTGTCTTTACGGCGGTTAGCGCGGCGGCCTGAACGGCTTCCTTAATTTGTGCTTTTAACCCGTTGCGTACTGAACGCGTTTTGGTGTTTTAAGCTGTTGAAAAATAGCAGATCTACAAGCTCATATCGCGCCACCGAGTGGCGCGATATGAGCTTGTAGGTCTGCTATTTTTGAAAAATTGTGAAAATGTAGAATCTGACCAGACACAATGGGTTAAAGGACAAAAGTCAATATCACCGTATAACTCTGCTCTCCAGACTTCCAATCTATAATACCATAAAAACTTTCGCTGCCATTTCCGGGGGGAGGGAGAGAGAGAGAGACAGAGAGAGAGACAGAGAGAGAGACAGAGAGAGAGAGAGTTACAAACGGTAAAGTGTCAGAGCACAGCCGACAGCAGCGAGACCATAAAGAATGTTGGAGCCTTTGGCCTTTTCTGTGACCCACTGTTTAGATCAGAGGTTTTCAACCTTTTTGACTCCAGGGAGGGACCACCATTTACTCAGCATTTGAGCCACAGACCACCAATTGATGACATTTTCACACCAAAGACCTATAAATTAAAGAACCCTTTTGGTTTTGTCCACAATTCCAAGCTGTATTTTGCCAACAACAGTGTAAACTTCTTAATTATGCAGTGCTAATTCAGATGATGAATATTTTAACTCTTGAGAGTGTGAAAATGAAACCAAATGGACCCGCAAGGGTCCATTTGGTTTCATTTTTACATTCTCAAGAGTTACATCTGGTTAACCAACTTTCTATCATTTAGCCTGGGGACCACCTGGAACCCTCTCAAGGACCACTGGTGGTCCCTGGACCACCTGTTGAAAACCCCTGGTTCAGACACCCAGCTGACAAAATACAATGTGTTCCTTCACCATAACTGGGGATTGAAATGAGGATGTAGGTTAGAAATAGGGATGTCCCGACACTCTGTTGGTATCGGAGAAGTCTCGGATCGGCCCTTTTCTTGTCACATCGATATCGGCAAACACTCTACCGTTGGGGACAATGGCTGTGAGTGACCATTTTGTATAGCAAACTAATTTCGCCCCACCTGGAACTTGGTGCCTATGAGCTCTGTGAAACACCCAGTCTGTCCCACCAAACACGATGGCATGCAAAACAACCCAAGATATTTCAAATTAAAGTGCTCATATTTAAACTGATTTGAAACACTACTACCACTACTAACTAACGACAGTTATGTCACCACTAAACCAATAGCATTTCATCATTGAAAACAGAAAACTCTGAGTCAGACCTTTAGCTTTATGCATGCAACATGCAACAACAACTGATGTTATTATTGATGCTTAATTGCCTATTAAGCAATTAGGAAGTCGCCCCATGCCCCCCCCCTTCTTAATGTCATCCTGGGCTCTACAGATCCTCCGCCAACCTGGGGAGGCAGCGGACTGGCCTCATGCTTCCTTCAATGCATGAGGAGTCCAAGCTGCCTTCTTTTTTACCCGACAGGGGGGAGTTTCCCTGGTTGGACATAGCGCGTGGAATATTCCAACCAGTTCCTGTCCCCTCCATCAGGCGCCCCGGCTGGCCAGGGGGAGGTAGTTCAGTGCCCAGGATTACTGCATGTTTTTGTGAGGGTATCTACCCTAGGGGACACGGGGAGAACATGCAACGTCTGGCACATTCTAGCGAGAATATAAGAAATGGCTGTTTTCTTCAGTACTTCTGTTATCCTTGGGCTTAGGGTTTGCTACAGTACAGTAGTTAGTTTTGGTCAGGGCCGCAGTGTGTACCACCGCACATAACAAAACGGTAGAGGAGAGCAGCTTTGAATTCCAGCCAACTCGCCAAACACAACATCACCGCTATTCGCTCGCGGGTTCGGATTGTGAAGTAATGTCTGAAATTTCCACACAATGACCTCCAACTCTAGTCCTGTGTACACGGTGGAGCCCACTGCACTGAAGGCGGTGCTGTAAAGCAGTTGTTTTCAACCTTTTTCACACCAGGGCCCACCACGGACCACCATTTGAGGTCATTTTAGCCCCACAGACCCCGAACACTAAAGCAGTGTTGCCAACTGCCAAAATCCAAAATGCACTAGTGGCACCTCCTAAATGCACTAGAATGCGCTAGATGCTTGCCTGGAAGGGAATATGACCATTAAATGACCATTAATCTTCTACATTCTCTAGTTGTGTAGACTTGGGCTAATTCACATGATGAATATTTTAACTCTTGAGAGTGCTCTCAAAGAGTTACATCTGGTTAACCAACTATCCATCATTTAGCCTGGGGACCACTGGTTGAAAACCACTGTCATAGGAGGAGAAATGGTGAAAAATGAGGGTTTTATCTCTGGCGCCTGTCAATCAATTTCGCCCCAACTCACCAGCCAAAACGCACTAGATTTTCCGCCAGGAGTTTTTCACTAATTTTAGCGCTAGGCGGGTCTGAAAAATCGCTAAATATAGCGACAAATGCGCCAAGTTGGCAACACTGCACTAAAGACTTCTTTCGAGTACTACTCTTGGCTAAGCTAAAGTAGTTTTTCTTTTTTTTCCCACCAATAATACTTCATGGTGGATGTGGGCCGGAGCTGTCCTTCAGAATAATGCTCTGCCTGTATTACTGCGCTGACCTTCAGATGAGAGGGAAGGCCTCCAGTCGTAGTTATTAAGTTTAAGTACCAGAGGTCTGTGAGCTGTGGACCGCCGATGACTAGCAATGAACCACCCCGTGCTCTGTGTAGAGAGGGCCAATCAGGGGATGTTTTTTACAGACATTACGGCGAACAACCTGGAGCTAAATGTCGATCTAACCCGCGACCCGCAAAGGAGAGACACAAAAATGTACCAAGAGTCGCGTAACGCCGAGCGGATCGAATACTTCAAAAGAAACCGAGGATAAACATCGTGCCTCGAGGCACACGCTCGGAAGACATTGCTTAATTTTCGTGAAATTTATACAAGGATTAAAGATGTCCTGTCTATATACTGTATGTGTAAACAGGAAGGAACACGTATCTCAAAGCCAGAAACCCGAGGATTAAGGCTGGAGTCGGAAGCCCATGGGACCGTGTTGTGTGAAAAAAGATACTTTGAAAACACAGCTCTGCAAACTATACCAATTATGGAGAGGTTGAACTTTAGCAAAGCTATTCCCCTAAGGGGGAAAAAATCTAGTTTTGGTAACCAAAGCTGTTTAGAACGGGAGGGGGATGGCTCACTGAACCGAACATAAAAATGAAACCACAAGGTTGCCGGTTCGATCCCATCAGTGTATGAATGTCTGTGTGAATGGGTGAATGTGATGCACAAGCTATGTAAAGCACCTTGGTTAAAAGGCGCTATATAAATGCACAATTTACCATTTACACAATTAGAAGATTCATGGTCATGGAGAGAAGCAAAATAAATCTTTAGTTATGGGGTCTGTCGGGCTAAAATGTCCTCAAATGGTGGTTCGTGGCTCAAATTCAGAATAAAGGGTGGGCCCTGGGATGAAAAAGGTTGAAAACCCTGACGTACATACAGTACAGTTCGCTGTCAAGTTGCCAGCTGATTTCAGAGTCTCCCGGCGCTTGACCTTTTGAGATGCCGTCGTTCCCGGGGTCATGCTCTGTTTAATTTAGTCGAGGGATAATTAATCTTTAGGAGTACGGTGCGACAGATGATTTTTTTATTTAACCTTCAGCTGCGGGAATGCATTAAACATTTCATTGCATTCGGACTAGATTTAAAAATACACTCCCTGATGTGATCCGTTTGCACTTAACCCATTGTGTCCTGATCAGATTCCAGTTTCTGACACTAGATTTTAGTTACTAGATTCTAGTCATCACTAGATTCAGTTTGTGACACTAAATTCTAGTCCCTGCGCGAGATTCTAGTTTTTCTGGAAAAATCTCTTTCTGTGTCAGTGATGCTGACATATTTCATAGGACTCCCAGAAATATTATTAATCAGCTGCAGAATCATCATGTTGTTCGATCCCCAGAAGCTGAGATGTTTGATTCAAAATAATGTATTCGTTTGCACCCGTTTTCAATTTTTTTTCAAAAATGCAGAACTACAAGCTATATCGCGCCACTCGGTGGCACGATATGAGCTTGGTAGTCTGCTATTTTCACAGCGTGCGCAAACGGAAGTTCTGTTAATGCTTATGTTAATTCGTCTGCTCGAGCGACGCGCGCCGCACGCACACCACGCGCCGCCACCACCGGTATTTCATCTAGTGCCGTGGTACTTTCTCTTGATGTCTGCCGGGACATTCAAGGACATTAAGTTGCGTGCGGGTGTCAGACGGTGAGAGAGGTTGTTTACACGCCGTTGTAAAAGTTTCAACATTGTTTTTGGTCCTTGTTTATTCTCCTTTTACATTCCCTGCGTCGCCTCCGCCAAAGTGATTGCAGAAACAGCTTAACGTCGCAGACGCTCTCTCTCTCGCTCTCGCTCTCTCTCTATATCCCATTTTAACCCGTTGTGTACTGAACGCGTTTTGGTGTTTTATCTGTTGAAAAATAGCAGATCTACAAGCTCATATCGCGCCACCGAGTGGCGCGATATGAGCTTGTAGTTCTGCTATTTTTGAAAAATTGTGAAAATGTGCTGCAAATCTCTGAATACATTATTTTGGAAGCAAACATTTTTAACTCAATTTTTTGCTTCTGGGGGATCCCTAGAACAACATGTTTTCAGATGGGGGTCTGCAGCCAAATATGGATGATTCTGGTGGTCCTTGGCTTGAAATATGTTAGCATCACTGACACAGGAACACAGATTTTTCAGAAAAAAAAAACTAGAATCTAGTGTCAGAAACTATAGAATCTAGTGTCAAAAACTCGATTCTAGCGTCAGAAACTAGATTCTAGTGTCAAAAAGTAGATCCTAGCTTCAGAAACTATCATTTAGTGTCAATAACTAGAATCTAGTGTCGGAAACTACCGTAGAGTCTAGCTTCAAAAGCTAGAATGTTGCTGCAGCTATAATCTGGTGTAAGGAACCAGGGGCAGATGTAACATGTCCCATTTGGGGGGGGGGGGGCAAGAGAACATGTTGGAGGGGCAAGAGAAAATGGAATGGGTGCGGCTTCATCGCACCCAGAAGTCGCACCCATAACATTTTCTGTTGCAGGACTTTTATTAGACAAGTAAAGTTGCAACAGACACGCAGCAAGCATAAAGCTAAAGGTCAGTAGCAGTAGTAGTGTTTCAGATCATTTTAATTTTAAGCACCGGGACACCATGGGTTAATGTCACACAGTCCGTCTCCTCCAGGAGCCCCGCGGCGGCTTCGATCTTCAGTGGGGGCAGGAGGGGAGGGAGGGGTACATTTCGGTCTTAGATCAGTTTACAGTTGCACAGCGGGTGTTCTTCTTCTCGCTAGTATCGCTGCGTCATTCTCTGTTGCACGGAGGCCGAACCAAACTAGGATACACTCTTTTTTTGTCTGCTTTCGTTTTGGGTAAAATCTGTTGTTTGTGTGTGCGTGTGTGAGTCATTTGTGTAAGGATCAGATGGAGAGTAGTGCGCGTATCTAGGCATGGGCGGGGGGGGGGGGGGGGCTAAATGCCCAGACTGCCGCACCAAACACGATGGCATGCAAAACGATCCAGGGTATTTCAAATTAAAGTGCTTATATTTAAAATGATTTGAAACACTACTACTGCTACTAACTAACTACAGCTGTGGCACCACTAAATCAACAGCATTTCATCATTGAAAACAGAAACTCTCTGAGTCAGACCTTTAGCTTTATGCATGCTGCGTGTCTGTTGCAACTTCAACAACAACTGATGTTATTATTGATGCTTTACTTGCCTAATAAAAGTCCTGTAACCAAAAAGAATGGTATGAGTGCGGCTTCATCGCAATCTCAATGAAGCCGCACCCATACCATTTTCTCCACCCCCCCCCCATTGGGAAATGTTACATACGCCCCTGGTGCCGCAAGTGGGCAAACACGCAGTCTCTCTCTCTCTGTGTGTCCCTTCTGTCTCTGAAGACGCCGTAATGGAAAACATGAGATAAGCAGCAGGCCAAACAACACCCTTACCGTCGAAAAGGAGATAGACAGAAGAATGGAGAGATGAAGAAGCAGTTGCAACGTGGGAGGGAGGGGAGCTGCTTTTAAAGTGTTCAGTGTCGGTGTCAGCGTTTATTGTCGATTGACTGTGATGCCAGCAGGAATAAGCTGCTGGATATCGTATCCATGAAACAAAACAGTGTGGGTATTATTTACTTTTCAGAGGGACCGTGAAAATGTGTTTTTTTTTCTCTCTCTCTCTTTTTAAAGTGCCGCCCCCCTTGCTGCTCTCAGCGACGTGTTATTATTTAACCTATTTGGAGCCGAAAACGTAATTCAAATATTTGCACCGTATTTTCGATGTTTCAAAAATATCAGACGTACAAGCTCATTGAGCCCACAGAGGCAGTGATGGGAAGTAACTTGTTACAAGTTGCTAAGTTACATAGCTTAACTACATTTTCCCTTAGCTTGTAGTGTAGTTTACTATATTTGTTCTGGGAATAGCTTGTAGTTAAGCTACACTACATTTTAATGGGTAGAAAACCTCCTGGCATGTCATCCCAAAATGACAGGTCACCATGCAGTTTAAACCCACCCTAGATTATTATGATTTGTATTTATTAGGTTTTTATTATTATGATTATTATTTAGAAAGTTGTACATTAAGTTGAGATATATATATATATATATATATATAATATATATATATATAATATATATATATATATATATATATTATCTATATATATATATATATATATATATATATATATATATATATATATATATTTATAATATATATATATATATGTATATATGCTACATTCTTTCTGTTGATAGCTTGTAGTGAAGCTACACTACTTGTTTTGAGAGTAACAAGTAGTGTTGCTTACTACATTTTCCCAGTAACTTGTCCATCACTGCACAGTGTGGCACGCTATGAGCTTGTAGGTCTGATATTTTTCAATAACTAAGGTAATGCCAATAATGCTGAGTAATGCTAACTAATGGTAATAATGCTAAGTAATGTTAGCAATGCTAATTAATGCTAACAATGCTAATTCATGCTAATAATGCTAAGCAATGAAACCAAATGGACCCTTGCAGGTCCATTTGGTTTTATTTTTACACTCTCAAGAGTTAAAATATTCATCATCTGAATTAGCACCACTTCATTAAGAAGTTTACATGTTTTGTTGGCAAAATCCAGCCTGGAATTGTGGACAAAATCAAAATAATTCTTTAATTTTAGGTCTTTGGGAAAAATGTCATCAAATGGTGGTCCGTGGCTCAATTGCTGAACAAATGGTGGTCTCTGGAGTCAAAAAAGGTTGAAAACCCCTGGCTTAGAACACCAAAAGGCGTACCCGCGAATATGGCTTAAATTTCCTGCGTGGGGATGGGCATCTTAGTTAGAGTTAATGTGGTGCACTCTGCTGGGGCAGATGATTATTTCGCCTTTTAAGCTCTAACGCGTGTCAACAAACAGCGATCCAAAGGTGGAATGAAGCAGAAATAAAGGGGATCCCAGATGATTATCTGGCACAGAAGGTCTCCGGACCAACCAGGGCATGCCCCCCATCGTATGATGGGATGGCAAAGAAAAAGAGACAGCTCTATGCCGAGCTGTAGTGCACGCGGCACATGGACTGTTTGTTTACAATAGTTGCTCAGCTCTGCCACTGTACTGCTATGTTAGTTATAAATAGTGCAAATGTCCGACCCCAACTGCACTGCTAGTCAGTTAGTTACTGTGCTGACTAAGTGTTAACTGTTGTTGACGACTGCAAACAACGTCACAGGAAGACAGATTTGCTGATCTCCAGTGATTGGTTGAGGGAAAATAGATCTTGTTGAGCTGCTCATTTTGAAAGTAGCTCTCAAGTCAGAAAAGTGTGGGCACCCCTGCTCTTGACAGTACTTATGATACTTAACATAACAAGTGGCGCAGCGAGGCGGCGGATCAAGCAGGCATGGAGGCTTTCTGGGTGTTTTTTGGGGGGCGTGTGTGAACACTGTCGGGTAGATTACCGTGGAGGGCAGGATCAAGGCGTGTTCCTTCTCATGCTGAACATCTGTTCTAGCGTTTTTCAGCGTAAGAGCAGAGAAAACAACTCACTGAAACAACCACGGTTCAATGTGTAATGTTTTATTTAATGTCAGGAAAAAGTAGAGAGGGGGAGAGAGAGAAATGTATGGAGTCTGGACCATGGCAGGAAGTAACTATACGTTTTCTTGCATGCATCACAATTCATCGCTATTTTCGATGCTATTTTCAAGACATACATCCTGCCTTAGAACAACTTAAGAAGAAGCAAAACATCAAAAAATGTCATCATGCTTTATGTAGTATGTGCTACAGTATGTAAGGGATAACACGACAACTGGTGATTAGTTTCCTAAGCACTGTAAGTTGTTAATAAGCATATTACGGGTTCAAAGGGTGTTATCCCGCTTATTACAAGGCTTAATACATTAATAAATAAGACGGCTTGGTAATGAATAAATAAGCCAGTTGACAGAAATTGTACATAACAAGGCTGCTTTTATTCATCTGCAGTTGCATAGGGCCTACACTTAGACGTTCATCCGCACAAGATGCAGAGGTCTGTTGTGTTGAGCGTAGTGGTCCGTTGTTGTGACGTATGTAACCGCTCACGTGACCAGAACGCTGCCTTCTGATTGGATCATTGATTCAAACCATGCCAAGCCAAGACTATAGTTTTTTTTTTTTTTTTTCATGATGCTGAATCCATTCCAAGCATCAGTTGTATTTACCATATATAGTTGTTGGGCTAAAAATGACAATACCAGTCATCAGTCGTGCCTAGTCTGCACATTTTGTATTTTTGAATTCATGAAAATTGCTCAAAGGGGTTTCACCATGGGACTGTATGCGCTGGCAAGTAGACTACTATGGATTGCCATTTTGTTTATTTCCAACCTCCACACATTACGGAATACAACACCCGAAATAAATGTTGGCATCCAAAACTCAACACCTCCTGTTGCAAAGCATTCTGCTCTGCCAATGTTTACTCATCATATATGCACAGCATCGAAATTAGCATAAGTTTAAACAACATGCTGTGCGAAAAAAATGGCATATTGTGGTTCGGCACGTTCGCGGCCATTTCACAGCTTGGGAGGCAAACAGACAGCAGTGTCTCATGGGAGCGTTGGGCGCAGGGTGTTTGAGGGAGGGGAGGGACAGCTGTCCTGGCTTTTTGCCTTTCTAATTGAAGCCGCAGGTTGCAGTTAGTATGTAAACTGGTCGGAAGCTTGTCGCGCTGCGCTGTAACGCTTACTGCAACGCGTTTTACTCAGTGCCGGATCTAGGCGGGGGCATGAGGGGGGCACCCGGAGCAATGCCCCCCTTGGTTGTAGCTTAGCACCTTCACACCACTTTATGCTGTCACAGTTGCACTTTACTGCTCTAGTCTGTTGCATTATGTCACTTGTCTCTTGTATTGTTTTTTTTTTGTTTGTCCTTTTCTTGCACTGTCTTTTGTCTTATTGCACTGAGGAGCAATGGAAACGTTATTTCATCCCTGTATATGTCCTGACATACACTGGAGTGACAATAAAGAACCTTGAACCTTGAACCTATGCCCTGACTGCCCACCAACACATCTAGTTTCAGTTTAGGCTTTGGGAGAAAAGGCCCTCCTCCAATCAGGATGAGACGGCCCATCCTTCATTGAGGATCGTGTTGGTAGGCCTTGGTGCTGTTTGTGCTGTTGGCCTGATGCACCCCCCCCCCCCCCCCCCCCCCCCCTTTGGAGAGTGTGTGCATGTGGTTTAGAGTTCTTAAACTCTGCCCGAACCCGACCAGGGCCGAACCCTAACACGGCCTTGGGCTCCATGGAAAAAAATATGAATTGAAATATTTTATTATAGTAAAAAAAAAATCTCTTCTGTATTTACTGTACCTATTCATTATGAAGATTGATTGGCAGCTGATTGGCATTTCACTTTTGCTTTGTGGAAAATTCTCAAATTCTGCCCAAACCTGACAGTTTAGGACCGGTTAAGGCCTAAAATCTATTCCATTAAGTTGGGCCGGGGGAGCCGGGCCGACTCTGATCAGTTAGGGCCCAGTTAGAGCCGGGCCTTCATTTTCAGGCCCGTTGAGACCTCTGGGAGGGGGTTCCAAACCCCCCCAAAATCACTGAAAGCTCCTTTAATGGCAATGATTTGGGTGATGATGACGACGACTAATCATCTACTTCAAACGTGCAATCATTGACAGAACTATTGACCGGTGCTGCACATAATATCCCTGTAGCTGTTGTCCTCTTTGAAAACACTATCAATCAATGTGGTGAAGGTCTGGGGCTGAATTCTTCATTTGTCTGTGCGTCGGTTGATGAGTGGAGCGGCAGGATGGGCGTGCTGATAGCAAACCTCTGCGTGTGCCTCAGTGACCTGCTCAGTGTTGCCAACTGCCAAAATCCGAAATGCACTAGTGGCGCTTCCAAAACGCGCTAGTAGTGGTTTTTAACCATTTTCATACCACTATTCATGCCCACTATGTATTCTGCATTTTACCCATGGAGGACAAACATTTGATGTTGAGTTTCAGTCTCTCAGACTGAGGAATAACTGGCAAAACGTTGGTCAAAAGAGTAATGCTTGAAAATAAGGTCATTCAGATGTTTAAATAACTCTTGAGAGCGTTACAGACCTATAAGAGTCCATTTAGTTACCAACGGTCCTTTCTATGAAGGAAGCAGGACTCTATCATGGGAGGGAAAAATGGTGAAAAACGAGGATTTTCCGCCAGGGTTTTTTCACTAATTTTGGCGCTATATGGGGGGTCTGGAAAAAAGCTAAATGTAGTGACAAATGCGCCAAGTTGGCAACACTGGACCTGCTCTTCCTCCTCGCTGATGCCACTACAGTAATCACTATGACAATGTGCGCCATGGGGGAATTCATTAATGTCGGAGCTGATTGATTGGTTCCCTTCAGGCTACTGTATATACGTTGTACACTATAGAGCAGCGCGGTATCGCCTCCTTACATGGCGTCGCTTGTGGCCCAGAAGTGTCCCCTATTAATTTCCCCCCTAGAATTTTCAAAAAAAGATTTATATAACCTATTCTGATTTGCGTCACATTTGCTTACCATTTTCAAAAAATATCAGACCTACAAGCTCATATTTTTTTCAATAACTAAAGTAATGAAAATGATGCAAAGTAATGCTAACTAATGCTAATAATGCTAATGCTAAGTACTGTTAATCATGCTAATAATGACTATAATAAAAATCTCCCAGCAGTCAGACAGACAGGCAGGTTGCATATAGCATTCTCCCTGCAGACAGACAGACAGACAGACAGACAGACAGACAGACAGACAGACAGACAGACAGACAGACAGACAGACAGGCAGGCAGTAATATCACAAGGTTAATTTACTCATGTGACTTGCAAACGAGCGATATGGAAGACCCAGGGCGTGGGTGTCAGAATACCATGGTTGCTTTATATTATAATTAATAGATTAGCACACACAGTTCTGACAAACACATTGAATAATGATCTGACATTGTTTCCATCCTCTCTACTGTAAACAATGTGCAGCCGATCGTTTCCCTCACTGTGTCACAGATACAGCAAGACATGCTGGTAATTTGGAGGGTATTCGTCAGGGGCGAATGTAACATTTCCCAATTTTGGGGGGGGGGGGGGGGGTGGCAGGAGAAAATGGTATGGGGGCGGCTTCCTCGCCCGTTGTCGCCTCGCGTCACGGGCGATGAAGCTGCACCCATGCATACCATTTTCAGTTACAGGACTTTTATTAGGCAAGTAAAGCAAGGTCTGACTCAGAGTTTTCTGTTTTCAGTAATGAAATGCTGTTGGTTTAGTGGTGTCACAGCTGTAGTTAGTTAGTAGCAGTAGTAGCGTTTCAAATCATTTTAAATATAAGCACTTTAATTTGAAATATCTTGTTTTTTGCATGCCATCGTGTTTTTTTTTTTTTTTTTTTTGGGGGGGGGGGGGGGAGGGGGGGGAATTGATTGGTTCCCTTCAGGCTACTGTATGTACGTTGTACACTATAGAGCAGCGCGGTATCGCCTCCTTACATGGCGTCGCTTGTGGCCCAGAAGTGTCCCCTATTAATTTTCCCCCTAGAATTTTCAAAAAATGATTTATATAACCTGTGGTGAAAATGATGCAAAGTAATGCTAACTAATGCTAATGCTAGGTACTGTTAATCATTCTAATAATGACTATAATACAAATCTCCCAGCAGTCAGACAGACAGGCAGGTTGCATATAGCATTCTCCCTGCAGACAGACAGACAGACAGACAGACAGACAGACAGACAGACAGACAGACAGACAGACAGAGAGACAGACAGACAGACAGACAGACAGACAGACAGACAGACATAGACATAGACAGGCTGCATATAGCAGTCTCCAGCAGACACAGACAGACAGGCAGGCAGGCAGGCAGGCAGGCAGTAATATCACAAGGTTAATTTACTCATGTGACTTGCAAACGAGCGATATGGAAGACCCATGGCGTGGGTGTCAGAATACCATGACCCCCCCCCCCCCCATGCCCATGTCTAGATCCGCCTCTGGTATTCATTATTTTGAATACCAGAAGTGAGTTCATTTAAAATTGGATTGAGACAGTGTGCAATATTAGATGATTCTGACTCGGAATGCAGTTAAAGCTAGGAAGGAAAACATAAAAAATAAATGCATAATCATATTTGCCACGTGATACCAGGGCTATCTCTGTTGTGCATCTTCCCTGCCCTCCGGTCAGCTCATACCATTAGCCAGTGTTATCGGAAACATCTCTGTTTCAGTGTTGGTCTGGGCATGGCAGACTTCCGCCTAAAATAAAAGGTTTTAAAGTCATTAAAGCTGGACTATTGTCTGAGTCCAATGCATTTCTGCTAACTCATCTACTTCCCAGCTAAGTCTCACGACAATGTCAGTTCTTGACAGTTTGTGAAATAGGTGCTATTGGAAAAACTATCATTCTGCTCTGTCAATGCGTCAATATAATTTTGTAGTTCTCGTTAAATACTGGTCAGAGCCACTATTTAATGTGTAATGTCCATGATATTTATATTAGAATGAAGGAGCAAGGCCCGGACCAGTGGACCAGTGTCCAATCCATGGTTGGACACTGGGGAGAGGGCGGAGCTTACACAAAGGTCTATTGTCCGGCGGTGTTTTTAGGTGGATCGACTCCCATTGGCGACTAGGTCACTTGCATGAGCTTTCATTAGTCAGTTTTCACATAGCCTCGACACCCAGGCTTTCATTTTCGTCCGCCTTGCGCGAAAACGGAAAGCCTGGACTAACGTGCGTTGGAAAGTGGCCTTGAGGGGCGTGTCAACCTTCCGGGGTGGGCGTGGCTCTAAATGATGTGACGTAGAACAGCAGTGGACGGGCGTGGGACACGTTAGTGAGATCAAATCAGAGCGCAGCACTTCCGCCGTGTGGATCCCACGACACCCCCGCCCCCAAGGCCAAAATCATTGAGGGCTAGACCAGGCTAGTTTTCACATGGAAAAATCCACATCCTCAGTTAAAAGATGCGACTTGGTTTTCTCAGAAAAAATCAATAAAATGGCATCTCACACCTCAAATAAGAAAACGGTTTGCAATTCTTACGAGAACCGATCCCATCCTCTCTTTCTTTTTTTTTTTTACAAAACACATTTGGCCTCATTCACAAACCCCTTTGTGATTTTATTTTTTATTTTTAGAAAAGATTTGCGAAGACTGACGTGCGATTAGGCAAGGCAAGGTTCTTAACGTCCGTTTTGTTTCCCCTTTCTTTATTCACGCCAGCGCACGCGGCAACACACAATCGCTTTTGCACGTGCGCACGCTATATGCAGCAGGAGATGAGCTTCTATTATCTATATTGTATTGTATAATGGGCTTCGAAATATCAGGTCAACAAGCAAATGGAAGAATTTCCGCCTTGTGTATGTATAAACACGGCGGGCGTTCAGATAAAGGCAACGGCGCATACAGACTCTTCATGAATGCATTCATACATTCCAGCAGCACAACATTGTCAGGCAGGCGGCCGATGGCCTTGTTGGGTGGACAAAACTCTCCGCTGGAAAGTGCTCTCCTTGCATAAGGTCTTGTGTCATGGCAGCAAAATGGTAAACGATGATTGAATGTCAGCGACTGAGCCGCTGTTACGGAGACTAGGTAGTTGATGTAGTCAGGGGCGGATTGGCACATATTTTCCCACTGGGACAATTTTGCCTTTGCCAGGCCACCCTGGGGGTGGGGCAGCTGGTTAACCAGATGTAACTCTTTGAGAGCGTAAAAATGAAACCAAATGGACCCTTGCGGGTCCATTTGGTTTCATTTTTACACCCTCAAGAGTTAAAACATTCATCATGTGAATTAGCCCAACTTAGTCTACACAACTAGAGAATGTAGAAGATTAATGGTCATTTTGATCTGTATGTTCCAGGCGAGCATCTAGCACATTCTAGTGCATTTTGGAAATGCCACTAGTGCATTTTGGATCTTGTCCAGGCCACTAGGTGGCGCAGGCCACCGGGAAAACTCTCTGTACTCCAGATGGCCAATCCGCCCCTGGATGTGGTTCAGGGTTTTAACATACAAAAAAAAAAAAAACTAACCTGTCATTGGCAGAACTTTTGCGTCAAAGACAGGGTTGATGAGGCCAACACAATGCCACACCCTTCTAAAAAAACCACTATTGAAGCACTACTCAGGGGCGGATTTAGACATGGACATGTCCCGTTTCACTACTTAATCACTACTGATAATTGCTATGTAATTCCTATTCAAATCACTACCTGGCTGCCACTTAATTACTTCAGCCTCACTATTGGCTTTTTGGAAAGAACTATGTCAACACTATACATTTATTGTTGAATTACTACACAATGCTTACACATGTACTGTTGTATCTCTACACAATCCATATAGAAATATTTATGTAGAGTTTTCACTACTGATACTGAATCACTAATTAATCACTTTTTGTTTCTACACAAACCCTTAAAAAGTAAAGTAAAATCGCTACTCATCGCAATAGCAAAAACATTGAATGAGTACTTGAGTAGTGATTCAATAGTGTTTTTTCATGAGGGCATCTGTCTCACCGGACATCTTACGCCAGGGTTTTTCAACCTTTTTCAATACCAGCGGGGCCCACTATTTATTCAGCATTTGAGCCACGGACCAGCTTTTGAGGACATTATTATAGCCCCACACAGACCCGAAAACTAAAGATTTATTTTGCTTTTGTCCACAATTGTCCAGACTGGATTTCAGAAACAAAACAGGCAAGCATGCAGATCCAAATGACCATTAATCTTCTACACTATCTAGTTGTGTAGACTTGGGGCTAATTTCGGAGATGGATATTTTAACTCTTGAGAATGTAAACATTAAACCAAATCGACCCGCAAGGGTCCATTTGACAAAGTAAATGGAAATAGCATTGCCGATTCGCTGACTTGTTGAATTACAAAGTAAATGAAAATAGCGTTGCCGAGTTTTGTTGAATGACAAAGTAAAACAAAACAGGGTTGGCAACTTTATGAAAACAGGGTTGCCACATTCTGTCACCGGCCTGGATGCATCTTTGCATCGTCACGTCGCTGGCATCTATTTCACAGTTAATTTAACCCTTTGTGTCCTGAACGCGTTTTGGTGTTTTAGCTGTTGAAAAATAGCAGATCAACAAGCTCATGTCGCGCCACCGAGTGGCGCGACATGAGCTTGTTGTTCTGCTATTTTTGAAAAATTGTGAAAATGTGCTGCAAATCTCTGAATACATTATTTTGGAAGCAAACATTTTATCTCAATTTTTCGCTTCTGGGGAACCCCGAGAACAACATGTTTTCAGATGGGGGTCTGCAGCCAAATATGGATAATTCTGGTGGTCCTTGGCTAGAAATATGTTAGCATCACTGACACAGGAGCACAGATTTTTCAGAAAAACTAGAATCTAGTGTCAAAAACTATAGAATCTTGTGTCAAAAACTATAGAATCTTGTGTCAAAAACTCGATTCTAGGGTCAGAAACTAGATTCTAGTGTCAAAAAGTAGATCCTAGCATCAGAAACTATAATTTAGTGTCAATAACTAGAATCTAGTGTGGGAAACTACTGTAGAATCTAGCGTCAAAAGCTAGAATGTTGCTGCAGCTATAATCTGGTGTCAGGAACTACTGTATAATCTGGTGTCAGAAACTCCAATCGAGGGTCAGGACACAATGGGTTTATGGTAGGCTGTACCCTCATTTGCATCTGCCTGCGTGAACGATATTTGACAAGTATTGGGTATTCACCTGCAGCTACACCAATGCTTGGCAAGAAAATGTCATTCACCACCGCTCCTCTAAAGAGGTGTCTCTGAAAGTGTGGAATCTTTTTTGGAACCTATTCCACCATGTCAAAGAGGACAAACGCTGCCCACAACATTGGCAGAAAAAAAATAAAGAATTAAATAACCTTTCTCCAGCTTTTGGGAACAACCCGCCCCAACCAAAAAGGAAAAAAAAAAAAAAAATCAACTCAGCATTTTTTAGAAGTCATTCTCTGTCTTGAGTGGTTTTCAGCCTCCCCATAGGGTCTGAATGTAAAAACGGATGGTGACAGTCAGGAATAAAACACTGGATGTATAACTTTTTTTACTATTACAAAGTGCAGCACAGAACTAAAACTCTTACACATACAGTAACAGTCGGAGGAGGACGGAATGGACGAGAAACGAATCCCGGGAACGTTCCGTCTTCACCGAACGATTCATGTCTATACCCAGGAGGGGCCAAATCATTTTGCGTCTGCGACTATAGTTCGTGACCGTTTCATAGTGGACCCGACCAACAGTCGCGGCCGCAGAACGATTTCCCCCTTGGTGGCCTTGCTGGCCCTTGGTGGGGTCTGTGGGGCTAATATGTCATCAACTGGTGGTCCGTGGCTGAAATTCTGAATAAATAGTGGACTGGGTATGGGGGAAAAAAAGGTTGAAAACCACTGCTGTACATATCCATTCATGTTGTGTTTCTCTCTCCTCTAGGCGTTGCGGCTCGCGGCCTGCCGCCCCCGCGCGGAGCGTCCTGCGAGCACAGGTACTGCGGCCTGGGCCGCCACTGCGTGCTGGACCGCCTGACGGGCCGCGCCGAGTGCCAGTGCCTGGACCGCTGCAAGCCGCACTACAAGCCTGTCTGCGGCTCCGACGGCAAGCTCTACCACAACCACTGCGAGCTGCACCGGGCCTCCTGCCTGTCGGGACGCCACCTCACCATCCTGCACAGCGAGGAGTGTTTCTACAAAGGTACGTTTCATCCAGGGCTTAATTTGTGCCGGAGCAAGCCGGAGCGCCGCTCCGGCTTGCTCCACATGCGCTCCCCCTTGCTCCACATGTGCTCCGGGAGCTGTCAGTGGCGCTCCCCCACCTGCAGAGGCCGATCCGGGAGATATGAGTGGCAATCCAGCCAATACAGCCCCGTTCATTTCAGTCGTTGCTATAGGATACCACTCTATTGGCTGAGGCTGAGCCTTCCCAGCTATGGGATGTTTATCGAGAGTCGGGGAGGGATTTGGTCGCTCGCAGCTCAGGCTCACACAGTTCACAGTTCTCGCACGTTGCCTGCTGGGCTGCTGCTGCTGCTGCTCCCACCGGCTAACCGTCCCCCCTTCTTCGCGAGGCACGGTGGAATATCATCGCTATAATAATGATTAAAACTTTTAATCTGTTATTATAGCGATGATATTCTACCTTTTAATTTAAAAGGTACCCAGGAAGCGGCCAGACCCCTTATGGATCCCTAAATTTTGTGGTCTCGATTCTCTGGAAGCACAAGCACACTGCGCAACGCATTTGAGCTTGTGAAACGGCTCTTTACAAAGTGTGTGTGCCATATTGCGTCTCTCTCTCTCTCTCTCTCACACACGCACGCACGCACGCACGCACGCACGCACGCACGCACACATGCACGCACACATGCACGCACGCATACACAATAATCTTCCGCCAAAAATCGACTTTTCTGCGCACGTTTTTCGGTGCGCGGGTGCGTGCACGTGCACGCGTGCATGTGTGTGAGGTGTGCTCCGGCACCTCACGAGTTACAAATTAACTCTCTCAGTGCCAGCCCTTTTTCATATTTTTGGAGGTCGCCAGTGCCAGCGATTTTCATCTAAAAGTCATATTTCATATTTCGGTCCATGTTTCCCGACGGACAAGTTAGTTGACGGACACACACTTTTGGTTCCGGGTCAGTCCGTCCCTTGTTATGGTCGCCGCGGTCGCTGCTAGCTGCTGTTAGCATGGGGATCGTATTAAACCGGCGCCGGTAAGTAACGTCACGTATAGTAGCGTTAACGTCAGCGGCATCAGTTGTTACTGTAAATCATAATGATAACGGTTGACGTAGATTCATTTCCACGGCACGAAAACTGTTAAGCACTGGTTTCATCCATCCATTCACCCATCCATCCATCCATCCTAGGGGTGTTTTTGCCATTAGGCAGACTAGGCAGTTGCCTAGGGCGCCATGAGGGGAGGGGGGGTGAGAGGAGGGGAGCAACCACCAGACATGCTTTAAAAGGATACCAGGCTAATAACCTTATTATGTCCATCCATCCGTCTGTCCGTCCATCCATCCAGCCATCCATCCACCCGCCATCCATCCATCCATCCCCCTGTATATAGGCTAGAAAAAGGTCGGAGGAGGGGGTCCTTTATCAGGGGTGGGTGGAGAAAGGTTGCGGCAGTTATCATTTACTATCCGGTGTGGCCATCTGCCTAAATCGCAAATTGATCTTGCCCCTCCTGAGTTTTGCGTGTCGTGTTGTCATGTAACCTTTCAAATCATTTTAAATATAAGCACTTTAATCTGAAATATCTTGGGTTGTTTTGCATGCCATCGTGTTTGGTGGGGCAGACTTGGCATTTAGCCCACGCCTAGATCCGCCCCTGCGATGCATGGTATCCAAAAGTCAACACTAAACCCCGCCACCGTATAGGATTCTAAATCCATCCTTCCCATTAGTGCAGAGTAACAGACTCCGTTTCCAGCAATTGATTTGGCTGGAAACAACCTTTATTGCCTAACAATGCCGGTGAGTGTTGGAAACTGAGTTCTAATGATGCAGTGGAGTAGAACTCGACTTCAGAGCCGCCTGGCGCGAGGAGGAGGAGGAGGAGGAGGAGGAGGAGGAGGAGGAGGAGGAGGAGGAGGAGGCCTGCAGCCGATAGCTAGATCAGTCGTCCTTGAAAACTTAATGATCCACAGGTCCACTTTTAATGAGGCGCCGCAGCCAGCGACAATGCAGGGGTCTCCAAGTGAGGTCCCCCATTAACGGCGTGGAAGAATTAAAGTCGGGGCCACCCCAGGGGCGGATTGGCCATCTGGAGTACAGGGAGTTTTCCCGGTGGCCTGCGCCACCTAGTGGCCTGGACAGTTTTTTTTTTTTTTTTTTTTTTTTGAAAGTCCAGGGCAGGCCAGGGCACCAGGCCCAGGCCAGGCAAACTAGTGTTTCTATCCTTCAAAAAAAGAAAAGGTGTCCTACACCAGAGCCTTCAAGTAGGAGAGTTGCCATATTCCCGTTCACTCCTGTGTGCCAGGGCGCGGCTCGCGCTGCTGGAGGCAGTGTTGCCAACTGCCAAGATCCAAAATGCACTAGTGGCACTTCCAAAATGCACTAGAATGTGCTAGATGCTCGCCTGGAACATACAGATCAAAATGACCATTAATCTTCTACATTCTCTAGTTGTGTAGACTAAGTTGGGTTAATTCACATGATGAATATTTTAACTCTTGAGGGTGTAAAAATGAAACCAAATGGACCCGCAAGGGTCCATTTGGTTTCATTTTTACGCTCAGACTCAAAGAGTTACATCTGGTTAACCAGCTGCCCCTCAGGGTGACCTGGCAAAGGCAAAATTGTCCCGGTGGGAAAATATGTGCCAATCCGCCCCTGGGCCGCCCTGTAGACAGAGGGACGTGAGGCTGGCGGAGGCTCGGTAACACACACAGGATGAATTCACCACAGCAGTGGCCTCCGTATGTATGATATCAGTATCAGTTAATTAAAAAGTGCAGCCATCCTAAAAAAAAAACAGAGCTGTTTGGTAATTATTTAGAGAGTAGATTGGAAAAAAGGAAGAGGTGACAGGTGTTCAGTCGGCCTCGTCTGCACATTAATTGATCTGGGTTCAGTCGAAAATAATTCATGAACAATATCGGAGGATGGGGTGTTTTAGACCCCGAAAGAGGGTTCAGTTGTTGTTTTTGTGGCATGAATCAGTACGGCGGTGACTAGTGTCCCCGGGAATTAATGACAACACTCTCATCGACTTGTCTTCTAAGTCTTTTATCTTCTGGTGTCATAGCCTCGCGGTAAAATATACTGTAGAAACGGCATGAATATCTGGGTGGAAAATCAAGTTTTCAGTGTGAAACAAAAAGGCACAGTTTTTTTTTTTGTTTTTGTCTAACTGAAAAAAAGAAAAAAGCTTGAAGGACTTAGCCTGACCTCAGTCTGAATTATCATTTGGTTTCACTTCATTATTCTGACTGAAGTCCCTCTCTACCACAGCAGTTTCTAGGATGGGCGTGGTCAAAGCAGCAGCCTTACCGGTGATTGGTTGTTGGGGCGTTGGGGTCGAAGTGATTGACAGGGATGTTGGCCAATCAGGTGCTGGGATTGGATTTCCAACCGGCACAAACGGCCCCAAAGGCAGGGAAGCCAGTCCTTGAATCACAGGAAAAAAATAAGCTAGTATTTTTTTTTAGGTACTGATTCAGGGCTGAGCCAGACTATGAAGGACTTGTTTTAACAGGTGAAATGTCGCCGTCTGAGGCAGGGCATTGTTATGTTTGACCCATTTTGGAAAAAAAAAAAAAGAAAAAAAAAAACAAAACTGTTAGACTATAAATCGTTAATCTCAGTCGATACAACCTTTAAATGCTACGCTTGAGATGTTCGCAGACGCCTGAAAAGATTCGGAAAGGTTCTTCTTGGACCGAAACGTTTGCCTAATAAAAGCGTTCGTATGGCGAGGGCAAGACGGCCTGTGCGTTTGTGTCAGGGCCGGATCTAGAGGGGGGGCATCCTGCAGTGCCCACCCAATGGAAAGTAATATCAGTTTTTCAACCAGTGGTCCGGGGACCACCAGTGGTCCTTGAGAGAGTTCCAGGTGGTCCCCAGCTAAATGGTGGGAAGTTGGTTAACCAGATGTAACTCAAGTCTACACCAATGGAATTGTGGACACAAAAGCAAAATAAATCTTTAGTTTAGTGGTCTGTGTGGCTAAAATGTCATCAAATGGTGGTCCGTGGCTCAAATGTCAAATAAATAGTGGGCCCATGGTGTCAAAAAGATTGAAAACCACTGCTTCATGTAAAAAAAAACATGGCTAAATCCGGCCCTGGTCTGTGTGCACTTTGTTTTGCATTTGAATTCCACACTGGGCATGTTTCAGATCATTCTATCTCACATTCTGTGGTGTAGTATTGTGTGTGTGTGTGTGTGTTATTGTTGTTGTTGTTGTTGTGTGTCACTGGGTTTCTCTATGGAAAAAAACCCTGCTCCATATCCGTTGCCCCTGGTGGGATGAATCTAGTTTACTGTCCATGGTTCCAGGGACAAACACACATGAATCATTAGGAGGCATCATCTCTAGGGGTTGGAAGCCCTGCTGCCATGCAACTGGATTTGTTATTTTTTATTCCTGGAATCCAGAGAGACGTGGACTAACAATACCAAGCTCTGTGTGTGTGTGTGTGTGTGTGTGTGTGTGTGTGTGTGTGTGTGTGTGTGTGTGTGTGTGTGTGTGTGTGTGTGTGTGTGTGTGGGGGGGGGGGTGTGTGTGTGTGTGTGTGTGTGTGGGGGGGTGTGTGTGTGTGTGGGGTGTGTGTGTGTGTGTGTGTGGGGGGGGGGGGGTGGGGGTGGGGGGGGGTGTGGGGGTGGGTGTGGGTGCGTGTGCGTGTGCGTGTGCGTGTGCGTGTGTGTGTGTGTGTGTGTGTGTGTGCGTGCGTGCGGCTGTCACCGGCCGGGAGGCAAACCCTATTCCCCTGCAGGCATATACGTTAGCCACAGGGCCGGGTTTAGCCAGCCCTAATAGGGTGGGCTGGAAGAATGACAAGGTGGGCAACTCTAAAGTTTTTCATATCAATCAGTGGTTCTCAAGCTTTTTGACACCAGAGGGCCCTGTATTTATTTGTTTCATTTGAGCTACGGAGGACCACGATTTGAGGACATTTTAGCCCCACAGACCCCAAAAATAAAGATTTATTTTGATTTTGTCCACAAGGGAAACAAAGCAGTCGAACCTACAGATCAAAATGACCATTAATCTTCTACATTCACATGATGAATATTTTAACTCTTGAGAGCGTAAACAATGAAACCAAATGGAGCCGCAAGGGTAGCAGCACAAATTCTGAAATTTACGGCACAATTCAGCACAAATAGAGCACTACATTTTTATATATTTTTTCGAAATTTGAAAAATCATGCGGTGCTAACTTCACGCAGCTCTCGTGACATTGCCCCTATTCCAGAAATGGATTCCTCATTCATTTTCTCTCATAGGCTTTTCGAAAATAATTTATATAAAGACGATTACACACAAAGCCGACTCCGGCCGCGACAAATGATGACAACACACAAAATATTTTGGGACAATCCAATAATTTCTAAGAAGAAAAACAAAACAAAAAGTGTTGTATCCTGCCGTTTTTTTTTCTTCTTGCTAATTATATAGTGGTTTTTAATAGGTGGTCCGGGGACCACCAGTGGTCCTTGAGAAGGTTCCAGGTGGTCCCCAGGCTAAATGATGGAAAGTAGGTTAACCAGATGTAACTCTTGAGAATGTAAAAATGAAACCAAATGGACCCTTGCGGTTCCATTTGGTTTCATTTTCACACTCTCAAGAGTTAAAATATTCATCATCTGAATTAGCACTATTTAATTAAGAAGTCTACACTGTTTTGTTTGCAATATCCACCCTGGAATTGTGGACACAACAAAAATAATTCTTTAGTTTTAGGTCTTTGGGGTGAAATAGTCATCAAATGGTGGTCCGTGGTAGAGTTCTCAAACTCTGCCCGAACCCGACCAGGACCGAACCCGAACAGGCCCGACCCGACATTTAGGGCCGGGTAGGGCCGAAAATCTATCCTAATCAATAGGGCCGGGTAGGGCCTCGGGCCCCATGAAAAAATAATATATATTGAATTATTTTAATATAGTAAGAATAATAGTTATTTTCTGTATTTACCTATTATGAAGATGGTGCTGATTGCCATTTCATTTTTAATCTGTGGCGAATTCTCAAACTTTGCCCAAACCCGACAGTTTAGGGCCGGGTAGGGCCTAAAATCTATTCCATTTAGTAGGGCCGGGTAGGGCCTAGGGCCTGAACTGTTAGGGCCGGGTAGGGCCGGGCCTTCATTTTCAGGCCCGTTGAGATCTTTAGTCCGTGGCTCAAATGCTGGAATAAATGGTGGTCCCTAGAATGAAAACGGTTGAAAACCCCTGTATTATATGATAAATATTGCACGTGTTGTCATCATGATTTGTCCACGGCGTGATCGTCTTTATGTAGATCCTTTTCTAAAAGTCTATGAGGAAACTGAATGAGGATTTCGTTTCTGGAACACGGTCATGAAAGGGGCGGGACTGCCGAGCTCAATATCCTCTGACGTTATGCTGTAAACGTACACTGGCTGATTTGTTACACACGCACACACATACACAGGTGCATATGTGTGTGCACATGTTACTGAACCAAAACACGGATAGGCTAGCAGACTGCTTCGTGAACGCCGAAACCACACACACACACACACACACACCAGGGGCGATGTAACATGTCCCATTTGGGGGGGCAAGAGAACATGTTGGAGGGGCAAGAGAAAATGGTATAGGTGCGGCTTCATCGCCCGCGTCGCTTCGCGCCACGGGCGATGAAGCCGCACCCATACCATTTTCAGTTACAGGACTTTTATTAGTCAAGTAAAGCATCAATAATGACATCAGTTGTTGTTGAAGTTGCGACAGACACGCAGCATGCATAAAGCTAAAGGTCTGACTCAGAGAGTTTTCTGTTTTCAATGATGAAATGCTGTTGGTTTAGTGGTGCCACAGCTGTAGTTAGTTAGTAGCAGTAGTAGTGTTTCAGAATCAGATCATTTTAATTATAAGCACTTTAATTTGAAATGCATTTGAAATTTGGGTCGTTTGCATGCCATCATGTTTGGTGGGGCAGTCAGGTCATTTAGGGGTGCCCATGCCCATGCCTAGATCC
This sequence comes from Benthosema pterotum, assembly GCA_039105355.1. Taxonomy (NCBI): domain Eukaryota; kingdom Metazoa; phylum Chordata; class Actinopteri; order Myctophiformes; family Myctophidae; genus Benthosema; species Benthosema pterotum. The sequence continues at coordinate 5,619,768 of CM076984.1, forward strand.
GCCCCTGAAACAAACAAACACACACACACACACACACACACACACACACACACACACACACACACACACACACACACACACACACACGTATGCGCGCGTCATCCATCATCCTTTGCCTCGTATTACTCACAATAAGTGGCCGTGGAGCTGCTGTTGAAGAGCAATAATAACCTGTGTGTTTACACATTACAGCCTGATTGAATGTGAACCACAGGGCACCTGAAGATGTGACCGTCAATGGGTTGCCAGATAATGAGATTACATCCGACCTTACGATTAACGTTGTGATTATTTTAATGTGCTGTTCGGTTCACTAACTGCGGTTACTTCTTGCCCCTTACTGGTATTACTACAGAACAGTGGTTTTCAACAGGTAGTCTGGGGACAACCAGTGGTCCCTGAGAGGATTCCAGGTGGTCCCCAGACTGAATGATGGATGATGGTAACTTTATAGGTCTATAACTGTGTCATGAGATCCTAAAATGAAACCAATTTGGATCCATGATTTCATCCATGATCTAACTCTCGAGAGTGAAAAATGAAACCAAATGGACCCTCCCGGGACCATTTGGTTTCATTTTTCACTCTCGAGAGTTAAATTATATTCAAACTTCTGCATTACTTCATTTTCAAGAATCTACACAATCAAGACATGTAGAAGAATTGTTATTTTGAATGTTTTGCCAGTTTACCGTATCTCCTAAATTTTCAACTAAGTTCAGAGAAAGAGGTAACAGAGAAAAGAGTTTTTGAAAGAAACACAACAATGCAAAACATTTAATCCTCTCTGACATTCAAGTAAAGAGTTACTCTGCTGGGGATTAGGTTTCGCTGCTTTTTCTTTTCTTTTTTTTAAGGCTATAAGAGCATATCACTGTTATGACTCAGCTTAGACTGGGGTGAGTTCACTTGCCATTATAAATAATAAGGCCTTGTGGTTGAAAAAAAGTACTAATTTATCAAATTCCCTCAGTCCCGTGGTGGGAGTTTTGGTCTGGTTTTGATGAATATTAAGTAGTTCCAATCATTTGGTGGGATGTCTGGGAGCTACTCGTAAAAATGTTTGTGTATATGTAAAATAATTTGTATTCTTGACATATTTCAAGCAGGGCCGGGTCTAGGCATGCATGGGCATGGGGGCTGGCAGTGCCCCCGCTAAATGCCCTGATGCTCCTTCCCCCAAAAGATATTTCAAAGTGCTTACCGTATATTTAAAATGATTCAAAACACTACGCTACAATTGTCCCACCACTAAACAACACAATTTCATTTCTGGGCCACTGGCCTTAACTTGTACGATAATTATGGAGAGTAGTGACACTCCTGTTGACTCCCAATTCTACGGCTGCCCCCATGCCCATGCCTAGATCCGCCCCTGGTCCAGGCTTTTCCCTTTTTGCGCATTGTGAACAAAGAAAGTGAAAGCCTGAGTGTCGAGCTAAATGATGGACAGTTGTTAACCAATACCCTTAGAACCCTTATATACTGTAAGTCTGTAACTCTTGAGAGCGTTAAAATTAAACCAAATGGACCCATGAGGGTCCATTTGACTCAAGAGTTAAATTATATTGAATGTCTGAATTACTTAATTTTCAAGAATCTACACATTTAGAAAATGTAGAAGAATTGTTATTTTGACCAACGTTTTGCCAGTTTGCCAGTCTTCTAAATAGTGGACAAAAAAATACTTTGGGGTCAGAGAGATTAAACTCAACATCAAAGGTGGTCCGTGGCTAAAATGCTGAATAAATGTTGGGGCCTGGTATGAAGAAGGTTGAAAACCACTGCTGTACAGTATGTACAGTATTCAAACATTTTTTTTTTTTTTTTTTTTATTCAGCCAAATAAATATTTGAAGTTTTTCAGAAAACTTAGGTTAGGCCTAAATGGGAAGAAAATGAAAGCCAGAGTGTCGAGGCTATATAGGTACCATGCATAGTGCCACTAAAGAGAAAAAAAGTAAAAGGAAAGGGCCCAACCAACCCCTCTCTGTTCCTGGTTGATCAGCAGACTAATGTCTGTGACAGGCTGTGACTGCACAGGAGGCCCCCAGTGGACAGTCTGGACACACAAGGCCAAACGTTGAATGATTATTCCCAGCTACGAATTAGGAGTCCCCATGCACCACCACCACCATCACTACCAACCCACCCCTCTGCTCCTCTACAGAGAATGGAGACAGTGCACATTATTGTCGTTGCCCCCCCCCCCGCCCCCCTCTCTCTCTCTCTTAATGGCCTGGTGGAAGCGCTGTCTTTTGGGCCTCGGTATCAATCCCTCGGCGGTGTCTGTCAGCCAGCGCTCCCTCCTCCTTTAATGAGGTCGGGGCAGGCTTCAGCAGCCCCTCTTTGATGTGCTCCTTCCTCCTCCTCCTCCTCCTCCTCCTCCTCCTCCCCCTCATTGCATTCAGGGACAGTTGGGGAGTTGTTATAAAGTCACAATTCTAAGTAAGAAAAACTCAGTGTTTGGAAAAACGTGAAGTTTCAATCGTGCTCAGAATAGTGAGATATGAAAGATCGCATATACCAGTATACTGTATATATAGGCGACCAACCTCAACTGTATTGTACCCGCGTGTCCTCTAGGCAGTGATGGGCAGTAACTTGTTACAAGTAGCTAAGCTACTGTACATAGCTTAACTACATTTTCCCGTAACATTCAATCATTTATTTCTTTCATAGAGAATCTTTCACTCAATTAACTCCTGTCGCATGTTGATGATGTCATACTATGTCCATGTGTGGTCTGAACCTATGGAATTATGAAACGTACAGTTAATTTGAGCATTAAAGAAGTATGTTTTGTATAATTTCAGCATAAGCAGCATTAGCATATGCATTTCCTAATTGAACGGCCGCGGCTGTTGGCCCGACGGTTCAGAGCGGTCTCTCAAATCATCTATTTTTGTCCTACATAAAGACTAAATTCCCAACAACTGCCAGCGAACGCAGAATTTGCACCACGTGTCCGAGCAAAGCAGACATGTTACGCCACAACGACCGACAATGACTTCATACTTCACACGCGTGTGATTTTTTTTTTTTTACTTTCCACTCCAAATTGTATGATCTGTAGCTTCTGAGAAATCCCTATTTTTTGCCAAACTGTGAAAAAATGCTTTTCTTGGCACTGCTCTCGCAGGGCTCGACCCGTTTCAGCCGATATATTCGTTTTTACTCTCCATAGACAGACGGACAGCTATTCCCCCCCCTGCGGGAGGCGATATATGGCGTCCTTTGGAGCGATGATGGTTTTGGATGTTGACATGCTGCAGTAAAAGCGCAGCATAAGCCGCGGACCAGGATGAGGTCTCTGTCTTATAGATTCGGGGTGACGGGGACAGGGAGAGAAAATCCTGTCAGATGTTAGACCTCCCTCCGCGCCGCTGCCTTCTTATATCCTCCACGGGGAGGACAAGGATGAGAAATGACAGCCATGTGCCGAGCAAGGTGTTCCATTACGCACTATAGGGAGGAGAAATGACCCTGCTCCGTCTCTCCTCTCCTCCTCTCACATCTGACTTAAGTGGCGCACGTTTGCCTTTCCTGTGTATGAGTGTGCGTGCACGAGAGAGAGAGGGAGAGGGAGAGGGAGAGAGAGAGAGAGAGAGAGAGAGAGAGAGAGAGAGAGAGACAGACAGAGACAGAGAGAGAGAAAGACAGAGACAGAGAGAGAGAAAGACAGACAGAGAGAGAGAAAGACAGAGACAGAGACAGAGAGAGAGAGAGAGAGAGAGAGAGAGAGAGAGAGAGAGACAGAGACAGAGACAGAGAGAGAGAGAGAAAGAAAGACAGAGACAGAGAGAGAGAGAGAGAGAGAGAGAGAGAGAGAGAGAGAGAGAGAGAGAGAGAGAGAGAGAGAGAGAGAGAGAGAAGACAGAGACCGAGAGAAAGAGAGAGACAGAAAGAGAGATAGAAAGAGAAAGACAGAGAGAGAGAGAGAGAGAGAGAGAGAGAGAGAGAGATTGGCACAGTCAAGCACAGACAATTAAGGTTACGGCTTCGGTTCCGCTGTGTCGAACGATTTCAAAGCATTCAACGCTTCCAATTACGTGGCAGAGCTGCTTTAAAAAAATAAAAAAAAAAAAAAAACATCTCTTGCATTTGACTTCCAGGAATGTCTGTCTACACACATAACTGGGGAACTGTTCAGTTCATTATTTGCCCCGCTTCTTCACAACAGACTGTGGAATAAATAGTCTGTTATTTTTGCAGTCGCACTAATGGGAAGGATGGATTCAGACTCCTTTTATAGTTGTGGTTGTTAGTGTCGACATAGGATTCCATTACGGTACATAACATGGTGCATTTTGTTTTGCAGGGGGGGGGGGGGGGGGGGATTCCGTCACAGTAGCAAAGAAGTCATTTAATAATGCAATGATGTGTCAATTAACACTTATACTGTTTTATAGCTTAATAGGCATGCTGTTGATAAGCTGGGGATTAATAATTACCTTTGGAGCATAGCGCCTATGTATTTGTTTGCACCCATTTTCAACATTTTTTCTGAGAGCGTACAAATGCAACCAAATGAACCCTAACGGGTTCATTTGGTTCCATTTGTACGCTCTCAGAAAGAAGAAGCGTCTAAAGAAATCCATTAACATGGTGAAAATACATCTTGATGATGTCATCAAGATGTTTCACCATGTTAGTGGTATTCTTCAGACCTCCATTTATTGGGAACGCAGAATGGGGGAACTTTTTTTATCATGTCCACCCAGCACCTCTAGGGTATACTAATGACATATTAGAATGTTGAAAATGGGTGGACTTCTCCTCTAACTTCCACTATGATCTGTTGCTTCTAACTTCTGTACAGAAGTGAATATGTCTTGGTGAAATGAACAAGATGGCTGCTATTGTAAGCAACTTTAGTGGTTTGTCTACTCGCAGTTATCCGCCTTGTATTGAGTTGCATTGCTTACATTATACTATAAATCTACAAGCTGTTAATCAAAAGATTATACTAAGAAGGTTTGGTGTCTGCTCAGATAAGAAAAACACCCTTCTCACCCTTCTGGTGCCAACATTTATATAGGGTTTGAGGTGAGATGTCACCAGGCGTGACATCTGTGTAGTTGTTGTTGTTGTTTTTAAATAATTTTATGACTTTGGAGAGACAGCGAGGTGAATTTATGACCCATGGGCCACCGACGTATGGACCGACACATAGCACCGGCACATAGGAACGGCACATAGCACCGGCACATAGAACCGGCACATAGAACCGGCACATAGGACTGGCACATAGGACTGGCACATAGAACCGGCACATAGAACCGGCACATAGGACCGGCACATAGGACCGGCACATAGGACCGGCACATAGGACCGGCACATAGGACTGGCACATAGGACTGGCACATAGGACTGGCACATGGACCGACACCTAGGATCGGCGCATAGCACCGGCACATAGGACTGGCACATAGGACCGACACATAGGACCGGCACATAGGACTGGCACATAGGACCGGCACATAGGACTGGCACATAGGACCGGCACATAGGACTGGCACATAGGACTGGCACATGGACCGACACCTAGGATCGGCGCATAGCACCGGCACATAGGACTGGCACATAGGACCGACACATAGGACCGGCACATAGGACTGGCACATAGGACCGGCACATAGGACCGGCACATAGGACCGGCACATAGGACCGACACATGGACCGACACCTAGGATCGGCGCATAGCACCGGCACATAGACTGACGTATGGGCCGAGACATAGGACCGGCACATAGCACCGGCACATAGGACTGGCATATGACCCAGGGGCCATTCAAATTCACCTCGCCCCTTCTGGGACTTTGTTGCCCTTTTTTTTCCACCCAGTGCCAATTCCTAACGTGATCCTGGGCTCTACATGTATATGCACACTCCACCAACCTGCAGAGGCAGCAGACTGGCCTCATGCTTCCTTCAATGCATGCTTCCTTCAAGCCGGGGAGAAATAGGGGACATAGACATGGACATAGTAGGTGGAAGGAACATGTTATTCCAACCAGTTCCTGTCCCCTCCATCATGTGCCCCGGCTGGCCAGGGGGAGGCAGTCTAGAGCCCAGGATTACTGCATTACTGCAGTATATTTGTGAGGGTCTATCCTATAGGGGACATGGGGAGAACATGCAAACTCCACACAGAAAGGAACTTTCACCAAACCCGCCTCGGGCATGCATGGGCACTGGAAAAAGTATCGCTCTTCATAGTAAAGTAGTAATAACCACATGATCCACAGGAACACTTATTTTTTTTTCGGGTTTTCGCCCGATATTGACGAAACCCAGCTGTGAAGAGAGATTCTCTGTACGTTCGGGATTCTATCGCACACGTGCGCGTGCGCGCACACACACACACCCTCTAGCAGTTACCCCAGCGTAAGCCAACAACATTAATCACAACAGACACATAACCCCCCCGCCCCCGCCCCCCACACACACACACACACACGCACGCACGCACGCACGCACGCACGCACGCACGCACGCATGCACGCACGCACGCACGCACGCACACACACACACACACACACACAACACAGTCTCAGAGGCAAATTATAGCACAGTAACACAATAACATGACAATGACTAACACGGAAGGGCCCCGAAGCATGCTGGGAAAATCCCTCCTCAGCCAAGTGACACAGCCCCGGGATACTACACACACACACAGGGGCGGATGTAGCCTTTCCCAAGGGGGGGCAGTAGAAAATGGTATGGGGGCGACTTCATCTCCCGCGTCGCTTCCGCCACGGGAGATGAAGCCACACCCATACCATTTTCAGTTACAGGACTTACTGTATATTAGACAAGTAAAGCATCAATAATAACATCAGTTGTTGTTGAAGTTGCAACAGACACGCAGCATGCATAAAGCTAAAGGTCTGACTCAGAGAGTTTTCTGTTTTCAATGATGAAATGCTGTTGGTTTAGTGGTGCCACAGCTGTAGTTAGTCAGTAGCAGTAGTACTGTTTCAAATCATTTTAAATATAAGCACTTTAATTTGAAATATCTTGGGTTATTTTGCATGTTTGGTGGGGCAGACTGGGCATTTAGGGGGGCATTGACACCCCCCCCCCCATGCCCATGCCTAGATCCGCCCCTGCACACGCGCACATCAGCCTCCACAAGGGAGGAGATGCTTACTACATCCCAGTAAGGCTCACACCTTACTGGGGGGGGGGGGGACTCTAGCACCGGGTCCCCTGGGGAGAGCCCACTGGTGGGGAAAAGTGACTAAAGGCCCTATTCAGAGTTTAATTTTCGATCATCACAGCGACCGCCGTTGACGATATGACGCCATGCACACCACCGCAACCACCGCTCTTTCTAAACTAAATAACTAAATAACAGTTGTGGCACCACTAAACCAACAGCATTTCATCATTGAAAACAGAAAATTGAAAACTCTCTGAGTCAGACCTTTAGCTTTATGCATGCTGCGTGTCTGTTGCAACTTCAACAACGACTGATATTATTATTGATGCTTTACAGAGCTTGACACTAACACTTGCGGGGCAAGTAAAAAAAATGGTGGGGCAAGTGAAGACTGCTATCTGGTTGCCCGATCGGGCAAGTGTGCAACTTAGTGCACTATAACACAACACAAGATAAATTTGTCTTGAAGGCAGTCATTGCACTCTGCCTCTGTGTCTTTCCCTGCTTTCTAGCTATCCACAATTCCAGGCTGGATTTGGGAAACAAAACAGGCAATTTAACTTTCACATCAAAATGACCTAATCTTCTACATTCTCTAGTTGTGTAGACCTGGGGTAATTAAGATGATGAATTTTAACTCTTGAGAGCCTAAAAATGAAACTTGGTTTCATTTTTACATTCTCAAGAGTTACATCTGCAAAATTTACAATATATTTTAGGGGGCAAGTGACCATGAGCTGAGGGAAAGTAGAACCTGACTGCAGAGACTCTGTCCGTGGTGCTGAAATGAGCTTTCTGTTATGGTAGCTGGTAGTGACTCTGTCCGTGGTGCTGAAATGAGCTTTCTGTTATGGTAGCTGGTAGTGACTCTGTCCGTGGTGCTGAAATGAGCTTTCTGTTATGGTAGCTGTAGTGACTGTCCGTGGTGCTGAAATGAGCTTTCTGTTATGGTAGCTGTAGTGACTCTGTCCGTGGTACTGAAATGAGCTTTCTGTTACTCTGTCCGTGGTGCTGAAATGAGCTTTCTGTTATGGTAGCTGTAGTGACTCTGTCCGTGGTGCTGAAATGAGCTTTCTGTTACTCTGTCCGTGGTGCTGAAATGCGCTTTCTGTTATGGTAGCTGTAGTGACTCTGTCCGTGGTGCTGACATGTATATTTACTGAAATGTATATTTACTTGCCCCCTATATATTTTAGGGGGCAAGTGACCATGAGCTGAGGGCAAGTAGAACCTGACTTGTCCTGTAACCGAAAGCGGACCGCAAAGCGCCACGGGTGATGAAGCCGCCCCCATACCATTATCTCCTGCTGTACAGTATTCAAACATTATTATTTTTTGATGTAGCTATATAAATATTTTAAGTTTTTTCAGAAAACTTCGGTTAGGCCTGAATTGGTTAACGGTGACAAGCTATTGATTCAGGCCCCTCCGCTGGCTGCATGGACGTATCCAAGCTTAATGGTGTTTGAGAAACGAATGAAAATGGGAGCCATTTGTGTACTCCTCTTCCTAATCTTTACAAGATTTCCCATTGATTTGTGTTCCTCGAAAGTTTTTTTTTTTCCCCATTTATTGACAAGGATAGAGTCAGCATACTAAGGAGACAAGGAGTCGATATAGTGGTGGGGAAAAAGAAAGGAGAGAAAGGGGTTATCAATGTGAAATGGAAACGGGTCGCGGCTCTGGCGTACCGTACGTTTGTCCAGTAATTGATAATCACTGCGTGCGAGGTTATATGAACACCCGTGTTTTGTTGTTTTTTTTTTTTTCTCCCGTCGGGGTGTTTAAATAAACGAGTTAAGATATTGGAATTAAATCAGACCAATGGAAAAATCATTCCCTGATGGCTTCGACGCGGGTGAATTAAGATCAGCCCGGGCAGAAACCCCTGCCTTGGTCCGTTGTTAGCCAGAGGCAATCACCGAGAGTGAAGTCTATATTGTCTTTCATCCCTATCGTCGGATCAATACTCATGACTCTGATAGTTGACCTGCCAATCAGTGTCGCTCTCTCTCTCTCTCTCTCTCTCTCTCTCTCTCTCTCTCTCTCTCTCTCTCTCTCTCGTCAGCCTTGACTTTCACCACTCCTACCCCAACCCCAGCCAAATCCAAATCAAGGAGGAGGCATTCCAAGAGGCAATGCTGAGAAACCAGTGTCAGTCAAATCGATCAGCCGGAGGTTCCACGAAAGGAAAAAAAAAATCTTTGCTTTCATCTAGATGTTTTTTTCCCCTCTCCTCCTGCTCGGATCGATTCCTAATCGATGTCTTTATTGCATGTGAGCGAGACCCAGAGGGGGGGCGAGGAGTGTTCAAGAGCCTGTCTTGAAATGTTCCTTGTCCTCCTTGCATTCTGCCCAAATGTTATTCCTCCGGATGGTTGTAAACACCTCCGCGTGGCTGCTGTTCAGCAGGCTATGCGGACGCACTTGAACGTTGACGACATTCATCTTTGTCTGTGCGTTTACACAGACTGGAGGCGGGTTGGTCATTGTTCAGAGAAAAAAGGCTGCAGAGCTTTTTTTTTTTCTTTTTTGCCCATTGCAGGGCGGCAGAGCAGTCACGGCCGCAGCGCTTCATATTTCGTTTTGAAGGGAACACTATTGTGGTGCCCTAGACGTCGAGCATGTTAAAAAGTGTTTATTTCATTACTTTCCTTTTGGGGCCCACGGCTTGGGTCGAGTCATAAGACGCCATGAGCTCATTATCGTAGTGTTTAAGTCCTCGTAATGTGCACGTTTGCGCGTTTCAGGGTACTTTTTGAATTGATCTGGCTGACAGAATTTCACCGACTCAGAGAACAGCCCCGTTTTCTCTCTATAAGTCCGTAGGGTTCGTAACCTAATAAACACACCAACCAATGAAGGCACTCAGAGCGCGGCGAGAGCAACACTAATATGTTTGTGAAATAATTAAATTTCACAGACAATAGGCTGCCAATGTTGCGGTGGCAAAAAGAGCCAGATAATATTGGCCATTCCTCCGTGGGCACAGCCTGCACGCTCACACGTGGCGCCAGTTGGCCACGGCGAGACAAAGCAACTCAACCAGCTGAATGCTGAAGGGTTAGGCCAGATCATTTGCCTCAATGGAAATAAGTCAATAGGCCCTTAAAATGTCTGGCGGTACCACCTGACACACCAGTGGTCCCCAAACTACGGTCTGCAGGCTGGAAACGGCCGTGGACAGGTTAGGTATAAGAGAAGAGCTATCTAACCTGAAGTGGACTCGCAATTATTTTATTGTTTTGTTCAATGCAAAGAAAAGGCTGTTTATCACCTTTGTCAAGAGACAGCGGCTGGTATTCTCGAACGCTATGGTGTAAATCTAAATCAGGCCTACTTAATTTTCAAGAATGTAAATACCGTATTTTCCGGACTATAAGGCGCACTTAAAAGCCTTTAATTTTCTCAAAAATCCATAGTGCGCCTTATAATCCAGTGCGCCTTATATATGGATTGTTTGACTGCAGGTGCTTCTATTCTGTGTTAACTGTAGTAGCTTCTATTCTCTGCGCCTTATAATCCAGTGCGCCTTATATATGAAAACAGTTTTACAAGGTGCGCCTTATAATCCGGTGCGCCTTATAGTCCGGTGCGCCTTATAGTGCGGAAAATACGGTAATTAGAAAATGTAGAAGGGTTGTTCTTTTGACCAACTTTTGGCCAGTTATCTCTCCTAAATTTTGAAAACAAACTTGAAAATCCTTAGTTTTGGGTCTGTGTAGCCTCGACACCCAGGCTTGCATTTTTATCCACGTTGCACGAAAACGGAAAAGCCTGGACCAATTTGTTACCCACAGTGACCTAGAAGTGGGAGTTGTCAAGGAAGAATGTTAACGTAGCTCAGAGAGTTGAATGAACATATGGCGATTGGCCATTGGAATGTCTACTGTTCTCTGCAGGATGTGAACTGCAGTGAAACTGGAGAAGGTATTGAGACTATCCTATTAATACCAATAGATATTATGGGTGGAGTTGATGACCCATTGTCACCTCCCTTACACTCACTTTTGGCCGCTCTAGGGGTGAGTTTTTATTCTAAAATTTTTAAAGGGCTATTTCTCAGTTTGGGTATTTTGGAACACTCCAATTGAAATGGTTATAACTCCTCCAAATGTGCTCCAATTTCATTGAACAATGCATCATAAGACAGCTTATATTGTGTACTTTAATAATCTGGCAGGAAAACAGAAAATTGACTCTGGCCTAGTTGAGCCACAAAGTATCAGACCCAGTCACAGACTGTAGATGCTGCGGCAGGTATCCAATCAGTCTGGGGTAAGATTCGGTTTAGGCGTAGCTTTTACTGAGGTAAAAGGATTGATGCCCAAAGAGTTTTGGTGTGGATTTCTCATTGAACACCCAACGGCTGCTGTCTAGCCATACAGTAGGTCAGGGGTGTCAAACCCAAATACAGAGTGGGCCAAAATGGAAAAATTGGTACAAGTCGAGGGCCGGAGATACCGGTCTGTGTTTCAACACCAGTTTACGATGACGTCTGTGTCAAACAGCAAAAAAGTAATTTCCCTTCAAAAATCAATGTCTCTTAATGGCAAGATGATTGTAAAGATGAAACTGCCAGCATTAAAAACTGTTCTAAGTTTTAATGAAAAATAGCAGGTGTTCACGTCTCGTAGCGCACCACAGAGTGGTGCGCTATGAGACGTGAACACCTGCTATTTTTTTTCCTGCGGGCCAAAGATAATTCATTCACGGGCCTGATTTGGCCCCCGGGCCTTGAGTTTGACATATGTGCTGTATGTGGTGGTTATATCTTATAGCAGGGGTCGGCAACCCTAGGCACGCGTGCCAACGATGGCACACCGGGTGGTATCGGCTGGCACACGGCCAGATTCTGCGAGAAGTTTTTTTTTTCTCCTCAGTAATAAAATAACTGCATTCCTCAAGAATATGCACAGTGTAAAATAAAGATTATACTGCAGTATTTGCACTAAGTCTTCAAAACGAAATTGAAATCATGCCATTAGCAAATCGCAACGGCGGCGATTATTCATTAATTTATTAATTTAATCAATATCAACCGGAGCGAGTCTGCTCCTGCTAATGACACTTCTGCGCTGCGCTCTGCATTCTGGCCAATCACAAGTGACTTGAGTCTGCAGCTGCCTCTGTGCACGCGGAGCCCAGTCCAAGTTGTTCTCCTCCGAAAACAGTAGTTATCCTTCTCTTCTAATCTACTCGCGTTGCTGCTGGTTGGTTCGGTTGTGTCACAGCAGCGGCAATACATGCCGTCTGTCTGCCCTGCAGAGCCCCGTTAGTATGGTCGCGTTTTGAGTGGCTTCATACACTTAATGTTAGCCCCTCTCCGTCTGTCCGTTGAATATTGTTAGCATAAAGCTTGCAGCCTGTGTATTCTGTTAGTTCTGTTAGCTAACAGGCTAACTATTTCAAACGCAGAGGCTACTCTCTCTCTCTCTCTCTCTCTCTCTGTGTGTGTGTGTGTGTGTGTGTGTGTGTGTGTGTGTGTGTGTGTGTGTGTGTGTGTGTGTGTGTGTGTGTGTGTGTGTGTGTGTGTGTGTGTGTGTGTGTGTGTGTGTGTGTGTGTGTCGCGATGAAAACGGCCCGCTTTGTTTGAAGGGTGACCAGATGTCCCCGTTTCTGTGGGACAGTCCCAGGGTGACCATATGTCATTCTTTGCTTGGGACAGTCCCTCAAAATTTCAAAGACTTTTAAGTCATCCCACAAATTGAGACTACCGTGGTCAATTTCCTAATAGCCCCTATGATTGGCTTTCTGTAGTTCTCTCACTATTCCTTTTCATGCCAGATATGTTTCTTGTTATTTTAACCAACATGAATAAATAACAAAATGATGGGCACTATTAGGAATATGTATGGACAAATATGGAATGAGGGATTTTAATACCAACTTAAGTAATATGTTGCTACCCCCAATTAACTGTCCCACTTTACACTCACATAGTAATAATAGGCTACTTCTGTCCTTCAAATTAACAGTTTCGGTCACCATGAGTCTGATTAATCAGTCCAATGTGAAAGAAAAATATCTATCAGTCTGCCTGTTCTGATAAGAAATAAAATATGGCCTAAGCATGACGTACAGTATAAACTGCAGAATGGCCATTAAAACATGTGAAAACGTTGAAAAGGCGCTATTTATTGACTATGGAAATGTATTGTTATTTTTTACTGTGGCACTCGGAGTGTCAAGGAAAAAAATCATGGCACTCCATCTCAAAAAGGTTGCCTACCCCTGTCTTATAGGGTGGCTGGAAGTTAGGAGATTACTACTACATGTACGCAGTTACTTTACACAACTCTCTTGCCTTCATACACCTCTCAGCCCGAAGATGGATCCAGTGCAGGAGGGGAAAGGTGGGACAATTATTAGCCACATCAGCGCAATACAACCGTGAAATTAAACGGGGAATTGGTTCAGATTAATGAGGTTGAAATGTTAATCTGAGCACGAGGCGAGGCGACATCGTATCCCACCACGGCGGCATGAAAAAAAAAAGCTGAACAGCATAACCTCTCCCGCCGGGCCAGCGCGAGTATGAGGAGGATATTTCGCAGGGGCGGATGTAACTTTTCCAAATTGGAGGGGGGGGGGGGGGGGGGGGGGGGGGGGGGGGGTGCAGGAGAAAATGGTATGGGGGTGCCACGGGCGATGACGTCACACCCATACCATAGCATTTTTGGTTACAGGACTTTTATTAGGCAATTAAGCATCAATAATAACATCAGCTGGTGTTGAAGTTGCAACAGACACGCAGCATGCATAAAGCTAAAGGTCTGACTCAGAGAGTTTTCTGTTTTCAATGATGAAATGCTGTTGGTTTAGTGGCGAGATAACTGTAGTTAGTCAGTAGCAGTAGTAGTGTTTCAAATCATTTTAAATATAGGCACTTTCATTTGAATCTTTGTTGTTTTGTGCATGCCATCGTGTTTGGTGGGGCAGACTGGGTATTTAGGGGGACATTGCCCACCACCACCCCTCCCCCCCATGCCTAGATCCGCCCCTGATATTTCGCGTTTCGGGAAGCATTTTTTTCCCCCGCTCTTGTGCCCTGCCTGCACCGGTGAGACAGCAGATCACACACACACACACACACACACACACACACACACACACACACACACACACACACACACACACACACACACACACACACACACACACACACACACACACAGCTGATTGGTCAGCTACCCTATATCTCCCCTAGGGCCCACTGTATAATAGACCTTGCTATACTTAATGAACTTGCCATGCCCCAACATGGATGGAACTGTTTGCCGCCAGACATGATTGTTTCTTGCGGTCTTTGGCGGAAATCTTCAGCCGAAGAGACGCTGGAAATCCTCCAGGCACAGGTTACACCCCTCTATTCCGACATCCCGCAACTCCTACATTGACGTCCAATTGTCGGAGTAGCAGCACTTATCATCATTTGAAAACATGTCGCTACTCCGACAGAGGAGGTAGCACCATTCCGACTAGCATTATGTGTCGGAATGGCAACCATTATCTTTTTGTCAAACCTACCACCATTCCGACAAGTGATGCCAAAAGAAAAAAGGACAAGCTTTTCACCCATTGCCTTGCGCTGAACCGCTACCCGACCCCCCCCCCCACACACACACACACACACACACACACGCAACGCTGCAGTGTGTAAAATAAGGATACAATAGGCCTATGGCATTTGAACGAGCGCCTGCAGAATTAAATAATAGCAGTAGTAGGACCATGCCTCACTCGCAGTTGCCAGGTATACATTGTCGTGAATAGGAATAGCACAGGAGCGCAGTGCGCTCATCTGCGGCTGCTGTCCTGCGGTCAAAATAGAATTCATGTAGACTTGCTAGTGCTGCGCATCTTTTAACAGTTTGTTAATTGTTTACTATACCAGACCGTTGAGCAGTGTAAAATGGCTAGGCAAATAAATACTTTCAATATTGTTTAAAAATAAATATTTTGCATGGGGTCCACCCACGGTCACGGCAATTATTGCGCTTCGTGTCCTCACGCACATCTGCATAACAATAAAGAGAACAACATAGACAGCAAGTGCTGCCATGCGAGACCTCCCAGGCAGCAAATTGTCACGTTTTTATTCTGTTTGTCTATGCAGCCAGCACTGTATATAGGTTAGGCCTACTATAGCCTACAACCCCTCTGCCACAACATGCTTGCTGTATCATTAACCTATACCTGATTGATCGGTCTAATGGCATTTAAACAAGATAAAAGGCAGGCAGACAGACAGGTCATTTTATCAATGTGCTCATGACAATTCGCTTTGTCTCTATTCTATAACTAACGGGCCGCATCTTAGCGCTGCGTAAAATAGGCTACACAGAGAGAATCCAAAGCGGGGGAAATAAACTATGGATGGTGCACTTCGCTTTATGACTTGTCCCTGCATTGAACATGCATTGTCCATCGCATTTTCTCCTCAGACGTTGATATTTTGTTGGCAAAGTGTGTAGCCTATAAGCTGTCTGTGCCGCCCACATGTAGGCCTATACCCATCAGGGGTTTTCAACCTTTTTGACTCCAGGGACCACCATTTATTCAGCATTTGAGCCACGGACCACCACTTGATTACATTTTCACACCAAAGACCTAAAATTAAAGAATTCTTTTGATTTTGTCCACAATTCCAGGCTGGATTTTGCCAATAAAACAGTGTAAACTTCTTGATTAAGTGGTGCTAATTCAGATGATGAATATTTTAACTCTTGAGAGTGTAAGAATGTGTTCTTACACTCTCAAGAGTTACATCTGGTTAACCAACTTTCCATCATTTAGCCTGGGGACCACCTGGAACCTTCTCAAGGACCACTGGTGGTCCCCGGACCACCTGTTGAAAACCACTGCTATATATTACCGCGTTGGGTCCCGCGCGGTAAAGTGAGTGACTCGAGATGCGCCTATTATATGATTAATTAATTTGTCTTATAGTCTTAAATATGTGACATACTGAAAAACATCAACAATAAAATCATCAGTATGGGCTGGGAAGTGACAGAAACATAGGGTACTGCGTCCTCTCCAATCTCCATAATATTAAATTAGCTATACCAACTCCGAGGGACGGGGTACTCTTCATGTGATCAAATGGTGAAGGGCAGGTGGCTTTTAAAATAAATAAATAGACAAATGCCTACAAGCAACACTGTACCATGTCTGACAGCGCGCAAATCTGTTCTTTATGTGACTGAAACAGCAGCATGAAGAGAGCGCATGGGTTATAGCCTAATTATTAAACTTTTTTTTTTTCGAATGGGCTGCACTGGTAATCAAAGGCCTAACCTAAAAGGATAACGGGACACAAAAGGGAACTGTCGGTTAAAGTCATAACAGATAATAGACCAATCAATATAAAGAAGTTACATACACATTGTGCGTAATGTGCCCAAACCCGCACGCCCGCTTTAGGGACAGGCAAACTGCATGCGTTCCGCAAAACCTATATACGTTTTGAGTCCAGAGGCTGCTGGCAAGACCTATGTGACGTAAGCCGAATCATGGCCATATGGATTTCAATATACCAATGTAATGTATGGGAAGTCGCGACGACTCTCTCTCTCTCTCTCTCTCTCTCTCTCTCTCTCTCTCTCTCTCTCTCTCTCTCTCTCTCTCTCTCTCTCTCTCTCTCTCTCTCTCTTTCTCACCTACCTTAATAACCAGCTCATTGGGGCTGCAGGGAAGACAGCAGGTTGGGACATGTTCTTATGTTTAAATTGAGATATTCCTACACATCACTAAACTACTTTTTGCTTTTGCAGTCTGCCACCGTGGCGGGACAGTGACGGGCGGGTAGTTAAAAAAAAAGCGGTGCGCTGTGCCACATCCTGGTTGCGTATTATTAGGGTAGGCCTACCTGTCACTATGGCACGGGGTTATATGGAAACGCTATTTCATCCCTGTATATGCCCTGACATACACTGGAGTGACAAATGAAAACCTTGAACCTTGAATAATGATTCCGTTGTTCAGTTGCGCGCAAATTATGTACCTGATTTCACTATGGCACGGGGTTATATTGATTCCGCGCACACATGATGTACCTGATTGTCTGCAGCTTCAATGTAGAGAGGCGCACTGTGAAATGTGAGTGTAGCTTACACTGTGCAGTGTAGAGAATTATCTGTTTGGCTGTGCGTAAAATGATGTCCAAATAGTGCCTGGGGTGGGGGGAGCGCACAGAGAACAGAGTATTCCATCGCGAGGAAAACAAACTCTGGATTATACACTCTGCTTTGGAAATGTGACTGCATTGTCCAACTCAAAAGAGATTTCTCTTCAGACGTTCATATTTTGTTTGGTATAGGCCTGCAGTGGACTAGGCTATTAGATGCACGCGCCCGCCCACGTCATGTAAGCTATTTAAATGTTGCGCCGTCGAGTGAAATGCGCCTACTATATGAGACCTCTCCAAAATATGTAGGTCTATATCCACTATTCTGTTCATCTCATTTAGTGATTTATCGATTGATTGAATACTTTATTTTATCAGAAATGTAAACAGTAGACCTACACTACAGTAAAACCATTAAGTCTACTGTATCACTTAACGTGTTTGCGAGATGCGGTCTTGCTTGCATTAAACTAAAGTCCTGGATATTCAATTCATTTAGGCTATCATGCCATGGTAAATGGCAACAAAAATGACAATAAACTCATTATGGTGGGGCGGGAGTGACAGAAACCATATAATCGGCCTCTCCAAAATATAAAATTAGTTTAGCCGACGATCCTCTTCTCTTCATGTGAATGTCATTTAAATGAGAATTTCGAAATTGAACAAAGATTAAATGGTTAATGTTGAGAGGACATCAACATAAATAGACAAACGCTGCATGCAATTGATACCCTGTAGGCACCTGTGACAGCTTGCGAGTATCTTCTTTTGGTGATTGAATAGCAGCAAAGACAGTGCAGGCCACCCACGGGTTATAATTGTTAAACGAATCTTCCTAAATTGACTGTCACCGTTAATCAAAAGGGTATAGGTTTAGTATTTAACATTAGTCACAATGGTGGTACTTGGACAGCCAAATATATTCTGAGGTGCTACTTGGTGTTAAAGGATTGAGAACCTCTGCCCCCCCTACCCCCCACACACAAATATTGTAGCATTTGCTTAACAATAAAATATTACATTAAAAAACTCAAATAAACATACTTGGTGTGGTGTGCAAAGGATTTATTTTCCAAAGTGCAAAAATAATTACAATTAAACAATCCAATCCAAAACACAATGTAATAAAAACGTAAATAGACACTCAATAAATGGACAAACAATAATACAATATGATAAAAAATTAAACTTAAAAGGGCAGAAAATGGTCAGTGACTGCAGCTACGGTTCAAAATTCACCGTCACATTCCTCACTCCATCCCAGTATTGGTTGAGGTTCCTCTGGCCCCTCTCGTACTGGGTACGGAGGCGCTGCAGTCTCGCCTCCAGCATTCTCCACTTCCTCCTCTGAGCTGGCGGGCGGTCCCCACGCTCGGCAAGCCCACACACTCTCTGCACCCGCCGCTGCTCGTTCTTCAGTTTAGCGATGAATACCCACAGGGACGGGTGGCGTCTGGGTATTCCTGCGTTCCACCTGTGATGGAAAGCTAAACAATCATAGATATGTATCTTTATTTTGTTTATTGTGTCATATTCACAGAAAATGGCCGTTGAATGCCGACATAAAATGCTCAGCTGAAATGTAAGTTGTTATAAGTCATTAATATGTTACCTTCAACCCGGGTTGTTTGTCCGGTTGTCTGAATCTCGGCCATACACATTCCAGACGGCTGGGGGGAATGTGGCTCCAAAAGAGACATAGTTGTCTTCAACATACTGGATGAAGTCCCTAAGCTCTGGATACATCCCCCGCAGCCGCCTGGTTTCTCCTGAGGTGGTCATCAGCCGGAAATTCTGTCTGACCAGCAGAATTGGGAGGTACCCAAGAGCCATGACCTTCCTGACCCAGGCCTTCAGCTGACGGTCCTGATGGTATGGACCTGCAAATGTGTAACAAATAAATAAACTACATTAAAAAAGGAAATTGACAGAGATTCAAATGCAAAATTGCATGTTATACTGTACATATCTTGCAGTACACTAAATACCTACTGTTACTTGTATTTTGGAGGCACAATGCAATAAGCACTAGCAATTAAGCATTTGAAGGGCCCTATTTTCGTCAAGTCCCTAAAGCCCAAAACGTCTTTGCTATTTTAAAATATGAAATACCTCAAATAGACGTTTTACATCGACACATGATGTGAGATCATATTTGGACTATTTAAAAATGTAAAAGAAATATATATATATATATATATATATATATATATATATATATATATATATATATATATATTATATATATATTATATATATATATATATATATATATATATTTATATATATATATATATATATGGACTATTTAAAAATGTAAAAGAGGCCAAGAAGTTTAGGGTTTTACGGTGTTCAAAAATATAGTCTGAAGACTTTAAGTCCCGGAGTACCATACATGATTTCAGACTGTTTCAATTTAGAGTTTTCATCCACGACATGACCCCTTTTTCATAATTTTGAAAAACACAATTGTTTAATCTAGAAAGGTTATTGTAGAATTTGCAAAAGTTGATATAGTCTTTCTTGAAGAAAAGAAATGGAGGAAATAAGAACATTGCTGCACTGCCACTGACCTGCCAGTCCCAGCTCTTGAATCTTCCTCCACCAGTTCTGGCATAGGTGGAAGTAGCAGGCTGTCGTGCGGATTTGAGGCAGCTCTGCACGTAGTGCGTTCATAGCCGCAAGCTCAAAATCCGTGACCACTGCTTCTGGCGTCCACCTGTTGATTTATAACAGGATAGATGAAGGATAGAAACAGGCATACATAATGCAGACAGCAAAATAATTTACTATTCTTAGCAAGCACACACACACACACACACACACACACACACACACACACACACACACACACACACACACACACCACACACACACACACACACACACACACACACACACACACACACACACACAGAGAAAGCCCACCTTTGTCCAGTGAGCCTTTCCACCCTCCTTTTGATGACCCTCAGCACACTGGCGTACATTATAGATGTCCTCCCGGTCATCAGAACCATCACGAATGGGACGCTCCACCCCATATATAGACCATGAATGGTCACAAATTGGTAGAATGGTCTAGGACATGTTTTAAACGTCCCGTCCATGTAGATCTAATACAAAATTGAAATTTGTAATTAATATATTAACAGATTTGTTTAATCAAAATAATCATTGGTAACACTTTACTTGAAGGCCACCTTTATAATGCATTATAAGCTCATTTATAAGGCATTATAATACATGTATAATGCATTATAAGACCTGTTATAAATTGGACATTTATAAAGTCTTATAATGCCTTATAAATGAGCTTATAATGCATTAGAAAGGTGGCCTTCAAGTAAAGTGTTACCAAATCATTGTATTTATTTGAACTTTCCCCGCTATAATGGACTAGTTAAAACAATTGTGGGCCTATTAAACAAAATACAACAATATAGATTTAATTTGGACTCGTAGCCAACAAAGTGTCATGGGGTGAGGGTTTCTAACCTGTCTGCAAGCGGCCAACTTGCGGAAATTGTCATCCGTGGCAAACAGCAGGTAGCCATGGTGCCGATTGTGCTTAGAGAGAAATTGCTCCCCTTCCCAGCTCTCGGCCCATCTTCCCCCCACGGCCACCTGCTGGATTGTGCGGGGAACGGGAGGCATCAGGCTGGCCCTCCTGCGCTCCAGCCGCGACCTCACAGCCTCAAATGGAGGCATTGCGGCTAGTTCAGCCTGAGGTACGTGGTTCAGGATCTGATTTAATAACATTGTGGATTATTCATTGATAATAATGGACTAGGAGAACCATGGCAAATATTATGATACAGAAAAAACCTTACCATGTTATACACCCTCCTGGATGGGAGGGACGGATCGGAGACCACCTGCTGGAGCATTTGCTCGATGAGCGCAGTGGTGTCCACCAGATCCGCCTCCTCCCCATGTCCATGCACTGGGGGGCCGTTAATTATGGCTATGTTGGGGTTAGCCGCGTCAACATCGAAGAGGTTGGTGGTTACCCACGTACGGCAACCGGCCCTGGCGCACCTCCAATATATTTTTTCATTACGTGTTCTGTTGCGCAAATATCTATAGTTGTCCAAAATAAGGACTCGCCCCCCCCGAGCATTGGCAATCTGGACGAATGCCATAATTTTGCCTAACAAGGTATACACTATAGCCTACCGCACACTGATGCTGGCCTCCAGTTCTGAAAGTAATAGAAACTTGTGCTGGGCACAGGCCGGATTTATACTAACCCGGCCTGGCCTACCATTGGACCTACACAGGTGAAGTGATTGCTGTCTAATAATGAGCCGGAGCTGATTGGAGGAGTGATTTCCCGAAAAGTAAAATAGATCTGTCATGTCTTGTTGCATGCTATATAACATCCACCTCTCCAACATTAAATTCTATCATTCCCTTTTTGGATTTGGATTAGGGGCCTATAACAGGCCGCAAAGCCTGCATGAGGCCTTCGGCCTGCATGACTTTATAAATTTGTTTTAAAAAAA
This sequence comes from Benthosema pterotum, assembly GCA_039105355.1. NCBI lineage: Eukaryota > Metazoa > Chordata > Actinopteri > Myctophiformes > Myctophidae > Benthosema > Benthosema pterotum. Next base: position 5,641,578 of record CM076984.1, read on the forward strand.
GGTATAAACTATACAGTAAAATATATAGCATTGCAATTATGCTTATAATTATGGTTAACATTTGAAGGTATAATGTGAATGTTCTGACAGTCATTTCACTGTTATTTGCAAGTGAATTAATTAGGTTGATTTGTTAATTCATTTGTTCATAGGCTGATCTGATTGTTATCCAACATCAAATAAAATTACTATGCTGTTGTTCATATGCATATGCAATGTTATACCGTTTATAGATCCATAGGTAGCAGGTGCCATGTGCAAAATACATTTGGGTTTGCAATTTAAAAATAATGGGCGGCCGCGGCGACGCTTTTCTCTTTACAGCCGGCCCCCACAGAACCAGAGAGAGCTGGAGGACTGTGCGCAACTAGGCCTACTCCACAAAGAGGTGTCTAAAATAGGGCGTAGGTCCTAGGCCTACACTTGATGTGCGCTGGGTCGCAAGTTCGTTCCGTTCTGTATCTGCTGTGTGGAATAATTCTCTCTGTAAACATTTTTCAAGTGCCATTAGTGATGATTCGCGCACTGCCGCAGATAGAAAACAATATGAGGGCATGCTAAAAAAAAAAGATCTCATCAACACGGTTTTTGCTTGACTTGGGTTTAATGTATGATGTTCTTGCAGAACTGAACGGAAACGAAAACGAAAACGGAATGGTCTTCAACTGTTCCTGGGCCAGCCATAAGAACACATAGCAACAGCCCGCACGCCAGAACAATGAGGAAATACGAAGTCTAACAGGCACATCATCAGAATACAATGTATTTCCTTGATAGTATGTATTCACTTGAATTCATCCTCCTCCTGCTCGTCCTCAAAAATTCCACACATCTGGAACCCGCTCCTTTTCTTTTCTGAGGCTGAGCCATTCAGTAAACAGCCTAAACGAGAATGCGCTCTGAAGAAGTAACTGTTCCTTGCGTCCCGTGCGTAATGCGAAACCAAGACAAGACGGTCTTTATAACACGGCGGGTGGTGGTGGGTTACGTTTGGAGCAGTGTTGTAGTGGTACTTTTAGAAGTGGGGGGACGCCTCTTAAAGGGAAATTCCACCCATTTTATTTTTTTTCTGAGAGTGTACAAATGTGAACCAAATGGACCCTAGCGGGTCCATTTGGTTCTATTTGTACACTCTCAGAAAAAAGGAAACTCATTAACATGGTGAAACACATCTTGATGATGTCAGTGAGATGTATTTCACCATGCCAATGTTTTTTTTTTCCTTTTGCCCCAAAAATATTTTAGAGAAGTGGGGGGGCGCCGTCCCCCCGCGCCCCCCCCTCCACTACACCCCTGGTTTGGAGATCAAGTTTGCGCGATGGTGATATTTCTCTGACACTCGCGCTGAGGCGCTTCTCGCTGAGATGCGCAGAATAAAAGGAAGACCCCAGCTGCGGTCAGATGTTAATTAAGGCTGAACTCCGATACAATTGGAAAGGAATTAAGAATGAGTTATGTCTGTGATAATAACCAATATAGTTGACTACTGTACACAGGCGTCGCACAATTTTCCTCCTTTTCCAATGATGATCAAATTGATCATGATGGCTGGGGGAAAACAACAACTTTTCGACTCAACTTATGCAAGTCGATATAAGATTTTTCGACTTTTTCGTTAATGCCCTATACTCTGTGGTGAGTCCATCATAAAAAGAGACGTGCGTAAATGCGTAATCGCCCTATAGCCATGCTTGTGCGCTGCGGGTGCCGTCGCGATGCAGACAGACAGACAGAGCAATGGCCTTACTGACATCCATAAAATAAAACTAAAGGCTTAAATACAGATAGTTATTTGACCAAAGTTTAATGAACGCTCATGGCTGCAGCAGCGCACGCGCTCTGCTCCTGTGGCAGGGTAATAGGCCTAATGTGGATGAAAATCAATTGTCCAGCGTGCCCCGAGAGCCACGTGCGCTAGATGTTTGTAAACAACTCCACGTGTATCTCACATGTATATAAGAACATGAGCTGCTGTTCCAAAACACGAAAATAAATATTAGATATCGAATATAATATTGCTTCCTTGTCATTTTCTGTAGTCTGTTATCCATTATATGAAGCACTGAAACCGTTATAAGCTATAGGCTTCTTATTACTGCATCTGTGAATCTGTAAATGCGCATGCCACACGCATGGGCTCTGGCACGCGCGTCCCTGTGCGCTGGCACGCGCGTGCATGTGCGCTGGCACGCGCGTGCACGAGTCTTGATGGGGCGTCCCCCCACTTCTAAAATGACCACTACACCACTGCTTATAGCCTACTGTCATTGCGTGTATCTACGCTGCACGCTATGAAATTCACCAGCAAAAGACGCTGCTAATTGTTGAGATTGCAAACCTCCTGTGTACAGTCAGTATCGTATCATTTGAAAAGAAAATCCCCCTCCGCCGTTTGCAGTGGGTGAGGGGAAACTAAAAATATGTCGGAATAGTGACATGTCGGATTGGGGACATGTCGGGATGGAGCCATGTCGTAATAGGGATATGTCGAAATGGGGGCATGTCAGAATGGAGGTACGTCGAAAAGGAGGGATGTCGGAAAGGAGGCATGTAACCCCAGCACAAATATAAGGCAGCCAATCACAACCTGCCAGTTGACAGCCGGCCGGGCGCCAAAAAACACCCTCTGTGGGTTCAGCCGTGACTTTAATGTGTACTGTGTGATGTCTATTTATAAGGATGAGCTGTGATCTCCATACATCTGTGATCCTTTGGGACCACCATCCTGACTCCTACCATCCAGTTAGGAGAGCTAACAAGCCAACATTGATCTAAAATAACAATTATTTAACATCCCCTAATTGTGTAGACTTCCTGTAAATGAATTAGATATTTCGATGCAGATGTCTATTTGGCACAGCTTTCCATCGTTTAGCTGTGGACCGCCTGTAACCCTCTCCCACTGGTGGATCCCCGGGCCACTGGTTGAAAACTACTTCACTAAGCTAAACGGCATCTAAATAAGGTGTTAACAGTTGTCTCACCGTTGGCAGTAGTTTGAGAGCAAAGCCTTCAATGACAATGAAAATGAATTCATGACAATGAAACTGGGATACTAACCAGATACTGGTTATTTACTAAACATACTAAATGGATAGATCCAAGACAAATTATCCTGACATTGTAGATTCTGAAAAAAACTTTCGCTCTGAAAGAACATTTTGAAAGATTTTTCAATAAAAGTTAAAACACCAAAAGTACAGTACAGAATGCGGCTTAAAATAGGTATCAGTCAGATACTTCATTTACTAAACAGATGGATAAATAGCAGTCATTTAAACAAATGGGTACTAGTCAGATACTAGTCATTTACTAAACAGATATAAGTACTAGTCAGATACTAATCATTTACCACAGGGGTTTTCAACCTTTTTCATCCCAGGGCCCACCATTTATTCAGCATTTGAGCCACGGACCACCAATTGAGGATATTTTTAGACCCACATACCCCAAAACTAGAGATTTTTTTTGCTTCTGTCCATGACCATTAATCTTCTAGTTGTGTGGATTTGGACTAATTTGAATGATGGATATTTTAACTCTTGAGAGTGTAAAAATGAAACCAAATGGACCCGCCAGGGTCTATTTGGTTTCATTTTTACGTTCTCAAGAGTTACATTTGGTTAAACAACTTAGCTGGGGACCACCTGGAACCCTCTCAAGGACCACTGGTGGTCCCCGGACCACCTGTTGAAAACCCCTGATTTACCACACCGATGTCGTTATTAGTCAGATACGAGTCAATCATTTGCAAAATAGATGTAGGTACCAGTCAGATAAACAAATATACTAGTCCGATACTAGCAATTTACTAAACCAGAACGTTGTGTCTTCCAATCTGGTTGTTTGAGCAGCTGTGTCTTTCCACAAACTCTTGACAGTGACATGTGTTTGATCAGTGGGTTGGCAGCAGCGCGTGCAGGGCTCCGAAGAAAGTCTTCTCATTTGCATTATGTGATGAAAATGGGCAATTATTCCTTCAAAGTAATGAGGGCTGCGGGTTCTGGACATTTACAACTATTTAGACAATTAGCAATTAGGGCGTACCTTTTCTGACGTTTGGCTCATGGTTTCTGGCGTGCACGTGTGTGTGACTGTGTGTATGTGTGTGTGGGGGGGGGGGTGTCTGCATGCGTGTGCAGAAATGAAAAATGCCACCTATCTTGCTATCTATTGCTACAGATTGCATAGGGAAGCCATGCCATTAGTCAATCCTGCTTTTGCTATTTACTGGGAAGGACACCAGAAGCATTCCATTAAAATGCTGATGAAAATGCTGTCCCTCAGATAAGCCATTTACTGGGGAATATTCTCTCTCTCTCTCTCTCTCTCTCTCTCTCTCTCTCTCTCTCTCTCTTCTCTCTCTCTCTCTCTCTCTCTCTCCTCTCTCTCCTCTCTCTCTCTCTCTCTCTCTCGCTCTCTCTCTCTCTCCACTCTCTCTCTCTCTCTCTCTCTCTCTCTCTCTCTCTCATTCAAATGCAACACAGGAAATACCAGGTTGTGTTCCCAAAAGGCTAAACAAACATGTTTTCAGATAAATCACTAGGCATTATAACTAGACCTAATGCATGGAATAAAGAATACTTAAACTATCATGAATATTGATATATCCACGAAATACACGGTATACAGTAAAGATATATGAGCCACGCATAGCATGCATGGCTGGTTCATTAACTAGAACAATACTTTGTGTCGAGTCATATCTGTGCATTATTATTTCCCCACCAGATTTTTTTTCCCTCTCGCCTCGAGGAAAATTTGCGTTGTCTGTAGTTGTTAGTGGAGAGAGTTGTTAGAACTTGTTACAGTAGGTCAGTAATAGTACAATAGAACAATGGAGTACCATCTATAATGTACTTTTTATGCCATGAGTTATGCCCTTTTCTGTCATTGTTTGGAGAGTGAATTTGTGTGTCCCACTATGCATGCCTGTGATGTGCATATTGGCTTCACATTCGTATTTCCAGTGGCCTGAATCCAAAATGCACTAGAATGCGCTAGAGCAGTGGGTTTTCAACCATTTTCATACCAGGGCCCAGTATTTATTCTGCAACATTTTAGCCGCGGAGGACCACCTTTTGATGTTGAGTTTAGTCTCTCAGAAAAAATAGGAATAATTTAGAAATAACTGTCAAAATGTTGATCAAAATACCAATTATTCTACATTTTCTAAATGTAATGGATTGCATTTGTATAGCGCTTTTCCAAGTGCTCATAGCGCTTTATAATGGTCCATTCATTCATACATTGGGAGGTAGAGCGGCCAACAGTCGACGCCAGCGTCTCCACTTCCCACATTCACACACCAATGGTGGCCAGCTCACACTGACCAACTCATTGAGGCAATTTGGGGTTCAGTGTCTTGCCCAAGGACACTTCGACATGTAGACAGGAGGAGCTGGGATTCGAACCGCCGACTCACGGGTCATTGGACAACCTGCTCTACCTCCTGAGCCCACAAATGTGTAGATGCTTGAAAATTAGTAATTCAGATGTTTAAGTATAATTTAACTTTTGAGAGAGTAAAATTTAACTGAGAGCGTGAAATGAAACCGTTTCATTTTATGCTCTCAAGAGTTACAGATCTATAAGGGTCCATTTGGTTACCAATGGTCCTTGAAGGAAGGATGACTCTATCATAGGAGGAAAAATGGTGAAAAACAAGGGTGTTATCTCTAGCGCCTGTCAACCAATTTCCCCCAACTCACCAGCAAAAAAAAGCACTAGATGTTTCACTAATTTTGGCACTGGGGGGTCTGGAAAAAGAGCTGAATATAGCGACAAATGCGCCAAGTTGGCAACAAACTTTGTTTCACTTCCTTATTCAGTCTGAAAGCCCTGCCTACTACTGCAGTTTATAGGTTTGGCCTTGTCAAATCGACAGTCTTTGGTGATTGGTTCACAACAACCCACCAGAATATTGAGAAAGCGTACGACGTTGTCATTGATGTGGCTACTGTGGTAGCCCGGTTGCTAACCAAACAAACACAGCTGACAGGCACTAATAGCCTGTGAACAAAAACGATGAAATATGTCGAATGATGACGATCACAAAACCTGACACTTTAAAGGTAGGGGAAGTGATTTCACTTTTGTCAGATATCACCCAAAAATATTGATACGGTCGTGTTTCACCACAGTGGGGGCCGCCATGTTTGTTGTCTGACACTGTTGAGTGACAGGGCTTTCGACCAATCAGCTGCTGCGGTCGGATTTTCAACTAACACTGACAGCTCCATAGACCACGTCACCAGACATGAATCCCCAGGAAAATAATTTAGGATATTGATTCAGGGCTGGAGCCAGGCAATATTTCAACAGGATTATGGGCGAAATTCTACCCCAGAACCCAGGCCGGATTTAGCCAGCCCTCCTGGCGTGGGCAGGAAGAATGGCGGGGTGGGCAACTCCAAGGTTTTTCATATGAAGGATCCCCAAATTGACACTATATTATCGCTGTTTGAAGAGATACGGCAGTGGCCCCCATAAGAGAGGATTTGTACGGCTCTAGCAGTGATATTCCACTGCAATCAGAAGTGATGAATAGTACAGATATTTTGTGATACGTATATATTGGGGGGGGAAAAAACCCATGACCTTTCATTGGGTGGGCAGGATGCACGTTTGGGTGGGCTCTGCCCACCCCTGCCTCCTCTAGATCCGGCCCTGCCAGAACATCTTTCTTACCTTTATTTGCAGTTTGATTTATTTCCAAAAAAGTGGTCCAGTTGAACTCATGGTATGGTAGGAGAAACAACCAATAATGACTTTTCTCCCACAAAAAACAACTGGACCACATTTTTGCGGGAAATAAATCAACTCCAACTAAAGCTAAGATCGCCTTCTGTGGCAACTCTCCTTAAAAAAAAAAACAGCTAAACGTTATTAAATGCAAGAAAATAAAAACCCAGCACGAACCGCATGGGGTCTTTTTCCACGATGACGCTGCGATGCTGAGTAGCAGGGAGGGGGAAATGAAATGCGTATATTCTCGCCGGCCATTTGCACATACTTAGAAACCACTTTAATTTGTGTACAGATAATTCTTTGGGCCGAGTAGAGGGGATGACATGCCGCAAAGAGCCCTGGGTCGGGTTTGAACCGAGGCCAGCCGCGTGAAGGATTATAGCCATCTTTATGAGGCTAAGTGAGCCACCGGGGTGCCCCTGGAGCCACTTTATTTGACGAGCCAAAGACATTCCTAATAGAAAATGGAGGCTGTGTTTCTCTGCCCAGGTAATTCCATTAGAGTTGCATGCTATGCACCTTAACCCACAATGCACCTTAACCCACGCCTTTTGGTGTTCTAAGCGTTATTATCATTACTTAGAATTACATAGCATCATTAACATTACTTATTGAAAAATATCAGACCTACACCACTCCGTGGAACACTATGAGTCTTGAAAATGGTTAAAATGTGGCACAAATCTTTGAGTGGGCCAATAGAGTGAGTTTTTTTTTTTTTTTTTTTTTTTTTTCCCAGTTTGGATGAATTATGGTCTGCCGTGGCTTAAAACTTTCGACTGATTCAGTTGGGGGCAGTTAAATCTGACTTTTAACGTTAGCCCTAAACTTAACAGTAAAAACATATGCCTACACCTAAGCTAAACCCACGACCGATTGGAAGTCGGTCACGACCCTTTTCCACCTGCGGGGTTTTTTAAAGGAGAATTCCGCACCAAAACACATTGGGCATCAATCTACATTGATTCCTGTGACATGATACACAATATCCTTGATTTTTGTCACAGATGTCCCCTTTTCTACATTTCACCCTAAGGTTCTAATGTGGGTATTTTAGTAGCTCCAAACGTTTTTTTTTGTCACACATCACATCAAACCACACACTACAAGATAATTGGGCCACTACAGTATATGATTTTTAAAAACTCAGCCAGCGACAGGAGTTTCAACCTGAGTGATTGGAGAGGAGAGGAGGAGGAATAGATTACCTCTGTGATCACATGTAAAGGCTGTCCCAGAGTGACATAAAACTCAAGTGGGGAAACTCGAGTGGGGAAAAAAATAGGTTTAGAATAAAGAATAAAGACAACCTGTGCCAATGCAAACTGCATTGGAGGGAGGAGGACCTCATGATGAAATGTTGAAATGTAGGGCATCTGTGACAGAAATCAAGGACATTATGTATCATGTCACAGGAACTATTGTGTTTTGTTGTGGAATTCACCTTTAAGCATCGGAGGCGATCGCAAGATGATTTCTCCTCCTTCCCCTTCTGCCATATCTATCGTGAACCATTCCCGTCACTACTTGTGGGCACATGTGAGCTCCGGGGCACGGATTCAGCCACGGAATTCCGACATTGAAGTTGTCATGTTGCATTTGTGAAACCTGTTCGACTTCATCCCAAAGCTGCCATGTCCTCTGTCAGAGTAAGAAATCCATACAAATCTATGTGGATAGAGCCTGAGAGGAGAACAGTCGAGAGACGGTGAGATCTTTGTGCGACCATAGGTCGCGACCACTATAAAGCGGCCGCGAGAATACGCTATGTTCAATGGTAGTGGATGCCGAGAAGGGATGTTTTTTTTTTTTTTTTCAACCATGAAACTGCAACCAATGGGTGCACTACACTATACTATACTGCAGTGGTTTTCAACCAGTGGTCCGGGACCACCAGCGGCCCATGAGAGAGTTCCAAGTGGTCCTCAGCTAAATAACGGAAAGTTGGTTAACCAGATGTAACTCTTGAGAGCGTAAACATGACACCAAACATGACACCAAACATGACACCAAGTCTACACGAGAATGTAGGAGATTAATGGTCATTTGTGATCTGTTTTTCCTGTTCCCAAATCCAGCCTGCAGGAATTGTGGACAAAAGCAAAAATAAATATTTCATTTTGGGGTCTGTGGCGGGGCTAAAATCTCATCAATGGTGGTCTGTGGTCCTTGAGAGGGTTACAGGTGGTCCCCAGCTAAGTTGTTAACCAGATGCAACTCTTGAGAATGTAAAAATGAAACCAAATGGACCCTGGCGGGTCCATTTGGTTTCATTTTTGCACGTTAAAATATTCATCCTGCGAATTAGTCCAAATCTACACAACTAGAGGATTAATGGTCATGGACAAAAGCAAAAAATCTTTAGTTTGGGGTCCGTGGGACTAAAATGTCGTCAAATGGTGGTCCGTGACTCAAATGCCGACTAAATAGTGGGCCCTGGTATGAAAAAGGTTGAAAACCACTGCTATACTGTAGAGTACATAAGTAGGAAGCGCTGCTCTGCGGTATAAGTCCTCTAGTCTGCAGTGACATCATGTTATTGTCCCGGGATCAGAGACGCTGAGTCTTTACGCCCAGAGATTCATTTCAGCTCCAGTCGGGTGTGTTGAGCTCCTGACACCTCTAGTCGCTCTTTAATTCGTTCTGAACTAAAAAAAAAATAATAATAATTGCGCCACATTTTCACAGTTATCAAAAATATCAGACATTATGATATTTTTAATTAACTAAAGTAATTGTTATTAATATGCTATGTAATACTAATGATAAGTATTGTTAATAATGCTAATTGATGTTAAAATGCTAAGTAATTAATGCTGCTAATGCTAAGTAAGGCTAATCATGCTAAGTAATGCTAATGCTCAGTATTGTTAATAATGCTAAGTCATGCTAATGATGCTAAGTAATGTTAATAATGCTAAGTCTGAGACTTGTAGTTGAGACTTACTGTATTACAGTCCCCTGAGAAACAACCCTGTTCAGTCCTCACTGTTCACCCTTTCTTTCAGAAATAACGATTTCCACAAACAAAGCAGTTACAGAAGTGTGCAAAGTGCACACGATTCCATCTTTTAAACCTTTACTACAGCTTTGCGAGCACAAAGGGAGAAATAAAATGAAAATCAACAACATCCGGCAACTTCCGTTGGAAGTTAATAAACCGCAGTCATTTTGGCGTACCAAAATACTCGCAGTGCGGATGGAAGCCTGGAGATCGAGGCTACTTAGAACACCCAACGGCGTACCCCCCCGATGTAGGTTAAGATTGCAATCAGTGACCTCTGATTTTGGTAAGCCTGCTTGTCACACTCGGCTGGCCTTGATGTATCCTGCCGGCCGCAATACCTGGCGAGAAGGAGAGGAGAGGAGGAGGAGAGGAGAGGAGAGGAGGAATGAGAGAGGGGAGTGGAGGGGAGGGGAGGGGAGGGGAGGGAGGGGAGGGAGAGGAGAGGAGAGGAGAGGATGGGAGGGGAGGGGAGGGAAGGGAGGGGAGAGGAGAAGTGAAAAATACCTGGCAACAGGAGAGGGAGAGGAGAGGAAGAGGAGAGGAAGGAGGGGAGGGGAGGGGAGGGAGGGG
>CM076984.1:5652404-5672485 GCA_039105355.1 Benthosema pterotum
CTACTGTAAGGTTTAAGTGGTTAAAACCAGCAGAGGGAAAGTACGGCGTTGTGCTACGTAAAAGCATCGATACGACAATGTAGAAATACTCTGTATTAGTGTAAAAAGTAAAAGCATGGTATATTCAAAATGTACTTAATAAAAAATAAAAGCTTCTCATTCGCAGAAACGTTTTATATGCATGTAAATTTCTGCAATGCAACACTTGTATTGAGTATTAGGTACATCGAGTGTATGTTTTGTAATAAAAATGTGTACTGTCTAAAATGTGAGTAAACAATGTTGTGTGTTCTTCATTCTTCAGACTCATGCCGTTCTTAATTGGTATCAGGTGTGTGCATCTAAATGGATGGATGGCTACCAGAACCCCGCTCTGTTGGTTTACCATAAACGCACACCTGGTGTTATAGAACAACTAATGAAGGATAAACAAGAATGGAATTGGAAGCACTTAAGAAATGAGCAGATGCTGTCAAATTTGAGCTGATAAATGATATCTTTCTGGAGTTAGTGCTGTCCTGAAAACGGGCACATCCTGAACTGAATGTGTTGTTGTTGCCGTTATGTGTGACCTTAGCTTATAATAAATTGATAATAAAAAATATCAATTTCCCTGCGGGGATAATAAAGTACATCTCTTCTCAGCTCAATAGCGGATAAAAAACAGCTCATAGAGCTACATTTTAAAATGGTAAATGGTGCATTTATATACAGCGCCTTTATCCAAGGCGCGTTACATAGATAGACATTCACCCATTCACACACGCACATTCATACACGGATGGTGGGAGAAACCATGCAAGGCACAACCAGCACATCAGGAGCAACTACAGGTTCAGTGTCTCGCTCAAGGGCGCTTCGTCAGTAACTCTGGGGGAGCCAGGTTCGAACCAGCAACCTTGTGGTTAGGTTACCATCCGAGACTCTACCCCTGAGCCACCAACGCCCCAGAGCTGCAACGAGTGGTGCACTACTGTAGTCCCTGGAACAATATATATATATATATATATATATATATATATATATAATATATATATATATATATATATATATATATATATATATATATATATATTTTTTTAGATTGGGTTTGGCGCGGCCAATTACATATTGATTTTTTTTTTTTTGCGAACCACCAATACAGTAACGTGGATTCTACCCTGATTTGCTGCGTACAACATACCTGAAAAGTCACTTTGCGAATTAGTCTGGCCAGAGCACTGCTTAACCTGCATTTTCCTGTAATGTCACCTGTAACGTCACCTGCCACATTGTGTCTGACTGGATGGTGTTACAAAAAAACACTTGTTTTTTTCCTCAAACAAACAACAAACCAATCAGAATCCCCGGCTGCATTTAAACCATCACAAGCCCCGCCTACCTGTGAGGCTCAGGCTCCTCCTGGCTCCAGACTGATTTGTGAAAGTGACATTCCAGTTGTTGCAGAACGCGGCAAATCAGACTGGATGCTAGGCCAGGGGTTTTCAACAGGTGGCCCGGGGACCACCAGTGGTCCTTGAGAGGGTTCCAGGTGGTTCCCAGCTAAGTAGCTTAACCAGATGTAACTCTTGAGAACGTAAAAATGAAACCAAATGGACCCTGGCGGGTCCATTTGGTTTCATTTTTACACTCTCAAGAGTTAGAAGATTAATGGTCATGGACAGAAGCAAAAGAAATCTTTAGTTTTGGGGGTCTGTGGGGCTAAAATATCCTCAAATGGTGGTCCGTGGCTCAAATGCTGAATTAAAGGATGGTCCCTGTTGTCAAAAAGGTTGAAAACCACTGTGCTAGGCTATACCGATACGGAAAACGGTTATAGGTCCACCACAGGAAGAACAAGAAGAAGAAGATGAAGAACTTCTAAATCACACGCCTGCTGACAACGAATAGAAGCGGGACCTCTCAGAACTTGACGATAAAGCATGGTCAGCGCGCCGCCGTTCAGGCAGTGGGCCGGGCAGACGGCGGACTGCACTGTACATCAGTGCTGGGAGGGAGGGAGGGAGGGAGGTGTCGGAGAGGCTTAGCCTACAATTAGATGGCCTTCTGTGACAAATGGGTCCGTTTATCCCAGAGGTTCCCAGAGAGCTGCCTTCTGATATGGACAAAATGAAAGAGAAGCCAAAGAGACTCGGTTAATCATCACCCCCCCTTTCCCCCCACAAACTGAGAACGGAAGGAAAAATTAATGGCAAGGCGGGATCCAGGAAAGATGGAAGGCTATGAGGTATAGGGCTGGGACTTTTAACTGATTCATTGAGATTAATTAATCACAGAAACAATAACGCGGTTAACAAAATTAACTTATTTTAATCGCAACACAGACCCCCAAAACTAAAGATTTCTATTGCTTTTGTCCAAAATTCCAGGCTGGATTTCAGAAAATCACAGTCACAGTGACAGTCAATCATGCAGATCAAAATGACCATTAATCTTCTACATTCTCTAGTTGTGTAGAATTGGACTAATTCAGATGGTGAATATTTTAACTCTTGAGAGTGTAAACATGAAACCAAATGGACCCGCAGGGGTCCATTTGGTTTCATGTTTACGCTCTCAAAGAGTTACATCTGGTTACCCAACTTTTGATCTAGTTAACCAAATTTTGATCTGGTTAACTAACTTGAATTGTTTCTTGGTCAAATATTGGTATGCGATTAATTGAGATTAATTAATTGCAAGGCTTCAAATTAATTAGATCAAAAAAATAATCGAGTCCCACCCCTACTATGAGGGAGTCCAGCTGTTTAGAGCTACTATGGCTAATGAATTTTGGTTTACATTCAGTTGGTTTGTGTTGATGGATTCCACCCACCCTACAATAAACCAACCGCCACATACTGTACTATAGACCTGTGCAGTGACGTCACCGCCCCTGTTTCCAGAAATGGAATCCTCAGTCATTTTCCTCATAGACTTTTCGAAAATGCTTCATAAAAACACGGTTGCGCCGCGGGCAAAACCAACTTGTGACGTGACAAATCATGACAACACACACAATATTATCATGCGATATCTAATTACTAAGAACGGCAGGATACAACCCTTTTTGTTTCGTTTTTCATCTTAGAAATCATTTGATTGTCCCAAAAGATTGTGTGTTGTCACCATGATTCGTCACGACCCGGCGTAATCACCTTTGAATAAATTATGGCACCATAAACTTAACATATAGGGCAAAAAAAATCCATTCCAAGCAAGTCGTTTGACTAAAAAAATGATAATACCAGTCATCAAAAATGTACCTTGTCATTTGTTAAACACAATGTTTTGGGACAATTGAATAATATTTAAAAAGAAAAACTAAACTTGTTAATTGACCGAGTTGTCTTTGTCGAATCCGAATCGCCTTTTTTGGGCGGCAGTGGCTCAGGGGTAGAGTCACCGGATGGTAACCACAAGGTTGCCGGTTCGATCCCGGGCTCCCGCAGAGTTAGTTGTCGAAGTGTCCTTGAGCAAGACACTGAACCCCTAATTGCTCCTGATGTGCTGGTAGGTATACCTTGCATTGGTTTCCACTGCTATCATTCTATGAATGTGTGTGTGTGTGTGTGTGTGTGTGTGTGTGTGTGTGTGTGTGGTGTGTGTGTGTGTGTGTGTGTGTGTGTGAGTGTGAGTGTGAGAGAGAGAGAGGGAGAGAGAGAGAGAGAGAGAGAGAGAGAGAGAGAGAGAGAGAGAGAGAGAGAGAGAGAGAGAATGAATGAATGAATGAATGAATGAATGAATGGGTGTGAATGTGATGCACAATGGGTGAATGTAATCTATCTAAAGCTCCTTGGATAAAGGCACTATATAAATGCACCATTTACCATTGAAAACAAGTGTATGAAGAAAATGAACGGGCAGGGCTGAGGGAAGTAGGGGTGCTGGGGGGCTTGAGCACCCCCTTTTTCCAGACACAGCCCCCCTTGGACAGGAGGAGGAAAATACTAGTTATTTTAATCCAAACAGATTTCTGTTAGTAGGCCTTATACATATGCTCTATTGTTGTATCAGAGGCTGAGGTACCTGTGTCAGTTAGCTCATGTATGTGGAGAGGGAAGGTAAAAGCCACTTTCTGTGTGTAAATGCATGAAAATATGCATGCACAATGCCCATTCGCACACATTTTGCGTGTTTGCGCATCTTGCAGCACCCCATAGTGAACGTCCAGCACCCCCTATTATCAATATCTTCCCGCGGCCATGTGAACGGGGCGCTCTGAAAGTCACTGCGGAGCCCCTATTGGGCCAGGCGGGTAACGCCTGCCTGCACCTTTCGGATACGTATAGGCTCCAGGGTCACCTTCCCGGGGCCGAAGCTGCATTAGGTCGGCTTTAATGGCGGCTGTCTTAATTGTGCCAAGGAGGGAGAGAGAAATTAGCAGAGCCTAACGCTAGGCAAGGCTAATTATATTATATCCGCCCCTTGCATTCTCATGCTATAATAAAATATTGGTTCAATCAATTTATGAGTTTTTTTTAACACCTGACTGAACTTCTATATCCCACGCTGAGCAAAATGGCTCCACGTTAGATTAAACAACAGTAAGCTCTCTCTCTGCGTCAGGGGTTTTCAACAGGTGGTCCGGGGACAACCAGTGGTCCTTGAGAAGGTGCCAGGTGGTCCTCAGGCTAAATGATGGAAAGTTGGTTAACCAGATGTAACTCTTAAGAATGTAAAAATGAAACCAAATGGACCCTTGCGCTCAAGAGTTAATATATTCATCATCTGAATTAGCACAACTTAATTAAGAAGTCTACACTGTTTTGTTGGCAAAATACAGCCTGGAATTGCGGACAAAACCAAAATAATTCTTTAATTTTAGGTCTTTGGTGTGAAAATGTAATCAAATGGTGATCCGTGGCTCAAATGCTGAATAAATGGTGGTCCCTGGAGTCAAAAAGGTTGAATACCCCTGCTCTATGTGACTGGATCACAACAGTGGCGAGGACAGCCCTGAAAAAGTGAAAGTCTGTGACTGAAGGACTGGGCTGACTGACAGGGTACAGTGATTGTGATGGATGGAACTACGCCATTGGTCGGGCCGGGGCAAGCGTTGATTTCCCAGTCGGCCGCTCGGCTCTTTCAAAACGCGGTCTGCGCGTTTTCAGTTATAACGCCAGGGGAGCGTTTGAAAGCGGCTCCGCTGGTCTTCAATTATGCCCGCGGGCGTGTTCAATCACGTCCTCATCAACTCTTCGAAGAAGTTTGCTCGAAAATTAAAAGCCCTTCGGCGGGAGTTTGCCACACGTGGTCCAGTCAAATACTCTGACGAAGGCTAACTTACGTTACAGAGGGGTCTTGGTTGGTTGTTTTCAAAAGTCACTCTCCTAAGAATAGAAAGTCCATCATCTCTCGCTATAACTCCAGTCTGTTTTAGTTCCAAACCGGTGAAGACAATTCCACATAACAGAGTCACGGAGGCGGAAAGGGAAATCATCAATGTTTCAAACGGTTGTGTGTGTGGCAGAGAGTTCTGGGCTGGGTGGGGGAGGGAGGGACCGCGTTTGCCGGGTTGCCTTGCGCCGGAAATAGAACTTTCCTTCATAAAATGTGCATGACGTGTTTACGCCCCGCAGGACAAGTCAGAAAAAAAGCGTTGCGGTGTCACAGTTTAGCAATCAGGAGGCACAGGAGGTGGAGTCAGGGGCGGATTTAACATTTGCCAATTGGGGGGCGGCTTCATCGCCCGTGTCGCTTCGCGCCACGGGCGATGAAGCCGCCCCCCCAATTGGCACCCATATAATTTTTTTTTTGTTACAGGACTGATTAGGCAAGTAAAGCATTAATAATAACATCAGTTGTTGTTGAAGTTGCAACAGACACGCAGCATGCAAAAAGCTAAAGGTCTGACTCAGAGAGTTTTCTGTTTTCAATGATGGTTTAGTGGTTGTAATAGTTGGTGTTAGTGGTGAACTGTTGTTAGTTAGTAGCAGTAGTAGCAGTGTCAAATCATTTTAAATCTAAGCAATTGAAATATCGTGGGTTGTTTTGCCTGCCATCGTGTTTGGTGGGACAGAGTAGACGGGGCATTTAGGGGGGCATTGCCCCCCCACCCCCCATACCCATGCCTAGATCCGCCCGTGAGTGGAGTGTGGGGCGGGGGTAGCGCAGGGTGGATGGGGGGGTGTTGGAGAAGAAGTGTGCGTTGCAGCTGGTGTTCACTCAGCTCTATCAGTAGCACTCTCGCTAGCTGGGCAACAAATGACTCCACAGCTTGAGTGGACAGATGGATTTATCTGGGTCCTAGGCAGAGTCGAAATAACCTCGGCACCGTGGCGCGGACATGTTTCCCTGTGAATTAGTGAGAGAGAGAGAGAGAGAGAGAGAGAGAGAGAGAGAGAGAGAGAGAGAGAGAGAGAGAGAGAGAGAGAGAGAGAGAGAGAGAGAGAGAGAGAGCCCTCGTACGGGAAGATGATAAAAGCCCACATGCTATTAACACCACTGCATGACCCCGACAGACAGACAGGCTGGGGCCCTGTGACAGCACATTCTGACTCTGTGAAATTGGCGACTTCGTATTTTTGCGCAGGGCAGCGCCTCGTTCAGGGGCGGATCTAGGCATGGATATGGGGGGGGGGGGGCAATACCCCCCTAACTACCCTGACTGCCTCACCAAACATGACTGCATGGAAACAACCCAAATTTCAAGTATATTTCACATTTACAATTTCACAAGTGCTTTATAATTAAAATGATTTGAAACACTATACTACTAACTAACTATACTACTAACTACTACTAACTAACTATCACATCATGTGTCTGCTGCTACTTCAACTACAACTGATGTTGTTATTGATGCTTTTTTGCATTAAATAAGTCCTGTAACCGAAATGGTATGCGTGTGACTTGAAGTCGCACCCATACCATTTTCTCCTGCAGGCTCTCTATTCCTGAAAAGTTGCAATGCAAAAATGGCAGACTTCGTTCTCCCAATGATAAAAGTATAAATATTTTTTTTCCGAAACATAGTGTAAAAAAAATCTGCCGAACATGATGATGTCATTATTTCATTATTTTTTATACACTCCATAGCCTAAACAACCAGTCAGGTAATTACTTTTCATGTTTTCTCAGTGTGCTATTTGGCTGCTGTACCAGAAATGTCCACAAAAAAGGAGCCCTCCCCCTGAACTGAATTAAGTGAAATCACCAAATATACTATAAACCCAGCAACTCTGTTCCGTTCACCCATCTCTCACTTGTCCACTTTCTCTTCTTCTGTCTGTCAAATGAACAGTTTGGATCTGCTGCACACACTACTTCAAAGTGCTTCAAAGTTGCCAGCATGGATCGACCCCTTATTTCAAACACGTTTGTACCCTGCCGCCAAGTATCAGGGTCTATTCTATCTGTTTTTATGCAGCTGTCCCCTGGGGTCTATGGAAATGTTGGGGAGAAAAAAAACAACCAAAACAAAATCACACACAGCAGGGTTGACACTAAGGTCTCTGAGGCACTTGCCCATCGGGCAAGTGCAAGTCAGGTTCTACTTGCCCTCAGGTCATGGTCACTTGCCCCCCAGGTTCCAGGTGGTCCCCAGCTAAGTTGGTTAACCAGATGTAAACTCTTGAGAACGTAAAAATGAAACCAAATGGACCCTTGCGGGTCCATTCGGTTTCATTTTTACACTCTCAAGAGTTTAAATTCATCATCTTAATTAGCCCAGGTCTACACTGTAGAAGATTAATGGTCATGTTGATGTGTTAATTTGCCTGTTTTGTTTCCCAAATCCAGCCTGGAATTGTGGATATCTAGAAAGCAGGGAAAGACACAGAGGCAGAGTGCAATGACTGCCTTCAAGACAAATTTTATCTTGTGTTGTGTTATAGTGCACTAAGTTGCACACTTGCCCGATTGGGCAACCAGGTAGCAGTCTTCACTTGCCCCACCATTTTTTTTTACTTGCCCCGGGCAAGTGGGCAAGTGTTAGCATCAAGCCCTGCACAGAATATATACCAAAGACTACGAAAATGGGACCCAATGCCCCCCTGCATGCGTGGCGCTCAACATCGAGGGTTGGATTTAACCTTTCTGTACGGTATCCGTTTTGGTGTTCCTTTAGCTATTGAGAAATATCAGACCTACAAGTTCATAGCGCACCACTCGGTGGCGCGCTATGAGCTTGTAGGTCTGCTATTTTTGAAAAATCGTGAAAATGTAGGCGCACATCTTTGAATATAATTTCAGAAGCAAACATTTTTTAGTCAAATCTTCCCAATCCCAAGAACAACCTGTTTTCAGATGGGAGTCCGTAGCCAAATATAGATAAATCTAGGGGTCCTTGGCATGAAATATGTTGAGCATCACTTACACAGGAACATATATTTTCAGCAAAAAATATGAATTTAGTGTCAGAAACTATAATCTATTGTCAAAAAAATAGATTCTAGCGTCGGAAACTAGAATCTAGTGCCAAAAAAATAGAATCTAAGGTCAGAAATTACGAGCTATAGCGCAGGAACCTAGAAACAAGTATCGGGAACTAGAACTAGGGAATTTGGTGCCAGAAACTAAAAACTAGCGTCGGAGACTAGAAACTACTGCCAGAGACTAGAATCTAGTGTCAGAAACTAGAAACTAATGCCAGAGAAGAGAATATAGTGTCAGAAACTAGAAACTAATGCCAGAGACTAGAATCTAGTGTTAGAAACTAGAATCTAGTGTCAGAAACTAGAATCTATAGTGTCAGAAACTAGAATCTAGTGCCAGAGACTAGAATCTAGCGTCAGAAACTAGAATCTAGTGTCAGAAACTAGAATCTAGTGCCAGAGACTAGAATCTAGCGTCAGAAACTAGAATCTAGTGCCAGAGACTATAATCTACTCAGGACAAAATGGGTTAAGTCTCAGAGCCATACTAGCGTCATGTCCAGCTGGTGTACTTGTACATCAAAGCTGCTTCACGCTACTGGAGCTCCAGGTACTTATACTTAGCAGTGGACAATGGACTTTGTCGTAAAGCCACCTGTCATTACAGTAAGGCTGTCAGGCGGCCGCTGGTGCTGATGAATATTCAGCTAATGCAAATATTGGCTTTCTCTCTAACACAGCCATGGTTTCCAACGATTGCTCAGGAAGGCAGAAAAGTTTTTCTCTTCCTCAGCACCGTTTCCAGCCATATAGTTCAAATAAAATCTCACGCTTGAAGAGATGACAAGGACATCTCTTCCAGACTTTACAACCGGACATTACACTGGGTCCTGTCAGGGGGGTTTGGAGTTGTTCTAGAGGACATTACGAAGGTTATAGAATTTTAGAATGCAGAAAAAAAACATGAAAATGGTTATCCATTACCTGAATTATTTACCATTAAAACAAGGCAACCTAAAGGTAGGGGAAGTGATTTCACTTTTGTCAGATATCACCCAAAAAATATATTTTTTTTCTGTTAAATGCTCTATTATAAGTGTGGAAACCACATATGGAGTTTCCCCCTCCCCCACGTTAGCAGAGGAGCTAATAAAAGTTCCCCAGGTCACCACAATTCTCCTCCAATCAGGAGAGAGCAGCAGGTTCACATAGTGTAGCTACTTTTGGAGGCCCCTAGTGCACCAGGCTGGTACTACACCATGAATTTCAAATCACTTCCCCTACCTTTAATCACCTAAACCGTGTTTTTTGACGTCCACAATATCTCTACAAGTGGACAAAATAATCTTTCTCCGACAGGTGGCAGCATTTCCCTTAACTCTTACTCTGCTCTTTGGCGGCATCTGGTGGCTACTACACTACACTGCCACCCAATTGCCAACATTATAGGAAGTGTAACTTCAACCTTCCGAGCTCATGACACAGATTTCATGATGAAAACAGTAGCAGTCTTAATAGCAATAGCTGCTACTCTTTAGCCGTTACTATAAACGTGGAGGTCTGTATGGTTGTGGCATTATGTCATGATGCAATGGCCAACTAAATATAGGCTGCACATAATCGTGGGACGCCGTAGAATAGATGTAATGGAGAAACAGAGTGCTGAAATTATTGTTTTTAATGGGAGCTAATGGGAGAGGAATAGTAATAAACAAGCCAATGCAATGTTACAAGGTAAAATGTTGGCAAAATGTTTAATATAACAAAAGTCTAAGTGCGCTTCTGAATGTACCTCGCAGCATGAAGGTCTAGAGGTTAGTTGTGGTTTAGCTACGTTTATGATTGTACAAAGCAGGGGTTTTCAACAGGTGGTCCGGGGACCACCAGTGGTCCCTGAGAGGGTTCCAGGTGGTCCCCAGCTAGGTTGGTTAACCAGATGTAACTCTTGAGAACGTAAAAATGAAACCAAATGGACCCTTGCGGGTCCATTTGGTTTCATTTTTACACTCTCAAGAGTTAAAATATTCATCATCTGAATTAGCCATTTTGGAATGCATGTTTTGCTTGTTTTGTTTCCCAAATCCAGCCTGGAATTGTGGACAAAAGCAAAATAAATCTTCAGATTTGGGGTCTGCGGGGCTAAAATATCCTCAAATGGTGGTCCGTGGCTCAAATCCTGAATAAATGGTGATCCCTGGGTTGAAAAAGGTTGAAAACCCCTGGTACCAAGCACAGAAAAAGTTAAAGACAAGGTGAGAAGTCCGTCCATGTGACTGTCTCAGGAGGAAATCACTAATGTTGCTCAGAACAGGGAAGCCTGGAGCTCTCTGGTGGAGCCGTTTCCCCTGCGACCCGACTATATGACGCGCAGCAAAGGCCATCAGGATCGGGACTCACATTCAGGCTACATTGGAAGCCCGGCCCCGGCCTACTGTACACCCAATCTCTGTGCAGATGATGAAATTGACTGCACAGCGGCTATCTTTGGAGTTTTGTGGCAGAGACATGCACTGCAATTAACTGGACACGTAGTAACAGAAATTGCTAGTGCTACACACACCCACATTGCTGCAGGGATGCCACACGCATATCTTAGTCCCACAACTGTTTATTTTTTAGCAGTAATGGAAAAGTACTCATATTTTTTGTACTGTAATGTAAAAGTGCCAATGCTGGAATATAAAGTATACCAAAAAAGTGAACATTTTTTGACATAAGAATTTCGACCTGACACTGTAGATTCTACAAAAACATTCGCTCTGAAAGATCATACTAAAAGATTTCTGCCGCATTCTCACATTCTCCCCCAAAGATAGCAGGCGTTCACGCCTCATAGCCCGCCACTCTGTGGCGGGCTATGAGCCGTGAACGGCTGATATTTTTCAATGAAAGTTAAAACACCAAAGTAGAGTACAGAATGGTTTAAAGCACAAGTACTGAAAGTAAAAGTAGACGTTATGCAGAAATCCTGTTCCAAGGTTTCAACGCAACGCATTTTGAGAGCGCAGATGCAGCCAATTTCAATGGGCGGAAACAAAGCAGTTAATGTACGCTTTAACAATCAAAATCTACAAACTAACTATGAAACAATATTTGGAAATGAGATACAATGGGGGAAATAAGTATTTGACACGCTGATGATTTTGTAGGTTTTCATGGTTAGAATGAAATGAGCACTCTGTCATTTTATGGTACTTTTATTTGAACAAATAGAGACAGAATATCAACAAAATGTCCACAAGAAAACATTTTTTAAAGGTTATGAATTAATTTGCGTTAGATCTGGTGAAATAAGTATTGGATACCCAAGCACAGTCTGACTTCGTACTTGGTGGAGAAACCTTTGTGGGCAAGCACAGTTGTCAGAATGTTTCTTGTAGTTGGTCACCAAGTTTGCGCACATCTCATTAGGGGTTTTGGTCCACTCCTCTTTAGAGATCCTCTCCAAATCCTCAAGTTTTCGAGGGTGTTGCTTTCCAACTCGAAGCTTCAGCACCTCCATAGATTTTCCATAGGATTAAGGTCTGGAGACTGTTAGACCACTCCATAACCTTAATATGCTTCTTGAGGTCACTCCTTTTGTTGCCTTGACCGTATGTTTTGGTTTGTTGTCATGCTGGAAGACCCAGCCACGACCCATCTTCAGTCCTCTGACTGAGGGAAGGAGGTTCTTGTCCAAGATCCTGCGGTACATGGCCACATCCATTGGCCACACAATGCGGTGAAGTTGCCCTGTACCCTTAGCAGAGAAACAGCCCCAAAGAATAATGTTTCCACCTCCATGCTTGACGGTGGGGATGGTGGTGTTGGGTTTGTATTCAGCATTTCTCTTCCTCCAAACACAATGAGTCAAATTGATGCGAAAGAGTTCAATTTTGGTCTTATTTGACCACATCACATGACCCCCAGCCTGCTTTGAATCATTTAGGTGTTCATTGGCAAACTTTAGACAGGCCTCTATGTGGGTTCTTGAGCAAGGGGACATTGCGGGCAGTGCAGGATTTCAATATGTAGTGTGTTGCCTTCAAATCATTAACACCATCATCCCCACTGTCAGGCATGGAGTTGGAAACATTGTTCTTTGAAGCCGTTTCTCTGCTAAGGGTACAGGGCAGCTTTACCGCATTGTGAGGTCGATGGATGGGGGCAACATCTTGACAAGAACCTCCTTTCCTCAGCCAGACCACTGAAGATGGGTCGTGGCTCGGTCTTTCCAGCATGACAACGAACCAAAACATACAGTCAAGGCAACAAAGGAGTGACTCAAGAAGAAGCATATTAAGGTTATGGAGTGGTCTAATCAGTCTCCAGACCTTAATCCTATGGAAAATCTATGGAGGGTGCTGAAGCTTCGAGTTGGAATGCAACACCCTCGAAAATTTGAGGATTTGGAGAGGATCTCTAAAAAGGAGTGGACCAAAACCCCTCCTGAGATGTGCGCAAACTTGGTGACCAACTACAAGAAACTTCTGACTACTGTGCTTGCCCACAAAGGTTTTCTCCACAAGTACGAAGTCAGACTGTGCTTGGGTATCCAATACTTATTTCACCAGATCTAACGCAAATTAATTCATAACCTTTAAAAATGGTTTCTTGTGGACATTTTTGTTGATATTCTGCCTCTATTTGTTCAAATAAAAGTACTATAAAAATGACAGAGTGCTCATTTCATTCTAACCATGAAAACTTACAAAATCATCAGCGTGTCAAATACTTATTTCCCCCATTGTATATTGGAGTGGAAAAAGCTCAGAATTTAAAATCAATTGTATCAGCAAATGTTGGCTTTAAAATAATAGCTTTTATACACTCCAAGCCCAAACAACCACTCAGATCATTGTTTTTTTCATATTCTCTCAGAGTGCTATTCCAACCCATTTTAGCTGCAGTACCAGGAAAAAAGATGACTCTTTTGTCAGGACTATAAGACTATAAGAGTAACATTGATGAGCTAAACAATAGCCTTTTCAGGATATCGACTGAAACTATCGTGAACAGAAATCATCAATTCAATGACCCTTTATTGGCTTGAGGAAACAAACATTTACATCGCCAAAGAAAATATAGCCTTAGAGCACTATTGGTACCTTACTGTACCTGTTATACTCTAACTTAAATCAGCTTAAATTAATGTTTTCAGTTTCTGCCGACAAAAAAAAACGAATACCTCTGAGTTTCCGTTGACTAAAACTAAATTAAAATTAGGATAGAAAAACTAACCAAGCATTTTGTTGAAATGACTAAACGTGACTAAAACGAAAAAGACTAACACTGATTAAATCTAAAAAGAAAATGCGTGGCAATACTATCAGTGCAGTATACTGTAGGTGAAGTGTGTGCCGTCCTATTTAGGTCAAAGCCGCTCTGTGTAACAGGCAGGATTAGTGGGTCAGGGAGATCATGATCCGACTGAACGGCCAGAGCTCATAACAGGAACCCAGCCGTCAGAGCCACACTTTACTTCCACTGACCTTGGTCCCAGAGGATTGAACTACAGTACGACTACGGCTGTTCTAGGCTCATGGAAGGCTGCGCGGTAGTGAGGCCTGTAAAATGGAGCTCTCAACAGGGCTGAAAATTGAGGCCCGATCCTAACTCGGAGGTTTTCAAACTTTTTGATACCAGGGCCCTCTTTTTATTCAGCATTTGAGCCACGCACCACCATTTGAGGACATTTCAGCCGCACAGACCCCAAAAACTACAGTAGATAACATAGATCAAGTAGTACAAATGGATCAGGGGTTTTCAACCTTTTTGATACCAGGGACCACCATTTATTCAGCATTTGAGCCACGGACCACCATTTGAGGACATTTCAGCCCCACAGACCCCAAAACTAAAGATTTCTTTTGCTTCTGTCCATGACCATTAATCTTCAAATTGTGTAGATTTGGACTAATTCACATGATGAATATTTTAACTCTTGAGAGTGTAAAAATGAAACCAAATGGACCCGCCAGGGTCCATTTGGTTTCATTTTTACGTTCTCAAGAGTTACATCTGGTTAAACAACTTAGCTGGGGACCACCTGGAACCCTCTCAAGGACCACTGGTGGTCCCCGGACCACCTGTTGAAAACCCCTGCATTAAATCAAACTAACCATTAATCTTCTACATTCTCTAGTGTGTTAGACTTGGACTAATTCACGTGATGAATATTTTACCTCTTGAAAGAGTACATCTGGTTAACCAACTTTCCATCATTTAGCCTGGAGACCACCTGGAACCCTTCCCACCTGTTGAAAACCCTTGCCCTAACTGATCAGACCCAAAACCTGACCTGTCCCAAAAATGTTGGATCGGGTCTGTTTGGATTTTGGGCAGAATTTGCCAATCAGCGTTTTGGTTTTACTAATAGATAATAAATGCAAACAGAACAGAGACTTATAGCCCGACCCGGCCCTACTGATATGCATACACTTTAGGCCTGGGCCTAACCCGTAGAATCTCGGATCTGACCGAGTTTGAGAACTGTACTGTCACTGCTTTTTTATGAGGTTCCCCACAGGCAATGGATTTCAATCTTTTAGAGACCATTAGAAACACATTGGTGAAGAAATGTCATCATGGTAACAATTTAGTTTGCAGATTGGTGGAATGATAAAAAGTGTTTTTGCAGATTTGAAATATTATTGCAAAAAATGCATTAACCTATAGTACAGGCATTTTCAAGCAGTGGTCCTTGAGAGGGTTCAGGTGGTCCTCAGCTAAATTGGTTAACCAGATGTAACTCTTGAGAACGTAAAAATGAAACCAAATGGACCCTGGCGGGTACATTTTGGTTTCATTTTTCTCAAGAGTAAAAATGTTCATCATCTGAATTAGCCATTTTGGAATGTATGTTTTGCCTGTTTTCCTTCCAAAATCCAGCCTGGAATTGTGGACAAAAGCAAAATAAATCTTTAGATTTGGGGTCTGTGGGGCTAAAATGTCCTCAAATGGTGGTCCGTGGCTCAAATCCTGAAAAAAATGGTTGTCCCTGAGATGAAAAAGGTTGAAAGCCCCTGACTTAGTAGATTCTGTCCATATCCGATCCTACAAGCGTACAGAGCGTGTTGCGGTACACCGTGAGCTTTCAAATCTACTTATTTCTAGAGATTATTTATTATGACAAAGATAATCTAATGAAATGTGCCTCAAGCTTGGAACGTCTGGTTCCCGTACATCACCAGGAACAAGGACAAACGTTGCAGAAGGAGCAGAGGACACTGGAACAGCGTGGACATTTTGGGACTTTTATTAGGTAGAGGAAATAAGATTTCCTTGTACTAGCACCCAGGGGCAGATGTAATATTCCCCAATTGGGGGGGCAGGTGAAAATGGTATGGGTGCAACTTCATCGATGAAGTCGCACCCATACCATTTTCGGTTACAGGACTTTTATTAGGCAAGTAAAGCATCAATAATAACATCAGTTGTTGTTGAAGTTACAGACACGCAGCATGCATAAAGCTAAAGGTCTGACTCAGAGTTTTCTGTTTTCAATGATGAAATGCTGTTGGTTTAGTGGTGCCGCAGCATTAGTTAGATAGTGGCATTACTAGCGTTTCAAATCATTTTAAATTATAAGCACTTTAATTTGAAATATCTTTGAAATTTTGGGTTGTTTGCGTGCCATCATGTTTGGTGGGGCGGTAAGGGCATTTAGGGGGGCATTGGCACCCCTCCCATGCCATGCCTAGATCCGCCCTGCTAGCACCTAAAAAGATGGGGAAATGTCCGTGTTGCACCAGCTGTCCTGTCCAACTCCTGATTACTGTTTGTTATGCAAAACCTAAAATGGGACATTCTGCATAGTAAGTACTTTTGTACATTTGCTACTTTATGTACATTTTGGCACCAAAAGGTTTGCATTGTATGATCACGTGTCTTGAATTATGAATATATAGACCTATAGACCTCCACTTTTTCAGCTTTACAGGCAGTTTATATCTTTCTTTTTTATTAAAGTAATGCAATTGGTTTGTGGCCGTTGACTGTCTGCCGTCCCCCCTTGTAAGCCATGGCCTACTTGTGCGCAATTCGCAAGTTGCACTCTACTGCAGTGATGGGCAAGTTACTGGGAAAATGTAGTAAGCCACACTACTTGCTACTCTCGATAAAATGTAGCTAAGCTACACTACAAGCTATCCCCAGAAAATTGTAGCAAGCTACACTACAAGCTACACAACAAAAGTAGCTTGATGTAGCTTGCTACATCAACACTACATAATATAAAATATATATCTCAACTTATTGTACAACCTTCTAAATAATAATCATAATAATGATTGATAATAATGATAATAATGATGAATAATAATTTAGGTGGCATGTTTGAGTTTTGGATGTTATATATAGGGTTTTCTACCATAAAAAATGTGTGGATTTGGAAAATTTTGTGTGGGAAAAATGTAGTAAGCTACTTTCCTTTTACTCAAAACACTCTCAAGAGCTAAAAGGGTTCATCATGCAATTATCCCAAGTCTACACAACTAGAGAATGTAGAAGATTAATGGTCATTTTTGATCTGTATGTTGGACTGTTTTGTTTCCCAAATCCAGCCTGGTATTGTGGACAAAAAGCAAAATAAATCTTTAGTTTTAGCGTCTGTTGAGCTAAAATGTCCTCAAATGGTGGTCCGTGGCTCAAATTCTGAATAAATGGTGGTCCCTGGGATGAAAAAGGTTGAAAACCCCTGATGTACATTATTGAGACCTGTCATGAAAAGTGGGGAAGTGGTCCTTTAACAGCAAAGCCTCCCCACCTCGTTGCTACAAACAAACTAAAGGCAATGCAATGCATCTCCTTGCCCCGACGACAACTACTACTACTGCTGCTCCACACCCTGAATCCCTGCAGGTAACTTGATTAAGACATACCGTATAAAAAGTCCATTAGAGATGAAATATTGGCGAAGACAAGGAGTGGAGGCTGGATGAAACAACAGGGAGTCTGTTGTGTGAAAAATGCTGCGCTCCACATTGTTCCGGCGCCAAGCTCTTCTAATACCACTGAGCGCAGTTATTAAAAGTGTAACCAGGGACCCGGGGGCACAGTGTGTAATTTTAGAATTAATATACAATTTAGGGCTCGCCGTGCGCAGCCCCTGAATTATTCAAATGTGCGCGTCTGCCGCGCGAGGTTCTGGGTCCGCTGGGGGCACGAGAGCTGCCTACCGCGCATACCAATGATTAAATTATGTCATCTAGAGGAGGAGGAGGAGGAGAGCTGACGCAGGCAAGAGCCAATGCAAAGTTCAGTGCCATGCAGGAGAGCGGGCGAGGGAAAAGGTACGCGCATGTTTTATGTGCACTAAGTAAAAAAAAACATCAATATTGATATATAGAAATACTGCGACCAGTGGCAGATCTAGGCATGGGCATGGGAGGGCAACGCTCCTCCTAAATGCCCTGACAGCCCCACCACCAAACATGACGGCATGCAAAACAACCCACATTTCAAATATATTTCAAATTAAAGTGATCATAATTTAAATTATTTGAAACACTACTTGTTACTAACTAACTGCAATTGTTGTACCAACTAAACTAACAGCATTTCATCATGGAAACCATCACATCACGTGTCTGTTGCAACTTCAACAACAACTGATGTTTGTTATTGATGCTTTTCTTGCCTAAAATACTGTTAAGTCCTGTAACCAAAAAATGGTATGGGTGCGGCTTCATGATGAATTCACCCCCATATCATAACCCACAATTGGGAAATGTTACATCCGGCACTGACTGTGACCGAACACACCGGGTTTCTTGGAAAGGTTTGCTTTCTCCCCCCACACACCGAGGCTAGAACAGTTTTGGATCGTTCACATTTAGTTTATTTTTTACTTAGACATAGACTTTATACTAGGGCTGTTGAATGATTAAAATTTTTAATCAAATTAATCACAGCTTCAAAATTAATTTAATCATGATTAATCACCATTCGAACTATGTCCAAAATATGCCATGTTTTCCTGTACAGGATTTCAACATTTAAAAAAGAAACATAATCTGTGAAAACATAACCATTTAACTTTAAAATATTGATCAAAATAGGTGATCTACAAGCCCTCAATGCTTGTAGATCCTCCAGCTATACTCTATGGCTCTGGTTACAGGAAGACACACAGCTATATGTCTCCGTAATACCCTGCTGTCCCATTTCTTTCAATGAGAAAATACTCAGTGGGTTGAGTCAGTGTGCACATGAGTTAATTGCGTTAAAATTTTTAAATCAGATTAATCAACAAAATTAATTTAATCCCATTAATTAACTATTTTCAACAGCCTTACTTTATACATATATTTTCTTTTCTTTTTTAATCCTTGATCCTTGAGGTTTCCAGGCTCCCCAACTAAGTGGGTTAACCATTATGAAAAGTTGGTTGGCCAGAAGCAACTCTTGAGAGCATAAAACATGAAACCAAATGGACCCGCAAGGGTCCATTTGGTAGTCAAATGGTGGGCTGTGGCTCAAATGCTGAATAAATAGTGGGCCCTGGGATCAAAAAGGTTGAAAACCACTGGTGTAAGTGGATAGGCACAGTATACAAATCTGCACCAGCGTATTAACTAAAAGCATTAAAATCATACATTACATTTTCCAGTTCAGTTAGTTTTACTTGCTAGTTTGCTAGGTTTGCTAGGTGAAAATGCTAGGTGAAAATTTTAGGTTTAGTTTTCTCCCTGTACACTAAGGGCTCAATTTTTGTTACCGCTAAACCCCTTAACACTTAACTTCTTTGCCTTTTTAAACTATATATAAAACATTCTCAGTAGTTCAAATGGCTAGTCTACAAGCAGTAACTTGTGAAGTAATTATTTACATTTTACCATTTAGTAACGGCATTACGTTACTGTGTTTTCAAATGGTGAGTTAGTAGTTACTCATGTTCCATAATGAAATACAAACAAGTCTACTCCTGCCTATGCCATGTAAACTTGGTGCGACTACAGTATAACTCCCTACTTTCCCTACTGGAGAAGTAACTTCCCCAACACTGCGCGAAGCACAGCGGCCACTTGATCTGAGGTTTATGCTCTATAACTTTTGACACAACAGACGCCCAATTCCTCAGTCTCCTCACCAAGGAGACAGCCTTATAACTCCTTCTCCAAACTTGAGTACTGTACCTCTCTCCTCTCCACTGGCCACCCGGCCTGCAACACTCTCCAATTGATCCAGAATGCAGCAGCCCCGCTCGCCGACTAGCATCGCTCAGAACAATGATGGTGGTTTTTGCAGCCCATGAAAAGTGGTGCAGTTCCACCATGGGCATACAGTGTAAATCCAATTACAGTTTGAAACACAAATCTGTCCTATCCCGGTCTGTGTATAGTGGAGTTCACAAAAGAAAGGGCCGCAATAAGTGTCCTGCAATGTAAGGTGAGGTCTATAAAATGTCAATCTCCGTGGGATGGGGGGGCGGGGGGGGCTATGAAAAGTACCCATCGTGTATTTCGTATTTCGCCCCAACCTTTTCATCTGCTTACAACCCAGGCCTATCGATATTGAAAGAACAGTCGGTGCTGTGTGCGACAATGCAGGGTTATTTTGGAATTTACAATTACGCCGTGGATTCCAGAGAAAGCAGACAGCACTATTTATGTCTGTTTGTCGTCCGTTTCGTGCTGACATCCATTTCGGTTTGGTTCATAGGCGGCAGCGTTCCATCGCGTCGGACCATAATTGTTTTTTTTTTTGGGGCGTTCCAATCGGCTGCCTGCACCAACGGACGGAAGATATACGGCCCACAACCGGATCACAAAACAGACAGTGTGCGTCAGCGGCGGATCTAGG
>CM076984.1:5672985-5700485 GCA_039105355.1 Benthosema pterotum
GATGAAAAACGGCATGCTGTGCAAGACCGTAAGGCTATAGCGTTGCTTTTTTGCCAGAATTCAGCATTTTTTGTCATTTTTCGAAAATCCTCAAAACGATGAAAAATCATAAGGCTATAGCCTTGCGTTTTTTCAAAATTTCGACATTTTTCGGAAATCCTCAAAAATCCTCAAAACGACAAAAACGGCATGATGTGCAAGACCGTAAGGCTATAGCCTTGCGTTTTTGCCAGAATTCATAATTTTTTGTCATTTTTCGAAAATCCTAAAAACGATGAAAAACCGCAAGGCTATAGCCTTAAGTTTTTTTTTCAAAATTTTGACATTTTTCAAAAATCCTCAAAAATGCTCAAAATGATGAAAAACGGCATGCTGTGCAATACCATAAGGCTATAGCCTTGCGTTTTTGCCAGAATTCAGCAGTTTTTGTCATTTTTCGAAAATCCTCAAAATGATGAAAAATCGTGAGGCTATAGCCTAACGTTTTTTCAAAATTTCGACATTTTTCGAAAATCCCCAAAAATCCTCAAAACGGTGAAAAACGGCATGCTGTGCAAGACCGTAAGGCTTTAGCCTTGCGTTTTTGCCATTTTTGTCATTTTTTGTCATTTTTCGAAAATCCCCAAAACGATCAAAAAACGTAAGGCTATAGCCTTATGTTTTTTTTCTCGAAATTTCGACATTTTTTCGAAAATGCTCAAAAATCCTCAAAACGATGAAAAACGGCATGCTGTGCAAGACCGTAAGGCTATAGCCTTGCGTTTTTGCCATTTTTGTCATTTTTTGTCATTTTTCGAAAATCCTCAAAACGATGAAAAAACGTAAGGCTATAGCCTTAGGTTTTTTTTCTCGAAATTTCGACATTTTTTTTTCGAAAATGCTCAAAATTCCTCAAAACGATGAAAAAAGCCATGCTGTGCAAGACCGTAAGGCTATAGCCTTGCGTTTTTGCCAATTTTTGTCATTTTTTGTCATTTTTCGGAATCCCAAAACGATGAAAAAACGAAGGCTATAGCCTTACGTTTTTTTTCTCGAAAATTTCGACATTTTTTCGCGAAAATGCTCAAAAATCCTCAAAACGATGAAAAACGGCATGCTTTGCAAGACCGTAAGGCTACTAGCCTTGCGTTTTTGCCTTTTTTTGTCATTTTTTTGTCATTTTTTTCGAAAATCCCCAAAACGCTGAAAAAACATAAGGCTATAGCCTTACGTTTTTTTTCTCGAAATTTCGACATTTTTTCGAAAATGCTCAAAAATCCTCAAAACGATGAAAAACGGCATGCTGTGCAAGACCGTAAGGCTATAGCCTTGCGTTTTTGCCAGTTTTGTCATTTTTTGTCATTTTTCGCAAATCCCCAAAACGATGAAAAAACGTAAGGCTATAGCCTTACGTTTTTTTTCTCGAAATTTCGACATTTTTTCGAAAATGCTCAAAAATCCTCAAAACAATGAAAAACGGCATGCTGTGCAAGACCGTAAGGCTATAGCCTTGCGTTTTTGCCAGTTTTGTCATTTTTGTCATTTTTCGAAAATCCTCAAAACGATGAAAAAACGTAAGGCCTACGTTTTTTTCTCGAAATTTCGACATTTTTTCGAAAATGTCTCAAAAATCCTAAAAACGATGGAAAATACGCATGCTGTGCAAGACCGTAAGGCTATAGCCTTGCGTTTTTGCCATTTTTGTCATTTTTTGTCATTTTTCGAAAATCCCCAAAACGATGAAAACACGTAAGGCTATAGCCTTACGTTTTTTTTCTCGAAATTTTGACATTTTTTCGAAAATGCTCAAAAATCCTCAAAACGATGAAAAACGGCATGCTGTGCAAGACCGTAAGGCTATAGCCTTGCGTTTTTGCCAGAATTCATAATTTTTTGTCATTTTTTGAAAATCCTCAAAACGATGAAAAAATGTAAGGCTATAGCCTTGCGTTTTTTTTTTTAATTTTGACATTTTTCGAAAATCCTTAAAAATCCTCAAAATGATAAAAAACGGCATGCTGTGCAAGACCGTAAGGCTATAGCCTTGCGTTTTTGACAGAATTCAGCATTTTTTGTCATTTTTCGAAAATCCTCAAAACAATGAAAAATCGTAAGGCTATAGCCTCAAGTTTTTTCGAAATTTTGACATTTTTCGAAAATCCTCAAAAATGCTCAAAATGATGAAAAACGGCATGCTGTGCGAGACCGGAAGGCTATAGCCTTGCGTTTAGGCCAATTGCAGTTTTTTTTTATTTCATTTTTCAAAATCCCCAAAACGATGAAAAAACGTACGGCTATAGCCTTACGGTTTTTTTTTCTCTAAATTTTGACATTTTTTCAAAATCTCAAAAATCTTCAAAAATGATGAAAAACGGCATGCTTTGCAAGACCGTAAGGCTATAGCGTGCGTTTTTGCCATTCCATTTTTGTCATTTTTTGTTTTTTTTTTCAATCCTCAAACGATGAAATCATAAGGCAAGCCTTGGCGTTTTTTTCAAAATTTCGACATTTTTCGAAAATGCTCAAAAATCCTCAAAACGACAAAAACGGCATGATGTGCAAGACCGTAAGGCTATAGCCTTGCGTTTTTGCCAGAATTCATAATTTTTTGTCATTTTTCGAAAATCCTCAAAACGATGAAAAACCGTAAGGCTATAGCCTTAAGTTTTTTTTTCAAAATTTTGACATTTTTCAAAAATCCTCAAAAATGCTCAAAATGATGAAAAACGGCATGCTGTGCAATACCATAAGGCTATAGCCTTGCGTTTTTGCCAGAATTCAGCAGTTTTTGTCATTTTTCGAAAATCCTCA
Source organism: Benthosema pterotum (assembly GCA_039105355.1). Classification (NCBI taxonomy): domain Eukaryota; kingdom Metazoa; phylum Chordata; class Actinopteri; order Myctophiformes; family Myctophidae; genus Benthosema; species Benthosema pterotum. The sequence continues at coordinate 5,675,776 of CM076984.1, forward strand.
AAACGATGAAAAAACGTAAGGCTATAGCCTAACGTTTTTTCAAAATTTCGACATTTTTCGAAAATCCCCAAAAATCCTCAAAATGATGAAAAACGGCATGCTGTGCAAGACCGTAAGGCTATAGCCTTGCGTTTTTGCCAGGTTTCGTCATTTTTTGTCATTTTTCGAAAATCCTCAAAACGATGAAAAACCGTAAGGCTATAGCCTTGCTTTTTTTCGAAATTTCGACATTTTTCGAAAATCCTCAAAAATCCTCAAATTGATGAAAAACGGCATGCTGTGCAAGACCGTGAGGCTACAGCCTTGCGTTTTTGCCAGGTTTCGTCATTTTTTGTCATTTTTTTTGAAAATCCTCAAAACGATGAAAAACGGCATGCTGTGCAAGACCGTAAGGCTATAGCCTTGCGTTTTTTTTTTTTTTTTTTTTTGTCATTTTTCGAAAAGTCTTAAAAATCCTCAAAATGATGAAAAACGGCATGTTGTGCAAGACCGTGAGGCTACAGCCTTGCGTTTTTGCCAGCTTTCGCATTTTTTGTCATTTTTCGAAAATCCTCAAAACGATGAAAAACCGTAAGGCTATAGCCTTGCGTTTTTTCAAAATTTCGACATTTTTCGAAAATCCTCAAAAATCCTCAAAATGATGAAAAACGGCATGCTGTGCAAGACCGTAAGGCTATAGCCTTGCGTTTTTGCCAGAATTCAGCATTTTTTGTCATTTTTCGAAAATCCTCAAAACGAAAAAAAAACGTAAGGCTATAGCCTTGCGTTTTTTTCGAAATTTTGACATTTTTCGAAAATCCCTCAAAAATCCTCAAAATGATGAACAGCATGCTGTGTAAGACCGTGAGGCTACAGCCTTGCGTTTTTGCCAGCTTTCAGCATTTTTTGTCATTTTTCAAAAATCCTCAAAACGATGAAAATTGTAAGGCTATAGCCTTGCGTTTTTTCAAAATTTCGACATTTTTTGAAAACCCTCAAAAATCCTCAAAATGATGAAAAACGGCATGCTGTGCAAGACAGTAAGGCTATAGCCTTGCGTTTTTGCCAGAATTCAGCAGTTTTTGTCATTTTTCGAAAATCCTCAAAACGATAAAAAACCGTAAGGCTATAGCCTTGCGTTTTTTCAAAATTTCGACATTTTTCGAAAATCCTCAAAAATCCTCAAAATGATGAAAAAGGCATGCTGTGCAAGACCGTAAGGCTATAGCCTTGCGTTTTTGCCAGAATTCAGCAGTTTTTGTCATTTTTCGAAAATCCTCAAAACGATGAAAAAACGTAAGGCTATAGCCTTGCGTTTTTTACGAAATTTCAACATTTTTCGAAAATCCTCAAAAATCCTCAAAATGATGAAAAACGCCATGCTGTGCAAGACCGTAAGGCTATAGCCTTGCGCTTTTGCCAGAATTCAGCATTTTTTGTCATTTTTCGAAAATCCTCAAAACGATGAAAAATCGTGAGGCTATAGCCTTGCGTTTTTTCAAAATTTCGACATTTTTCGAAAATCCTCAAAAATCCTCAAAATGATGAAAAACGGCATGCTGTGCAAGACCGTAAGGCTATAGCCTTGCGTTTTTGCCAGAATTCGTCATTTTTTGTCATTTTTCAAAAATCCTCAAAACGATGAAAAACCGTAAGGCTATAGCCTTAGGTTTTTTTTTTTCAAAATTTTGACATTTTTTCGAAAATCCTCAAAAATGCTCAAATTGATGAAAAACGGCATGCTGTGCAAGACCGAAGGCTACAGCCTTGCGTTTTTGCCAGGTTTCATCATTTTTTGTCATTTTTTTGAAAATCCTCAAAACGATGAAAAACGGCATGCTGTGCAAGACCGTAAGGCTATAGCCTTGCGTTTTTTTTTTTTTTTTTTGACATTTTTCGAAAAGTCTCAAAAATCCTCAAAATGATGAAAAACGGCATGTTGTGCAAGACCGTGAGGCTATAGCCTTGCGTTTTTGCCAGCTTTCGTCATTTTTTGTCATTTTTCGAAAATCCTCTAAACGATGAAAAACCGTAAGGCTATAGCCTTGCGTTTTTTCAAAATTTCGACATTTTTCGAAAATCCTCAAAAATCCTCAAAATGATGAAAAACGGCAAGCTGTGCAAGACCGTAAGGCTATAGCCTTGCGTTTTTGCCAGAATTCGCATTTTTTGTCATTTTTCGAAAATCCTCAAAACGATGAAATATTGTAAGGCTATAGCCTTGCGTTTTTTCAAAATTTCGACATTTTTTGAAAACCCTCAAAAATCCTTAAAATGATGAAAAACGGCATGCTGTGCAAGACAGTAAGGCTATAGCCTTGCGTTTTTGCCAGAATTCATAGTTTATTTGTCATTTTTCGAAAATCCTCAAAACGATGAAAAACCGTAAGGCTATAGCCTTGCGTTTTTTCAAAATTTCAACATTTTTTGAAAATCCTCAAAAATCCTCAAAATGATGAAGAAAGGCATGCTGTGCAAGACCGAAAGGCTATAGCCTTGCGTTTTTGCCCGAATTCAGCATTTTTTGTCATTTTTCGAAAATCCTCAAAACGATGAAAAAACGTAAGGCTGGCCTACAGTCTTGCACAGCATGCCGTTTTTTCATCATTTTGAGGATTTTTGATTATTTTTGTGTCTTTGGAAAAACACAAGGCCTTATGGTTTTTCATCGTTTTGAGGATTTTTGAAGATTTTCAAAAAATGACGAAACCTGGCAAAAACGCAAGGCTATAGCCTTACGGTCTTGCACAGCATGCCGTTTTTCATCGTTTTGAGGATTTTTGAGGATTTTTGAAAAATGTCAAAATTTAGAGAAAAGAAACTGCAAGACTATAGCCTTACAGTTTTTCATCTTTTTGAGGATTTTGGAAGTTCAAAAAATGATGAAACCTGGCAAAAACACAAAGCTATAGCCTTACGGTCTTACACAGCATGCCATTTTACATCATTTTGTGGATTTTTGAGGATTTTCCAAAAACGTCAAAATTTGGAAAACAAAAACAAAAACAAAAACGCAAGGCTATAGCCTTACCGTTTTTCATCGTTTTGAGGATTTTCAAAAAAAGTTTCAATCGAGAAAAAACGTCATACTATAGTATGTCATTTTTCATCGTTTTTCGATTTTGATATTTTTTGAAAATCCTCAAAAATGTCATGCTGTAGTATGATGTTTCTCGATTTCGACATATTTTTGAAAATCCTCAAAAGCCCTCCATGATTGATGAAGTATAATTAGATAGACTGATTGCTGACATTATATGTAAAAATATAGGACAAATTGCAAAACATTAGGCTCACACCTCAGGGATTTGAACCCTGTGCCTGGAACCAGAGGCTCGCAGCAACTACTGGTGTGTGTGTGCTGTGTATATTCAGATCATATCCTACCTGATAAAATTTAAATTTCATAGATGATAAATCCACTGACAAACCGACCTTTGCTCTCAAGGGCCAGGGATCAGACCTTCACCGACTATGTTGTCCTTCAGTCACTTACTTTGCACTATTAGCTAGTGCAGTTTAGCTGGGAATAACCTACAGATGGCAGTATAGGATATATAATTCAAACAAACGAGAATCTTTTGAGTTTTGTTGTTTCAAATCCAGAAGAGGAAGACAGGCAGTCCAACAGGATTGTAGCTGGCCTGGATTCGTGGAAGGTCTGCTTGGGCCACTAAGTCTGATTAATTAATTTTAAGATAAAAGTTAATGCTTAATAATTTGACAAACATGCCTGTGAAATGTATCAATATGATACAGGTAAAATAAAACCAATTAAACCAAAGGGACTGATGGTAAATATTTCCTTTTTATTTATCTGGCAAAATAATGAAAAGGGAAGCATTTGGAAACATCCTCAAAGTTAACAGTCAGGAAATACAAAAATATAGTTAAAGCAATTCTAACTGCTGATTGGATTTGTCTCTTCCAAATAAAAAAAGGAGAAAAAAAGCTATGTTTCTTTGGATCAACATAATATATGGACTGTATACTTATCAGACATATTTTACACAGGATGTACAAATTCATGTCCAGATCATGCAACCACTGACACTCCAACATGAATCACATGAAGATCCAGCATTGTCCTTCCATCAGTTGGCAAGTTAAACCTCTCCCACTATTCATTTGTCACATGACATAATTCTCTCATAATGCACACATACACCCCACCCCCCACCCCCCCTTCCGACCCTCCAGTCTATCTCTGGTGAAAATGATCACAGCAATTCCTCCTTTGCGGTGTGTTGGGAAGCCTGGAGACCGACAGCATTTTAACTCAGATGCTCATGGCTCATGTACGCAATTTTTCAGCTTAGCACAGTGCTTAGTTGCAGTTGATAGAGAAGCCCTGAATCGATATGCATTAGGCCATGGATGGAGCCCATTTGAATATACTTTGTGGCAGGGACCCTCATAACATAAGACTTTCACCATTAGATTAGATTTAGTATAGAATTCTACAACCATCTGGTTGGTGTAGCTGGGAGATACAGAGATCAAAATCTATTGATCTGAAAAGTCATTTATATAGATTCTGTTGTTAGGCTAACTACTAGCTGGTGAGATAATTGTGGAATTAAACTTTTCCTCATGCAGGGAGACCCTGGAATCCCTGAATGACCCCAGGGGGTGGGTCTCCAGACCCCAGTTTCAGATCCACTGCCCTAAGTACAGCGCAAGGCTGTAACACGGTTGGTCTCCAGGCTGTGTGTCCCTGCCCCTGGATCACTCGGCCTCCAACAACGCTGCACGTTTGGATGGGGGCACCAGGTGTTCCGGCAGCTTGGCGGGAAGCTCGTGACCTTCCAGCTTCACCTTGATCAGATGGTTAGCCAGGGCAAACTCCTCGTCGTCGAGGAAGCCGTCCTTATCCACATCGGCTAGCTTCCAGATCTTCCCCAGGACCGTGTTGGGGAGCTTGGACTTCACCATCTCCTTCTTGGCTGCGGCGCCCGACACTTTACCGTTGATGGGAGAGAGTGTGTAGAAGATCTCGTCGTACGTGGGCTTGTCGCGGCCCACCACCCACTCCATCTCGTCGATGCCCTCGCTGGCTCCCTCGCCGTATCCATGACCGAAGGGCCCGCTCATGGCCCCCTCGAAGGCTCCGCCCTTGACCACCTGGCTGGGCATAGCCGCCTCCTCCTGGCGGACCAAGGCCATGAGACGGGCAATGTCATTGGCCAGCATGTCTTCCACAGCTTCCAGCAGCTTGGGCTTCAGTGGTGGGAACTTGGCAAAGTCCTGGCCGTTCAGCAGCTCCTAAAACGAGAGAAAGGGGAGGGGAGCGTTTGAGGTAAAAACAGGAATTGGTGATGGAAATAGATCTGTCTTCAGTCTTGCCTGGCTACCAAAGGGGAGTAAGTGCACAAGGAGCAGGATTTCCTGACACCAGGAAAAATAAATCTCATGTTCATCCTGCCCTGGAGGGGGGCAAGCGGAGGAAGAAGAGGGCAGAAAGGGGAGCAAGTGTAAAGGTTGAAGTTCATTTTTACTGCAAAACTAGATTTCACAACACCACTGCCTTTGGTTTACATACAACCCTTGTTAACGCCATTAAAATGCCATCTCACCTGCATCTTGTTGATGTTGGGAAAGTCCCCAGGTGAGATCTGATGTTCCTTTTCAATCTTCAGGTAGATTTCGCCCAGGTTGGAGATGAGCTCCTTCTTTTTGGAATCCTTCCCAAACACACTGGGCATCTCTTTCTTCAGGGAGGTGATGATATAGGCTTGCACCTGGACAACACAAACCATAGTTATAATCTATCATTCTATCAACCAAACAAATATAGTTATAGTCTTTCCTTTTGATAAATTCACACACAGGAATAAACAATACAAGGCATGGCTCCTATAATGTGGAATTCATGCTTCTTCTGGTCAGTAGTTGATGACTTCAGAACAGGTATTTCATTTATGAGCCATTCTCAGAAACCATGCCCCCCCCCCCCCCCCCCCCCCCCACACACACACACACACACACACACCACGTTAAAGTGACAGACTCTCAGAGATTCTGTGACTTTTACATAAGTATATAGAGAACCATATAGAGAACACATTGTACAACAATTCCCATGTTCCTAAAACAAACCTAAAATTCACTTCCGCAATTTTAAAAACAAGGAACTTAAATACTGGTAGTACTATGATTACATAATCTAGTTTTTTTCTGGGGATGTCTTAAAGAATTGGTCAAGAATGGAGTGAATTTCATTCAATTATGAAATTAGTTTGAGCATTTCATTTCATGGAATGTCTCTTAAGGGACTAAGCTGTGCATAATAGCTTCTGTCTTGTCTGTCTGTTTAGACATAATCTCACTGACAGATCAGCACCAAATTGATTTAGCACACCGTCACTACTCGAACATAGAATCCTACTTTTTGGCACACCGCTACACTAATCAAGTTAATGGCTCTCAGATTGTGCAAATCTGGACATGGATAGGCTCTTTCAGAGACTAACCATCTATAAGGAAGTCAAAGGCGGTTGAATCAGACTGAAACCTTTCTCAAAAATTGAGTTAAGCGTCATAGACGGGCCTAAAGTAGTCCAACATCCACATGAAGCCACGTCTTTGTTGTAGAGTTTTATTTTCCCGTTGTATGTTGGGGCGGGATTATATGCTTTATAACAGACCGATACTGAGTGAAAGACAAAAAAGCCAATGGAGAGACATCATGTTATACTATAGCCTTATCATATATTATACTAGTATATATTAATATTATTATTGTAACCATATTAGACATCACACAACATCTTACTATATTATATAGTATGCTCATACATATTGTATTTTTTGCCATTGTATTATAGTACTTCATATAATATTATATATCTTGGGATGTTCTTTGCCTTCTATGTCATTTAGGAACACCCATATGGTAATGGAAGGCAGTTAATGCATTCCATTTCCATTGGAGAAAGTATTTTGTGTGTGTGTTCAGGGGTACGTAGTACATAAACTGTATATTTATATGTTATTATTATACATGTACTATAACTGCATACTGGCACTAAATAGGCATCATGGTCTTCAGGGGTAGGGCTCTACAAGCCAGGCGGCGTCTCCCTAGCCCTTTTTCAGAATATGGGCATGCAGCATGGCATTCTTATAAAAGGGGAAAAAATATGAATGTACTGTTACTGTGCCCATAAACTCTGAAAATAAAACGGAACGGAACTGAACTGAACGCAGTGGTCAGCTGTGAGCAGGACTAACCTTGGCGAGGCGTGCCCGTTTAATGAGGTCATTAAGCTTGCGAAGCGCTGCATTGCGTGGTAGGGATTGGATGTCCAGAAACAGGTCTTGCTCCTCTGCTTCAAACAGCTTCCGGTTGTCAGGGACCAGTAGTGGCTGAGCCCAGAACGAGCCAATGTACACACGTACCACCTGGAATGAAGAGTGACAGTTAGTTAGATTACTCACATGCTGTCTGTCAAGCAGTCGTTTACAGTCAACGCCCCCCCAGGGGAAGGAACATTACTTACGTCAGTTATGTGTACCAAAAAAAGACATTCAGGATGCCAAGAGATGTACACAGGATGGTCAGGTTGACAATAAATCAGCACAGAATGATAACAAGCACTTTTTATGCACTCTGTGCTCATGTAGAGTGGGTGTGTGCAGTACACATTGCTATCCCAATGTCAGTGAATAATTATCCAGACCGTCCAAAGGTTATGGTCTGGGTTTGGCTTATGATTAGCACTGTAGTCCAAACATTAACCAAACAATCATAAGACATGGATGGCAGGCCACATGATTTCACATGATCTATATAAATTAGCATATATTTATCATATTAAAAGCTGCCATTGCACCATCACTGGCCCACAGATGAGCACTTTACAAATGCCCTATACCTTGAACACGTTTCGCATCCAAAATCTGGTCCAGGACGACCCACCTTATTGCTGTTGATTGCACAGCGTCTTCTTTTATCACTGTGCCCTTGACCAGTTCATATGCACTTGGAAAAAAAAGCTCATTCTCAGAATGAACAGACTGCTGACAATGCCCTGTCACACCTCCCGTGAGCTCACCAGCCATGTGCAAATTGTTAAGTGAATATAACAAACTATTCCCACAACTGATTTCTGTGGCACATGCTTGTAGAGAAATTATTGTGTTTCTTCAACAATACTACCCAAAACTTGCTGTAGGAGAACATTAAGGAGGAAAATAATAAAACTACAGATGTTTTCTGTTTCTTGAAGATTGAAAACACGTGCAACTTTCAATTTGTGTGTGAAAAAACATCATCATCATCTAAATAAAAAGGGGAAAATACCCTGGTTTCCCTTTAAAGCAGTGGTCCTTGAAAGGGTTCCAGGTGGTCCCCAGGCTAAATGATGGAGAGTTGGTTAACCAGATGTAACTCTTTGAGTCGTAAAAATGAAACCAAATGGACCCTTGTGGTTCCATTTGGTTTCATTTTACACCCTCGAGTTAAAATATTCATCATCTGAATTAGCCCAAATCTACACCACTAGCGAATGTAGAAGAATGGTCATTTTTGATCCATTGTTTGCCGAAATCCAGCCTGGTGTTGTAGACAAAACGAAAGGAAATCTTTAGTTTTGGGGTCTGTGGGGCTAAAATGTCCTCAAATGGCGGTCCGTGGCTCAAATGCTGAATAAATAGTGGGCCCTGGTATCAAAATGGTTGAGAACCACTGCTTTAAAGAAAACGCTACTCTGCTTTAGAAGAACTGAAAAGCTGGGATGCCTACCTCAGGCGTGTTGATGATTTTCCCCAAGGACCACATCAGTGCACCATAGACCCTCATCAGCTGCTGTGTGCTGATCTGGTCAGCCTTATTCAGTACCACGCGCATCTTGTCTTCGTGGTTCTTCAAGGCTCGAATGACCTCGGAGAACTCGTCCGAGATGTCCAGCTTGTGAGCGTCGAACAGGAGGATGATGCGGTCCACGCGCTCAGCGAACCACTCCAACACGGCAGCAAAGTCATAACCTACAGGGTGGAAGGGGCGCAATTAGTGTCTCCCACCCAAAGAACTGAACGTGAACATGTCAGCACTGCAACGGGCAGTGGCCAAGAATTTATTCACTGTGAAACAAGTTTGTCTTTTGCCCCACATGCTTGTTGACTGGCATTTGGTTGTTGTTGAAAGAGAAACAATAGATATTCTACATAAATACATTTCTGATGCAGATTACCTATCTACCTTAGACCCATTTGTTTGATCAAAGATTCTTTATTCAGATTTTCAAGTCCGCATATAAGTCAAAATAGCATGAAAAAATGAGTAATTTACCCCTCCCTCCCCATAGTGCCCCCCACCCCACCTCAAGGTTAGACCCATTTAGGTTCTGTATTTGGAGTTTCAAATGTCAGTTCATGTCAGGTTGTGAACTGACATCAACATTTTAAGGTTTAAGATTACGATTAAGTAAAGTTAAATTAAGATTAAGATTAGTCGGTTTAAACATAAAAAAATATCTCGTCCAATCTTGCCCTAGGTGAGATTGAACTATTAAATAATCTCGCCCAATCTTGCCCTAGGCAGTGAAACTGTTGTTAAGTGCAACGTAATGAGGGTTATAAATGAAGGACATTGGAATTTGAATGAGAGATGGAAGAGATTTCACTACAAATTTCTGGTTTAGAGATGACCTAAAATCAGTGGTGGTGATACTTTCGTAATGCACCTGTCACCACAAGTGCATTACAACAGGAAAAGACACGCCCCTGTTGCCAACATTGTTCTACACACATTCAAATGTACTATGCACTGCCCTTGGATATGCCTTTGGACAGTTCTGAAGGAATAATTGAAACAGTGAGAATGACAACACATTGTTCTCCAAGCATATCTCACTAACCCAACCCTGGAGGTGGCGAGAGAGAGTGGGATAAGGATAAAATTGTGGTTTTGATTAGTGTCTCTATCATCTGATCTGAGAAGAATGCTATTGGTCTGAATATCTAAGCTGCCATACAATCAGTGCCAAATCTGCTGCACACGCATTCCAACAGAACTGAGCTTGTGTGTGTGTGTGTGTGTGTGTGTGTGTGTGTGTGTGTGTGTGTGTGTGTGTGTGTGTGTGTGTGTGTGTGTGTGTGTGTGTGTGTGTGTGTGTGTGCGTAACAAGGGGTAAAAAAAAGAAAGGGGGGAAAGGTTCAAAGTGAAAATGAAACCAAGTGAGTAGCAGCAGCAGCAAGGCGAAGGATCAAGCCGAGTGAAAGAGAAACCTGTGTGAGTAATACAGTAACGAGTGAGATAGAGAAACAGAGAGATGCTATGGGGATGAAAATGGAGTTTAAAAGTCCAACATTCCTGTGGGACACAGCTGAGGACATTCCCTGCTCATCAAATGGCTCCTTCAACACACGTCCCTGCGTGGCCAGACAATGACAGCTGCTACCCGCCCCCCTCTCTCTCTCTACAGTGTGGCATCTCCCCACCCTGGCCCCTAGCTGCTTTACTAAAGACCACATTGACAACTGCTAGCGCACACAAGCGTGTGCATGTGAGCCCAGGAATGTGCCCATACGACTTTTTCATCCAACTCTGATCCAAATACATGACCATTAGAAATTGGCTGATCCTCTCAATTATATTTTGTCAACAGCGCAAAACAGCCTACACAGTACATGCCTTTTGTTAGCAGAAAACACCCGACAATACAAACCCGGGGGCTGTTATGGCATAATGGAAATTAAGTCTTGACGATCTTTCATCAGTGGAAAAAGGTGTGGCAACAGCAGCCAGCCTGTCATATTATCCGAGTGGTGTAATTCTCTTACTCATGCTTTTACCATGTTTTAGTGTGATATCAGCCTCGTGTTGGTACATTCCTTGCACATGAACATGCAAGCCTGTCATACATCCAACAGCCGAACAATCCAGACAGCCGTGTTTATAGTAGACATACGGTACTGAACGCCTGTGGAGTACAGTACTGTATCTGTGTTTACACAGAAACACAGACCGATAGCGATTAAGATTGTGTTTGCGCGTTACGTGCATGAAACGGGAAGAGTGAGGGGAACCTGTGTGTACTGCACAGATGAGTGACTCCAAATGTATACATGTACAGCAGGGGGTTTCAACAGGTGGGCCAGGGACCACCAGTGGTCCCTGAGAGGATTCCAGATGGTCCCCAGGCTAAATGATGAAAAGTTGGTTGCATAAACATGAAACCAAGTGGACCCTTGCCGGTCCATTTGGTTTCATGTTAAAATATTCATAATGTAAAATATTCATAATGTGAATTAGCCCAAGTTGCACAACTAGGGAATGTAGAAGATTACTTGTAATTTACTCATCATTTTGATATGATATTTTGTTTTCTCCAAAATCCACCCTGGAATTGTGGGCAAAAGCAAAAGAAATCTTTAGTTTTGGGGTCTGTGGGGCTAAAATTCTAAATAAATAGTGGGCCCTGGTATGAAAAAGGTTGAAAATCACTGATGTACAGTATGTCAGTGTATGTGCGTGTGTACGTAGATGACAGAGTGGGGACTGTGCGTTAATATCGGAGAGAGTATTATGTATCAATAGAACCATAATTGTCTAAGGTATGTGGAATTCTCCGGCATCGGATTACTTCTCTTCCTACAGAGCCTCAACGTCTGGAGAGGGTCACCTCAGCGTACACAAGTCACTGCAGACTCTACACTACACACCGGCTTATCAGATGCCACTTGTACACGTCGCCGCTTGTCTGTTTACAGTCGCTTCTCTGGCATTTCACGATCCAACTATACCAGAGATGATCCTTCATGCGCCTTCTCTTGTCCACAGCCCTGCCTGCTGTGTCCTTTGCATTCTCCTTCACCTCATGATTCAGCTCTCTCTCTCTATAACACTTATGAGAAATCGGAGCCCATAAAGAGCTTATTGACTGACTATGTTGGACCACTGTTCTTGGCTACATCTCTCTGTATTACTCAGCTTAATGTCCCCAACGAAGAAAAAAAGAGAGAAAAAACAAATAAAAACGGTCACATCATGCTCTGCAGCAGTATTTTATGCTTGCTTTGGTTAAAGAGGAATAATAACAATTGTCTAGTGCTGTAAGAATCAGCTAAAATACATTTGAATATTCCTGTCAAAACACCATGTGGGTTCGAACGAATATCGAATGATTTGAATATTGAATATTGTATATCGAATGTATATAATTTAAGCCCAATATGCTGTAAAACATCCTCATTCTTTCTCTATATGCTCTAGTTTTGTATTATCCACAGTTGGTGCTGAGAAATGTGCTTAAACGGTGTCAACGGCTAGCCACCCTAGTCCTAAAGTTAACTCCGGTAAAACTATGCCTAAGCCTAAACCTATTTCTAATCTTATTCTTAATTAAGCAGAACCGCTCCAGGGGTCGGCAGGGGGGTGGGGTGGCAGGTACGAAAAGCAGAAGTTTTACTTCCTCTGATACCTTCCCTGGCCATTCTGAAAACAACAAAACAACAACAAAAGGAGGGGATGGGAAATGTATTCCTGGTTGAAAGAAGGGGTGTCAGTCAGGCAGAGAGAGATGACATGCTGTCACATGTCCTGAAGAAACCCAGGAAGTGGCAGTTATGCAAACAGCAGCACATAGAATGGCAGAGGCCCTGAAGTGACACTTAAGTGACCTTGGAAGTGGAAGGAATTGTCTCAGTGAGTGACTTCTCTTTCTGGAAATCATTTATTTCCCGACAACACCAGGAAGACAAAAATAGATGGAAATGTGGCGATGGAAAGGTACTATTATGTGACCGAAGAGGGGAGATCATGCTGATAAAATAGCAGAGAAGTGAAAATTGCGAAACAAAAGACAAAAGAGGACAAGACAAGAGAGGAGGAGAAGAGGCTGTAAAAACAAGAATATGTAGATTGTTGAGTGTATTTACATAGTGGAACGTGTTTACTCTGGGCCTACCCTGTGCGTGTGACTGAAAGGGCATGGGATCAAGTGTGTGCAGACTTGAGAAGTAGGCATTATATACAAATATCAAGGAAGGCTTGCATGTGTGGCATTGTGTACCGGTGTGTGTGAGAGAAAGAGTGAGGGAGTTGGCGTGCGTGTGTTTAGAAATACCTCTGCTGATCCTCTGTTTCTCCCCTGAAAGAATTCCAGGAGTATCGATGATACTGATGCTCTCCAGGACTGCATTAGGCATCTGGGCACACATAAACCTGGAGGGTGGTGGGGTGGGGTGGAGGGGTGGAGGGGTAAGAGAGCGAGAGAGAGAGATAGAGAGATAGAGAGAAAGAGAGAGAGAGAGGGGGGGGGGGCGGAAGACAGAACCGGTCAGGTGAGAATGTTCAATGTTGATGCACAAGTTTAGCGTTAAACAGACCCGTCCGCTCCTCCCTGATGGTTGGCCTCCAGAGGAACAAATGACAGCATTGGAAAAGACAACTGGAGCACAAAGGGCACCGGCTTCCTGTGCGATTTAGCCCCGCGCGAGTTGTGGAAATGGTGTTTCCCCTCGAAACTCCACGAGGCGCTGGGGGGTGGGGGGGGTGGTCTGTGCATGAACTGAAGTAACACTCACCCCTGGGCGCCTGTTGCATGTTACCTGTGCGTAAAATAAGACTATAGGAATGCAATAACTGCACATTAATTGGCACACCCTGGCTGATACAAACAATAAAGGCTCTTGCATACTGCAGGGTGAAGTGAAATGGTATCACTGTTTTAGGTGAAACCCATTCCACCTAAAACGGCAAAAGGAGGTGTGAGGCCATCATACTCGCGGTGATTCAGTTCAGGATACTCCTGTGTTGTTGTGGGGGAGGGCGGGGGAGTTGGGCATCCTTGTCTAGACCAATCAGTGAACGGGGGTGAAAGCTCCAGGGTGAAAGGTATTGTCTGATAGTAAAAACAGAGTGATGTGTCTGTGTGCGCAGTCATAGCTGATCACCGCGGCAAATGACATAATGTTATCAACACCTATCACCATAGTAAAGTACATGACGACTTTTTGTCACTGATGTCCCTTTATTTCAATTCCGGGGAACTTTTTCGACCCGCCCCGGCCTGACAGCTACTTAAATGGGAGCTCATTACCTAGTAAACTTGCTACTTTGTGTATATCTGTTGGTCCAAAAGCAACGGACCATCATCAACTGGTGTCCTGAAAGCCACCGCAGTATTAGTCCAGCACTGGCCTTTGTTGTTGTTTTCAGACAACAGTTCAGAGACGAACAGCCATATTTTGTGACACCATTCTGTCGTAAAGTAGACCTTCTATCCTTCCATATGAGATATGTTGTGGCGACAATGTTCTATCGAAACATATTCTGTGGACGTATGTTTCAGAAAAATGCATTTCTGACATAAATACATGTTTGCCGTGACGTCCACGCTGCAATGCGACCACTGACCACAAAGTGAATAATGGGGCAACATGAAAGTCATTCAAAGTACAATGGCTCCTATTCAGCTAAGACACTGGGGTCTTAAACTTTTAAAGGCTAAGCGGAGGTGTGGCATTGTCCAGCTGAGATACGCACACACAGATAAAATGCATGTTATGAATGATGAGAGAATGAGCCATGAGCAGACTGGAGTACCGTGATGAGGACAAAGAGGGCGATTGTTTCGACCAGGCCCACGCTTCAGACCTCCTCGCTCTAGTGCTCAGTCAGTCACTCCGAACCAATATTCAAAACATAAGCTTAAAGACACAAGGTCAGACACGGAGTACCGGGTTTTTACATTCCTGCAGCAAACCGCAGTCAGGGGAGCCAGGCAAGCGAGCGCACCACAACCTCTAACACAGAGGTCTCATACCACATGCAGGGAAAGAAAGAGGGGAAACAATCCGAGAACAAACAAAAAAGTCAAAGACATTTGAGAGCGTGCGTGTATATAGTGATCCTATACATAGTATTTTACTGCAATGAACCGTCCTGCCAAATAAAACAAAAACATGTTGACTTTCTCCCCCATCTGTCTCTCTCAGCCTATCGGGTAAAATACCCAGTTGGAATCTTGGCTAAGGTTTTCCACTCCGCCATCAAGCCCAACATTTTCCACACACACAAGCCTCTAGCAAAAGACAAAAACAAAACAAAAAAAGAAAAAAAAAAGAAACCCCTGTGATGATGATGAACTCTCCAGCAGAATACTCGGAAACAAGAGACTCCTGCAACACACTGGGGCAGGAGAATCTCCTGCTATGCTGGATGAACTCCCATTCTGTTGAAATAACGTGAGGCAAAAGTGTGAACCGACCCCCCCCATCCGTTTGTGGGGCCGGGGGTGCTTGTATCCTGGAGAGGGGGTGAACATTCTGTGTCATGTGATTGGAAGTCAGGGTCCACTTTAACCATTTTGGTTGTACTGTATGTTGTACGTGTTTTGGTGTTCTAAGCATTATGTTACACTTTAGCTAGTGAAAAATAGCAGATCTACAAGCTCATAGTGCGCATAGTTTTCAGATGGGGGTCCGCAGCCAAATATGGATAATTCTGGGCGTCCTTGGCATGAAATATGTTGAACATCACTGATACAAGAACATATACATATATATACATATACATATACATATATATTAGTGTCGGAAACCAGAATCTAGTGTCTGAAATTCGAATCTAGTGTCAGGAACAAGAAATCTAGGGGCAGAAACTAGAATCAACTGTCGGAAACAAGAATCAGAAACTAGAAACTACGGTTGGAAACTAGAATCTAGCATCAGAAACAAGAATCGAGTCAGGAGATTTTTTTCTTTATATCCTACCCTCTGTCCTGTGACCGAAGCCCCCATAGCCCCCCCCCCCCATGCCGCAGACACAACCTATCCCAGGATGAGGGGAAATAGTCTGGCTGGCGTTCGCACTGAGGACGTGGACAGAGAGATTGCCGCTGCAACGCTTTTCCACATGCTTCCTGTAACATCTCAATGTGTGTATTTATGTGTGTGCATGAGCTTCGGCATACTGCTTTTTGTGTGTGTGCGTGTGCCACGTGCATGCGTGTGTGTGTGTGTAAGCCCCTATCCGAATAAAGTTGCAGCGTCAGAGTGCTGGAATAACAGCCTGCGAATGGGAGCGCACGGATCAGGACAGTGCAGGCTTGGGGTGGGCCAGAGCGGAACTTGCACTCTGCTGACTCGGGCCTTGCTGGCTACTGGCTCACAGAGAGCCAGTCGGCGCACACACACACACACACACACACACACACACACACACACACACACTTACACACAAACACGCTGTGGGGCCCCACACTCTGCTCTGCCACACAGAGTGGAGGGCTGGATGGGCAGCAAAGAGTCACAAAAGCGTGAATTAGGATTGAGACTGGATAATTGCGATTGCTGCGAGTGTGTGGAAGCACTCCAAACTATGATGATACATTTGAAAGTACCGGTAGTGGAAAAACATGAGACAGCAATCAAGCTTCTCAAGCACACAGCGGCGCAAGTGCTATATTGTATATGTGGAGATCACCTGACCTGGCACTGTTTACTCTCGTCATAAATTACTGGTTCTGGTATGTGCCAGACCTATCAAGGTCCGGTAGTTAAAGGATAATCTGCAGGCTGAATAACTATGGTTAGAGGGCTGCATTATAGACCCATCATCATCATCATCATCATCCTATAACTAGGACGAGGACCAACACAATTCAGAAAATATACCACGCCCCCGCCACCCCCCCCCCCCCCCTCCCCCAGCAAATTATCAAATCGACTCAATTCACTATCTAGTTTTATGTGCATGGAGATGCTGAGCCAAACCATACTTTGGAGGCCAATCTAACTACCATTGGCCCCGTGTAAGGAAAATGGAAAATTACAGAGTCGCAGTCAAAAACTGCCTAATGTAAAATCTGGTTCAATTTGCATGCAGTGGTATAGCATGGGTTTTCATGTTTGAACTGGAGGACCATGATACTGTGTGTGGTTCCTGGCCGCACATTTTGTATGTAAGAAAGTATTATGTAGGAATTTGGAAAGTGAGGATTTGTAATCGAATGTATTGACAATTAATTGAGAAACAATACAGCAAATGACCTGGTGATGTGGGATGTCAATGTTGCCAGTTTCTGGGAAGTCAGGCATCAAGACCTTCCACAGAAGAGGGGGTTGTTAGAAACTCAAGGGAAACCATACCGGACTTCCTGGTTGAGTCACCACCATAAGGAAATGTCAAAACAATGTCATGTCTGCTCGCTCGCTCATACATTGAGTTGCGAAAGAGCGGCAGTGTGTGTTTCATATGGAAGGTTATCTCCCCCACCACGCCCGGCCCCGTACCAACTCCAACGACAACAGTGGTCCCCCAGAATAATTCTCAGTCAGGGTGTGGTGGTCCCTGGTTCACAATCATTTGATAAATCAGTTGAAAACCCTGGCAGTATAGTACTATGGGGTCCTACAGCATAAGGCTCATGCCTTTCATCTCTGCCGTGGTTATGTTTTGGGACTCCACATACTGTACAGTGCGGTGCAGAGAGCAAACCCAAGCAACCACAGTATTAGTCACAAGTTGACCTTCCTTACCCGGCACCATGAACTCGATTTACAATAGGCTCTTGTAAGTCCGGTGTGTGACCATTGGACCCTTTATGTGCCTCTGACAAAAAAGAGGCTGAATTCAAAGAAAACCACAAGTCCTGTCGTACCATGTGATTTCAGTTCAACAATTTGACTAGGGGGTCTACAATGGACAATAGCCTATATTTACGCAAGTTGTCAGCCACTTCCTTCTGGGGTCCATTGACTACTAAAGGATGAGTTTTGAATTGTGTGGCTGTAGTCCATACTCCATAGTTGAGTCTGGTCAAGCAAAACAAAGCATGATTAAATATAGGGCTGGATATGGATCAAGTCCTGCTTTTAAATACCACCTAATTAATTCTAAATATATGAAGTAATCTGAGGGTGTATTGTGAGAATTAATCCATATCGCAAAGTAGGAATGTTTAATTATGTATTAGTAGCAGTTATCAAGGACCATATGACGCAATACACATTGAGTCACAATTTGATTCACATTCCAGTACTTAATACGCAACACAAAACAAAAAGGTATAAACAGAGCTACAATTACATAGACTGACACTTCACTACATTATTAAGACTGCAAGCCCTTCCACCACAGAGGTTTCTGGTATAGATGCAGTTGTTGCCAAAGTGGCAGGCTTTGGCGATTGGTTCACCCCAACCAATCAAAATAGTAGCAACGCATATGACGTTGCCTTCAATGTGGCAAAGCTGGTTGCTAACCACACAAACACAGTCAAAGAGAGCTACTATCACGTACTCAAACACAGTAAAATGTGTTGGATGATGATGATGTTTATAATACCTGATATTCCTGAAAAGACTCTAATCACTCTGCCTTTATTACACTAGATTTTTTTAAAAACAATTCTAAAGTATATGGACTATGACAGGTTCAATCTAGAACATTTTAAAGTAATTTTAAACAGTATAGTGAAAGGTTCAACCCTACACTTCAATGCAGCCGTCCATATAACGCCAGTCAATCTTTCTGACATTAACAATTTAATAAATCCATAAATATACGCGGGTATATATTTTTAAAAAAGATGTTGAACCTGCCAATTTTATATTGACTTCATGGCATTAAGAATTGGGATATATGGTGTATTTTTTGTACCTTAGTGGCCAGTTGAAGTTGAAGTTGTTGAAGTTCGTTCTGGAACTGTTTGACGTCATTGATTTTATGCTGTTGAGGCCGTAGCCATAGTTATCAGATTTCAAACTGAGCATGACACCTACCTCAGCATAGGATGGGCACTAGCTTGTCCTATGGCGAGATGATTGTGTTGGCTGAGCACAGAATGTGATGTATGAGGATGTATGAAGATAAGAGCAACCTTTACTTCACACAAATGTTTTAATAGCCAACCCGTGGCTAGTGAGTCAGGTGCCAGAGCCAATCTAACAAATCTTAATGCAACACAACACGGGCACTAATAAGAGGCACAAATAGGATATACGATAATATACATTATACACATTATGTTCCCTATTGCTACGTGTCATTCCAGAGTTGTTTTGTTTGTCTTTGCAGAAGGGTGATGCAGCATATGGCTGCATCAGTGCATCACCCTTCTGATAATCTGAAGCTGCTGGGGCAGATTAAGATCGTGACAGTCTACAGAATTAGCTAGTGATTGGGTGTATGTTTGAGTTTACATGCATTATCTAGCCATCTGTTTGGCTGATTCCTCCTGAAAAGGCTGAAACGACACAGGCCGCAAGGGAGAGACAGAGACACTATACCACTAGTACATCCCCCAGCATCACCACAGGAAATGAATACATAAACAACAGTTGTTGTTGGTCATCATAATCCATTTGAAGAAACTGGACCATGAACCCGTTCATGGTGGCAAAACTGTAGACTGATGTCAGCAAGCACGAACGTACTGTATATCAATCACACATCCTTGACCTATTGCCCTTATGATGCACTTTGTCACAATTATACTACTACAGGATATGACTGTCCCTAGCCATGCGCTTACTCAGTTACGTGCCACTGTCTGCACCACTGAGAGCTCTACAACCACACAACACATGACACTGCCAACACATTGTGAGCTTGTAGATCTGCCATTTTCTGAGCAAGAGAAAATGTGCAATTCCTCAGACTAAGTATAACTTAAGCTAGGATGCTTTAAAGCACTCGGGCTTGCCCTGGAAGTTGGAGGGGGCAGCTCAGTCAACATTGGACTTTTGCCAAGAGTCTTAAGTTAAGTAATATCCTGTCCTGTGTATTTCCCATTGCTGTGTCATGAGGCTGACTCAGGAGTGACTGAGTGACACACAAAGTGTGACCCTGTCATGAATCCAAGATCCTCTAGAGCTCTATGGAGCCAGAGAGCTCAGGAATGGATGATTCAAGGTCACAAGGTGCACCGGCTCACTCTGACTCTAAAGAGCTGATGACTGAACCACGCCTACAACCCTTCTCATCAAAGAATCAATGTCACATACAAGGCAATCACCAAAACCTTTAGACCTAACAGATAAGATTTAATAAGGACTCCTCAAAAGATAATCATAAGCGGGAGGTGGCCTTGCCGGCTACAACCGATGTGTGCAGTGGCGCATTTTCCCTGGAGCCCCCCCTTACCAAAATGGCGGCCCCTAGGGGATACATGTTCAATTCTAGATATAGAGGACAAGTATAATGTATTTCTCCATATTAGTCTTATTAGCCTGGGATCCTTTTAAAGCATGTCTGGTGCGTCGCCCCCTTTCCCCTCATGGTGCCCTAGGAAACTGCCTAGTCTGTCTAATGGCAAAAACGCCCCTGGATGTGTGGCAACATTAAATGCCTAGGGGTGTGAAACGAACACCTGAGGACAGGAAAAGGTCACTGTGTTGCCTAGCAACATTAATCACAACCATTTCCTATCCTAGGTTCAAGGTGCCCTACTGTGATTGTGTGATATAAAGGCCAATAAATCTGCCAGCGGGTGAAATACCGGTAGGTCTGTCAGGTGCTTAGGATGAGGTGATTGTACACAGCTCTCAACTACAAGATTGTTTACTTTCAAACTTCAGTGTTCCTTCCAAGTTCTCTGGGGCAAAAAAAAAGCTTGCCTCAACAGGACAGACCATTCTTCCAGCGATGGATAGCGTTCATAAAAGGTGTTTGTGGAAATCAACCACCTGCTTACAGACAGACACTCACTTGGCACCTGAACCTACCTATTGACAGATTGAAGGCATACATTCTCTACAGATGATGAAACCAATGGAAAAAACTGACACACTTTGGCTGAGTGACACCTGGGGAAATTGTGCAACTCTTTTTTTCACCCCCTTCTTTTTTCTTCAAAGAGTAAAGTAAACTACAGCTAGGCTCTAGGTGTTGTTTACTCTGAAAGAGACTTTGAAAGAATGTGTAAATAGGGGATCACTCAGAACTGTTCGTAGTGATTACTAAACACACATAAAGGCCAATAATTATATCAACATTGCATGTTATTCTATCAATATACTGACACATTTCTCATTTCATTGCTCTATTGTAATGATTAGAGCTTTGTACGATCCTAATCCTACTGTATCAAACTTTTTTTTTTTTTTTTTTTTTTTTTTTTTTACTTCGGGGCTTATTTTGTTTTACCTGTTGAGAAAAGCGTTGCCAAACGCGTTCAGCTTGCGGAAGGGCTTCTTGGGGTCGACCACCAGAGCGTTGCCGGGGATCACCCCCTCCTGCTCGCCGTGCATCACCGCGATGAACGAGTCCGTGGTGGGCTCGGGTCCGATCCGCATGCCGGGGAAGTCCTGCTCCATCAGGTGCCGGATGAAGGTGGTCTTTCCCGTGGAGTACTGGCCCACCAGCAGCACCATGGGCTTGTTGTCGAAGTCGGCATCCTCGAGCGCCGGGGAGTGGAAGTCGTGGAATCGATACGTGTCCTCCAGAGGGAAGAGTTTGTTCCGGTAAAGCCGCCGCAGCCCCTCCGACACGTTCTGAAACAACTCCGGGTCTTTCTTGCCGTTCTTTCGGAACATGGTGGTTTTGTCCTAGTATTTAGGGGTCTTTTGTGTGTGTGTGAACCCTGGTTCAGCTCAGCTGCGGTGTGCCCTTCTTCTAGTCACACACACCGTCAGGAGGAGAGGAGAGCAGCCGCTGCCTGGTGGAATGAAGTGACGTTAAGGGCGAGGTCTTGGAAGTTTAGTGTCCCCACCCTCCTCTCTCTGACTCTACCGTCCGTCCTCTACTCACACACAGCGAACAGCCAGCCAGTCAATCATCCGGAGGAGGACACCCTCTTTCGGTTTCGGCTTGCGTTAGCTATAGATTAGCTAGCTACGTCTGCACACTTCTACGTAATCTCGTATTAACCTCGTAGAACAAACGGCCACAATTTACGAATCGCACGTTGCCTGCAAAATGGGACAAATTTAACCCGGGTTCTGTGGGGTTAGCTTGCTGCTATCTATACTAGTGCTAGCATCTATGTATGGCAAGGCAACTACCCGGCTGTGTGAGTATATCAGCTGTACGACGAAACATAAGAAGAATGAATGATGATGGCACGCAGTAGATACCGGAAACGTCATTATTTCACAATAAAGGTCCGACGAGACCAGAGCCACAGTTTTACGCAAAGGCCATTCACTTCATGGGCTCAGTCTAATGGCGGCTCTTCTACATAGGCCTCTATTGAATGGGGACAAACGGAACTTCTTATTGAATGCATCGAAGTTCATAAGCTCGCGCGCGTAAACGATCCACGTGACCAGTCTGTTTTCTGCCCCCCTCAATGTCGTAACACTGCTGTCCATAATTTATGGCTATGTGGTTCTTGCAATATTGGCCACATGAGGTCGGTCGTGCAACACTTTAGTCCACTTGTTGAATTAGGCCTACACTAATGACTTGACTACAAAGCGGACTCTTGATATTGATCTGGTCCTGTACCTCTCTACCCATTCTACAAGCTGTGAATACAATCAATCAACCAATCATCCAAATGTACTTTATATCTATATTTATGTATGAGGCTCAACAAGCTCAGTTCAGGGGGATGTCAGTTTATCAGAGTTTAGACACACATTCTTTCATTCATTGAATAGCTTATTGAAAAAATGTATCCCATTCCCAAGGATACATTTGGAAAACCCTCCGATGCCTCCAGTAGCAAGCTGTGCACATGCACACACTACCGTGAGGTGAAGTGCAACAGGCCAACATCAAGGCCCCCACTCGATCCTGATTGGAGGAAGGCGTCCTGCTTTTCTCCCAAAGCTCAAACTGAAACTAGTTTTTTTTTTTGCCACAGGGGCTCACTGGGGACAGGGAGGAACTCCTTATATCATATAAGTTATATGGTCACCACACTCTATAGTAGGGAGGATTAGCCAAAAAAGAAAGAAAAGAAAGAAAAAACAACAATATTTTGGTCTTCAAAATTGAAACGAAAATGTTTGCTAAGCTATGATTCAACACATATTATTCTTGTTAATGTCGACATGCAAATCTACCAAACTTGTAATAGGCCTAATAATGATAATCACAATAACAATCACATTTTTATAGCATTTTTCTAAATAAGCAAAAACACTAAGAACAGACTTTTAGAAAAAACAAACAAACAAGTACAAGATCAGTGCAAGGTTAAAAACCTAAAACAAGGGATGGGGGGCATCTTAACCAGAACTACCTTGAAGAGGTAGTGCGTGCACGCGCGCGCACACACACACACACACACACACACACACACACACACACACACACACACACACACACACACACACACACACACACACACACACACACACACACACACACACACACACACACACACACACAGCATTCTTCAACATTTGAAGATATAGCATAAATAAACTGAGACTATCACAGGTTTATATATTTTTTATTGTGAATAGGAATATAGGAAATTCAGCCAAAAAAGCATGTATCAGCAATCACAAAAATGTCTAGTTAGTACTCTCCCTCTTTCTCTCTGTCTCTCACTCACTCTGTCTCTCTGTCTCTCACTCACTCACTCACTCACTCACTCACTCACTCACTCACTCACTCACTCACTCACTCACTCACTCACTCACTCACTCACTCACTCACTCATTCACTGACACACACACACATGCACACGCATGGGTGTGTAGTCTTTTTAGTCACTGTTTTTGTGGTGTTTCGATGACACTGGGTGCCCCTCCACAAATAACAGCAGCTCCACTGGAAACCTCAACATTTCCATATGGAGATGCTGTTACAGCTGGTGAGACCCACTCAAACAGCACTTTGTAGGCCTCAGCTGATCGCGGTGTCATTCACTTCACATCATGCAGGAGGGGTGCTGGTTCTGGTGTTTGCAACAGACCTTAAATAAGATAGAGGTAGAGAAGACAGTCAGACAAATTATGAAGGACAGCTCAAGAAATGGGTATATTGACATCATATTCACTTATCTGTCCCCACTGTCCCAGACACTGTAAGACCAATGTGGTAACCTATTCATGATGGAACTATACAGTATACTCTGTGCTTCTATGGGTATACTTAAATGTGTTATTTTTATTTGAAGAGGCCTGGAGAAAATATAAAATATTCGTCATACTCTAAAACCACTACATCCTGGTAAGATAAAGATAAAAATGTGAAACAATACTGCCCTCTTTTGTTAAATAAGCTGCTGGCTACCTAAAATCCTTTTACAGTGGAATGATATCTAAGCCATCATGTGATGTGACAACAACACAGAGACTTAATAACTAGTCAATAAAGCATAATACATTGTCCTTCCTTTGATCTTGGGTTTTATTGCCTTCAAGATAATACTGTCCTCATGATAGCAATAAAGGTTTTATTGAATGAAAAGAATGAGGACTAAAGGAATATGAGTCAAGAAGGTGTGCCACACTAAGGGACCATGCAATTCAACCATGCAACTCATTTCTATTAATATTTCACTTATAATCATTGCTTGATTGATAGGCACTCAGAGGGCAGTGGACATTATAACTGCTGTGCACTTGCATTAATGCAATGGCCTTCACTCCTAGGTTTCCCAGAATCTCTGTAGACTTATCCTGATTGAGCTTTGACCCTTAACCCTACCATGATGTGAAAAACAGGGCCATAAAACAATATAAGGGTGGGCTAAGTGACCTTAGTTCCGATTTCCTCCTCCAACTGTCTTCGCCCTCCAGCATTCTGTGGTTCTGTGATGCCGCCTACCATTGCATTCAAAGACTCAGTCAGTATCTTCTATCTCTGTATCTAACGAATG
>CM076984.1:5702985-5905485 GCA_039105355.1 Benthosema pterotum
TTGGTCCAGAGGCATCTAGTAGAAGAGTTGCGACATTGCGGGGGCAGAAACTGAGCAATCGAGCGCTGTTCGTGCAGTCTGAATAGACTCAAATCGTAGTTTGAAATACATTTTTAAAGCGGGCGCAAATAAGAGCAATTGTCAAGATGCCAACTGTTTAAAAGTGTTGTACAGTATCAACTAAACATTAAATTGTCTTTAATGTTAATGTTGTACGATTACAACGAACTTAAATAAAGGGATATGGGATCACGAAAGCTGGGCTGTTGCCCAGACACCCATGCTTTCGGTTTTCACCCAGGCTTTCAAATGCTAGACTGACTCCATGAAATGAACGGGGTTTGCGCAACTCTGTCCATACTCTAACTCAGGGGTTTTCAACCAGTGGTCCAGGGATTACCAGTGGTCCTTGAGAGGGTACCAGGTGGTCCCCAGCTAAATGATGGAAAGTAAGTTAATCAGATGATCTTTGAGAGCGTAAAATGAAACCAAATGGATTTGGTTTCATTTGTGCACTCTCAAGAGTTAAAATATTCATCATCTGAATTAGCCCAAGTCTAGCTCCAATGTGGAGCTCAAATGTCATCCAACGGTGGTCGTGGCTCAAATGTTGAATAAATAGTGGACCTTGAGATCAAAAAGGTTGAAAACCACTCATCTAACGCGCTCCATAGCTCTGGGTCAGAGCCTTAGAAATAGACAGAGTTGCGACATACGCCTATTTCACAGCCAGCGCGTGCTGCCCTTTAGTGGGGATAATTATGGAGCCAGAACAGTCTCAATAAAGCTGAACATACACATCTGTATTCCTAATCAACATGCCCAGATTTGTCTGTGATTTGTAGCTCGCATTTGTGTTCTGTATTTCAGTTTCAAATCCACACACCCAGGTTTGTAATTCCTGTTTGAATTTCAAATCCACACACCCAGGTTTGTAATTCCTGTTTGAATTTCAAATCCACAAACCCAGATTTCTATTTCCTATTTGAAATCAGAATTCACACACCCAGATCTGTGTTTCGCATTTGAATTTAAAATTCACACATCCACAATTCTATTTCGTACTTGAAATCAGAATTCACACACCCAGATCTGTCTTATGTGTTTGCAATCCCTATTTCACACATGAGCACAGATGTGAGATTTGAGGCCCCCTGCTGGACGCCTAATGCCAACTGCTTATCTGTGAGTTGTTTTTCTAACCTGTACAGCTACAAATCTTTTTGAGACTCTCTTGACGTTGGGCGGAGACGAACGTCATCATTGGCTGAGGAAAATGATTGACAGATTCCTCAGCCAATGATGATGGTCTGCCTTCAGCCAATCCTAGACCTCCTTACATTGTATCGGACGTGTGCTGCCTCCTTCTTCTACTGTTGCCACATCCTGTGAAAATAAGCCAAACCACAATAATGCCATAATATAATACTACTCTTTCAAAGCATTTATCATTGTAAATACTACAATTGTGACCATTTCGGTACAATACAGTATATGTACACACACCTATGCTACTATACACTCAGTAAAGACACCAGAATGATTCAGTCAGTCACTCCCCCAAAGTTCCAGACCTGATATTTAACTCTGGGGGCAAACAACATGACAACTATGACGTCATATCACTCAGCCCCTGGCTGTGTCTCTCCCTCCAGTCAGTAAAAGTTAGTTGCACGCTTTCGCTACTACTACGATTATGTTTATTTGCCAGCAGCTTTTTTTTTTTAAGTAAGAAGCAGAAAGGGCAGTGTGTTTATCCTGGATGTACCAGCAAAATGAACCAGGTGCGGCATATTTTAATTTTCGCTATTTGATTATAGGGTTCAGAAGCTTCTATTGATTTTACTCCTGGTGACACATCGTCAACTACTGTCCAGACTCCAGAGACGCCACAGTGTCTCCACGCACAAGGCTATCTCTGTCTGGGTTCTATGAAGCAAATATTTTGATGTTTAGAAATTGTATTGAGGTTGTGTTGAGGTGAGGTTGTGTCCATAATAAAACAGAAGAAGAAGCGACGATGAATAAAAATGAATGAAAGCGACTATAAACTACTTTGTTGGACAGAATAAAAGGTCTTCAAATGGTCTGAAAATGTATAGAAACAGGAGACCACGGAATGCAGATTGAATCGCATAAAAGAAATGGAACGTTTTTTGGACTCAGAAATAACATACTTATTTCTCTCACAAGATGTGGCAACCCTATACTGTGTTTCTTAGTATGTCTATGGTATGCTCCCATTACACGCTAAAATCGGACTACAGGGACCACCTAGGGGCTAAATCAACCGAGGGGCAACGTGGACGAAGGACAACAACTATGGATCTTGAAAGGCCAACTAAAGGTACATAAAGTTTTTTATGGAGCGATATTCCCCTGTAAGCACCATTCTGAAATGTCTAGTCTTCAGTGTAACAGCAATGCTAATGAAGCTATTGATGCCAATGACGCTAGAGCCATCTAGTAGAACAGGGGTTTTCAACAGGTGGTCCGGGGACCACCTGTGGTCCCTGAGAGGGTTCCAGGTGGTCTCCAGCTGAGTTGGTTAACCAGATGTAACTCTTGAGAACGTAAAAATGAAACCAAATGGACCCTTGCGGGTCCATTTGGTTTCATTTTTACGTTCTCAAGAGTTAAAATATTCATCATCTGAATTAGCCCAAAGTCTACACAACTAGAAGATGGAAAAGAAAAATAATAAAAATAATGTCAGCACTTGTGCAGTAAACAAGGTTTCAAATCCTGGGCTGACAAGGAATGTTACAGTTCAGCTTTAATTTTTCACTGCCAATAATTTGCTACCCTGTAATTGTTGTGCACATAAATACATTTTAATAACTCATGTGTTTTCTTTTTACAGACGTGACGACTTCATCCCAGGCTCCAACTCCAGGGTGTGCAGTTGGCATTTTCCGGATGGCAAAGCTGCTGGACCATCGCGCTTTGCATGGAACGAGGGGAAGACTTTCCCAAGTGACCCCGGCCAGCCACCCAAAAAGAAGAAGAAAGTCCCGCTCCCTATCAGTGGTGAAGATAAGGGAACTGATGAACCTGAACTACAACAATGCTGTAGATCAAGGGACAGATGGGCCTGAACTACACAATGCTGACATTGCGACTGCAGAGACCCCTAGTACCTCAACGGAGAGAACTTTTACTACAAACAGTACTGTGGTTCTTGAGATAGAGAATGACATGTTGAGAAGAGAAATTGTGAAACTGAAAGAAGAACTGGAGAAACAAAAGCAAACCTTTTCTTTTAGTCAAATTTCTTCCAGTTCTGACAAAGTACATCATTTCACTGGCTTACCTGATGCTGCTACTGTCCTGTTTTTGGAGGAACTTCTGTCTAAATTTGAGCTAAATTATCATTCTGCCTGGAAAGTCCAGAGAATGCCCCTAATTGATCAGGTGTTGCTGACCTTGATGAAGCTCAGACATAATTTCGGTCATGTATACCTTGCAACCAGGTTTAATATTAGCAAAGCCACAGTAACCAACATTTTTCTCACCATTGTCAGTGCCCTGTATGACATTTTGTATGTTGGTATGCTTGAGAACAACATCCCCTCCACTGCCAAGAACCAGACATCACTGCCAGAGTGTTTCCGTCCATTTCCTAATTGTAGGATTGTGCTCGACTGCACAGAGGTTGCTGTCTCCAAGACAGAGAGGCTTGACACAGAGTCATCTATACAGCCAGTACAAAGGACGGACCACACACAAAACCTTAATAGGTGTGGCTCCTAATGGAGTGATTACGTTTGTTAGTGACTATTACGGTGGGAGCACCTCAGACAAAGCAATAACACAAGATTCTGGAGTTCTTGGACAACTACAACCAGGTGACATGGTGATGGCAGATAAAGGCTTCACAATTCGTGACATCCTGCCACAAGGGGTTACGCTTAACATCCCATCCTTTCTTGTAAATGGACAATTCACGCAAGAAGAAGTGAAGAAAAACAAACTCACCTCCAGTGCACGGATCCACGTGGAGCGCTCCATTCAGAGGCTGAAACTGTTCTGCATCTTGGACAATATCCCACATCAGTTCAGTAAAAACATCAACAAGATACTGAAAGTGTGTGTGTGTCTTACCAACCTGCAAACCCTCATACTTCGTGAAATTGATGAAATGATTGACTGAAATTGATGAAATGATTGCACACAGATAATTTGAAATTGATGAAATGATTGCACACAGATAATTTGTTAACGTTTTACTTTTAATAAAGTGCCAGTGAAGTAATGTGCTGCTGCTCTTTTTATCAAAACACATTGCACAAAATCAGGGCTCCCACTGTCATGAAATTCCTGGAAAATAGGGCTGCACGCTTATCGCTGTGAAATGTGAATCTCTCTTTTCCTCCTAAAAATTGAAATCAACGAAATCAACACAAAAAGGATGATGTTCAAATCTATATCAGGATCTCTCTAGAAAGTACATTGTACAAGTGTCTGAATCTAGATTGCAATATTTTATTTGATAATTGTGCAGCTGTACTAGAAAAGATTTGAAATTAGAAAAATATGGGTTTTGGAATTTATTTGGAAAAGTTTGGGAATTGATGAAGGGTCCTAGAATTTAATGGAAAAATACACTGTCCACAGTGTGTGGAGAGAGAAATGTAACTGTAGTAATCCCTACAAAAACTGAACAAAACCGGACAAAAACATTTTCTTTGCACGCACTCCACGCATGTATAAGGAATACAGGTGCTCACAGGGCTATAACGGTTGGATTAGCATCCACAATTTCTTTTTTTTGTTTGTTTGCTTAATTATTGAGCCAAATGAATGAAATTGGAATGGTCTGGAAATTGGTTTAGATGTCCTGGAAAAGTTTT
Organism: Benthosema pterotum; assembly: GCA_039105355.1. Taxonomy (NCBI): domain Eukaryota; kingdom Metazoa; phylum Chordata; class Actinopteri; order Myctophiformes; family Myctophidae; genus Benthosema; species Benthosema pterotum. The sequence continues at coordinate 5,707,839 of CM076984.1, forward strand.
GGAAATTCATTTGTGAAAAGATGTGGGAACCCTGCAAACTGTATTAATGTGCAAAACTACATCTAAACAGAGCTTACCTTTCTGGTAGAACAATTATAGCAGCTTCACATCATGAATGCACACAATGTGCATACATACAGTGTATGTACAATACATGTATTTACAAGTCGGACAGAATTCTTGGGAGGAAACAGTCTCTGTAGAAGGTTTCTAGAATGTCAATGTTTCCTGCCCATGTTGGGTCTTTCTGCACTGGCAGAATGACGAGGTCAATGAGGGTCCACACTACAAGGTGGCAGGTGTTTGCTCTGGTCAGGTGGAGATTGCCCTGGATCTGATGCCAGTAGGGGTGGTGCTGTTTCAGAGCCAGGGAACCTGTTGCTGCATCCAGCTCTAGAAAAAAAAGGCTCTTTTCTCTGCTGCCTGCTGGACCGTCACATTTTTTGCAGACCAGGGACACTTGACCTAGAGGTGGGTGTTATGGAAAACATATCAAAATATTTGGGTAAAGGCAAATAGTGCACCAGCTGGTTAAGTTCATCTGGGCTATATGACTTGAAATCAATATACAGTATTGAAAATGTAATCATCTACAAGCTGTGACACAAGCTGTTACACATCTATTTCCCCATTTTTTATGTAGCCTACTGTACACCACCATTTTAAAATGAAGCATAAAGGGCTATTCACACTTTCACAAAATCTGTGATTTTGTTTCAGAGAAAAAAAAAACACAATTTCAAAACACTTCATATTTTATTGTATACAAAGCCATAATCTCTTCTCTAAACCTTTTAGACTATTCCTTAGAATATACCAATGTTCTTAGTGCTCTAATCCAGGGTTTCCCAAAGTGGGTGACGTGGCACCCTAGGGTGCCTTGTCACTAGTCCAGGGGTGCCTCAGACTACTTTGATATTATACAGAATTCATCAATGTCACTACATCAATGACTTCAGTATGCTTAGTAAAACAGACCTGATTTGCACTCTACTTGATGAGTTTTTATACATCTACAGCACACGCTTATTCACCAAAAATAGCTGATCCACAAGCTCACAACGCATCGCGTGACGCGTTGTGAGAAAAATAGCTTGTAGATCAGCTATTTTTGGTGAACCTTCCCCCTAGAATAAGGACGATGGGATTGCAGTGGTCAATGAATGTCAAGTATAAAGTTATTTTCGGTCAGTTTTGATGGAAACTGATATGTATCCGCAACATAGCCAGTTTCTGTAGCCTAACATGATGTAAAATTAACAATGTAATTCAGGTGTGCCTTGGATGAAAAGGTTATTCACAGGGGTGCCCCGAGTCAAAAAAGTTTGAAAACCCCTGCTCTAATCACATGCTACAAGTCAACAAACTTCTAGTCAGGCCAGATTTCATATCTGTTGCAACTTTTTTTTAGGAATTTAATCATTTTAAAGTAAAAGTGGAATTTAGCATTTAATTTACACAAATATATTAAATTAATAGATAAATAGATAATTGTTACTTTTGTTGATCTATTTACATTATTCTTGTATGATTTAATTGTACCACAAGGTTGAGAACCACTTGCCTACTATACTGTGTATTTACAAAATATAATTTTACCTCAATAATGCACTCATCAGACACGGTCCCATCTGGAGATCCACCGAGCAGTTTGAGAGGAACACCCCCCCCTCTCTTGGACAACAAGCCCGGTTTTCTCTGTGAATTCCTGTTTTGCTTTTGGTTCGTGGGTGATGCCCCAATCACATGCCTTGACAAAGGGAGGGGAGAAGAACATAGCACTCAGGGTTCCCATACATTTTACCAATGAATTTCCAAAACCTTTACAGAACATCTGACCCAATTTCCAGACCCATATAAATCATTTGTCGCAATAATTTAGCAAGCAGAGAAATAGCTGGATGCAGTGACAGGTTCCCTGGCACCGAAACAGACCCACCCCTACTGGCATAAGATCCAGATTCCCAAGAATTCTATCCGACATGTAAATACATGACTGAACATACACTGTATGTATGCACAGTGTGTGCAATCATGTGAAGATGCTATAATTGTTTGACCATAAAGGTAAGCTCTGTTTAGATGTAGTTTTGCATTTTAATACATTTTTAGTGAAGTTGATTCTTAAAGACAAGGACACCTTCAGTTGAAACAATTATTATCTCACAACTTACTTTAGACCCCTCTTTGAGGTTGTACTGGCCAAGCAGAGTCTTGAATAAGGAAGGTGGATACCGATTGCGCCTGACTGCTGCCAAGACGAGACCAAAGTTGCTAGCTGTGATCCGTTTCTTACGATAAGCCATCCTGTTACAAAGACACAAGACAACCCAAAGATACAGTTCACATTGACAAGCATCCGATAAACATACTATATTAGGTGATTTGAACACAGTATTGTTATAAATTGGTCATAAATATTCAATTCCATTCTTTATTTGTGTTCGGAGATGACAGGCCAATATTGATCAAAATAATGTTATTCTAGTTTCTAATTGTGTAGATTTGATCATTTAGCTCTCAGGTGTAAAATGAAACCCTATGGAACCGTATAGGTTTTTTTTTTTCCATTTTATAATTTCAAAACATTTTACATTCTCAAGAGTTACAGATACAGGTGCATGTATACAGCCAGAAAGTAACCTACAGCAACTGCTAGTGTCCAATTGGACAAGACAAATGCCACCACAAGCTTTGCTTATTTGGGTCAAGAAAAACGTGTCCCGTACAGATGTGGGATGTGTGTGGAGGGCGAAGAGGACGAAGACACCAAAATCTGATGACACTGTTGCTAAGAGTGTCTGTAATGACACCATCCACATCACGAGATATTTAATTCTAGTTAATTTGCATTATTTGTAGTGTACATACATTCTTTTTTGATTAAGATGTCTTAATCACAACGATTAAGAAGAAATATTAATTTGACTCTGCATTTTTACTGTCATTTCAGCTGGAATCAAAACACCAGTAACACAGGTGATCAAGTAGTGGAGTTGTACTGTGTCATCCTTGTCACAGATCTTGAAACCAGAAACACCTCAGGTATGACATTGATGTAATGTGTAATAAAAAACAAATAGTATTGGCCCACAACACACATGTACAAAATGCAATCCCTTGTCATTCACTGTGTGTGTGTGTGTGTGTGTGTGTGTGTGTGTGTGTGTGTGTGTGTGTGTGTGTGTGTGTGTGTGTGTGTGTGTGTGTGTGTGTGACCTAAAAGTTTACCAGTAAGTATTACTTTACTTCATAATATCTGGAGAGTGGAGACTAACAGACAACCTCTCCTGATCCTGTAGTTTCATTATAGAAGTTGAATAAACTGTGAGAAGTGTAGTGGTGTGTTGTTATAGTTACCATAAATCGTTCTTGGCTTGAAAGACAGTGTCTCTCTCAATCTGCTGCTTCTCCGCGTCAGTGACAGCAAGCGATGACAACACAAAACAAGCCTTGTCCTCAGCCTCAGCAAATCCTGGACTGGTCACCAATTCGTCCCGTCTCTAGGAAGTGTCTATATATAAATATATATTTTATACACACACACACACACACACACACACACACACACACACACACACACACACACACACACACAGTGAATGGCAAGGCATTACATAATGTACATGTGTGTTGTTTCATCAAGTCAAACTTAATTGGTCATGGGCCAATACTATTTGTTTTCATTGCACTTTGTCATACCTGAGGTGTTTCTGGTTTCAAGATCCACCACATCCCAGTGAAACGGCGGAGCTGGGACAAGGATGACACCGTCATATCCTTTATCTCCTGACTCACTTCTTTGTTTTTGATTCCAGCTGAAATGACAGTATAAATGCATAGTCAAATTAATATTTCATCTTAATCGTTGTGATTAAGACATCTTAATCACAACTAAGAAAGCACTGTATGTACACTACAAATAATGCAATTTATCAAGAATTAATTACCTTGTGTTGTGGATGGTGTCATAGAGGCAATTCTTTTAAAAGCAATGTCGTCTGATTTGGACGTCTTTGGCTTGTTCCAAACGCACTCAACGTCAGTGCGGGACACATTTTTCTCCACCCATATCAGCAAGGCTGCCATGTGGTGGCATTTATCTTGCCCAATCGGGCACTCACACTTGCTGTAGGTGACCATCTGGCTCCCTACATGGACCTGTTTCGAATACAACTCAACCCTCACAACAGTCCTAGACCTCACACTGCTGGTTATGTCCTACCATACATCAGCAACTAGCATGTTTTCCAGCTGCTGAGCCCAGGGGGGTGGCTTTCTAGTTGGATATCCAGGTAACATGGCATATAATGTTATAAACCTGAACATTATGTGGCAGATCAGTTGGGCACCTTGATGTAAAATTGACCATTTTATCCAAAACATTGATAAAAGTAAATTATAATAAAGTATACATGAATGTGTCCAGTGAGGATTTAAAGTCAGCTCATTCCAACGACTGGGCCTCCAAAGAGTCCTGGATTTCGTCTACCTCACTGTGCCAGGAGGGGTTTCTATGCATGTATGGAAAGTATGGAAAAGTATGGAATTTCATTTCATAGATTTTCAGGTCTTGAAAAGCATGGAACATGGGAAATTAAGTATGAAAGGATGTTTAGGTTTCCAGGATTATCATTAATATTCATTTTTCTAAAATATAAATTTAAGAATACAAGTAAAAAGATTGATTATGTTCTTGGCACAGGCAGACAACCACTGTTCCGGTATGGAACTGAGTCCGTTGTAGTTGACCCGTACAACCAGTCTACAATTGAAACACAGTGTGATACTGTTGTACTGGGAGCTGACAAATACGATCACAGTACAATATTGTTGTACTGGGAGCTGAACAGTATAATCACAGTGTACTAATGTTAACCGCTAGGAGATAACCAGTTCAACTTCACTTTAGTACTGTTGTACAAGGCCACTTGGCTACTTTAAATAGCTTAAGACCATTTTACATATAGGATAAAATAGGTTTATAGGACTAAATAGGACAGAATGGCCCATTTTACATCAAAGTGCCCAGCCAACATGACACATAACGTTCCAAAAATAGATTGTGGCACATGATAGCCCTAGAATGGCTGTGATCTTACAAATAGGTCTATATGTAATTATTTGCAAGTATGTGTTTTGAATTCTGAGTATGCAAGATCACAGACTAGCCTTGGATCCAAGCACACCACATTTATTTTATCAGTCAAACGCTGGGAAACAATTATCTACCGATAAAATAAGGCAATGGCAGTCTTTATCCAAGGCTAATGAAACACCAGTAAACGTGGAATATAACATTAAAAGCCAGGATGCCTAATATCACCGAGCTAACGCTAAAACTAGCACCACACTCACCTCAGTCTGGTATATATTTTTTTTCATAGAGGCTTGGACTTTACCTCGAATAATCCCCCTGGGAGAACACCAACATTGATTACTCGATCCGAGTTGAAAGCATTAAGCCCCTTCTTTACTCTCAGGGGTTCATTTTGGAAAAAGGACGTTATCGTAAAAAGATTCACGGGTTCCGCCATTGTTGTTTTGCATTGAAGTGAACGGGAGGAAATTCCCAGTGGAGCCAGCACGTAGCTCCGCCCCCACAATGACGTCGTACTTAACAGCCGAATAGGGTTGCCACATCCTGTGAGAGAAATAAGCATTGTTATTTCTGAGGCCAAAAAACGTCTTCATTCCATTTATTTTATGCGATTCAATCTGCACTCCATGGTCTCCTGTTTCTATACATTTTCAGACCATTTCAAAACCTTTTATTTAGTAGTTTATAGTTGCTTTCATTCATTTTTATTCATTGTCGCTTCTTCTTCTGTTTTATTATGGACACAACCTCACCTCAACACAACCTCAATACAATTTCTAAACATCAAAATATTTGCTTCATAGAACCCAGACAGAGATAGCCTTGTGCGTGGAGACACTGTGGCGTCTCTGGAGTCTGGACAGTAGTTGACGATGTGTCACCAGGAGTGAAATCAATAGAAGCTTCTGAACCCTATAATCAAATAGCGAAAATTAAAATATGCCGCACCTGGGTTCATTTTGCTGGTACATCCAGGATAAACACACTGCCCTTTCTGCTTCTTACTTTAAAAAAAAGCTGCTGGCAAATAAACATAATCGTAGTAGTAGCGAAAGCGTGCAACTAACTTTTACTGACTGGAGGGAGAGACACAGCCAGGGGCTGAGTGATATGACGTCATAGTTGTCATGTTGTTTGCCCCCAGAGTTAAATATCAGGTCTGGAACTTTGGGGGAGTGACTGACTGAATCATTCTGGTGTCTTTACTGAGTGTATAGTAGCATAGGTGTGTGTATATATACTGTATTGTATCGAAATGGTCACAATTGTAGTATTTACAATGATAAATGCTTTGAAAGAGCAGTATTAGTATTATATTATGGCATTATTGTGGTTTGGCTTATTTTCACAGGATGTGGCAACAGTAGCAGAAGGAGGCAGCACGCTCTGATACAATGTAAGGAGGTCTAGGATTGGCTGAAGGCAGACCATCATCATTGGCTGAGGACTCTGTGATTGACAGATACCTCAGCCAATGATGACGTTTGTCTCCGCCCAACGTCAAGAGAGTCTCAAAAAGAATTGTAAGAGTCTCAAAAAGAATTGTAATCTAGAGTTTGAAAAACAACTCACAGATAAGCAGTTGGCATTAGGCGTCCAGCAGGGGGCTTCAAATCTCACATCTGTGCTCATGTGTGAAAAAAGGATTGCAAACACACAAGACAGATCTGCATGTGTGAATTCTGATTTCGAATACGAAAAAGAAACCTGGGTGTGTGGATGTGAAACACGAATACGGTATAGGAATCTGGGTGTGTGGATGTGAAACACGAATACGGTATAGGAATCTGGGTGTGTGGATGTGAAACACGAATACAATATAGGAATCTGGGTGTGTGGATGTGAAATTCAAATACATAACACAAATGCGAGCTACAAATCACAGATGCAAGTTGCAAATGTGGGCATGTTGATTAGGAATACAGATGTATATATTCTTGATTTATGATACTGTTATGACTCCATAGATATTGGGGGGACACCGACACTGGGGGGGACCCGACCAAGATTGTCATTGCACAAACGGCCATTGTTTTGTGCAATGACAGTCAGTGGTCGGGTCCCCCCCAGTGTCGGTGTCCCCCCATTATCCCCACTAGAGGGCAGCACGCGCTTGCTGTGAAATAGGTCTATTGAGGGGGCAGAAAACCGTCTGGTCACGTGGTTCTAGTACTCGCGTGAGCCCCATAGGCTCCAATGCATTCAGTCACTTCCGGCTGTCACTATTTGTTGTCACTATCCAATAGAAGTCTATGTAGAGCAGCCGCCATTGGACTGGCGCCATGGAGTGAACGGAGTTGGCGGAACTCTGTATTTCCAAGGCTCTGCTCTGGGTTAGACCTGCAGTAATTTCGCGTCACCACCAAGCCGCTTTCCACCTGCAGTGGTTGTTTGACCTGACTGGGCTTCCATACAGTGGAAGGCGGTGTGTTGACTGATGTGAGTATCATACTATCATAGCTAACGTTGTCTCAGAGCAGCATGATGAAACATTAAACATTCAATAATTGACTTTCGTGTGTTTCACATAGCAGTACTCGGCGAATACAACAAGAGAGGGAATAATTTGTGTTCGCTGCTTTTAGACAGGGCTCATCCAGAGAGGTTTGTTATAGCTTGTTTGACAATGAACGTTAGCCACAGATAAGCTAATTTTAGTCCTCCTGCCTTGGTTAGTTACTTATTCAAATCAAGTTCTTGTAAATAACAGGTAAATAACAGCTCGAGACTGGTTCTAGTTGAACAGTGGTTGCATTGCTTGGTTGCTAACAACAGTTATTCTACTTGTGGTGGGCTATGCTAAAAGAAAAGGCAATGTGCTGATGTTCTTCAAATCACATCCCATTTCCAAAATAGACCATGCTATCTGGTTTGGGTTGTTATGTTCTTAAATCAACATGTATGTCTATGATTCTATAGTGATTCCACACAATTAGTAATATTTGATACATATGGGTTTGATTGAATGATTGCATTTTTTGTACAGCTTGGATATTTTAGAGTACAATTCACACACACCTCCAAGACTGATAACTGAATGGACAAACCAGTTAAGCCTACACTTGTTTACAATGGCAGCCAGTGGCCAACTTGTCCATTTCACACTTCATTTCACATTTCGTTTCACAGAATACAAATATTCACTTCGGTAGAGTCAGAAGCAGCAGATCATAGTGGGGGTAAAAGGGAAAAAATATACAAGGAGGAGGGAAAAGGGGTTGGGTGGAAAAAGTATATTTTTTACAGAGGCCAGTTTCAAACAGCAGCCATCCATAGGCGCGCTTTGACAGTGGTTTTGAAGGATTCAAGGGATTTGCATGTCTCAATGACTGTAGGGCATTCCACATTTTGGTGGCATAGGAACATAGCAGTCGCTGGAAAACTATGGTAATTACATTTCTATTACTGAACAGTTTGTTTGTTTGTTGGTTTTTTTCAGCTGAAGATGGAAGAACAAACAACACTAGAGTCCTTGCTGGAGATGGGCTTTGAGAGAAACAGAGCGTGAGTGACAGATATATTTGCTTGTAATTAGGACGTTATAGAGATAAACAGCTACTAATATCCTCAGGCCATGCAGGGAGGGATACTATTAAAGTGTGTCTGTTGATGCTTACAGGGAGAAGGCAGTGGCAAACACAGGGAACCAGGGTATCGAACGAGCCATGGACTGGTGAGTATGCAACAAAAGACAAACACGAGTCATGACAATAACATTGTGTGCTGCCTGTCCAGCCTTTTCGGAGGGGCTGCAACTCTGAAAGATCCGAACAATGCCACAGTTCTCAGGAACACACATTAGTGTCCTCATAGCACCCTTTATGGGCAACAGGAAGGCTCGGCTCAAAACTAACTCAGACCCTGAGTATAGTTACGCCGGCGCAAACCAATGGTGCTCTTTAACATAAACAATTTTTATAGTGTTTTGTAGTAATATAGTGCAGCATAAACTTCAGGACATCTGGTCACCTTACATGCACAAGTATTCATTTTGAATAGATTCTGTGCATGTAACAGCACGCATCGACATAGAATTCTGTGATTAGATTAGATAGATTCTGTGCCTGGGGTGAATGCTCTCCAATGAGGGCAAGCTTCCATGTTGGCGCCAAGGAACGGCATGAAAGGATGGATCATGAGTTACGTGACTGGACGACTCAACTCCATTTGGGTGCATTGCTGCCCTCAGTTCGATACAGGCCGCTACAATGAATTGCAGAGGGCGAATGAGGTGTCTAGTCTACCATTCAAATTGACAGTCTTGTGGTAATAAATCAACCACAATGGTCTTTAAAGCCTTTCGAATGTAATACACACATTCCTCCTCAGGTTAATGGAGCATGAGAATGACCCAGACGTCGATGAGCCCTATATTCCTCCTGTCCTTGGGGGTGCAGCAGACAGTCAACCCAGCACAGCACAGCCCACAGTAGCAGACACGGCTGAAGGCAAGTCTGGTCCAACAGCAACAGATGAGGTGCCAACAGGTCAACTCACACATTTTTCGTCTTATGAGTTGACTCAACTCGCATAATGAGTTGACTGCTCTTTTCTCTAGTCAACTCACACATTATTATTTAGTATTTGCCTGAACTTTGGCAGTGTACTTAAGTACACATTTTGAGAATGTTCTTTTCTTTTGATTTATATTTTGAGAATTTGTACTTTGACAGAAGTTCTCATGCGTTAAACAGCATGCATGTGTGTATACACACGCACACACATACGTTTGTACACACATGCGCGTGCACTTAAAATACGGGTGCATTGCATGAAACCCAGAGCCTTTCTACATAGTATTTCTATTTTATTGAAATACCGGTAATGTCATAAACATTTGTCCAGTGCACAGTCTAGACATTTACGCTCTTGCTGCTGAAATGTCCTTTTATCTATATGGAGAAACCTGTCATTTAACATGCATCTTGATGGGTGTCTAGGGACAGAAGATATAGACATGACTGACATGGTGCAGGAAGAGGGGGGCACCAGGCGGCCAATGACGGAGGAAGAGAAACGCGAACAGGTCAAAAGGTCAGAGTGCACATTCACTACACGGTTCTATACCAACTGCATGAGGATGTAATTGGAAAAGAATTAGCTTGAGATGCTCCAATGCCATTATTTGGATTTATTGAGATAAAATGATGTCCATTTCCTATTGCCTGCAAAGCCTGTGTGTCAAGCAGTACAAGCACCTTTTAAAGCCTGTGTCATAAACATTGTGTCTTGATCACCTGCATTGCCACACACCCCCGTGTACTTCAGGCTAGAGGAGCTCATGCGAGTGAAACAAGCGGAGCGGAGAGAGAGGGAGAGGGCGGAGGAGGTGGAAAGGGAGAAGCAGCGGAGGAAGCACGGCCAGGAACTCCTGCAGATCAAACAGAAGCTGCAGGACGACGAGATGAAGAAGCTGGCTGACCTGCGGCGGAGAGAGAAGATGGAGGACAAGCTTGCCAAGTAAGAAGTGCCATCTCTCAGCCACTGTACTTTCTACTCCTACTGTCATGATCTGTTACTTATATACCTGTGAACTGCACGGATAATGATGGTGGTCATCCTCCTAACTGTCAAATTACTTATTCCCATCAGACAACGGGTGAAAGAGAAGATAGCGCGTGACCGAGAGGAGAGAGCACAGAAGGTACTGCTCTCTTAAGTCGGTGAAAACATGAACATCCAGACCTAATGTTAGTCATGTAGGACAAGAGATTTGTTGTTAGCTTCATTCCTTTTCAGTACTCTGATCCACTCCCTCCCTTGTCCTTATAGTTTGGTGGTGGATCTTCCAGTGCTGCTATATCTCCCCCTCCTGCGGAGCCCAAGCCATTATCACCCACCAGTCAGGGTCCTCCGCCTCCCAAGAAAGAATATGATGAGTGCAGGATACAGGTACCGGCACACTCAGACACATCCATGCTTTCATTCATTATTGTCAAAGGACTTTAGAGTGAATTCTGTCATCTTCAGCGTTTCAAAATTAACTCGATGGCAAAGGGACAGTACAATGGAGTTTGAGGCAGTAATCGGAGCGTATTCAGTTTCATGCAGAGGGAAAATGGTCCCTCTGCTTGTAATGCACTACCACAACCATACACCATAATGCTACTGTACACACATTACCTCGCTCACAGGTACGTCTGCTTGACGGTTCGGCCATCACAGCAGTCTTCAAGGCTCAGGAGCCACTGGCGGCGGTACGTGTTTACGTGCAGATGAACAGCAATGTGCCTGAGGGCCAGGATTTCACCCTGATCTCGCCCTACCCCCGCCATGTATACACCGAGCTAGACATGGAGAAGCCCCTCAAAGAGCTAGGTGAGTACAGGGCTTGGTAGAGGAGGCACACAAGGTTACATTGCCAGAACACACAGGCTGACACAGTTGATCTTCATGTCTAATTTCTTCTCTCTTGCTTCAGGTTTGGTGCCTTCAGCTGTGCTGGTTGTAACCAAAAAGTGAGGAGTAGCTGCTCTGTGAGCCCACCTCACCACTACTACAAAATAAGAGACCCCAGAGATCAACAGGAGAGGACTGTCCCTGGAGCGGTGCCCCCACTTTGCAGGATCATTCCATTAGCCAGTTAGCCAAGAGCTGGGCTGTGTTCAGATTGCATGAAACTACCCTTCCCTCATACTGTTAAATATCCGCAGAGAAAAACAGCCCCATATAAAAACAAAACAATTGGGATCTTTGAGACAACTGAACACAGCCTGCACACATGTTTAGTTTGTACTTATTCAAATGACCAAGTCGCTTGACAAACGTTACCTATTTTCAATTGAATCCATTTCTTCGGTTTAAAATAAGTCCCTTTTGTCAATCGCCAGAGTCATGTGACAAGATGTACATTAAGATCTTGGACTGTGTCTGGATGAATAGGATGCAAGTTGCAAGGTTTAACATTGTGTCTGGCAAACTGGAGTGATTTAGTTCAGTTAATATTTTCTACAGGTTGCTGGCTATTGACTGATCAAGCTTTGATGATCACCCCCATGACACCAACAGAACAAATAATAAATATAAGCAATGACTCTGATCTTAAAGGACTGTACCAGTTTTACTACGCCATTGACAACATAAACCTCAACAAGAGCCACATTCAGGGGTGTTGAAGCTAATTTCAGGTTGTAGTCTTTGTCAAAATTTGAATACTGTGGGCCAGATTATCTGTGCATGTATGCTTCCATCAAAGTTGTGTTGTTTGTTCACTATAATAGTGAAGGAAAAAAAAATTCACACCCAAAAGCCTAAAGTAGGCAGGATTCCTGGATTAAACCACAAAATCAGCACACCAATTTAAGCTTCCATACTTTTAGTTAATTTGAATCATGGCACTTTGGGCAACATTATTTTATTCGCATTTTATATTAAGCTTTCTGACTGCAGTGTCTGCATGGTGCTATTGGCTATAATCAAAAGCCTGATGGTATATATTCTATTCTAACACTTTGTTGACTTGGTTTGGAACTCTGTACCAGTATATGTGGCTTCAGTCTCTAGACTCATTTTGAGAATAATGCAGAACGAGCATGAGGACTGTCATGGGGCTAGTACCAGTACTGATTTTGCACAGAAGAGAAAAAATAAATAAAATGTCAGCATAATAATCAGCCTACATATCCAATTTCATACTTTAAGTTCCTTGGCCTAATATGTACCAGTTAATTATTCGATTTGAAACTCGGGTCACAGTTTGGTCTAAATTAAATTCATAAGTGGGATTTCCTCAGTCAAGAAATTATATTCACATCTAGGCACAGCTTCCCATCAATAGTTTTGTGTAAATTAGTAGGCCTCAGGTGTGCCCTGCAGCTAAATTCAGTCACAGCTGTGTTAAAGAGAAAAATGTCATTGGCTGCAATAAAATGAATCGATTGACAACTCTTGATGATCATTCCCTGTTGATCTTCATGAGTCACTGCTTGCCTTAATCATAATTAAGGAAATCAATGACTTCACCATCTTTTAGTTTTGATTCACAAACGTTTTAGTCAAAAAGTTGACATTTTATCTCCCTACTTTCCAACTACAGCTAAGCTTGTAGATCTGGCATTTTCCTATACAAATTCATTTAACTGTAGGAAAACAATTTTTTTTGTATACTTTTAAATAATTTGTGAGAACAAGTTGTAAACAGGGAAAAGGATATTTTACTCACCCATTTATTTGACTGAAATCTCCTGTAAAGGTTGTGGATTCACCCCCGTGTGGTGAATCAGTGCAGTGCTGATTCACAAGCCTGAGGTTTGACATGGTTAACAGACCTCAACCACCTCAATTATTTTTTTTAACCAAAACTGCTTTATTTTTTAGATGCCATGTTTGTTTACATTTTTCTCCATACTGTACAATAAATCTTACAGAATATACCTGAACATCTTTGTCAATGTTAGGCAAAACACTGTTAAATCCCTCTTAAATCTAAAATGTTTGTTTGAATGCAGCACAGTCAATGTGTATTGACTTGAATGGCTTGCATTAAGTAGTCATTTTGGATCAAAATAACATGGTGTATTACCTATATTTAGCATTTACCAGTGTTTCAACATGAATGGCAGTAAATTACTTGCAATACTTTAGTAGCCAATTGCTAGAAGTAAAACTGGTATGGTCTTTTAACCTGAACTTTACATGGCACTGTAGACGTAATGTAACTGATTGGTTTTGAAGGGGCCTTACCCTGTTTGACCTTTCTGTGACAAACTACTTTGCCATTTATTTTTAAACAAGTTCAAAGAAATTGTCATATTTAAGTATACATACTCAAATAACTTAATTAAAATAAAACTGACTTGGAGAATTGTCTGGACTGTTTACTACCATATGTTTTCTGGATGCATAAGGCCAAATATTTAATGCACACTCCATGTAAAGTCATGCCAATACTGCTATTTTACAATCATTTTAATTAAACAAACAGGAGCAAGAGGCAATTAGATTCCAATATTAAAATGATTGCCAGGCATTTACAATGTATTTGAATTGGTTTCCTGTGCCCTATGCTGCACCAGATACACTCAAGCATAATCAGTGGAATGAGTGACGTTGCCACAATTATATTGTTCAACAACTGTTGTAGCCACTATACTGACACAGAAAATGCTTTTCTAACCTGTACAAAAGAATCCTCAGTAGACATGGCATAGGGTGGTTATTTCTCTTTGTCAGGCTCATGGCTGTAGCTCAAAATGTAACCAGCACAGTCATCTTTAAGCTGCAAAGATTTGAGGAGCATAGGATTACAGACATGCAGACAAAATGCACAACACACACTGCCATGACAACACACATATAAAAACCTTTATATACATTAGAAAAACAGCTAAATCTACTTCTTGGAATGATGCAAGATGCCAACCACACGCAATATTGTTGTTTGCATGGCTGAATGGACAGCTTTAAAAAAAATGAGGGCAAAGGTGCTGACTACAAATTCCTACTGGAGAATATCATACAAAAATAACGTCCTTAAAACCTATGGACAGGGAGCAATAATCAATACTAAAACACCAAAGTGCTAAGATTATCTCTGTTCAGTTGAACATCATTGATTGAAGATGAACCTAATGCATTAAAACAACAATACTGAGTCTGGACAAGATGCTTGCATGTTTGTTTTCTCCTCAGGTAACCACCTTTCCCCAGAATGGAAAATATGAACGAACAGGCAGGACATATAATGTTAAGTTCTCCATTGGAGTCCTCCTTCCCTTTTCCAGACAAACCCACATCAGCGAGGTAATTGCATGGAAGGCCATACAAAAGATGTAATAGAAACCATGCAACCATGCATTTTAGCAGCATGTGAAGACCAGAAGGACTCAGTGGTTCGTTTGATTGGTTGGTCCTTTTCCAGGTAATCTTGGGTGAACTTCTTCCCTGTAGCCTGTTGGTGTCAGTCTTTGCGTCCCCCTCCCCTCCCTGCCCATCCTCTTAGCTTGGAGGATAATAGCCTTGGTTGTAATTCCAGGTATTTTGGTATCCATAGCTGCCATACTGAGGTTGCTGGAAGAGGATATATTGGAAACACAGAATAAGTGAAGGCAATTAATGTTCATTAACTCCCCCGTAATACTCATTTAAGTACTTGTCTTGCATATTTAGTTGCTTATATTCTATAGGCCCAAATTATACCCCCCCCCCCGCACCGCAAAAAATGTGTTTGGCACTACAATAAAAGAATGAATGAATAAATATATAGAAAAACGGTGCCCCCCCTGCTGGGGAAGCCTAAAATGGCCTAAGTGTGTGTCTCGTACCTGGTACCAGCTGCTGTATGCTCCATAGCCTGCAGCCTGGGTGCTCACATCGCCTCCAATCATAGTTGGAGGAGGCGTGGTTATGGGGACATGTGGCATGGTGGGTGGGACTTGCGGGGTCACAGGGACAGCTGAAATGTCATCTGTTTTGATCATCTTCTCTGGATCTTCACTGTCACTGTCAATTCATCATGAAATCAGTCAGTCAACTGGTGCTATTAAAAGTTATTAATGTGAAATTATTTTGGAGCAAATATCCACCCAGAGTGTATTACCTTTTATTAGAAGTATATATTATTTTGGCAAATTATTTTATTTTATTATTATTTTATTTTATAAAATCTTACATTTCCATTTTCACATGAAGACCATCTTTAACAAACATGGACTTGAAGGTCTCAAATGCAGATATTATTATTTTGGGGAAACCAAACCATGTCCATCAACCATGGAAACTCAATAGTTTCACCAACTTTTTTTTTATGTCCTCTCAAGTCAGTCATGCCTTCTCACCCATTCTCTGCTGCTGCTCTCTTCTTCCCACCCAGCTCCTTCAACAGTTTCTGATGTTCCTCATAAATGGACAGAACACTGGAGGAGAGAGACGGAGGCGACGTTAAACACAGTGCAGGGCATTGGGACAATCCAGTGGAGCAAGCAGAGATCGTGACTGGACTTTCAGGATCACATAATACTGCTGTTGGTTAACAACACACTGCCTTCGGTAGATTCAATTTGAAGGGCTCCAATGGCACGAGGAAGTGCATTCACTTTGCCAAAGCAAAAAGCGGAACAATATAATGAAAATGTGTGTACAATTTAAAGTCCACCAAGAAAGTGTAATAAGATCACTCAATGCAGAATGCAGATAATGCAGGACTCCACACAATGGTTAGTCTTTTGGGTGGTTTATAGCCATACAGCTTTGGCTATCCCAGACCTGGCTGATTCATGTTTATACTTCCACTATAACGCCTGAAGCCACAGGGACCAATAAAAAGATATATTTATATTTATCCATCATACGTCAAATTAACAGACAGATCACAGAGCAGTCACAACTGGCAGTGGAGGAAACATCCGGGTTGTTTAACTGCACGCATGCAGACGGTGGTGAGTTCATCTTTGGCTTTATTATTTTTAAGCTTTTATAAATGCTGACCTCTGGATAGAATTTCCGTAGTCCTCTGCGTACTGCAGGCCCCTTTGGGAGAACAGGATCTTGGTGCGTGGAGGTAGAGGCGCAGACAGAGCCCGCGTCACACACTCTTGGACCCCCTCCGCAGAGCCCCGCATATCCCCAGACACCTCCAGTTCCAACAGGTTCATGTGCAGTTTACTGTTGTCCTGGTGCAGTAAAGACAATGGTAAAGAATCATTTTGTCAGAGAAGCAGAGGACATTCCTTTGAGGTCGTCACCAAATATGAACTCTTGCTGCCATGACTTATTGTCTGATGCACTGCTGCAAATTCAATTGAGCCAATAATATTGATCTGTAACTTAACTACTCACTGGACTGATTTCCAGGGCTTCGTGTAGAACTCCCCGGGCTTTGCATGGGTTTCGGCCTAGCTTCAGCAGCAGGCGCGCCAGCTTGATGGAGTAGAAGGCATGGAGTGAAGGGTTGTCTATAGACTGGCTCACAGCATCCCGCAGCAAGGCTTCCGATTCATCCAGGCGGCCTGCGCGCCTCTCCAAGCCTGCCCTGCGGAGGCGAACGACAGCCAACCCTGGCAGGGCTGTCTCTAGGGCCTCCAGGACTCGCCGAGCCTCTGTCAGGTCACCTGATAGAGAAAGACCCTCATTATCATACGTATCCAAAATAAATCAGGTTTTTCCAAAACCATGAATCTGTATTGATTTAAAATTGCATTAGCACACAAAGCCAAACTTGGGGCCAATCAATAAGTAATTTTTATTTTATTTTATTTATTCTTGAAAAATCTGTAATTCAGATGCATTTTAATCAAAAAGTTGAAATAGTTAAGTTCACTCATTTTTTCAGTCAATATTGAGCAATTATGTTATATATTGATGGCTAGAAATTGATTTGTCTACACCACTGATGAATGTGATTTTCTCGCAAACTGAGCTATTATCATACTTTCTGACAGGGCAGGCTATACCTACTTTAATGGTTGGTCAGACACTAAATAAAACTAACTGCCTTTGCTGGGCTTTTTCTTGATATTTGCATCACTCTATTGCAATATATAACAATCAGATACAAATCTCAAAACCGAATTTTTAAAAGTCCTAACCACACCGGAAGATCGCCATGGAACTCCTTGAAACATACTATTACTTGCAACCATTATTCTATTGGCATGTTGCAACTTTGCAAGGAGTTGCATTGGTGTTTTTGGAAGGAGTTGCAGCGGAGTGGTTTGGGCCTCAGTGAAACAACAGAAGTGATGAAGGTGAAAAATGAGAATTGAAATTTGGCCTGTGTGTGTGTATTGGATTTGTATGCGTGTGTGGTGTGAGTGTGTTCTCTTACCATGCCTCTCTTCAAAGGCTGCCCACTGCATATGAATGGTGTGTTTGTTAATCAGGTGTATCTCACAGGCTCGTCGGAACACAGCGCGAGCCTCATCCAAACTCCTTGCCTCCAGGTAATGCACATACTGAGGGACACAATTAGTCGGACAAACATGGTCAAAACACAGACACACACGCCTTAATTCCTCTTACAATCACCAAGGTCTTTAAAGAAACATTTACAGATTTACGAAACGTATCGTAAATGAAACACATTTACGATAATACTTTACTTTCTAAATGTAGATCTATAAAATCCTTTTACTAATCTAAAGTTAAAGACAGTATATAAAAAAAGAAACAAATGAACTCACACACACTTACCTTTATCCAGAACTCCTCATAAAGTGCGCAGGCAATAAGGCAGCGCTCAAACAGGATGCAAACTCTCTTATCGTCAGAGGAACCTTGTGACTCCTCTTCACCCTGGGATTTGACCTCTGATCCTTCCTCTACGTCTTTGTTGGGCTCTACGATGAAAGGATAGTGAGGGCTTGAGTCGCGTCAAAGACAATGCCAAAGGTGTAAACCACGAATATGGGTGAGGATTATGCTTTGATGGCTACTTGTCAGTCACAATTAAGTCATTCAAATGTAGTTCAGTTGCAATTGCAACATTTTACCTGGCTTGGAAGAGCATTGAAAATAATTCAATAAAATCTATCCATTATGGTGGATACTGTCCTTTTTAATTGCAGTACCTTGGTTGGGTTCTTTGGTGTCCTTGTTCAGCTGAGAAATCTCCCAGTCCAGATAGGCGTGCCAGGCTCGAAGTTGGGCTCGATCCAGAGGCTTGACATGGAAGTAAGGCCGCTTAATCTGAAGGAGAGAGAGAAGGGAGCAGGCAAGGAAGATACGTAGATGAAATGGCAGGTTGAAAAGAACAGAGACTGAGAAAATAATTTTGCACTATCCTGTTTGTTGACCCATTTAGATGTATAGTTTGTATGTTGTTTATCTGCAGAACAACTGAGCTGCTAAGCTGTATGATGTTAACTGTTGACAAACCTTCATGGCACTTACTGACTACTGTGAGAGTTGCCAGGGATATCTGTTAAATACATGAACTACAAGAGCAGGCAGAAACCCGACAGAACCAAGGGCTGGTACAGGTCCATCGCAATGAATTAGAATATTGTGTAAAAATCATCAGAGTAGATTTGGCTCTGTGGGCAGGTGCCAAATGCTGCTGGAAAAGAAAGATAAGCATCAATATAAAGCTGGTCAATGTACAAAGCCACACAGCGCTGTAAAATATCATTTTATATTGTCGTGTTGATGGTATTACTGTGCTTAACTGACCACCTAACTGTCCTGACTTGAACCACACAGAGAATCTGTGTTGCCTTGTCAGGAGAAAGGTGTGAGGCATGCGACTGAACAGCAAAGCAAACCTGGACGTCCATAACACCTCAACAGTGCCACAGTCTGTTCACCTCCATGACACACCCCATAATTTGTTCAAAAGTAATCCAGACCAAGTATTAACTGCATACATGAATATACTTAGCTTTCAGATAGTCGACATTTATTGTTGATTTTTTTGTGGTATCATAAAATGTTCCACTTCAATGAGATAGAACTTTTGGATATTCATGAGCTGTATGCCATAATCATCAAGATTAAAACCAAAAAAGATTTTAAATACTTAAATTATATTATGGAAGATAATTAACTTTGCACAATATTTTATTTCATTGAGATGGACCTGCAGTAGTGGCAGTGGAGGGAGAGAAGCATGGCTAGGGAACCGTAACTCACACTGTCTTCATAATGCCACCTCTTGCGGACTTCTCCCTCATTCTGCTGGTAGACCTTGTCCCTTAAAGTCAGAACTTGCTCTCTTATCTTCTGTATCAGCTCCTCCTGGGGGAACAAAGCTTTTATAAGCGCTTGATCGAACATCAATCCAACAGTTGTGGTTTAGTTTTCAATTAAACAAACATTACTACAATGATGGCAAAGAATGCAGATTTTCATTTGGTAATCAAACCCACGGTCGATATATTAATTGATGCTATTGAACTCACCCCGCACCCAGCTCAACACAGAGGCACTGTGAAGTGGTTTATTCCATGTTTTGATATGATCAAATCGTTAGCCGTTCACCATTAGCATGTCAGTTTTAATGGGACAACAGTGCGTGGCCATTTTGATCTGTGTGCACATCCACATTCTCTGGTTTGTCTTCAATCGTCATTATCTCAGATTCTGCCCCCTCAATGTCGCTTTTCTGGCCGGGGCACTGAAGCACTGTGGGGTTGGGATTTTTTTTTTGCTTTTTGCATGGGGGGGGAAGAACGACATCTGATCTACAGTAGACACCACACATAGCATTCCATCATCATAACATCCAGTTTCGGAGATCTGGATCTTCAAAATAAGGGTTACAAACAACCGGGAGGAACCATTTTTAACAGGGCAGGGGGACTTAATCCCTGAGTGCAGGGTTGTGTGTTACTCACAGAGTCTTTTCCTTCGGGGGTGGCGGGCTCCTCCTCACCCGGTGGCCGCTCCTCCTCTTCCTCCTGGGCCTGCTCAGCGCGCTCCGCCTTCTGGCTCTGGCGGCACAGAAGTCTCAGCTCTGCATACTCTTCTGGGCGAAGGACCTCCTTGGGCTCGTGGCTGTTCAGGTGTGCCTTAAATCTGACAGGTGTGTGTGTGTGTTTGGGGTGGTGGGTAAGGAAAAAGAAGAATGTTATTTTATTGATGTGTTTAAAAAGGTCTGCGGGCTGGAATGTTAATTCATCCATCTTATCGACACAGAATATACTGTCAGATACACTTGACTCGACTCAGTGTTGAAGAAGGAGGACGCCGGCACAACAGGGATTTGGGATTTACGCTATGGAAAGGAAGGGCAACATAACGAATGTATGGTATGTTGAGGGCGTGCTCAGCTCGCACGTGCAAGCTGAGGTGCAGCAGCTGACTGGTACTCAACACTGGCTGACCACTGCGCCATTTCCCCCTTAATTGCGACGCACGGTGGATTATGCTTAATATAATTGGGACGCAAAATTATCATTAATTATCACCACTTCTGCCTTTGCTACAACTGGTTCCCCTTTCCCCATGATCAAGTATCCTCACAACTACATTAAAGCGGTACTTAACCAAAATACATGATTGGTATTGACATTAACCACACTGCACATCATTTGGTGTTCATGTCATATTCATTCAACGGGTAAGGTCCTAGATGAAATACTTTTTTCCCCGACAATCCTCTCTGTGCAAGAACCCTTACATATGGCAATTAGACATTGAAACACCCACGGCTAATAGTTTGGTGCAGCTTGTATATGTACACAATTATTTTTTCCAGTAAATTTGGACGGTGCGGCTTATATTCAGGTGCACAAACAGCTTACTTGTCGTAGTGGCTGCTGTAAAGCTGTGTCGGCACCTGGAGGACTCTGTCGAGAACGGCGGCGGCAGCCTTCATGTCTCCCTGCTCCTTCTCCCATTCGATATACAGGTCCCACAGCCGGTCAGAGTGGAAGTCTAGCCCAGTAGCTGACACCGCATCCTCAAACACCCTGAAATGGAGGAAAGGCTTGTTAAGCTCTTCATAATATGATACTGGGTCATACAATGGTGTCATGCAAACATATTAAAAGGTGACATTTTATAATTCGCTTAACCCACCTATTGCCCTTGACGCTTTTGATGCATTAAATCAGTGGTTTTCAAACTTTTTCATCCCAGGGCCCACTATCTGTTCTGCCTTATAAGCCCCGGACCACCATTTGATGTTGAGTTTAGTCTCTCGGCCCTCGAAACCAAGGATTTTCAAGTTGTTGTCCACAATTTAGAGATAACTGGCAAAACGTTGGTCCAAATAACAACTCTTTTTATTAATTTATTTTAACATTTTCTAATTGTGTAGATTCTTGAAAATATAAATAATTCAGTTGATCAAATATCTTGAGAGCATAAAATGAAACCAAATGGTCCCGTTTCATTTTACGATCTCAAGAGTTACAGTTTGATAAGGGTCCATTTGGTTAAGAACGGTCCATCATGTAGCTGGCGACCACCTGGAATCCTCTCAGAGACCACTGGTGCCCCGGGCCACTGGTTGAAAACCACTGCATTAAATGAATTATGGCCTTGGGATTAAGTCAATAAATAAAATACAAAATATGAAAATCGGTAGCAAGTAGTGGGTTAAAGCTTGTAAATAGGTTCTAAATAATTGAGAAATATGTATCTGTACCCTCGGATGCGTTTGGGCGACTCGGGAAGGTTCATGTCCAACGTGCCCAGCAATAAATTAATGTAGTGGATCCACAGATCTACACTGAGTGGTATGGCCTGCAAGCCTTGCACGCACACCTGGAATATCACACAGACACACAGTGACATACAGTGCATGTGAAATACCCTTTTCACACAAAATACATTGTGGAGAATAATGATGTTCTAAGATACAAAACACAATTTCAAAAAACATCCACTGATTTGCTGTTTTCTAGTTATCAACTCAATTCATCTTCACAGTCTAAATAAGCAATGGTATTTTGACACTATGCTCCCCTTACAGTACCTCCTCCGCTTTGTTGTTGTAACCTGCACGCCTCTCCAAGTCTGCGTATTTCTTCCAGTAGCCGTAGCAGAGAGGATAGCGTGCCAGGAAGGCTGTCAGTGCTCTGCGTGATGCTGTGAGGTGACTCTGTCGATAAGGGCAAAAATTCAGAATTACCTTTACCTCCTGTATATTGCTTAGTCTTGTACGCAAACGCTTAATTTATAGGAAGGACCGGTAATACACATACTTAAGCAATATTACACGAGGCGGTGTGGATTAACGTGACCCTTAGCACGACAGTGATGCGGTCAGAAACGACCGCATCACTGAGTTCCACAAGCATCACTGAAGTGCCAAGAACCACGTTAAACCACACCCTCAAGTGTAATATTGCAATTATACCACAGTTAGAGCATGTGAGCGGCGCGGAGCGCGCACAGAGCGTGGACTCCGGGAAGTGGAGCGGAGCGGGTGGATCTTTAAGTGAGCGCTGAGCATGTTTTAAAATCTCTGGAGCGAGAAGTATCCTCCGCTCCGGGCAGCTCCAAGTCCACACAGCAGCACACATGTTTAGTGCAGAGCATACCATAAACATGTGGTTCAGGTGGCGCAGGAGGTGGAGGAGATGATGATGGAAAAGAGTAGCCTGACTGCAATGCGTGTTTCATTTGTTTGGGAGGGATGGAGAGAATCATGGCTTTCTTCTCAAACAAAAAAAAAGCCGGGCTGGTGCTCCAGTCTATTGTATTTATAAACACATGCAACGACTCTTATATTTACACTGTGTTCCAACTTATTATGCAAATCATGTTTTTGTTTGATTTTCCAACATATTTGATGCAAATGATGATCAGCATAATTTTCAAGTCATTAGCTGTCAATTCATATTTCAAATGTTATTGAACAAACCTCCTAATGAAAACAGAATTTAGAAAATAAATTAAAAACTTGGAACAGTGAGTTTATGGAGAGTTTCTGCTTGAATGTCTTTGCAGGATGTCAGAACAGCCTCCCAGAGTTGCTGTTTGGATGTGAACTGCCACCCAACCTCATACTGTACACGAAGACCAATTTTCAAACAGTCTTGTTCACTGATGAGTGCCGTCCAACAAGGCTGCGACGTCAGCAAGGAGCTGGCCGAGTCATGTTTTGGGCTGGAATCCTAGGGAAAGATCTGGTCGGCCCCTTTAGGGTCCCTGAAGGTGTGAAAATGACTTCTGCAAAGTATGATGAGTTTCTGACTGACCACTTTCTTCCACGGTACAAAAGGGAAGAATCATGCTTTCTAAAACAAAATCATCTTCAAGCACGACAATGCACCATCTCATGCTGCAAGGAATACCTCAGCTTCATTGGCTGCTATGGGCATAAAAGGGGGGAAAAATCATGGTGTGGCCCCCATCCCCCCCTGACCTCAATCCTATTGAGAATGTCTGGAGCATCCTCGAGCGAAAGATCTAAAGGGGCCGACCAGGTCTTTCCCTAAGACTCCGGCCCAAAATATGACTCCGCCACCTCCTTGCTGACGTCGCAGCCTTGTTGGGACATGGTGGCCATGCACCAACCATCCACTACTCCATCCATCTGGACCATCCAGGGTTGCACGGCACTCATCACTGAACAAGACTGTTTTGAAAAATGTACAGTATGAGGGTGGGAGGCAGTTCACATCCAAACAGCAACTCTGGGAGGCTGTTCTGACATCCTGCAAAGACATTCAAGCAGAAACTCTCCATAAACTCGCAAGTTTTATGGACGCAAGCCGCTATCAAACAAGGGGTCCCATGTTAACATGTAAGTGGACCTGTTAACATGTTTTGGATTGAAATAGCTTTTTTTCCCCAGTACATATGACCTCCTTATTGCTATGAATTCAACAAATTACTATTTTCAGTTCTTTACAAACTAGAAAATGTCTTGAAACTATGATGTGCATAATAACCTGGAACAGTGCGAAACACACAAGTTTTTAATTTATTTTCTAAAATCTGTTTTCATTAGGAGGTTTGTTCAATAACATTTGAAATATAAATTGACAGCTAATGACTTGAAAATTATGCTGATCATCATTTGCATCAAATATGTTGGAAAATCAAACAAAAACATGATTTGCATAATAAGTTGTATTTAGAAACACTCCCATCCTTCTTCAATAGCCTTTGTGGTACTGGCGTTGGTGGTGATGCCGTTTAATTTGTGGGGGTTTTTTTACGAGCAGAATCAGAGCGTCATGACTTCTCTCTTAGCCGAGCTGGTCATGGTGTCTCTACAGCATGGCAGAGTAGGGCTATACAACCACGCACGCGCACGCACGCGCGCACACACACACACACACACCTCTTGTTCACAGTATTGCAGTAGGTCCGTCCAACTGGAGAAGTCCTGGGGGTGTTCGTTAGCAGCCGTCCACAGACGTTCAAAATCCACAGGAAGTTCCCCTTCCTCCTCTTCGGCTGCAGGCGGGGCAGTGGAGTAGGAGGCAGTATCGGGAGCGACTTCGGGGACCTCGCTGGGGCCACCATTCTCTCCCGACACCTCTGTCAGATGAGGTGGGACAGGGTTCTCACTGGTCTCCATGGCTGATGGGAAGCGGGAATTAAAAACACAGTTGGTTTAGGTTTGATGGGCAGAGTTAAGAGAAACTCATCACCTACGTTTGAGATTCCCAACTTTCATGGTGGACTTACTGGACATGCATAACATGTTTTTAAACCGCTGTCTGCGCGTCACACAAAGACAATCCCACATAGCCCCATTAAACACAGATGCAGATGACACAGAGTGCGACGGGGTTGGCTACAGGGAGGAGGTGGGAGTATTAACAACGTGGTGCACTTGACACACACACTTCCTATGCGTGGATAAAACAGTGGTCAACTTTAGAGGGAGCCAGCAAAGGCCAGCAGTGTCCATCACACAACACTAGCCTATGTAAGAAGGTTCAATAGCATCAAGTTCTGAGAGGTTCATTTTGCATTCGATGTGACCTCCACCATCATCACCACGGCCATCATCAAAACAGCTCAACAGAGATTATACCCCCCCCTCCTGCCCCCGCCCCCAGAGGGGTCAAGAAGGCAGCCCATTCCCCTCCTCTCTTGCCGCTAGCCCATTTGCTGGCTGCTCTGTAGTGACTTTCCTACCGCACATTGTTGTTTTGGATGGCGAAAATAAAAGAAACAACGTGACTATCCAACGAAACAAAGCTTTCTAGAACTTGGCAAATGTCTATTCTCAAAGCTGGGTGGGGTCTCGCGTCCCTAGCCTGTCTAAAATTCACTATTTTTGTAAATAGTGAATTTTAAAATAAAATAAAATGCATCCAAGTGGACCATGCATCCAAGAGGTAGTCTACTGACTTCCTAATAATAAAAAATGACTATGCCTATGTGTGCTTACAAACGCCAATACAATAGTAAAACAATCACCTGCAGAGAATTAATTGACCAAACATAGCTCACAGAGGATTTTTATGACACAAAAGCTTTGCAGAAAAGAGAAAGGGATAATTCAACATTTTCATACAGCTGCAATGTTGGTGAGTTTAACGTTGTTTAATACAGGCAGGTAATTTTATAGCACAGCAGTAGGAGAGCCACTACAGAGCTGCCGATGGGCTAAGGACAGGGCTAGGTCATTGGTAGGGATGCACCGATCAGGTTTTGGTATGGTGTAAAGGAAGGAGAGAATCTTTAGTCCTGTTACAAAGATGCAAAATGATTGACATTCATACCACTTAATGGTAATGGTATAAAAGATCAGTTTCTCCAGATAGCTTAATTTGCAGATCGCAGTGAATATTGGCCGATATGGCCGATCAGCAATCTGTGACCGATTATCGGAGCATCTCTAAATTGGTGACCTCCTTGTTGGTTCTCTAAACTTTAGGCAGAAGAGCAGGGCTTGACACTAACACTTGCCCGCTTGCCCGGGGCAAGTAAAAAAAATGGTGGGGCAAGTGAAGACTGCTACCTGGTTGCCCGATCGGGCAAGTGTGCAACTTAGTGCACTATAACACAACACAAGATAAATTTGTCTTGAAGGCAGTCATTGCACTCTACCTCTGTGTCTTTCCCTGCTTTCTAGCTATCCACAATTCCAGGCTGGATTTGGGAAACAAAACAGGCAAATTAACATACACATCAAAATGACCTAATCTTCTACATTCTCTAGTTGTGTAGACCTGGGCTAATTAAGGTGATGCATTTTAACTCTTGAGAGTGTAAAAATGAAACCAAATGGACCCGCAGGGTCTATTTGGTTTCATTTTTACGTTCTCAAGAGTTACATCTGGTTAACCTTCTTAACTGAGGACCACCTGGAACCCTCTCAGGGACCACTGGTGGTCCCCAGACCACCTGTTGAAAACCCCTGGTTTAAAGCACCCTAGGAAGTAAACATAAATGCAAAATTTACAATATATTTTTGGGGGGCAAGTGACCATGACCTGAGGGCAAGTAGAACCTGACTTGCACTTGGCCGATGAGCAAGTGCTTCGGAGACCTTAGTGTCAACCCCTGGAAGAGCCTCCAGCATCATTAAGAAGAACCACCATCATACCCCCATGACCTGTTGCCACTCCTCTTTCCACCCCATTTAGAAAGAGGTACACGATAACTAAGGGCAAGATAACTAGGATGAAAACGGTTTGGACTGAAATTTATTATTGCACTTTTGGAGCGAATAAGAGCACTTCATAAAACCTTTTAAACTTTGCTTAACCGCAAGTCATCATACATACATACATACTGGCGCTCTTTTTTTTTTAAATGTTTTTCCATGCAATGTTTTCAGCTTGTGCGTTACACTGCCAATAAGTCAGGGGAAAGGTACAGTACATGGGGAAAAATGATTTGATGTGATGCTTCTGTGATTGTGAAGTCACAGTTGGATTTGAACTGACCTACTCAATTCTTCTTCTCACGTTAGCAATGCATGAAGTATCTCTGGACAAACATGGAATCCTCGTATTCCTAATAAGGCTAGTATGAGAGCTAAAATGACCATCACATAGCTCAGAGCATACGCAAACTCCGTTCACTTTAAGGGGCTAGTTCAATGGCGGCTTTTCTACGTAGACCTCAATTGAGAATGGGGACAACAAGACCTGGACCGGAAGTATGCAGAAGTGCAGTGGACTGGAACTCAAGTCCGTTTATTTTAATCAGTTTTGTAACCGTACAATATAAACATTACAGAGATACTTTGGTTGTTAGCGTACAATACTGTTCTCACGTTGCATATGCTCTTATTTGCGCCGCACTCGCTGAAAACAATGTATTCCAATTCCAGTTTGTCCCTATCCAGGCTGCATGAATAGCGCTCAAGTCTTTGACCCATCAATATCGCAACTCTTCTACTATGCGGCTCTGACATGGCCTGGCTTAGCTGGTGTTAGCCATGGCTAGCAGCACTGCAGCTGAATGTTTGAATGAAAACACCGTCGGCTAAACAAACAAACGAACACACAAACAAAAGTAACATGCGGGACATCAAATACGAGTCCCGCCTTGCACCTGAATTGATTTATGTCAACTAACCCGAAGAATCTTCCATAACTTCTCCGTTGTTGCCACTCAGATCTTCTGAACCTTCAGTCGCCATGATCGCCAAATGTTGCAACGATGACGTCACTCAAACGCGACGAAACTTCAACCTGACCCCATTGCTTGATCCCAAGTTTAGCTTACTCTATGAAGTGTAGAGCACATACTTGCAAGTTTATGATCAGCTGAATACACCAATGCTATAGCAGTATGATTAACTGGATTAAAAAGTCTAAAAGTTTCTTTTATAAATCTAACCTTAGATTAGACAGATTTACAATCTAAGATTCCAAGATTAGACCCTAAAATCAAGTTGCTCTTATCTAGCACATTTAATTACCCTTGGACTGAATTAAAATAAAGCACTTTTAAAAGTGGGAATGAAAAGTTTATTTATTTCCAAATTTAATTTAAGCAAATTTAATAACAGGATCTCACCTTTGATACATTTGGTCAAGTTTACAATTTTCTCCTGGTCTCATTTTGTGAAGTACAACCGACAACTGTGGTTGTAACATGTGAAGGCTCCTCATTAAAGTCCCATTTCTAATTCATACATCCAAACAAAAACACCTATCCTCTACAACTTACAGCAAATTGTACATGAGAAAACAAAAAAGACAAACTTATACAATAAACCCCTACTGTAAATATCCTGACATTTTTCACCAGACAGGGATGGTTTCAGAGCTCCTAATATTCAACTGAATATTTAGGGATCAGTTAACTCGCATTGGGATGTTTTTAACAGACACAGATGTGTAATTCTACATCATTGGACAATCCATGATTTAGGGGTGCAATAGGCCGACAGACCCACTTGACCATTACTGGAGGAAGGCCCCTCTCACCATGATTGGATGAAGGCTCTCACCCAAACGGAAACTAGTTTCTTACCCCAGCAGCTCACTGGGGGCACAGAGAAACTCCTTACATGGTCAGAACGCTCTATAGAGCTGTGCAGTCCCGCCCCTTTCATGATGTCACCTGTGTTCCAGAAATGGAATCCTTATTAATTTCTCAGACTTGAATTTTGAAAATAGTTAAGATAAAGACAATCACGCTGCAGACAATACCTACTCTGGTCGTGACAAATCATGACACACACATCATCATGCAATATCTAATTAGCAAGAAGAAAAAACAACAGCAGCAGCGTACAACACTGTTTCGCTTTTTTTTTCTTAGAAATTGTTTGATTGTCCCAAAATTGTGTGTGTTGTCATGATTTGTCACAAGCAGAGTTGGCTTTGTCCACGGCATAATCGTCTTTATATGAACCATTTTTATGGGAGCCAAGCCTATGAGAAAAATGAATGGGGAATCCATTTCTGGGCAATGTCACGAGCCGAGGGGGGCGGGACTGCTCAGCTCTATAGCAGGGAGGATAATCCAAAAATATTCAGTATATAGTTGAATTAAGTGAAATCACTGAACATACAATTGGCAACTCGAAACCATCTCAACATCTAGTAATCCCCCCTCCCCTTCCAAAAAACGGGAAACTAATCAAAACAATTACGTTCTCGCTTTTCCTGAAGTGCATTCAAAATATAATCAAGTAAACAAAGTTGGATAAACCAGAAAAAGGACATGTCAACGAAACAGAATTAGTCTTCCACAGTATCAGTGGTTCAATCCCCTGAACAATTCCTTTTTGCCAAATAACGTTAGTATTGGGTTCAAAAGCGCTAAGAATCTCCTCGGTGCTCAGTAGTTTGCAAATAACGTTCTGTAAAATAATATCTAAACATTCCTGGATGGAGCAATGAAATGATAGTGCACACATTCTTTAGAAACAACCTGGAGGGGCAAAACAGGAATGAAATGGCCTAAAGTTGTAGCAAATATAACTTTACATCTTATGGCAGCTATACAATTTTTTTTTAAGAGGGAAATGTAGATACTTGCAGTTTAAAGAGCCCTGCTAGTAGTTGTGAGCCAGTGTGGCACACCTAAAATAGCAGATCTACAAGCTCAGCCTCACATTATTCAGCGCATGGGAACTAAGAATAAATCCATCCTTCACAAATTAACAAAGAACTGTCAAGGGGACAGTTAAACACAACCAAGATTAATTGTGGCACAAGTACAACTTCAGTTTAAGTGCTTGTTTAAAAAAAAGAAAAATACAAAAGGGGATGGAATGAATTGTGAAAGAATCTCAAGTCAAACATGGTCGCATACAGAGGGGAATCAACAGGTTGTTGGACAAGAATGTGCACCTTTCATAAAAACAAAACAAAACAAAACAAAAACAAAAACAAACCATTTTCCCCCAATGATTATTTTTTTATTCACAGGCATTTAGGATGGACGCCCTGGGGGACAAAACAAGACAAAAATAAATTGTCTGAATGTCTTTGGTCTAATCCTAAACATCCACTACAATGAAATCATGATTTGACCAATCTTTTCTCTTCATTTTTGTTCTAAACAGAAATAAGTGAATTAAAAACTATCTAGTAACCGTTCAGTTAGTTGACCCACCTTTGCAGTTTTACTGAACACAAGATTGGACAACGTAGGGACAGTGGCTCAGTTCTACCAACAGGCTTACATGATGAACCAAATGTAAACACCCGTGTGTAATCAGTATGGATGAATACTATACAATGACAAAAGAATCATGTGTGGAGAATGTAATCTGAGTATTCAAGACAAAGTGTGTGTGTGTGTGTGTGTGTGTGTGTGTGGAGGTCCACTCTTGTGTCTCCTGTATAAGCGCTTTGCATCTATTCCACTCATTCCCTCTCTCCTCATCCCTGTTCAGTCCTACTTCCTGTCCACTCCCAAACACTTTCCTCCCGTCACCGTGGTTACTGAAGCACCACAGACCAGTCGGTCCCAGCGTTCATGCCAGGCTTGCGAAGCGTCAACACAGACATCGAAGCGTCAAAGTCAAACTCCAGTTGGCTCTCCTGACCATCTGCAGAAAGGTAAATTGAAAGAGACATTAACAGCTGCCTGAAGCAAACATGACCCATTATTAACCTGAGAATAGGGGGGGTTAAAAGTTAATATAATTTTTAGTAACAGTGGTACAATAGAGACCAACAACCAAGCAAACAAACTGTAAGATACACAGGATGTAATTTGGACATAAACTACTAGTGAACCAATATGGCAGTGATGCAGATTATGAGAGAACATTTAGGTACGCACCGGCAGTTTTGAGGGTAACCTTGCTGGGTTTGCTGGATCCCAGTATCAGGATGCGTTCGATCCAGGACTGTGTCGAATACTGAGCATCTGGAGCTAGATTACTGTGTGGAGGGATAGAAAGAAAAATTATTTGTACTGTAATTTTGGTGTTTAACTTTTTTTTTTAAATAACAGGTGTTCACTCTGGTGCGCTATGGGAAGTGAACACCTGCTATTTTGGGGGGAAATTGTGAAAACGCAGCGCAAATGTTTCAATATGTTCTTTTATGCAGAACATTTTGTTGGATCTACATGTCTGGTCGAAGAGCCTCAGTATTGATGCTTTTAAAAAATGCATCACTATATCACTGATGCAGCCGTGTCTTGAAATCTAAGCCGGTTTGGGCCTTTCTCTGCGAAGGTTGAATTTTAATAATGCTACCAAATATGGTTACAAGAACTATTATGAGACCGTGCCAACTCAGAGCATAATGTATAAAGTTGATAATCATGACCCACCTGGAAGAGAGGACATTGTTGGAGAAAGACAGGCTCCTGTGGATGAACTCTTTTTTATTAAAGTTAAAGGTGTGGCCATCGTCTATGTAGAGTTCACCCTCCGCAGTTCTCTTTGAAAAACAAAACGACAATACACCGTTAGAAATGCTTCCATCTAGTAGGTTGTGTCGACACAGGAGTGGACTACTGTATAAAATTTAGAATAACTGTCACAGTATC
Source organism: Benthosema pterotum (assembly GCA_039105355.1). Lineage (NCBI taxonomy): Eukaryota > Metazoa > Chordata > Actinopteri > Myctophiformes > Myctophidae > Benthosema > Benthosema pterotum. The sequence goes on from CM076984.1 coordinate 5,739,706, forward strand.
AAGGTGCGTGTGTAGTATACCTGAGCACTGAGGGCCACGTATAAGGTGTAAGGATCGTCTTCCATACAAGAGGATGACCTGCGAACTCTGGCCTTCCTGGGAATAATAGAACCACCGCGCTGGAATACTGGGATCTGGTAAGAAGACAGGCAAATTAGCCTATTAAGTTAAACCTTGGAGTAAGATGGAGACTATATGTATGGGTAATATCTATATGTATGGGTAAACTCTGTTCGCTTCGTGGGATCAGTCCAATGGCGGCTCTATAATCAAGTTGTGTTTCACAACTGATTTTTCTTTTAGGACCCATTTGGTTCCATTTGTAAAAAAATAGAAATGTCCCTCTTTTGTCCCCCTTTCAGCCTGCAATAGCCCTCCCGGGAACTCAGTTTTCTGACCCCTCAATGCCACAACATTTTGGCTGGTCCGAGCGTTATTTAGGCCATGCCTTCATGTATTCCGTGTGTGTGTGTGTGTGTTACTTACAGAACTCATGGTGACAGGGATGTAAAGGTTCTGGGCACCATTGTGCTTCTGGAAAGTGTGAACATCAAACCAGATCTGCAACAGGTGGACATGGATTAGAATACGGCTACCAAAAAGAATCTTATAAGAACACAAACAGTTTCTTTTTGCCTTGAACATACAACATACTTGGTCCAGACTAGAGACTCCCGTGCCTCGGATTTGAACCATTTCCAGTTCAAATTTAGTGTCTAGACAATCGAATGGGTATAGTACCTTATGAAAACCCGGCCTACAGTAAATGCGAGTCGATTAAACTTGGTATGGGAATGTGCCTACATTTATCTTACTGTAAATGGACAGGGACACTGGAAAACATAGTGGGTAAATTCATGCCCAAGTCCCAGAGATAGACACACATGGTTTTCCATGCAACAGAGCAACATTAATATTTGTATATGTTTGTCACTAAATTGCAGACTGCTTCTTTGCTGGCCAGTGTACAGTAACTGCAAGGTTTAAGGTATTTGCACACCAACACATTTTTCGGGAGAGAAACCGCAAAAGAAATCTGGAGCAATAATAATTGCATTCACGTTATGTCAATCACTCATGCACACCGCTGTGGAATCTCGCACATGTGTAAATGTTTTCAGACTAGGCTGAATTTTATGTGGATTTCCCGAGTTTCATGACAGAGCTCAGCTATGCATTATGCTCTTTTAGGCCTTTGGGCGTCGATGACCTGCTGATCGAGGAACCGAGGATAGCCAGACAATGATCTCGTCTGTGAAGTGTAATAAATGTTTTTATTGTAGAAGACATTCCTGATTGACCGGAAGTGAATAGCCAGCGGGCAGTGCCCAAACTTTACTGATCCGTGTGTGTATAATCTAAAAGCAGCTCTAAAGAAGCGGTCGGGGTAGTAACTTTGCTTCTTATAAAATGGTTTGAAACAATACCTCCTTATTTGCAGAAGGTGTGGATAGGATTAACCCAATATTCTCGTTTTCTTTTTTTTTTCTTTCTCTTCTCCAAATGGGAGGACCAAAAAGACATCACTACTGCTGCTCGACTCCACTGCACGCTGACTGTTGTGCGAGAACATTAAAATAATATGCAATGTAATACGCTAGGCAATTGGTGTGCAAGAATGTTTTGCGCACGTTTTTTCTTTGCGCATCCCATAGGCAGTTCCCGCAAACGGAAAACATGGCGGTGTGCAAACACCTTAGCCCAAAAGCCCTCCTGGAAGCCAAGCAGTTCATTTCCAATTGGAGAGACTAGTTGGGCTACAAATTAAATATATATATATATATATATATATAAAAAAAAAAAAAAAGATAAGGTTGACATTTTGAACAGAGGGTGGTGCAGTGCACTAGTCATGTGGTCACTCAAATGGTTAGGAGTATACACATGGCAGGTTCTATGGCTTTTTGAGATCTTATATCCTGAGCCAATTTGAAAATGGTGTCCTAATACTTATGGAGAGCACAATTAAAGATCCAAGGGGCTTCTAGAGTTTCAAGCCGTTTATTTTAAGGTGCATACAGCCATAATTTGAGCGACAGACAAAATGTATTCGTATATCAAAGAGAGATCAACACTTACCTCCCCTTGGCCTGGCAGGTAGGCAGTGACTCCCCTGCTCCCCTCTTCAGTCACTGGGTGAACCAGCAAGTCTCTCCCTGGAGCAACACAGTGAGTAAGATACAGGGCAATGGCCACATTATGATTTGGTTCTCCTACACTCTTACTAGTTACACAGTACTAGAGTTGTGTACAACAGTGGTTTTCAACCTTTTTCATACCAAGGCCCACTATTTCACGGACCACATTTGATGTCGAGTTTAGTCTCTTGGACTAAACAAGTTTGTGCCCACAATTTAGGAGGGATAACTGGCAAAATAATGGTAGAAATAACAATTCTTTCACTGTTTCTCTTTGTGTAGATTCTTGAAAATTAAGTAATTCAGATGTTTAAATATCATGTAACGCTTGAGTGTAAAATGAAACTAAATGGCATTCTTTTTCATTTTAGACTCAAGAATTACAGATCTAGAAGGGTCCATTTGGATAGCAACTGTCCATTTAGCTGGGGACCACCTGGAATCCTGTCAAGGACCACTGGTGGTCCCCGGACCACTGGTTGAAAACTTCTGGTGTATAATATATAGGAAGAAAGTATAATATAGGACAGGGGGTCACCCCTCAGCAAAAATATTATATAAATCACAAACCTTTGAAAAAGGTGATCTACATTACAAGCCTATAACATGTCAACAATAGTTGAAAATGTTGGCATTTTAAACATGTATATACTGTATCTTCTATGGAAGACCTTGGCACAAAATATTTTCACATGGGAGGTTATGTTATTTTATACCATAATTTATTGCACACGTTTGCACTTCCGACCTTTCAAATGTGCTTTACATTGTTGCGTGTCACACTGTGACGGATGGTGAGACTGAAGATCTGCCATTCGTGACAAATGTTTTCCCCAAACTAGTGATACTAAGGTTCATATGGTTACTGCTCAAACTCATCTGAGGAAAACGGTTTGTGAGGTGACTCACCAATCAAAAACTGGTCATCCATAGCAAACGTAACAGGGTCCTGAGGATACTCCACCCACAGCGGTCTGCAATGTAAACATACAGATGTAATAGACGTTTTTTGACAGCTTGGAAAATATAAATTTCCCCTGACATCCTGACCAATTGACAATGACACGGCCTCATAGAGTTCCTCTATGAGATTCCCACTGATGCTTAATCAACCAAAAAGTGGTCCTAAGCAGAAGCAGGTACGGCATGCACTTCCTATTATTACAGAATCACCTGTGTAATTACTACTGGCCAATAATTCTTGGCCTTGAACAGGACAACTGAGCCACATCCATACTATAATTAAGGAAATGTCTGTCTGAATGTCTGAAACAGGTGCAACTCCTCGCTGACTGCATCAATCACTCTGATCTTTCACAGTCATTGAGCATAATATTAGGACCAGACTGACAAAGCCCTTTTTTTTAAATTGACACATCCTTGATTAATGATGAATTTATTTGTGGATGAAATTGTGGCATTGGGGGTGGCAGTTTAAAATTCTAGAACTCACCTCATGACTGGATGTCCAGAGTGGTGTGCTTGGTAGAACAGCTGATACCAGTAGGGCAGCAAGGCGTAACGCTGACGAATTGCCTCGCGGATCAACGCAGTGTTCTCTGGTCCAAAGAGCCAGGGCTCGCGGCGGGGGGTGTCCAGGTGGGCATGGGCCCTGAAGAACGGCTGGTAGGCACCCGTCTGGTACCAGCGCACCAGCAGCTCACTGTTGGGGTGCTTGAAAAAGCCACCCACATCAGCTAAAGAAAGGATGTTTAGGCACAACAGAAACAGTGTCAGTAGTCAGCAATCTGCTTGTTATGCAATCGGTCAGGCCAAATGTTTTTTTTTTTTTTTTTTTTGCTGAAGAGTTGTCAACCATTATGAAATGCATCCAAAACACAAGTCTATGGTTTTCAAAGATTTCTTGGTCCTTCATCACTCAACATCTATAGAAAATATAAATAGTAATTATCTTAAATAGGATTGTAAAAGGGCAGGGTTTCCTTGTGCTTCATGGCCACAGGCATGCCAGTTGCTTACTGCTTTTCTTTAAATTCAAATTGAACATTAGTACAGTATAACAACCAACATTGATATATTAGATTATTGACACTATGGAAGTTTCTTAATTTTTTATTCCACGATTTTGTAAAACAATTGCAAACAATTACACTGCCAATTCCTAATCTGATCCTGGGCTCTACACACCCTCCGCCAACCTAGGGAGGCAGCGGACTTGCCAAGGTTGACTGTGGCTCAGGAGGTAGAACAGGTCGGCCAATGATCCAATGGTCGGCGGTTCGAACCCCAGCTCCTCCTGTCTACATGTCGAAGTGTTCTTGGGCAAGACACTGAGCCCCACCTTGCCTCCAGTGATTGCCACCACTGGAGTGTGAATGTGGGAAGTTCAAGTGCCGCTCTACTTCCCAATGTAGGAAAGACCATTGTAAAGCGCTTCGAGTATACACATAGAAAAGTGCTATAAAAATGCAAGCGCATAGAAAAGCGCTATAAAAATGCAATCATTATTACCACTGCTATAGGTGCCCAGACAGGTGTGTCTTGTGCCCAGCCATCAGCTGAACACATTGAGGTTAAGGTTAACTACAGGTGGATTGGTGGTTGGTGCTTACCACCACAGAGAGAGATTCCAACCAGGCCCAGACTCAGACACATGGGGATGGAGATCTTCAGGTGTTCCCATTCAGCAGCGTTGTCACCCGTCCACACCGCACCTAGAGGAGAAGTGCACCGATGGTTCCATGAGCCCATATTTACCAGTTGCCAGCTAACTAGAATTTCCATTAAAACATAGCTGGTGTTGAAAAGTGTATTCATCATTAGGCTATTAAAGTAACACATTACGATGTATGGCTCAATGTATATAAACTACAAATGAAGTCATGAGACACACTTGCAACGGCAAAATAAAGTTAAATATACATTCTACAAAACAATTAAAGACATTGTGGATTGTTAATTAAATAGAAAATGCAATGATGGGGCAATGCAATGAAGCTAAAGAGTCATCTTCATTTCAGTTCACCACTCTCATCGCTTAATAATGCATATCAAATGACAAGAGTGAGTTGCTAATCTATGCGAGATGTTTTTTATAAACTGATACAGGTCCATACAGGCATATTGATGTGGAAACCGTACTGGAAGAACTTGACAAAAAAATGCAAGATAGCCCTGTAATCATTACCATTTAAAAAAATAAAAATAAACCTATGGGAAAGCTGACCGAGGTGGAAAGCCTAAAACATGTTTCTTAAGCCAACAACTCCATCAAAATCGGGTAAAGAGCACCAAAGTCTGACATCAATATCGGTCGAGGTTTACAGGTTCATGCATTGTTTTTATTTGCATCACCTCATAATTAAACCAATAATCCAAGCCGTTAGAATTATATGAATATGAAGAATCAACTAACTGGGAGAAAACACTACCAACAACACTGCTGAATTAGTTTATGTTTTTGTTACCGATGATAGTGATAGTTTGGCGAATGTGGCAAACAGCAATTTCTAAAATAATTTCTATAGGTGAAAAAGTGACGCCCAAAATGAATCACCCTGACATAACCTGCAAGCTGTATGGCAGTACAGAAACACAAGCAGTTGGCTAGTATGACAATGGAGACAGAAGAAAGTTTACCAAAAGCGCTGTGAAACAGCAAAGAAGGCCCTAGTAAGGACTTACCATAGCGCTGTGACCCAGCAAAGAAGGCTCTGGTAAGGACAAATGGACGCTCTACTCCTCCTGACCTCTGGATGAGTCCCTCTGCCGTGGCCATTTGCTGCAAGTTAGAAGAACAATCAGGCAAACAATCTACAAACAATCCAAGGGGGTTCACATTTTGATGATGAAAATGATGGTGAAAATTTCTGCTTCCATGTGGCCATTTTGAAATATCAATCATCTAATGTATTAATCCACTTTTTGAGCAAGGTTTCAGGCTAATCAGAGCTTGTTTGACTAACCATTAGAAACTATTATAAAAAGTTTATTCAGTTTGAAGGGTTTGCAAGATTAGCTCACACACAAACTTATTCATCATAACTTGCTGTGGATAAGTATTTCGACTAAAGAACAAAAATGTGGCAGTCACTTGCAAAATATAATCTAGTCCTCCTGACACATACCACATAAAAGCCATAGAGGTTGTGCACATCCCGATGCTCCCAGGAGCCATGCAAAGCATCCTTGTGCATGGTGACCTCTGGGCCATTGAACACTGATGGCTCATTCATGTCGTTCCATGTGTACAAGTTCTCCATGGATCCCTGGGAAATAGAAATGGAAGTGTGTGAGAGAAAGGAACATCCAACAACGGAAATGTCTTATTTCTTTACACCCAAATAGATTATTCAAATTAGGGATGTCAACAGTCATTTGATTAGCTGGTCACTAAAATATGTTCATGAAACAACTGACAGAATGTTGAGTTTTTACACGTCTCCTAGTACAGGTTTTCAACTAGTGGTCCACCAGTGGTCCTCCAGCTAAATGATGGAAAGTTGGTCAACTAGGTGTAACTCTTTGAGAGCATAAACATGAAACCAAATGGACCCTTGCGGGTCCATTTTTTCATGTTTATGCTCTCAAAGAGTTAAAATAATCATGTGAATTAGCCCAAGTCTACACAACTAGAGAATGTAGAAGATTAATGCTGGTTTTGATCTGTATATTTGACTGTTTGTGTCTCCCAAATCCAGCCTGTATTGTGGACAAAAGCAAAAGAGATCTTCAGTTTTGGGGTCTGTGGCTCAAATTCGGACTAAATAAATAGTGGGCCCTGGTATCGAAAAGGTTGAGAACCACTGTCCTAGAAAACTGTTTATTTATACTTAGTCTCCCTCTCTAGATAACAGCCCAATACATACGTTTATTACAGCCCAAATTGTTTTTACAGTAAACTGTTTAGTGGACTGACCATCCTGTTCTATATCTCCTGATTCCTCACCTCATATTGATCATAAGCAAACATGCTGGCCCACCATGCTCTCATCTCTGGGTTGGTGAAGTCAGGGTAGCCTGCATTCCCTGGAGAAAGCAACAAAATAAAACAAATTGGGGAAAGTGTACAGACAGATCTGGATTTGGAAAAAAAGAAAGGAGAAAAAAAAGTATAGTAGTACAGTATATAGACAGTATATACTTCGATAAATTCAAATGTCATCCCTTTACTTGATTTGCACCTATGCTGAAGTAACAAGTAACGTCATAGTAATTGAATGCATCATTATTTATTCTGATGATGGACTCAAACCTGGCCAGCACCAGCCCTCATAGTCTCCACCATCTTTATTCTTGATGTAGAAGCCTTTGGAGCGGATCTCGTTGTGGATCTTGTAGTTGCTGTCTACTTTGATATGAGGATCCACAATAGCCACCATCTATGGACAGGGAGAAAGAATTACAAGGTGGTCTGACGTGTTCAGCCCATTGAATACATACAACCCAATGCATTATACGTAGATCATTTTTGATGTCTGGGGCGTTCAGGAAGGTTTTCATACTCTGTGGAATACATGCAAACAAGCTAAATCTAAAAACAAAAGGCATTTCAAGGGGGAGGAACTTGATTCATACCAAACAAACCTATGATAAAGAAAATGAGGATAAAGCATAGGGGCATGGCGCAGGCTCCTGCCAGAGGTTTGCACATGTTCAGTGTAAACAGGAACTGCTATGGTGGAATGTTCCAGCAGAGGTGCTAGATAGAAATCCCATAACTTATGTAAATAATGAGATCCAGAGTAGTTGTGAATTAAACAGCATCACTCTTCCCTTTTCAAATGTTTTATATCATCTATCCACTGAATGAACAGTATCCATGTTTCTTTGTCATTTCACAAAAATAAAAGTTGAACACATGTACTGTCTAATTAAAAGCAAGCATCAAGAACATGGAAAATCTACAAAGGAAAAATGTACAAAGCATTTCAATTTAATAAATGTACTTGCCCTTGTCTGTTATAAACAGCTTTTCCTCCACACAGTAGTTGAATTGACATAATATTTAAACCAAAGACAGGTGCATTATAGTATTCTTTTTTCATATTCTTTTTTTATTATTTCAGTTCAGGGTCAGCAACTCTTACGCACTTGCTGGAAAATTCCACCATAGCAGTTCCTGTTTACAATGAGCATGTGCAAACCTCCGGCAGGAGCCTGCGCCACGCCCCCGTGCATCAATGCATGTTTGCCAACCACACAAACACAGCCAACGTGTGCTACTAGGATGTGAACAAAAGCAGGAAAATATGGCCGATGATGTTCATACAACCTGACGCTTCTTTAAAAGAAACCATTTATCATAGGTTGGTTTAGTGGACAGATTGATACACCCGCGATTCATCGCAGTTACAACCGCCATGTTTGTTGTTTGACACTGTTAACTGTTGAGTGACAGGGCTGCTGGCCAATCAGCTGCGTCTGCTCGGATTTGTCGTTAGACCAACCCCGACTCTCATTGGTAAACACATCTTGGTACAGAGAAATCAGAGATTCACAACAGAAGGCCAGACCAAGAGACTTGAGGCTCAGACATGGTATAGTTTTTTAAGGCATTACCCTGTATATCATACATACTCACGGGTGAAGATTAAAAAAAAGCTACACCACGGTAAAACCATTTCACCGCGAGCCACTTAATCGTGGAGTATGACTGAGCCTTTGGTCCGAACCAGCGCCACATGGCACCGTTCTGGACCAGGTCGATGGGTCTGAACCAGGCTAGGCAAGTTCATATCAGTAACAATGGGGATTCTGTTATATTTTTGCAACTAGTTGGTGACATTTTAATTATTTTTCCATTACCTTGCGTCTCTTGTCCATGAGTCCTTGTAGCATCTCCTTGGGTGTGGCGAACTTGTGAGGGTCCCAGGTGAAGTAGCGCTTGCCATCGGCGTGCTCGATGTCCAGCCAGATGAAGTCGTAGGGGATATCATGTTCATCGAATCCAGCATCCACCGACCGCACATCCTCCTGGTCATTGTAGTTCCAGCGGCACTGGTGGTAGCCCAGACCAGCCAGAGGAGGGAAGGACTGGGTTCCTGAGCAAGGAAATCACAAGGTTAAATAAGAAAAGGACATCGACAGCCAGCGTGGACCAGCGCATGAACAAACACCACCTTTGAATGATTCTGACCTCTGTTAAATAATCAGTTTCACCACACTTTTACTGATCTTATTTTTCAACTTGCACACATTTAGTCCCATATGTATTCTTCTGAAATTCATTTGTTCTTTATTTGACGAAATATCAAACATGATTTAGTCTTAGGGCTCCATTTTTGTCAAACGCTAAACCCCTTATCCCCAACTTCCTTGCCTTGTTTTACTATTTTGAAAAACATTTTTGAATACTAGCTAATCTACATTGGCAGGTGAGTGTGTAGGCTGGCCATTTTAACTACTGTATTCAAAAATGTTTTTCAAAGTAAGTTAAAAAGGCAAAGTAGTAAGGGGGCTAGCGGTGACGAAAATGGAGGCCTTATTCGTTTAGTCTTAACATATTTTAGCCTTATATAACTTACAAATATAAATCTATAACTTACAAATATTTATCTATTTATAGTTTTTAATATGAAACATCTTATTACTTAGTATCAAATTACTGAAATAGTAAAAACCTTGATTTTATGACCTACTCTCCTTAAAAGGTATCTCTCACTCACACATAAAAAAAGAAAGGCCAATCATCTGATTTTCCTCTCACCTGTGAGGGAGGCATACTGGGAAAAGACATCGTATGGCGTCGGTCCCAGCATGATGAAGACATCAATGATGCCGCTCTCAGAGATCCAGCGCACATCTGTCTGCGGAGTCTCACTGGAACCCTGCACATAGTCCAGCATCTTGCCAAATACTGTCTGCAGAGACATAAAGCGCAGAAGTGGTGTCAAGGGGTGAATGATTGAGTGTTTTTAGGTCTAATGGGGCCTATCCCGCCCTGATTAGCTGGGCAGAACTTCAACTACCCCAAGTTTTCCGTTGTCTGAGCATGCTAGCCCATTAAAGAAAACTGGATGAAAATGGCAAAAACTCATTGGGAATTGAATGAATAAAATGAATTAGATTTTTTCCCCCCGTTTTTGCAATTACCTCTGGAACAGAGATTGGTGTTTTTTGGGCATAAAAGAATTTTTGTTTGAGCCCAGTAGGGCCATGGCCACAGACCCTTTGAGAACTCCAGTTATTTTTTTTTTACTAGCTGTTGACTTGCTGCTTACCTTCCCTGCAGTGTTAGAGCTGATGTCCACCCATGTCTCAGCAGCATTGAGCCAGAAGATACCCATGGTGCGCTGTGCATTGTGGGACAGCATGACAGGGACAGCACCATAAAGAGCCATGGGGTTGTACAGCTCGTATTGGAACACATCTAGGTTATACAGTCGGTATGGGTCTCCGGCACTTAACACAAAAGAATAGAAAACAAATTTAAAAAAATAATCCACATTTTTATGTAATTGATCTATTCAGACCTGCTACGGCAGTGGCTCAATGGTAGTCACTGGAAGGTAACCACAAGGTTGGCGGTTCAAACCCTAGAGTCACTGTCACAATCAATGCAAATCTATGCAAAGTGCCTTGGGACGCTATATAAAAATGCACCATTTACTATTACACCAATTTATTTTTAATCAATTTAATATCCATTCTCGGTTACTCATCAACTGGTTCAAGTAATAGAATATAGTTGGCAACCTTTGTCACCAAACGTCCAAAAACAGATAAAAGATGATTAAGGCTAGGGTTTACATGGATTGCATATAGACATAACAAGAACACAGTTTAATTGTGTGACCTTGTGACTCACTCTGTGGTTTTGAGTTTGAGGTCCTCTGCATGCTCTGGAATGCCGTAGACATGTTCAACTCCCGGTAAAGAAAAGTCTAAACTGACAGACGAGGGTCCTGTGGAGAGAGCACAACCAATAAGGCAATAGGAACATGGAAGCTAAAAGCTCAGTTATACATTTATGCAAATCATTACATTTCGAGAAAAAAAAAAAGTGTGCATGTCATCAAAATGCATCTATGACAACACATTACCAATTTATTAGTAACAACTGTGAAAGTGTGAATAATGTTTTGCAAACAATGTAAATGTCTAGCAAGATGAAAACAATGTTACAGTTATAATAAACCAGAAAAAACAAACATAGGAACACAGGAACGCATAATCTCATGCACAACTGAAACGATGCAACGCGATGCAATCCATATACTGCAAGATGCATCATAAAATACTGTAGTTTAATTGGTCGACTACTGAGGCTGTAGTGTTTTTGTAGGCTGTAGGGTAACTATTCCAACAATCTTCAATTGCTATAGTCCGGATCTACACCTCCAGAAATTCAAGTAATCCATTTGTCATTTATGTTCACAAAAACATATTTCATAATATCTTCAGAGCTTTTTTATTCCCATTTCTGCTGAGCAATCTATGTATATACAGTATGTTTAGACTATTTCTATTTATATTAGGATCAGTGTTGGGTAGTAACTAATTAAATATTACTGTAATATTACCTTTTCCAGCAAAAGTAAAGATATTACTATGCCAAATGTGTAATATGTTACTCTGCCAAAACATGGCTAGTTACTTATTACTTTTGAGCTTGATGTTGCATGTGATAATAGAACAGATCCACCACAGCAGTCTGCACACATGAACTACACTTCAAGTTATCACAGTTGTCGCAAGTTGTGACCAAACAGATGTTGTGTATCTTTATTCTTTAGCGGGTGGGAGGAGGAACTTGGGAAAGTAATATTGTCATACATTATTCTTTGATTCTAGTAATAGACGTAATATTAAAGTAACATTATTCTTTTTTCTAAGGGGTCATAAGTAAAGTAAAGATATTACTCTAATTAATATTGCCCAACACTGATTAGGATACATTTGTGTACACTAAAGATGAAACGGATGTATGAAAGAGTCATTACTTCCACTTTATATTTGACTCATGATCAGAGCTTCTTGTTTTTTTCCAAGACTTATTTTGGAGTACTGGTAATAACTAAAATTTACCAGCTGAAAATGAAGCCAGGATATGTCACCTCTGGGCATGAACATGGGCCGTAAAAAGTAGGCTAAACTACAGCTCACTTGTGGCTTCTAGGGGCTGGCCTGCAGTAGGCTGTTTTTCTTTACCAAACACTGTCTCAATTATGCGTGTGAAATTTTAGTCGCATATGTCTCACTCTCTCTACCATAAATATAAGCACAAACCAAGCAGAGGTCAAAGAAAGAAATATGGTGGAATTTGGAGAACTACCATTGGGTTTGCCGTCTGAGTGCGACTTAAATGTTTCCTCCCACATTCCGTCTTCTGATTTTTCTTCTTCTGTATTTGGTGCCTGAAGGTACACAGAAGGGAAACAATGTTTTAAGAGCAGGGGAGAGAGAGAGAGAGACGCACATGTCAAAGAATATTGTATTAAAAAGAGTATTTAAAAATTTCAGAGTAGAGATATGGATACTGTAGGTTTCAGTTTCAATGTACAGTTTCTTACCTCCTCGCCCTGGTTTTCTGGATCAGCCTCCTCTTTCTTCTCAGCCTCAGGCTCTGCTTGACTGCATTGGAGGATTGAATTGAAGCAGCGGTAAGGGTGGGATGCACAGGCAGAGAAAGAGAGAGACGTGGCATTGAGTTGCACATATTTTTAAATGTGTAGAGAATAGATCATATAAAATGGAAGCAGTGAAAAAAAAGACTACATAGACTACATAGCAACTATTTAAGCAAAGTGCTATACAATTTCACTCCAATGACAAAGGGAACACACATCCTACCATTGTGGCTATTCCAAGCAGGGCACCGTGGGACTGCAACTCTAGAGATTGCAAGATCCAACACCCACAAGGCTGCTTAAAAGAACCACCTCTACTATAGGGATTTAACATACAGCAGGGTATATAAAAAGGGCCATGGCCATCAGGAATATACTGCATGTATTAGTCTATTAGAATTATTTTCAACCTTCCTAACTATAGAATAAGTCGGCAAGAAAAGACTTTCAAGTTTAACATAAGTAAGCCTGTTAAAGTGTTTGTGAAGCTCGATCAATCATGCAAATAAACCACCAGGGCCATTTGTTATGGGAAAGCTACTAGATCGACATGCTACGCAACGTTGTGTGATTCAGGTACATTGATGTGGCAGAACAAGACATAACGGTGAAAATCATTTATGGGCACACACCTTCAAGGTGATCATTCATTGTTTTTTTTACATGCTAATCATTTTCTTGCTTTAAATATGGTGTGGACTGGGAGGGGAGGGGGGCTCACCTTATAAGTGATTGTATAAAGTGTACTGCCAAGATCTTGGTTCGTGGTCGGTCAGTGAACGCTTTTTAGGAACACCGATTGCCGGCTTAGTTGATAATGTAATGGTGATGTAATTAAGATATTGTATTTATCTCCTGGAGGTGTCAGGGGTACTTGCCCTCTGTATGCTCGCTCCGCTTGTTATTCGCATTCAACAAGGTGAAGTTATAGTTTTATCTGCTTTATACAATTCTGCATCATAAAAACAGCAGCTCCCATTTTGTTGTTTATTTAAATCTGTGTCAGTTCCCCTGCTGTAGTCTTTTGTCGCTTACTACTACCACTACCACCTGGTTGGTTTGTTACTCCATCCACTTCATTTCAGAAGACACTCACTAGCACAGAGACGGAGACGCCCTCCCCACCTGTCTTACTACATTCAAACATGCCCAATTGTGTTCATTAGGATTAGGATGCCCAGCAAAGCCAGATGCACCGTGGAGGATTGGAACCCCTAGTCTTCTCGGTGGAGGGCAGGAACTTTATCCTGCTCCACCCGAGTGCCCGCTCCTAGATTTCTACTGGCAGCATTAGGACAAAAAAACAACAGAATACACACTTGCAAAGCTTAAGGGTCTTTACCTAGTGAATACACTCTTGATATTATCCCACACGCTAGCCACTGTGCTAGTTACTTTATAGGAGAAACTAGGATGATAGGAGAAGAGGACAGAACAACGAGTCAGAGACAATACCAAAAATAATAAAACACTTTTATGGGAACAAAAAAGAGAAACATCCACTTTGTGAGGAGGATGTGGGTTTAAAGAGAAAAGGGGCTGGTCAGGAGGGGGTGTGTATGTGCTTGTGTGCGTGTTATGGTCTCTCACGTGTCCTTGCGCATCCTCAGGTGCTCAAAGGCCAGCAGGCCACGGGAGTTCAGCGACATCAGCACATCGCTGCCCTCCATGATGTCCAAGCGGAAGGGCCGGGCGCTGACGATGACCCTCTGGGACTCCGACCCTAGGGACAGAACCACTCCGTTCTCATCCTTAGATATGAGAGACAGGCTGAGGGAGCAATGGAGGGGAGGGGAAAGGGATAAGGTGACAGTGTGGAGGAAGTTCAGTTGAAAGTGAGATCATGGACAGTGACTGTCATCATGTACATGGCAAACTTAAAATAAAATGCCTCATCGCCATTGACGCCTAAACCAATGGGCGCCATGCAACTTGGCAACCAAACAGTTTGCAAGTAGACACATTTAGCTCCAACCAACTATTGAATTGAACAAATTGAATTTCTCGACATGCGCCACCATACAACAGGCTATATCACACCCCTGTGAGGAACGCTAAAACCGTTCAGTCTCTACCCTTTGGTTTAGTTTATAGGCTTTATAAGACTAGGCAAGAAATGCAGCCTATAGCCACCGAGTATCACGCCTTAGCTAGATTTTCTGCTGTCAAATGTAGTCAAATAAGTAAATATTCCATCTGCAGTTAAACAAGTGAATATAGTGCATCGTCAGAAATTATAGAATTACAGCATTGGTAACAGAATAAGCACACTCAATGTTCTACTCTTCCCTCCACCAGAGAGTCAACCAAACGCCAAGGGAAACTTACGGCTCCGTTGGCGGCTCCCGGATGAGGACATCTGGGACCTCGTAGCGAGGCTTCAGGGGCTTCAGCTCGTTAATCTTCACCCGAGTCATGTTGCCCTGGAGACGGTAGAGCTCCAGCAACAGACGCACCTGTCGGGAGTGTATAGAGTATATGATAGGGGTCATGGTTAAAAAAAATAATTAAATAAATCGAGCATCTTAAGTGTCTTGGTCACAGGTGCATGGGAAAGAAATCTAAAACAGGTCAGGTCAATGTTAAAAGGACAGCACTTCACTGTAGGGTACTTTAGAAAAAAAAAATAGGACGGTTTTGGTTGCAAGTTGCAACGCCTTCAACGCCTTTAACGGTCAAGAATATAACAGATAAAGTGAAGCTCTAATTGATTCATCGCCAATTGATTAAACAAATAATCGTATTACAGCACTTACTTAGCAATCACTTATTAAACATATTTTAAGTTAACACCAATATCAAAATTAGTTGACAACTAATACTCAATGAATCGTTGCAGCCCTAGTTGTGTGAACAAAACCACGGGCGCTGGTCACAAGGACAGCCCAGATTAACATATGTGGATGTACTGAACGAGGCAGGACCACAAAGAACCAACAAGCTGGCCAGATGTATGGAGAGGACGACTGGAAGAGACGATGGAGGGCTCGTCTGTGAGCGGGCTGGAGTTTATACAAGGCCCAAGGCAGGCAGTGTCACAACAATTAAAATATAGATCATGCTATAATTATATTCCAAAAATGTTGTTTTGCTATTGTTTTGCTAATGTTTGCTAGCCCCTATCCTAGGCACAGGATCACACTGTAGCATGTTGTGAGCTTCAGTGGTTTCCTCCAGACTTTTATCATGGTGCCACACCGTGGCAAGACAAGCCAAGAAAGGAAATGGGAGTGAAATATTTAATATTATACAGGCAATGTGTTGAATTGAGATCTCAAGCTGTACTGAAATGGGCATGACAGCACACCTATACATTAACATGGCAAATAACAACATATGTTACATATTTCGTGTAACGTTATATTCCTTTTTTTTTTTTTTTTTTTTTTTTTTTTACAAAAAATAACCAAAAACATTGTACAGCCAACTGTTTTCCCAGACCCTTGGTAAATTCAGAAACCAGTGACTTGTCACTGCTATTGTCACAAGGGTGCTGAAGGGGAAATATAAAAGGAGGTGCGAAGCCGATTGGACAATATCACGCATGCACATGCAGGTGTGGTTGTGTACCTTGTTGTTATCATTGATGAGCTGCAGTGTAAGTCTAGTGTTGGTCAGCTCCATGGTCTCCAACAGGGCTCTGTATGGGGAATGGCCCGGCTTCAACGCTCGCTGACGTCTAAGTGGATTCACACAAAGCTTGCAATTACTGACGACGCCATTGCTGAACTAGAACAGACTTATTTTGTCACAGTTCTAGCCAGGTCACCTGCAGCTTAAAGGTAGGGGAAGTGATTTCACTTTTGTCAGATATCACCCAAAAAAAAATTTTTGTTAAATTGCTCCATTATAAGGTGTGCACTGCAGACCATATATGGAGTTTCCCCCTCCCCCACGTTAGCAGAGGAGCTAATAAAAGTTCCCCAGGTGGAGGGTGAATTCTCCTCCAATCAGGATCAAGCAGCAGGTTCACATAGTGTAGTTACTCTTGGGCGCCCCTAGTGCACCAGGCTGGTACTACACAAGGAATTTCAAATCACTTACCCTACCTTTAAGGTATATTCAGTGATTTTACTCAATTCAAACGTTTTCTTTTTTTTATGTCCCCTGTGAGTGAGTAAAATTTTAAAATAATAATAAAAATTTAAAAAATAGTTTCTGAATGGCTTTGGAAGAAAACACTGGTAACAGGACATGTGTGCGTCCTGCTAAGTGTCTCCTATTGTAGCCCTTTATTTGTCCCCAGCAGAGGAACTCACTTGCAGAAGGCACTCTGGTCGCATGTCTTGAAGTTCCCCCGGTCCACGGCCCATGCCCCACTGAGGCACACAGACAGCAGGAACAGGACAGGTGCCATCCTACAAAAAACAAACAAAGTATTACACCACATCCGTGTCCGACAGCCCGTTGAACTTGGATGAACGGCCCCCACTGCAACACGAGTGTTTGGCTAGATACAAACCCTGATGTGGACTTTGTTCTTACTTGTCTGAGTCTAACTGTGTGGGAGTATCACCACATAACATGTTAACTCAGAGGAATGGTATAGATTCGCAAAGTGTCAGAAGCTGCAAAAATAAGCTTTTTCCCAGTTCCCCGCTCATGCTTAATAAAAACTCCTTACCCTCTTGTTGAGAGGCTCATCAATGCAATTTTATGCATGAAATATACTTAGAATGAAGCCAAGAATATCAGCAGCACTGTAGCATGCACTAATACCCGGATTGGAACGTTTTTTGTTTGTTGTTGTTTTTTTTTTTACACTACCATTACCAAAATAGTGAAATTCATGAATTAAGTACAGGTGGACCACTGCAACATGTATTATAGACCTGCACAGTGACGTCACCAACCCTGTTCCACTAGTGGATTCCTCATTCATTTTCCTCAGACTTTTCGAAAATGGTTAATAAAAACACGATTGCGCCGCGGCCAAAGCCAACTTGGGTCGTGACAAACCATGACAACAAACACAATATAGTCATATATTTATTTATAGATTATTCCAAACGGTTTGTGTGTGCCATCATGATTCGTCACGAGCTGAGTTGGCTTTAAAATATTATTCATCATGCGAGTTATCCCAAGTCTACACAACCAGAGATTGTAGAAGATTAATGGTCATATTGCCCGTTTCCCAAATTCAGCCTGAAATTGTGGACACAAGCAAAATAAATCTTTAGTTTTGGGGTCTGTGGAGCTAAAATGTCATCAAATGGTGGTGCCTGGCAAAAATGCTGAATAAATAGTGGACCCTGGTATCAAAAAGGTTGAAAACGACTGACGACTGAAGAATGGAGAAGTTTGGACTTTTTGCCTTCTATAGGTTGTTAATATGGTCACATGCCAATATGAAAACTGCTCAAAACTGGCAAGTTAGCATCCGGCAGTTTCTACATTCTGGGGACCCCTACTCAACATTTCTAACCTTGGTGTACTCAACATGGCTTGGTTGGTTGGTTAGCATTATGGCAAATTGATTATTAAGCTCATAACAATAATGAAGGAAAGTGAGCATGCTAACGTGTATAAGTACATACAGATCAGTGTGGCTCGTCTTGTCAATCCTCTAATTCAATCTGTGGCTATACCCGGTTTGACGAGTTGATTTATCCCAGCAGTTATTCAAATCCACACTTAGTTGTCTCTGATTCGGTTCGTATCTTATCCGGCCTAGGATGTAATAGATGGACTGGCGTACACCCTGACAACAGCATATGAAGCAATTTGGTACATTTTCTAAGAGATTCGCTGTTCTGAATCGCTTTGTCTTACCTCTCTGTGAAGGCGGCCATCTTGATGGAGGAGCTCAAGTTCGGCTCCGCCTCATTTCACTTTACTGCTGGTCGTACGCACACCGACAGACAGTGGCTCCAGGCTTGAAGCTCCCCCGCTGGTGGCCAAGTTTGGTACTGCAGGCGGGTGGAATTCATGCACGAACGCCCCGAGAGCACGCACGCTCGTTTGCTTTGTGCACGTGGACAGGGCAGTTTGTGTTTAAGTTGTTTTCTGAATAAACCAGCGGTCCTCACGTCATATACTACCTCTCAAAACATAACATATGTATTATATGACAGATAATAAGCTCAATGCAAACCCACAAGCTTGTTTTTAATGCTTTTTGATGTTTTTTTTCATTTGCTCGTGCGCGACGGCGCTCGTTCATGGTTCCCATAATCCCTTGCTTCGGGCGCGTTCATGGAGAAATACTTCCGCATTTGGGCACCAAATTTTGGTGCCCAAATGCGGAAATAGGCGCACTTCCGGCGGTCTTCCGGGTGCTTCAAAGCGCCAATGAGCAACTTGTATTGAAATGAATAACAAGGGGGCGGGGCTATCGCTCCGGTCCGGCCTCTGTTATTTTATTACTCTATGGTCGTACGGCGGAGCCGCGCGCGCACTGGCAGCCGATCTATAAGCCCACGGCGCGTCGCGCTCTCCGCCTCGTTGGGTTTGCAGATCAAATTATTTACGACGACGCGCACGATGACAAAGCAAAGATGGTTGAGGAAACGAGATGCTCCCCAACAACCGTGCAATTGAATCAAAAATGTTTATTTCACATTTCACCATTGGACGGACTTTACTCAATGTTTTTATTTTTTAACATTTTCACAAATTACTCGTGTGGCTGGCGCGTGTATTCATATATTGTGCGAGAAATTCTGGTTTGTGTGTAATCAATCGGGGGGAAAGATTGGCTAATCTCATTGTTGTACATCTTTATCCTCTGAGGCTCCGACACGTCAGCTTGTAGCTGGAGGCTGTAGCTCAGATTCAATCAGAATCAAGTACACTGCACTGGATGCTTTTAAAGTATTGGGTAACACAGTGGTTTTCAGCTCTTTTTGTATCTCTTTTTGTATCATTTGAGACCTTGAACATTGAATATTTTGTAGGCAAATAAACAAAATAACAATTATCCTACATTCTACAACTGTGTAAATTAAGCGATGCAGATGTGTAATATTGTAACTCTTGAGATAGTAAAATAAGAGATCCTGATCAGCCAGAATAAAGATCCTTAACCAAATGGACCACAATAAGTCCATTTGGTTAAGGATCTCTATGGGTCCATTTAGTTACCAGCTCTCCACCATTTACCTGGAAACCCTTGAAGTCCACATGAGTAGAAGACACTCGTAATGACACAGTATTGAACAAAACGTTTTTATTTTATTTGACAAGGCAAGTTTTGAATTATACCTGAGTCAATAACAGGAACCTGGTGGAAATCTAAGAATAGTGAACATCAGTAACCAAATTAAGAGTTCCATTTATTGACCTAGATATTACATATAGTACTTAATGCAGAGTTTGCAATAGCAGTGATAAAACGATACAAGGATAGGATACAAGCCATTTTCAATGTAAGACGGTACAAACACACCTGACAAACAGTGCTGTATGACAGGTTGACACTACCAAAAAGAAAACATTTTTTCAGCATTCCAATGACACATTGATTGAAGCATCAATGAATCATGTTTTTGTTAGACCATTTCCACTCAACTCTCACCACAATTCCTACTCTGGTGTATGAAAAGGAACAAAAACACATTCTCATCATTAACCAGTTCCCTGTGCTGCTCAAAGTAGAACTTTCGGTTCCTTTTCCTTTCGTGCAGTAACTTACCGACCTTGTAGCTGATCATATCTAGTCATTTTGTAGCTTTTGTTGCTGCTAGTGTATGCACAGCATTAAGGACATTACAGACGGGGAGTGATAAACACCCGCATTATCACGGCGATTCCGCTGTGTCCCTCACATGATAACTGGGTGATAACCACTCAATGTAAAAAAAAAAAAAAAAAAAAAAAAAAACTCACCAGAATTTAGGTCTAAAACAAGGCCGGAGCGTGTGTACGAAACAAGCACACGTGCAACAAACAATGGACATCATGCGTGCGTCGCACAGCGTTTTTAAAGCACGATAAGCCCTAAGCCGGTCCTGTTGACAACGAACCAGAGGCACGATTTATTACTCCCCGTGTGAAAAGCCCTTGAGAGTATCATTCAATTTTGTCCTATGTAAAGCATTCATTTGAAAATAATGAAGACTAACAATACGGTACAAAAATGTGCACTCTGTTACACACAGAACAGAGACAGAGACAGACAGATACCGTACACGCAGTTACACACAGTTATACTTGTGTGGAACTTAGTAGTGACTTCTAGTGACAAACGTTTTCATTCTTATTTTTTTCTATCTACCTGGTTATGAAAGTAATACCAAGACAGTCCACCATGTCACTATGTCCTCTTGCTCTAGCTTTCCCTCTCTCAGAGTTGGAACCGCCAGCAAAGGTGTCCCAGTCGATCAATGTTTTTATGCAGGACACTATGAATTGGAGACACATATCGCGCCACGTCCCCGTCCCGTGAAAAGTCTCTGCAGAACAGACCCTTCTCCGAGCTGAAGACAAACTTCTGAGGCATGGGCCCGTTTCCCCTGACGTACTCCCACACAGCCAGCAGGAGGAGCCTGACCTCAAACGGCGTGAGGTAGGGGAATGCCTCGTGAACGTTCCCCAGCACAGGGGGCAGGAGCTGTCCCTCTCCCATGCAGGACACCAGGAGGCAGGAGGCCTGGAGATGCCATGGGGAGTCTGTGGCTGAAGCTTCCCGGGAGCTCTCCCAGTGGGCCAGCAGTGTGGCCAGGAGTCCCCGGAGTACGGCCGAGCAGTAGCAGAGAGCCGGGCGACCGGCAGCTACCACGTGGAGCAGGGGGAAGATGACGGGATGGGCTTCGAAGCAGCGGCGGATGTGGATGTCCCGTTCCACTGTGGTGCGGGCGTGCTCTTCCGGTGGCCAAGACAATTCGCCGTTGGCCACGTCCGGACAGATGTTTTCCACCAGGGTTACTGCGATGACCTTGGCTGCCTCTGCGTTGATTGGCAACGGCTCGTCTGGGTCGGGTGGGGTATGTCGAGAGCCGTTGATGCTGCCGTTAAGACCGGAAGAACTGCAGCACTGGACTGTCACGGCTAGCAGGGTCTGAACATTCTAGTGACAGATAAACAATTGTTTTGGTTATTCGAGAGAATAAATAAAAACAAATCAATATGGTATATTATCCAAGCATAAAAGGAAAATAAGACTTTCATCCATTCCAACTAAAGCCATAGAACAACATGACTCACCTGGATAACCAGAGTTGCGTCAGGGGTTGGTTTGGCACTGCGGACCTTCAGACCCTTGCCAATCACCCCAGCATGAAAGACAGACCACACACTTCCAGAGAAGTTGACCGTATTACCAAAGCGACAGTTGATATCCAGCAGGGAGGCTCCAAGGTCAGGGGACAGGGATGGAGAAACCGGGGGATCACCAGCCATGTCTGCAATCTGCCCCCCAAATAGGTCAGCGTTGCCTTTGTGCAGGGCTCCCTCCACCAACTGCTGAAGCACCGACTTGAGGGTAAGAGGAGAATAGGCCGCCAGCCGGGACAGGAGCAGCACTGAACAGCTCACCGCCTCTCCCGCCTGCCCCCCATCTCTCCCCGCTTCCCCTCTCCTTCGCAGTGCCATGAAGAAGTAAGTGACAGCAGCACGGGAGAGCAAGAGGAGGCGTGCTGGCGAAGCGGTGCGAGGGAGGGGGCTGGAGGACAAGAGGCGTATCGTGGCATGGGATACGGCCGGGTCGCCGTGGAGGAGGAGCAAGCAGAAGTCGTGGAGATGCCCGGAGACCGCTGAACCCAACTGGATGGCCATGGAGGACTGGGCACCCGCTGCTCCTCGCCTCTCCTCATCCTGACTCTGAATAGCGGCGGCCAAGTTGAGCAACAGCTGTCGGAGCTGTCGCGGGCCCAAGGTGTGGGTGTGAATTTGCGCCACACAGCGGGTTACAGCGGCAGGGATGAGGCCTGGCAGGCAAGCAGAGAGCGGAGTGTGCAGCTGCCAGGCCAGGGCCAATTCTTCTGGGTTGCGGGCTTGGGTGAGCAGTTGACAGAGGGCCTCGGTGGCCACACTAGGACCTCCGTACACAGACAGCAGGCACAGCAGCTGGTGCAGCCACAGGTGGCGCTTCCTTTCCAGTCGCAGCGTCTCGGCGCAGAGCTCACCCACGTGGGTCTGTAGCTCGTCCAGAAAGGGGATGACCCTCTGGGCCTGGGAGGAAGCGGAGTGATGGGGACTGCCCCTACCTTCCCCTCCATCCGAACGGTTATAGACCAACTTGTGGAGGTGCAGAAGCAGCATCTGCAGCAAGCGGTCGCAGGCCTCACGGACACCTTCGTGCGGGGAGTGAGCAGGTCCGGACATGATGACCGACGCAGGCGTGGCAGTGTCTGCCAGGAAACGGAGGACCCGGGCTCCTCCCGACGGACTCTGGCTGATCAAGTGGACCGCCAACCCGAGCATGTTATCCAGCTCCTCTCGCGGGAGACCCTGAAGCAAAGCCTGCAGTTGGAGCAGGACTGGCGGCCTGAGGAGTTCGACCAGTTCCGCGGACACGGCGCCCAATAGATTGGGGGACAACGCAGCCAGCTGGAGCAGAAAGGGCACCGCGGCCCGTCGAAGCTGAGGGGAGCTCTCCCACGAAGAGGAGGATGAAGAAGGAGACAGCGGGCCAGACGGGTTTAGACTCTCCTGGAACATCCTGAGCAGCTCCTTCTGGATACTGTCCGAATGATGAGCTGCCAGGTGGCCCAGGATTCCCACCACCGAGCCGATCTTGGGCACCCTGCTGCCTTTATCTCCTCGACCTTGGTCTCCTTGATCCTTGGAGCCGTGAGAGCAGAAATCCTTGAGGCCACAGGCCAGCACTCTGCTGATGATGGTGCCCGGGAAAGCCGAGCCGATGTGAGCCACCACCCAGTCGAAGTGAGGCGAGTGCTGCACCGAGGTGTCCAGCAGGGCGTCCACGCAGGCGTCGGGACACCACGCCAACATGGCGGCCAAGCACTGGGAGTAGGCCTCCATCAGAGAGCGGGTGGCAGCGCAGGACATCCAGAGCTGGAGCAGCTCGTTCAGGCTGGAGGAGTGGGGGGCGGCCCTGCGGCCGGCGTGCTTGCTGCTCAGCTGTCCCAGTAGATCCACAGCCCAGGCGGACACCAGCGGGGCCCAGGCCCGGGGGTTGAGACGAATGAACTCCGACAGGACGCCATGGATCTCCTAGTGAAAGGGAGAATTTTAAACGCTCATCGGGTGAATATAATGTCAGCTGAATTTAATTTACATTCACTAAGGAACATTCAGTCTACAGGTCATTCAGGGGAGAGCACATCAGGCTCATTTGCCTAAACTTTAGGCTAATGAGCAAAATGATTCACATATGGGGAGCGTCTTCTTTAGGCCCCAAAGAACCATCTTTGTCAGTACTTTAGTAACCTCCAATTTCGTCCATACCTGTATGATGTCCTCCAGGTTGGAGGTGCCTCCGGTGCTCGGGTCGCCTTCTATCTCCAGGTTGTGTAAGAACGAGGAGACGTGCTCATCGTAGACTCCCCTCAGGTGTTCCAGCACGGCCCCTCGACAGGGTGGAACGGAGCGCAGTAAGCGTACAGCACAGCGAGCATGCTCCCGAACGCTCAGCTTTCGGCCATGAGCTGGGTCCACACCAGTGATGAATGATTTGATTTCCTGGGACAGTTCCTGGGCACTAAAGTGAAAGAAAGGGTAAGTGAACTTGGCAACATGGGGTACTCAACTCCATCTATATACCTTATGTTCCCTCAATACTATGTCCCCTCATGCTATTAGGTGTTATATTTTGTGCTGAGGATTTGGAAGGATAAAAGTTAATGAGGGATAGAATTGGCTACTTTAGATGGGCCAGGGCAGGGGGGTGAGGGAATATTACCCGAGAACATACAGCCTTAGCTAATTAACTGGGGGTTTAAACAGATCAGATACTTATTTTTAAATACTACTATATAGATACTAGATAGATACTACTAGTAATAAAAATAGGCATAATAATAATAAGGGTATTATTATTAATTATTATTTTCTTTTTATGGACTTAAACGTAACTGCTAGTACTACTCACCTCAAGGCATTTTGCGGCGTGTGAGTGTGTGAGGTCTGCATCGCTTTCAGGGGATTTCCATCCAAAACGACAGACATCGCTTGCTCTTTCAACATTAATGCGTCACATTAAAACTTAAAATGTGCCTTAATTGATTCTAAATGTTCAACGATGGGCTAAAACTGTGGCAAATCTATCATTAAATTGTCTCCACAACATATGAAATGGGCGCTCCGAAGACGGAAGTAGTGTCTTCTTCCACGACCTGTGTAGAAGGAATAAAGCACGGACGGTTCGGCTCACTTGCGTCACCTGCTGGCCTGGACCTGGCCTGGATCTTATTCATATTTTGTAACAGTAAAATGCGGGACAATACAACACCTGCAGACATTATAAAATCAGAAAAAAGCATTAGACTTGTTAACATATTAAAGGGGAACTCCACCCATTTTCAACATTCTAATATGTATACCTTAAAGGTGCTGGGTGGACATGATAAAAAAAAGTTCCCCGATTCTGTGTTCCCAAGAAATGGAGGTCTGAAAACCACTAACATGGTGAAACATCTTGATGACATCAAGATGTATTTTTATTTTTACCATGTTAATGGATTTCTTTAGACACTTCTTTTTTTCTGAGAGCGTACAAATGGAACCAAATGAACCCGTTAGGGTTCATTTGGTTGCATTTGTACACTCTCAGGGGGAAAAAATGAAAATGGGTGGAGTTCCCCTTAAGTGTCTTCCATTTTCAAAATAATGCAATGCTAAAAAGAAATAATCATGTAGGCCTACAATAATACACGGTGTGTAGAAGAAAAGGAGAATGCTAAACGTATGTAAAATATATTAAAGACCAGGGGTTTTCACATGATATCAGGGCCCACTTTATTCAGAATTTGATACCATTTTATCCTCACAGACCCAAAACCAGGCTGGATTTGGGAAACAAAACAGTCAAACATACAGATCAAAATTACCATTAATCTTCTACATTTAGTTGTGTAGACTTGGGCTAATTCAGATGATCAATATTTTAACTCGAGAGTGTAAGCATGAAACCTGGTTTCATTTTTACGCTCTCAAAGAGTTACATCTGGTTAGTCAACTGTCCATCATTTAGCCTGGGGAGCACCTGGAACTCTCCCAAGAACCACCGGTGGTCCCCGGAGCACCTGTTGAAACCCCCTGCTATAACTGAAGATCAAATGCCATCGGGAGCCGGGGAATGCCTGGTGGAACTATTTTACTTTGGAGCTGTGTGTCGGGAACGCCCGCCACTCAGCTGGGCTCGTTTGTTTGCCACTATCTAGTGAGATCCGGTGTAAAGACCGCCTAACCGTATCCGGCAATCTGCACAAGTTCATACGTGCGTGAGTACAGGCCGTTTCCGTATCCGCTGTAGAAAGGATCAGCAACTTGCAAAACACTCTGGATCTATGTCGTGTGCGTTTGAGCTCATCGCCAGCTGATGTTTGTTGTTTGATATCTGCGTTGGACAAGGTCGCACTAACCAACGGTACGGGTAAATAATCATAATTGTTGCGTCAAGACTGTATCAGACTTTTACTTTTTCGTATCACGTTCATCTGTCAGAATCGAACACCGATCAAACACCGATTCTTAGCCGCTGTTCTGTAGCTGAAACTGAAAGTAATGTGTTGTTTGTTGACATGGATGAAAACAGGCAGACAGGTTCAAAAGCTGCGAACTCTTCTTTTGTAGCTTAGCCTACGATTTAGACTCGGTGGTATGTATTTCGCTCGTACTTCACAATGACTCATGTTCCCGGAAACATGCTCTTCCTTTACATTTACATTAATCTAATCAGGGCATCATGTGCTGCGTGGATGTTATGCTGTACCGAATATAGTTGACTTAAAATCAATTTATGTTATAACTAAACTATACGATTGTTGGTCTTTAGCGTCAGAGCCAGAGGTGCTGCTTGGATGCGACCACTATAGGTCTAATGCCTTGCCTTTGCATTTGATGCTCTATTATAAGGCAAAGGCATAGAGCTATATGGACAAGACATTGCCCATAGAACATTGTTAAAGATGCTCTTGGTTTACAATAATATATGTTCAAATGTTATCACAGGTGCTGAGACTAATGTAAAGTGAAAATTGATAAAGGAGTCTCGACACTGAAGTTCACAAATAATCCATATTCAAGTCTCAAAGTAGAAAAGAAATGGCTCCAACACTGGTTAGTAAATTCGTTGTTCTTAATCTACTATTTTGCAGAGGTGTTACATAATCTTGGCAATTGAACCATTTGTGGCTTTATTTTGTAGGGGTACAGTTTTTTCACATTTTTGTAAACTTTGTAACTTATAGCCTAAAATAAATACTGTATATTTGTTATTCCCCAAGATCCATTTTGCACCAACTCTGGTGTTTCTTTGCCAAACATGTTTCTCAATTCAACTTGTCTGTCTTCCAAATCTTCCATAGTATGATGAGACTCCAAATCTGGGAGACCTGATTGAAATATTCCGTGGAAATTATCAACACTGGGCATTGTACATTGGTGATGATTATATTGTCCACTTGGCCCCTCCCAGTGAGTCTTGTTTTGCATTTATTGTCATTTATACAGTTTTTGCATTTATTGTGCAAGAAAAGGACAAATGCTTGTTAGGAAACATTCATTACAAAATGAATTCTTTTACGAACTTTACCCACCCTCCCCTTTCACATTTCAGAAGAGTTTCAAGGTTCCAGTGCCAGCAGTGTGGCGTCCGTCTTATATGAGAAGGCTGTCGTTAAGAAAGAGAAGCTTTGGGATGTGGTAGGGACCCATGAGTGGAAAATTAACAATGGCCTTGATTCCCGCTATAAGCCACGACCCGGTGAGGTCATTGCCAAAGAGGCCTGTTCATTGGTGGGCCAGGAGCGTCCCTACTGCGTCTTCAGGGAAAACTGTGAGCACTTTGCCACTGAGCTGCGCTATGGCAAGTCAGAGTCTCGCCAGGTGGGTGGATATTCTGTTTCTTCCCTAAATGTTGCCTGCCTTGATGTGTAGACAATACTACTATTTTGTACTTTAGTAGGCTATAGCCCTCCAACCTTATGATCTCTGATCTTGATGTTCCTCTGTAGGTGCAAAAGGCCGGGGAGGTTCTCGTGGCAGCAGGTGTAGCCTCGGTGTTAGGCTTAGGCCTTGTGGCTCTGGTCGGTGCCCTCTTTGGAAGTGGAAGCAAAGAAAAGAAGAACACGCAATGATTGACTCCCCACATGACCTATTAAAGAAGCTTGGTCGACGGCAAATCACCAGGAAAGCCTAAATGATACTTAAACTCACCACAAGTAACACTGCCCTAAGTCACGTGGAAGCATACAAGATAGAGCGAGGTATACTGTGTACTGTATTTCTTTGGTTTTGGACCACCTTTCGAATTTAAATAATACAATAAACATGTATAAACTGACAGCACACTGACTAAAGCACACAAATACAGTAACAATGTTTTCTACCATAACAGTAGGTGGATCTTTGTCAATACATAATGTGCCACACATAAACTAGAATGGGTTCATACAACATTTGGGTAGAATCCTGTAGTATATTTAATCTTTGTATCGATTTGATAATGACTATAACTCAGATTTGTCTCATTGCAGATGTGTTTTTCCCAGGAATGACATTACATTTATTTATGTTTTGTATTTAAAACAATAACCAACCATGTAATATTTCCTAATTATATATAAACATGTATTCAATAGTAAATTAAACATCTACTGATGCACAAACCTGGACACAGTGTTTTAATTTGGAGTACAAGTCTTCGCCTTTACCACTCAAGCAACCCCTCAGGCAACCCCTCAGTGGAACTTGAGACCAATTTTAAACCCTTCAAGGTTTTACTGCAGTCTGTAGCTTTTGGGGTTAGTCCTTGTGGAAGAAGAGGTGTATTATCTAAAAAACAGATGCCTTTTGAATAAAGGTTTGAACACTGGCTCAGATTACTCGTAAT
The DNA here is from genome assembly GCA_039105355.1 of Benthosema pterotum. NCBI lineage: Eukaryota > Metazoa > Chordata > Actinopteri > Myctophiformes > Myctophidae > Benthosema > Benthosema pterotum. The sequence continues at coordinate 5,768,334 of CM076984.1, forward strand.
TGAAATCATAACCCGTTTACTAAACTTGAGGCTGATTGTAAAACGTTTCATGGATCCAGACCAGGGCAATTTACCGTATCAAAACATAATACATGCTGGCATACTAAAATCTTTAAGATTTATGTTTTGGAATTTGACCTTTAAGGGAGACATGTCGCAAAGGTCATCATGAACTGAACTCCCAACACCATTTGGATGGAAATCTACATTCTATAGCTGGATCTAGAATTGCTTGCAGCTAGGAGTGCTAGTGACATCTAGTGGTTACTTTCGGATGCACATCAAAGCAGTAAAGAGAAATAAGGAATATTATTACTATTAATTTTATTTTTTCGGTGCAAGTCTCTGCCATGAGTGACTTGCATGGAAAATGAAATGAAGCGTTCTCTAAAGCTCAACCACACATTTTTAAAAAAGTGCAAACCACATGCAACCACACAGAAGTTACTGTATGGTACAGTACCTCTCAAAAGACATCCCATCTTTCAAATTTGAAATTGTATAACTTAAAGTGATAACTTTTTTTTCCCCAGGCACATGGCCAACCAACCAAAACAGCTCAAAATGCAATTTATAGTCCAAGTACATCTTGAATAACACCAAGTTTCCTGTTTGTGAAGAGCTGACTCTTGGGAGTTTTTATTTGGCAATGTGTATAAGTGTATGCTGTAAGTAAGCCACAGAAGTACTGATTAATGATTATGGACAATTGAACACTTGGCAGAACAATGTTTATGCTAGTGAAAAAGTGCAATTTAAAAATAAATTAAAATTTCGTTTTCCTTTTACAAATGTTCACCTTTATTTTAGGATAAACTCACAGATATTCTGTAAAATAATCCATCATACTGTTCATTTTGGCATGAAAACAAAATATTGGGCCTTTGTACTCAGATTTGAGAATAAAGCAGCAGGTCCTTACCTTCCTTACTACCAGGGACATGTGGAATGAACATTATGTACCGGCATCAAGTAGACCTGGATTTTACGGCATCTTGTCGCTCTACCTGAAACATTTATTGAGCATGAAACTTACAGTGCTGCAATCAAACACAAGGCACAAATTAAACAAAACAATACCGTTCCCTTCACCCTGACTTCTTCCAATGTCATGCCAATATTGCTGATAGGCCAAAATTGACACATACTTTGCTCTAGGTTTTTACCCCGGGTGTTCCTTTTGCTTTTTTGAGCCTACACACTTTAGGACATTGTCACAATGTCATGGCAAAATTCCCCATTACAAAAAAATAGGTCTTAAAATAAAACAAATTTCCTTCCCATCGACACTCCACCACCACATTGTTACAACTCAATGGAAAGGTAAGCAAAGACTCCTAAATGACAGACTTAATGTGAAGGAGAATATTAACCAATAGTACAGAACATTCTACCTCAATTTGAGATGTGGCATAATTCATGGTATGCCTGTTGTGCCTGTTATGGCTCATTCGGCATCAAGAAGAGTCTATAGACGTGGAACAAGTGAAGCACATCACTGTCACCTTCTAGGTTGGTTTGGAACAGTAGAATACAGTGACCAAATAAACTAGAAATAACTTGGAAGATCACACGCATGCATGCATCGACTTTCACAAGTCTTAAAATCTGCAATTGGTGACAGTAGAGCTAAAACATTCATATCCTTTTCTGAATAATACACCTTTGTATATACTGTAGCTATACATTTCAACCTTAAAAAAAAAGACATGTGACCTCATGTCCTTTAAGACATGTTGCGTTGCCTATGTACAATACATTTTACAACTGCAACTGAAATTTGTTTTAAAAAAAAAGTTGAGACATGGGCCGATGCAAATGTTCCTCCAATAGTCCGAGTGATCAACCTGTGCCTCTGCTTACAGATCTGTAGTGCCGTTTCCCTAATCTTTATATGGTTCTCTGTGCCTGCCTGTTCTTTTCAACATTTAGAAGGAATATAGCCAGTCATCTCTGACTTGACAAACTCCATCCACACCATTGTGAATAAGTGAATACACAGCTTGGATACAAACCAGACCAAGAGCAGAGATTGGTTACGCAATTCCCCCCAATGATATGAAGAGAATCAGAAAGCAGAGCCACCGTTTTATTCTTTTCTGATCAACCAGCCTCCATGATCGCGATTGCATGCAGGTTCACAGCATCATTGTCATCATGTGCCACCTTTACATGCGCTCCTTTTCTCTCATTGTTCATGGAATGTTGAATTTTCCACAGCTATCATAGGTCCATTCCTGCGGGAGTCCAGTCATTGCACTCAATGTTCTTTTAATCCTCCCCCCATTCCTTTGAAGCCAACTGTTGCGGTCAGTCTAGTTTGCGCACACCCAATTTTAGAGGACCTTTGGCAGCCTTGCGCTCTGCCCGCTTGGCCTCCAGTTCTTTCCTCCTCTCCTCCCGTTTCTTCTTGGAGAGCTCCGCTTTGCTCAGACCTGGTGGACAGACAAGACAGGAAGGCAGAATGTAAACAGTGACGGTCACATCAATTATCTGTGGAATACTGAAATATAAAGTTATTGCCTTGGCAACGTTTGGTCACAATGCCTAAAAGGCAAACAGAAATTCAATTCTATTCATAATGTTTCAATATCAAATGACTGTAAACACAATTAAATTGTATATTGCAGTTATTTCAGTGACAATCGACAAGCACAATGTCACAATTGTGACCACTGTACCGATGCGGTCACCCCGGACTAGAGATCCTCATGAAAGCCTTCCCATGGCATTGTTCAGGGGTAAGACACATTTTAGATTAATGTTGTTGTGTGCACCAGCATGGATATGATGGTCGATATGAATTGTGGGCGAACATTCTGCACAGGCGAGCAAGTGCTCTGTGTGAGCGTTCCGCAACGGCATGGCAAGTAGACCATCTTTGTTGTGGCAAGGGTTCTGGGGCGACTGGACCTCGGGAAAGCAGTCTGCTCCAAAACTGGAGGCGACGCTGTAATGCTCCCACTACGGCTTAGGCTATAAAGGGCTTTTTACACGGGGAGTAATACATCATGCCTTTAGTTCATTTTCAATAGCATTTTGTATTGAAAAGATGACACGCGATGAATCAAGCGTGTGACACAGTGTTATCTCACGCATGCTTGTTTCATGCACACGCATGCGTCTGTTTTTAGACATCAATTCTGGTGAGCTTTTTATTCACTGCGATTATCACGCAGTCGTCAGGTGACACAGTGGAATCTCTGCGATAATGCAGGCGTTTATCACTCCCCATCTGTTAATGCCCTTAATCGGGAACAACAATTATTCTAAGAGTACCCCAATTAGCTTGTAGAAAAGGACCGCCTTAACTAAGACTTGGGCCATCTAACAGCAGCTCGGGATTGTGAGTTTGTGACGAGAGCAAGGTGATGATTTTAAGTCTTACCCTGGTTTCCATCCACTGACTCCCAGCTCTCCTCAGCGCCCCACTCTCCTGTTGCTTCTGAGCCCCAACCTTCTCCAGCCTTACAAGAATAAAAGTCAAAGAATGTTACTCAATTTCTGTTAATGTCTTGTCTTGAAAGTACTATAGTATACATTTTTCTACCCTTCACACACCCTGCTTCCTTCTTTCCATTCCTTCCACCTTTGAATGTGGAGTTTGAATTTGTAATTCAAACCCAGAAAGATTTATTATCTGCTTCTTCAGACTGACCAAACACAACTGTGCTAATGACAATGATTTTGACTTTCTATTCATTTTCAGAGCGAATTATAAACAAACATTGTCATTTCTGCCATTTTTCCTTGGTTGATTCTCCTTCTAATCTCCTTCCTCTCTAGCCCAATTCTTGCATTGTTCACACTCATCTCCATTCTTTACAATCTCACCGTGGTGGTGGCAGTGGGTGTGCTTCTCTGGGATATACTGGCAAACAGGTCGTTCTGACTGGCTGATTTGGACGTGCTCGTGCTGTCCCAGTCGTATTCGCTAGCTAGACGTACACCCTCTGGCAACGGGATATCCTTAGTTTTTGTTGTGGTGGTGGTTGTGTTTGTGACCGTCTCCTCTTCTCCCCAGTCGTTGCCCCAGCCGTCCTCGCCTGCTGAGCTCTGTCCCTGTCCCTCCTTCTCATTGGACCAGCTGTCATCTGCATCCCAACCTGAGCTGCTCCAATCAGAGCTCTGCTTTTTCACTGCATCAGACACCTGGGCAGCCTGGAGTTGATAAAGAGTATTGTAATTAACTTTAATCAGCGTGTATGTGTATGGATGCACCAATAACATATTTATTTTAAGTTTAAGATACTTATTTAAGTTTAAAAAGTTGGGTATTTTTGCTGCAAATGATTCATGGCACTTTCCACTGATAATAACCAATGCTACAGCTTCATTACACTGCTGGCAGTAAAAGAATTTAAACATACTCCTCTGTCATTGGCCTTCTTTCTCGATGATGCCGCTCCCACTGACCAATCAGTAGTCCAATCATCTGGGTCTGCCTGAGCCTTCTCTGGTTCCTTGGTGAAAGTGGCAACAGTTTGGGATAAATTAAACTGTGATTATAAATAATATCCTGTATAAATAACAACCTTTTTTGGGGCATGGCCCACCCAGTTGAGCAGTTAATTGTTAAGGGGGGCTGTTTGGTGCATGCAGTTTCATTGCATGCTTATTTTAATGATCAAGCAATTATTAGCCCTGTTGCTCAGAACCTGTGTCCTACCTCCAAGCTTCCCCAGTCTTCCTCATCGTCCCAACGGTCTCCTATTGCGTCACTATTTTCTGTCTCTTCTACAGTACTATGCGATTGTTCGGCTGCGCCAGAGGTGGTGCGGTGAGGAAGAGAGGCCTGTGGTGTTTTGGCTACAGAATCTGTGAGGGATAAAATTCATAAAGTTAGAAAACCAAAAGAGGAGATAAAGATCTGATTGACAATGCATAATAATGCATAGTAATGTAAAGTAAGGTGTTTTTCACAGCAAGATATTTTACTATATATATTATCTAAAGACTTTATTACTGTGAAAATTAGCTGTTGGCAAATTGAAGATAATAACAATTTTAGACTGCGGGCACAAAAAAATAAATAAATGTGGTAGTTTTCAGAAAAACCCATTTCCAAAATGAACAAAATTTGACCCCCTTCTGAAAATATGTAGTTCCACAGACCTCCTTGCGGGTCCCTGGAGCTAAAACTTTGTCCCTGAAACTAACAATTCCAGGTACATGCCTGGAGCCCTTGGAAGAAAAATGTTGTTCTGGGAACTACATTTTCTCTCGGAAACTATTTTTTTTTCTCTGGAAATTGAGTTTTGTTCTGGAAACTAAAAAAATTCTCTGAAACAAAAATTGGCCCTGGAACTAAAATTTCGTCCCTAAAATGTAGGTTCCAGTAAAAATGATATTTAAAAAAAATCTGATGTACAAGCTCTTCGATCTGATATGTTTCTATAACTGAAACACCTATAGGGGTTTCCTGTTTAGAACGGGTTAATCAGGTATGAGGACAGCATCACTGATACTGTAGCCCTTTTCAATACCAGGGGCCGGTGCTCCTTCAGCAGGAGAAGTAGGGACAGAGCCAGCAACCGGCTCACTGGGTTCTGCTGTTGGGCCTCCCTCCGTTCCTGGTGTGTTGCGAATCAGCTTGGAGGTCAGTGATGACACGCCAGTCACTGCCCAGCCTGCCCAGCTGGAAGACGCGCCCACAGGCTGAGTTGAAGACGTGACATCCTTTTCTACAGAGACATAGGTATGTGCATTACTGCGGGAGTCTAAACGTCATCGCACCACTAATAAGTTATGGACACTAGGACCTTACCTGTAGTGAATATATGAACAACAAATAATGTACAGTGTAAAGTGAATTAGCAGATCATAAGTGTGGGTAAAGTGAATTAATAGATTATACCAATGATCACGTAAGTATCTAATTGCTTTAATGTAGTTGTGGGTAGGCTATACTTTATCATGGGAAGCGGGAAAACAGTTGTGGCAAAGCAAGGGTGCCATGCAGGAACGTGGTGATAAATCTTATAAAGTAGCTGTTTCTGTGGACAATGACATATGAAGCCAGTGGCAAGGGGTTTAGAAAGTGAAGGGGGGTCGTAATAACTGTGTTTGTGTGCATGCGTCCGGACGGTTGCCGTGTTAAGTCGATGGGGAAAATTTAATGCACTATTAATTTAATGATTCATTAACAATTGGTTAAAAAGGGCTTCGTCAGTCTCTTCCTAATGCTATGTTCAATGAGCGTGTGAAAACTCAGACTGATTGCTGCAGTCTGTGAGGAGTTCTGGTGGCTTCAGACAGACATTCATTCATTCATTCAGACAGACATTTCCTTAGTTATAGTATGGATTTGTCTTTGAAAATTAATCCTATATGATCCCAGATTCCATCCAAGCCTTACCTGTACTTAGAGTGGGCCAGAAGGTTAAATTTAAACTCTGTTGGTCTTAATGTAAGTACTTATGTAGCAACACTGATATGACATTGCTTAATTCTAGTTTGTTAGTCTATTTGTTAGTCTATTCTCTTTATCCCCTCCAATAATATCAACATATCAACAACAATATGTTGATATTGTTGTTGATGTTCGGAATTGTTTTATATTGCGATTCTTTGCCCACCTCCGTATCTCAAGAATGTAAAATAACATTGCTATGTTTTGTATTCATTGGTTTCTAGTAAATGTCCTTGTAAAAAAACAACAAAAAGAAAAAAAAAGTAGATTGTAAAAGGACATGAGCTATATTAATAGAGATGCTTTGTTTGTCCTTTCCCCATAATGTTGGGGGTATTGTTACTTAAGAGTGTGACTACGCTTCTCAAGTAACTATTGCAAGCTGATTTTCATAGTTTCATACTGTCCTAAAATGAACAGAATCCACTCGCTTCTCGAATATCAAACAATCGCTATCTATAATATACATACCTATCTCAGCCAGCATGGCCGGGTCTTCCGATACCGTTTCCAACTTGGACAAGAAACTCCTAATTGCTTTGAAAGCCTGATGAGTGAGAACACAAAGTGAGCAGAATCCTATTGACATCGCCAAAGAAATGTGATGTCTCACAATACGTTATCTATAATTTAATTTGTCATGGTCTGTTTTGCCATGTCTTTCTTCTGACAAAAGAACATACTGTACATTTATATTTAAGTACTGTGGGGAAAAAGCCAATTATGGACAAACTGACATACAGTACATATCTATTCAATCCAAAATGAACGATACTACTATAAAGAAAGAAAATTGTCCTAGTGAGAATGTCAAGTATTTTTGAACTTCGGCTGTACTACATTTCAGCAATGTGTCACATACTGATCCACAATAAATGTCTTACCTGTTCCCTGACGTTCTTATCAGGGTCGATGGTGAGGGTGCAAAGTGTGGGCAAGATGCGCCTGGCGCTCTCCGATACGCTGTAGTAGTTGTGTGTGGCAGCAAATCCCAGCACACCAGCAGAGCGTGAGGCAGGGAACGGGTCCTTGGTGGCCCGTGAGAAAGCGGAAATCAGCACACGCTGTCGGGTCTAAGAAGAGGCAGTTGAAGGAGAATGGTTATAAAAGAAAAGGTTAGGGGCTAGGTGAAGCTGAAACAAAACATCCCCCAGAGAATCAATGATGGGCTACATTTGGTGATATATGCATCCTATTTGGAAGGTCTCCCTAGTCTGATCATTACTTTATTAACATGTATGCGCATTGCGGCCATGCGTGCATTCGTTCCATGGCTGGCAAGGATATATGCCTTGCCCCTCCTAACTTACTAGAATGTATGAAGTTGTTTTTCAGTAGCATATCCATCCCATAATTTCATAGGGATCGACCGCGCATGGGCATATGCCATCAACCTGCGGCAGGAGCAGTCCCTATTGAGCGAAAGATCCACCGTTTATTAAAGAAATTAAATATTTTTTGTAATTTGTAAATTTAGTTTTAAAGGGCAGGCATAACGTTTTAAGGCATACTTGTCTTATTAAGCAGGGAGCCTGCCCAGGTACAACAGATGAAAATTAGCTTTGGCTAACTGATGTGTTGATTGATGAGCACTGTCCCTGATAAAATAAATCAGGGACAGCGTTAACATCCTTACCTTTCTCTTCAATGTGTGTGTTGCACAAAGTTTGTTACCATTTACAAACCGTTTAGAACTGTTTTTGCCACCTTGAACTTTTTATACTGAATTCAATTGATGCAATTTGAAGTTGCTCCTCAAAAGTAGTAAAAAAAAGAAAGAGTAGAAGGAAAGTAATCTAAAGCAGCGTGATGCTGAAGAACCGTTATTCAGTGTGTTTGTGTATTTCCCATGGGCTTTACCCCAGCATTGAGGTAGGGTGCAATCTTTCCAAGACAGACGGTGGTGTTGCAGCGAATGGGACCCTGCTCATCTCTGGCCTGCAGCCTGGCAAAGTGACGCATCAGCTCCTGGTTCAGGTTGGACTCATTCAGCTTGGGGGCCAACAGCAGCATGGACTGTGGAGAGCAAAACAGTCAAGAGATCAATCAAAATGACCATTAATCTTCTACATTCTCTAGTTGTGTAGTGTGTGTGTGTGTGTGTGTGTGTGTGTCTACACTACCTTTACAGTCTGTTCTCTGATGGCAGGGTTGGTGTCTGTGAAGCCATGAACAACATGAGGGAATATCTGAGAGTTCACTGCTGCCTCATTCAAATACTGAATGAACTGTTCCATCTGTAAGTGAGAAAATATATAGGGCTTGTAATTTGTTTTTTAAGTTTTCTGGGGGGAAAAAACGTGCATGCTGCGTTATACTGAACTCTTGTGCAATAATGCAATAAATTATTGGCATTTGGCAACCTATTGTGTGTCGGGGAGAGGGGAAGTCCGCCCAAGATCACCATTAGAGCCGCAGGCAAGGCAGGTGCACACATATGGGCTTATTGCTTTGTATAACACAAAAAATGTCAAAATCTCAGCATGCGTAGTATATTATTATTTTCAGGCAGATAGATGAAAAGACGTTCATTTGTTGTCTTGTGTCACTAGAGAGTTTAAGATCCTTCCGACGTGCGACGCCAGGCTGCTCCTCCCAACGGTAAAATGCAGCTTTTGACGGCTTGTTAACAACATGGACAAGAGGTACGCTGCAGAGCAGTGTTCACCCTAGCCAAGACAGCTTCCAAAACAAAATGTTCATATGCAGCACTGTTCCGGTGTTTTACACTATATGAGGCACGGCAGGCAACGGTTGGCTCGTGGTCCTGAAGCCCGCTGCTCTTTGTGAGAACATGTGAATAGTCAATCATAACATGCAAGTTCTACCCTGGTCCATGTACCTGTTGCAGCAGTCGTATCCTCATGGCTCGGTCAGTGGAGGAGAACATCTTCACGATAACAGGAATGATCTTCTGTTGGTACTCATCTGCCGACAGGAATTTCCCTACCTGGCAGACAGAAACGACGACGGAGAGAGAATAAAACAGGAAAAAGGGAGCATAAAAAGGCCACCCATGACATCTGTAGCAGACCGGTACCTTGATCAAGGAAAGCTGCACCGTAATGATGCCTAGAAAGTGAGAATATGTTGAGTAAATAAATCAAATTGAGCAGTTTACCTTGAAAAGAGGTGTGAGGACCACAGCTCCAGCGTTGCCAAATTCAAAAGCGGTGAGCAGCTGTGGCAGCACCTTGTGTTTGCAGAAATCCTCTGGGAAGGAGTCCAGGTTATCACTCAGATCCTGAAAGAACTGCTGCTTCTCTGCTGGGTCCTTAATCTGAACACAAAGACACATGGAATGGTGTTTAGCTAGCTGTCGATTTTAAGCAAAATATAACCATAATCATATCACCAGAGGAGTAAGACCTCAGACCTGAATCTCCTCCAGGAAAAGGTTGCTCTCCACAAAGCTGTTGCTGAGAAAGCCTCCGGAGGCCCTGCAGTTCTGGAGGAAACGCGCAGGATTGGGCCTGGCCCGTGGGTTGGCCCCCACCAGCTCACAGTAATGGGGAACCAGGACTTTGGGGATCTGAGGACACAAATTAAAACATTACCAAAATGTTTTCTTGCTAGTCACGCAAATCCAAAGCAGTTGTGCTTTGCCAAATGAAACTTGATAAGAGTAGGACCTTATTGTTCGTAAATTAAAGCTTTTGACTATACACAAAACAGCCGGCATAATTGCTTTTAGTTCTATTGGCAAATCGAGTAAATATTACACTGGGCCATTAGACATTACAACAATATTAAACATTTTCTGGTCAGAAACCACAGTACAACCAGTGTTCCAGCAGTGTTATGGCCTGGAAATGTTCCATTCACCCTTAAAGGTAGGGGAAGTGATTTCACTTTTGTCAGATATCACCCAAAAAATATTTTTTTCTGTTAAAATGCTCTATTATAAGGTGTGGAAACCACATATGGAGTTTCCCCCTCCCCCACGTTAGCAGAGGAGCTAATAGAAGTTCCCCAGGTCACCACAATTCTCCTCCAATCAGGAGAGAGCAGCAGGTTCACATAGTGTAGCTACTTTTGGGGGCCCCTAGTGCACCAGGCTGGTACTACACCATGAATTTCAAATCACTTCCCCTACCTTTAAAGTGTGATTTTTATCTACCGGTAACCAAATTGTGCTCAAATAGCAAACTGCCGTGGGCTAAAAATGTAAACAAAATAACATATGATTAAAGGTCCATCTGGTTCTGAGAGCAATAGATCATGCCAGTAAATTAAAGTTAAATTACATGAGGTCACCAGTCTCACATAATCCTGTGTGGGCTGTATTCAATGTGGGCAACAATAGCATATTTGTGAACCAGAAAAGCTTCCCGATCCATGTTATTTTAGATTTTATTTTTGAAAAACTGTTTTGAAATTAAACACAATTTCAACACAAATGATCTGAAATGATGATCTCTTCTGGTATTCCCTGGCACAGTGAACACCACAGTACTGATTTAGAAGGTGTTTGTAGAATCTGTCTCAGGTCTTAGTGGGGTAAGACAGGAGGCTGTTGAGTTGTATGATATGTAGTACGACATCAGCTGCTTTTGTTCAGTCTTACCTTTCCCAAAGAGCGTAAAGAGGAAGCACGAGGGAGTGGCCCGTTGAACACTTCCCAAATCAGGCAACCCAGCCGCCACACCTCTCCTGCCCTGGACAGCCACACACACAACAAAACTGCATGCGAATACTGATAGCAATAGACTAACAGCGTAGACTGACATCTGACTCTATATGCACCCACTGGATTTTCCCCTTGTTTTAGAAGACGCATGAGACCAAAGTAGGCTAGCCTATTTTTTTATTTTATTTTTTTACTGGCGGTGGGTACGCTCGCCCACTCTGCCCTATTTTCACGCCTTTTTGAGTACCTTGCCAAAGTTAAAAATAGTCTGCTACAGTTTTCATAACAACAGCTTTAAATGTTTACCTCCAGTAGGAGGTGGCTCCAGTAGGACACTGTCGTGAAGTTCTCGTATCCAAAAAAATGGTGCCTGAGGCCTCCCACTCCCACTCAATCTACCGTATTTGTACAAACTAAAGCAAACCTTTTTAGTTTCTCTACTACAGAATAGTCATCTTCCTACTAACTCTACTTCTGTGTGTTGACATCACTGTTCTTTGTACTATATATCACCCACACCTTTAATTCAAGGCATTCCTTGAGAAGAGTTATATAGTGTAATAGTTCTTATCATTTATACAATACCAGTAAACTATATGGCATTAATGAATCCATGTTATATTAATTTAAGTTTAAATGTATTTTTTCTATCTGTGAGCTGTCACTGGTAGTTCTGTGCGCATACACACATATAGGCGCATGCATGTGACGTCGTTAAAATGGTCCGCACCCACTGGCATGCTGGAACTTTTCGCCACAGCAATAGAGTTTAATGATGAGCATGTGACATCATGAACATATTAATCTGTAAAGGATATACTCTGATTATCAGTAATAAAACTTGCACTCTTTGTATTCAATTTTCCTCACACTCTTAAATAGTTATGTTCCTCACATTATAATCACCCTCCCAACCACATCCTATTTTTTTTTTACTCTCAATCTCTCACCATTTCTCTCCAGTGTTGCTGTTGGGAGTCTCTGGTGGGTCATATCTGTCCATGTCAGGATACACTGCTTTAGGGGGTGGTAATGAGGCCCCACTGGGGTCTCCTTGCTCTGGAGACACATGGTCCAGGCCACCAAGCTTCCACTCACCCGCCCGATCCACAAAAACGGCACGCATGCCGAGGTTGTTGTGGAGCAGATGGCAGTCATTTATTAGGAAGCTCAGCGCTTTCTGCAGGTGCACACAGAAAAAACATCGTTGAGGTCAGGACATGGTGCACAATGTGCACATTATACACAGAGACATAGGGCTCCATTTTCGTTACCGCTATACCCCTTATCCCTTAACTTCTTTGCCTTTTTAAACTATTAAAAAAAAACATTTCTCAGTAGTTCAAATGGCCAGTCTACTAGCTCACAGCGTGTTAATAGATTGACATGTTGAAATAGTCCAAAAAAGTTTTTCAAAATAGTGAAAATGAAATAAGGGATATGGCATAAGGGGTTTAGCATGTAACGAAAATCTCACCCATAGTTTGGATAGTGGAGATTAGGGGTGTAATTGTAGCGATTCATGACGTATCCCGATACATTGTTGATAATACGATTCGATTCAACGATCTAAAACCGAACTATTTATTTAGCAAATACTTTACATAATGGTGTGAGAAACTTGTTGATACTGCATTTTTAAGGGAAATTTGTATTTGAAAATTGTATTTGAACACAAGAAGTGCTTTTCTTTTGCTAAAAACAAAAAACAGTACTTACCATTAGTAGCGATTGGATACTGATTCTTTACATTGCAAATCAACAGAATACAAAGTCAAATGATATATTTTTTGTTTACATAATGATTATAGCCTATTGTCCTGAATACAAGACAGTGTTTGTTTTTCAATGGCAATATGCAAAAATGGTGTTGTCTTATATTTGGAGATTATATTATTTGATATTCAATGTTCTTTTTACACAAATTCCCCATTTAAAAATTGGGTTTGTCAACCAGAGTCGTCTTATATTCGGGACAATACTGTACTTCGATTTATTTTTTTTAAATAAAAAGGATATTACTATATTGTTACACCTCTAGCGGAGATGCAATGGGTGCAGTTTGTTGGGAGTGGGAGGCAAAGAGGGAGAGAAGGACATGAAGATAACTGATAGAAAAGAACTAAGCATACAGTGGTTTCTGTGCATTGGAGCCTCGGCTTACCACAATCTGGTGTAGTCCCCATGACACCTCCAGCTCCCCAGAACCCCCCTTCTCTGCCTTCAGGTGGCTGGCCAGAGGGGTGACCTGCTCAGTCACCAAATAGAGGCTCTTCTCTGTCTACAGTAAAATAAACTGTATTAAAAAGGTTATTCAATTAAACACCAGAACATTATAGCTCACTGGGGTCACTCCACTCATTTGAGACGTAGCGGGGTTCTTCCTCATTCATGACAAGGATGCAAGCCTCCGATCAAACTACTGCTACATCTAGGAGTCTACAAAATAACTAGCGTTACTGTACTAGCTAGTATTCCGGTTTACACACTAGTAATCCGGTTTACACACAACCGAAATCATACTCACCTCCCTCTGCAGGGCAATACACAAAGAAAAAGTTAAGTAAAACTGAAAGCACTGTGATTAAATCCAATCAAATAACATGCCCTTATTACCAAATGTAGTAACATTCCCTTACTACCAAAATAAAGTACAGTCAGTAAGCAACTATACATTCCCAGTAGTGATGTGCGGGTCAGGTTTTTTCATGACCTGCGGGTCCCGCATGTTACAATATTCTGACCCGCTCCAACCCGCCCCGCAAAGAAAGTGAAAATTTCTTGACTCGGCCCAACCCGGCCCGCGGTTAACCCGCGGGACCCGCGGGTTACAGGTCGACCCGCACATCACTACTGCACGCCCCTGCAAATTCTGTTTGAAATTTATTATACATTATCTGACCCGCTCCAACCCGCCCTGCAAAGAAAGTGAACATTTCTTGACTCGGCCCGCCCAACCCGACCTGCGGTTAACCCGCGGGACCCGCGGGTTACGGGTCGACCCGCACATCACTAATTCCCAGGGATTCTTTCAACATTTCAGAAATTCAGAGTGACAAAGGTACTGACTGAGTGTATATTGTAAAGATGCTATTGCTGTCATACTCACATCCAATCCATCAACATAGGCCAGAATGTTAGGGTGCCGGAGGGTCTTCATGCGTTTGATTGCTGCCTTGGCTAGCTGTGTCTGCAGTTCTGATCCTTGGGCCACGTCGTATACGAACACAGACACCGGCTCCCCATTTGTCTAGTGAAAACATTCGAAAATAACCTCTTAATATGATTGTTATTGTGGCTTTAGAATTTCTCAATCTCATGGCTTTAGAGTCAGTGAATATCAACATAACAGACCAGGGGCCTATGTCACGGAATTTGGGATTAAGCCAGGATCTGACAGGCATCCTGGTTTACTAACCCTATCTGGGATCAGTGATTAACCGGTTTCATGAAAACTGGTTAATCTTGCTGGATTAACTTGGCCAGTTAACCTGTATATGTTGAGGCTTGATTCGGTTTCTTGAAAGCAATGCCACATTAGTTACGATGGAAACTTATGCTGTGGTTTTGGCCTTTATATCTGATTTAAAAAGAATGATATATAGTGAAAGGCATGACTTGGAGACAAATGGGGCGATTTGGATGATTCTGGCATCAAAGTATACATTTTCTAGGGTGCCAAGTTGATTTATGAGGTGACCGAAGCAATTCAAGTTCAGGTTCATGCGTCAAAGGTCAATGTCATGGTCATTTTGGATCAAAATGTCCTGTAAATTTAAAGTGGTTAAAGTGGTTAAGTTCAAAAACCTCACTTTGCAAATGATTTTCTCTACCTTAATAATACCATTTGGTATCTTATAACGTTTTAATCCTTGATTAGTCACCCTTACAACAAAGTATGGCATATAGAGATCGAACATTTCTGGAATGAGTAACAATGCTAAATATGTGGGTTGCACACACCAAAAAATGCCACAATAGGCAAATGGCTTGCATCAACCCTTGCTTTTGAGGGTCACTAGGCCCAGATTCTGAAGATAATGGGCTCTCACAAAACTTGGTCTTAAATTGTGAAAGGTACCAGGGATGTCACCAAATGATGCTGCCACTATGTATGCTGGAATAGCATCTTCCAATTGCCCTATTGGACAGGCCATATACTGAAGGGACAAACATTGCAACTTTATTGCTACTGATTGGAGCATAAATAAAGTCAGAAAAGTGACAGGACTAATGCTTATGTGCCACACATGAGTGGCACACACCTGTGACTCTCACACACCTGCCAGCACTTGAAGTTCAAAACAAGCCAACAGAACAGATTTCATTTAGGCAGATTTTCTGACGGTGCAACCCACACGTTTAGTGTTACTCATTCCAGGAATGTCCAATGTCTACACACTATACCTTGCTATACCTTCCAATAAAACGATATAAGACACAATACCATTTGCTATTATTAAGGTTTCCAAAACTTATGTGGGCCAGTTTACTTTTGTCTTTGATTTGTTTTTGACACATTTTCTCCTCTTTTCTTCTGATCTGTAGATGTATCTTCAGAATACATCTTCAGAATCTGGGGCTAGTGACCCTCAAAAGCAAGGGTTGATTTGCCATTTTGGCAAACTTTTGGTGGGTGCAACCCACATGTTTAGCAAAGTTACTCATTCCAGGAATGTCCGATCTCTATATGCATGCCTTGTTGTAAAGGGACAAACTCCCCAGCCACATGCTTATTGCTTGCCTGGCTATCACTGCAACTAGCCTCTAGGAATAACATTTGGCTAAATCCTGAGTGTCACTGGTTAGCTCTTCATAGAAATCTGACTAGCGTTAAAGGATGTTTGATTATAACCAGGCGCAAAGTACACGGAGGCCAGTCCATGATGGCGGTGTCTCAAAGTGGCTGGATGGTAACCACAAGTTTGCTAGTTCAAACCCAGGCTCCCGCAAAAGTGCATTGGATAAATTGACTATGTACCATTTACAGGTAATTACAAATTAATTTGGACACATCTGTCCAGTGACCAGGCGGACAGACAAACTTCATCTTGATGGTGTATGTTGGCTGGCTCCAACAATTACATAGTGACGTGAATTGTGTTGTAACCAAATGAACCCTTCTAGACATAACATTTTAAGTCTTGAGAGCACAAAAAAATTAAACCAAATGGACCCGTCCATTTTTAAGCTCTCAAGAGTTACATTATTGTTAAAAAATCTGCATTACTTAATTT
This sequence comes from Benthosema pterotum, assembly GCA_039105355.1. NCBI lineage: Eukaryota > Metazoa > Chordata > Actinopteri > Myctophiformes > Myctophidae > Benthosema > Benthosema pterotum. Next base: position 5,784,613 of record CM076984.1, read on the forward strand.
CTAAAATGTCAACATTGAAAAAACATAATTGTTAACACTTTTTTAAATTGATGCAGCAATGAATACATAATTAATAAGGGTAATAATAATAATATGTTGCATCGAACCTCCCAAACATAATAATGGAATAGTAATGTTCCCTAAGTTGATGTTCATAGTCAGGATGGTGGTCCCTGGATCAAAAAATGTTGAAAACCTCTGGTCTGCGATACAATATTAACTTGTTGACATTCTGGTGGTTTTGGTGGGTCGCAGTTAACTTGTTAAGTGATGTTAATTTAGCTACCGCTGGGTGACGTGGCGTCTCACAGCGCCAACATGAAACCAGGAGATCAAATAGCATGCGATGAGCGTTGACAACAAACTGACGGAAAGGATGAGGGAGAGGTTGACATGTCTGATGAATGAACACGCCGACTGCCACGTCCCAACAGCTGGATTAAAACGAGCTAATAGTCAACAATCAAAAGGCCCACAGCATCTATGCCACGAAGCGACAGCTGCTCCCAATGCGTTAGCTCCCGGACATCTGCTCCCAGGTGGTTCAGACAACTGCTCCCACCCGATTATATTTCACGTATTATCATATATATACACTGCCCCTGATTATATTTCACGTATCATTTGCACACGTATTATTTCTTAACACCACTCCAGTAAGAATAACACTACTGGATAACACGACGGCCAGTTTTAGTCTTAGTCTTAGTAGTTATATTTCACGTATCATTTGCACACGTATTATTTCTTAACACCACTCCAGTAAGAATAACACTACTGGATAACACGACAGTTTTAGTCTTAGTCTTAGTAGTTTAGTCTTACATACACATGCATTGTAGGTTTATATATGTTATACAGATTTATAGTTTTTAGTATGAAAGATGTCTCGTTTTATTTCTTTGTAAAATTATTCACCAAACATAACGACAAGTCGATTCATAGGCTAATAGTCATACTGTAGGTGTGTTTGAAACAATATGTCACTAATTATATGTCAAATACACACGTACGTAACAAAAAACTAACATAAAAAAGATAACTAGCTCCGTTATATGTCGGTGGGAGCCATTGTCTGGCTAGTGGGAGTAGTGGGAGTTTGCCGACCGGGAGCGTCCCGCGTTGGGAGCAGATGTCTGGGAATCAAAAGGCCCACAGCATCTATGCCACGAAGCTATAGCTAGTTCCGTATCTTACGCCGGAATCGGTGACCTGTCGAATTATGTGACGACAAAATATGGACGTCGTGTGGAACTACATAACTCGACAGCGGACTCGTTTTGGTGTAGACGGGGTTTAGCTTGTTGACAATGTTGACTATCTATGCGTGTTTGTTGTGTCGGTCTTTCTTAAATGTCTTGTGCTCTGGCTGGGATTTGTTTTTTACCTTTCGCTTCCCTCGATGAAGTGTCCATATTCCAGACGGCTCCTCTGTGTCTGGCAGAATTTCATAATTAAAGTCTTTGACTGGATCCCTAGCGAAAAAGGACCACATATCTTCTTTCCTTCACACCGCATCAAGCACACCGCATACACTGTAGGAAATCTGCAGCCGTAGCAAGTTACTACGACTAGCAACAGTGTTGCACAGTGAGTGCACACTTGACAATACTCCGTCTAAAACTTTTGAGCAGACGTTAGTTCCGCTCCCGATGTGGCACACACACACACACACACACACACACACACACACACACACACACACACACACACACACACACACACACACACACACACACACATACACACACAAATATGATTTGCTGTTTCTGAAGTAATTATTTTGTTCGTAGGCCTATTTAAATGTCTGAATGAAATGAACAAGTTGGCCATGTAAAGAAGTGTAAAGAAGTTGTGTCCAATCAGTTTTTCAGATTTGATGTAGTTGTACTTGAATTGTACTGTAATTCTCCAAGCTGTTATCAGTTTTGTAGCAGTGTCTTGACTTGTAATGTAACTCTCGTGTAGATAAAAAAAAAACATCCATCCATCCATCCATCCATCCATCCATCCATCCATCCATCCATCCATCCATCCATCCATCCATTCCAAAAGGCTATGCCGAGGCAAAAAGCACTGTAGTCTATAGCAGATGTGTAAAATAATACATCATGTAGGCCTATTCCAAAATTGCAGTAGCATTCGGAATTAATTGTTTATATGGTAGATCTATTCATCACCCCCAAGACAGGAATGAATAGAATATTAAATTCCAAATCAGGTGTTTATATGCCCATTTCTATTCTGATGACTTCATCCTAAGTTCCTGGTGCTGTATCATTAAGTTCTTCACGATACAGTACCAGGGGTGAGGGTGTCACATCTCTATAAAGGGTTGCAAGCTGTAAACATTCCTACTACATCAACAATCAAGTTGGCATGGGAAAATGACTTGGGGACTCCAATCTCAGATCTCAGACTGAAGGACAGCCTTGAAGTTAATGCTTGCTCTATTAACTCCAGACACATAACACATTTGTCACAATGTGACGAATGCAACACAATAGATGCAGATCTCCTTCACAGCGGCACCCTCTGCCCCCAGATACAAAATTGATAAGATTTGGCTGCCCCTCACCCATTACCTGAGCAGAACCGACTAAATATGATGCCACCGATGTGGCCCACTGTATTGCATTTGTTGTACGGTGCTTGCCATGAATACTACTATTTCCATAACAATGTTGCAGCGTGCGGTGTTGCTGAGCAGTATGGGTGGGAGGGATCTATTTTGTTTTATTCATTTATTATTTGTTTCGAAACAATAAAAAGGGAATTAATTCTGTCATTTTGTGACAGTTTTGCAATTTAACCCTGAGATTGTACATTCGTAGTTACAGACCCTGAGCCCCATAAGGACCCATTTGTCCGGACCACACTTTGTGAAACCAATTTAATGTAATCACAACGGAAAATGGATCACAAATTCAGTAATCAACTGCTCTTGATTATAAACTGGCCCACATTGGTTACCCAACTCTGGGAATTATTTTCCCCATCTTAATAATACCAATTGTTATTGTAGGTTATATCATTATATCATGTCACCTTTACAAGGTATGGTATGTAGAGATTGGACATTCCTGGAATTACTTTAGTAACACTGCTAAAGGTGAGGGTTGCACCCCCAAAAACAGCAAAATGGCAAATTCAACCTTGATTTGAGGCAGATTCCGAAGGTAGCATAAACAGCATAAACAAAGTCTTGAAAGTGACAGGACCCATGCTTATGTGCCTGCACACCTGTGACTGAGTGGCACACACCTGGCTGTGACTGTCACATGCCAGCACTTGAAATAAAAAAAAGCCACCAGAACATTTAATTTTTCCAGATGTTGGAAGCTGAGTCGAGGTTGAATTGCAAGTAGCTGTAGCTGACTTTGTGGCTGAAATGGAAAAAAGTAAGTAAGGAAGATAATATAAACTGGCCCACAAGTTCAGAAACCCAACATTGGGAATTATTTCCTCCACCTAAATATTGCTAGTTTGTATTTCCTCTTATATTGTTTTAATTGTTCATTAATCACCTTTACAACAAGGTATGTAATAGATATAAATATAATACCTATTTGGGTGATAAAGGACTGTATACTTCGATAGCTCCAAAATATGTGGAGAGCAAAGCAGGAAGGACCACCAGCCGTCGAACAGCCGGATGACAGTGAGTACTTGAGAAAGTAATCCAATTACAATTGTTCTCAAGTCACAGAGAGGCATTCTAATGCCATACTACTCTTAAATACACACACAAGTGTTCAAATGATAACACACAAGTGTTCAAATGATAACCCTTCCGGTGCAACTTTAAGAATCAACCTTAACTCCAAGAAAATGTTACCTCATGGAACAAACCTTTTAGCAGGGGAACTTTAGAAAAACATTTTAACCAGAAAAATACACAGCACCTAATACACAAATGTACCATGAGACCAACGACACAAAGAAAGTAATTCCAATCAACAAGTCATGTTTTGTAGAATAATAAAGTTGTATCCTGGGAAAGACATTTATTGGAAAACCCACAGACAAGCCACCATAGCATCAAAGTCTCTAAATATTTTACAAAATGAACACAGTATATATATATTGGTACAATAGGCTGCCGTCGCAGTTGTCATAGTTACCCATGACCATGATAAGATAAAACAATGCATATACTAAAGATGATTCTGGAACCATCTGGTTCAAACTAGACACATTAAGAACATGGAAGTTTCATGGTCAGAGTGACCCAGGCTACTTGTCTTTAAACACACATTCTGAAAATGTTATCACTTCTCTGGCAACAGAAATCTCATACAATGGCTGAACAGTAACATCAACATAATAATACTAATAATACTTAGACTTATATAGCGCCTTTCAAGATACCCAAAGCGCTTTACAGACTATCCCATTCACACCCTATCACCCATACATACCGGTGATGGTAACTACATTGTAGTCACAGCTGCCCTGGGGCAGACTGACAGAAGCGTGGCAACCAATCTGTGCGCAACGGCCCCTCCGACCAACACCAAGCATTCACGCACAATCATAACTCATTTACAATGGCTGAACTGTAACATCAACATAGCAAGGTTACGGTATGTGTGTCACAGGCGGGCAGGAAACCAACAGATAATGAAAAAAAAATGACAACCAATAACCTGTGGCAAACAAACATAATACAGAGACATGATGGCACCCTCAAAACAGCAGATCTACAAGGTGGTAGTGCAACACAATTAAAATCCATGGTGAGATTTGGCATGTAAAGTTTGCCAAAATGAAATGCTCTGTTGGCATTCACTCGTTTTGAATTTCAAGTACTGACAGGTGTGTGGCAGTCACAGGTGTGTACCAGGCACACAAGCATGGGTCCTGTCACTTTCTTGACTTGTTTATGATGCCATATTTTCAGTATCTGCCCCAAAGAAAGGTTGAATTTGCCATTTTAGCAACGTTTTTGGGGGTGCAACACCCTGTAGTTTTGTGGTTCGAAAACGCTGAGAAAAAGCAAGTGTGTGACGCCGGGCGTTATCACGCGGTGTCCAGTGTTTTTTGTTGCACGCATGCTTGTTTCGTGTACTCGCACGTGATTTAGTTTAGACCTCAATTTAGACATCGAGTGGCAGAATCCTCATATGCAACACCCTTTACTTCCAGAAATGTCCGGTCTCTACAAACCATATCCTGTTGGTGACTAATCAATGATTAAAACGATATAATACACAATACGATATTGATAGGTGGAGAAAAAAATTCCAGTCAGGTTTCTGAACTTATGTGGGCCAGTTTGTCTTTCCCCACAAACCAATACATATCCAAACTGCTATCCATTTGACAAATATAACTAATTTGCCTATCAGTATTCATAGGGTATGTATGTATATGTGTGTGTGTGTGTGTGTGTGTGTGTGTGTGTGTGTGTGTGTGTGTGTGTGTGTGTGTGTGTGTGTGTGTGTGTGTGTGTGTGTGTGTGTGTGTGTGTGTGTGTGTGTGTGTGTGTGTGTGTGTGTGTGTGAGAAAACTGGTTCTCAAACATTTTACATTTCAAGAAAACCAATTGTGCACATGTACATACATGGTCGGTAGGGTTGGGAAAAAAATACAATGTTTATGCCAATATATTGTGATTCTTGCCGTGATATCAATATTCTATCACCAGATTCATTTTTCATGCATTTATTAATTTGTTCATGTCAGAAAGACTGGCGGTTATCTGGCTACTTTTATGTGTATGATTTAAATTATCATGGTATATATAGTTTTTCATATTGCTTTAAAATGTAGTGGATTCACTTTTTCCATGGTCCATATTGTTTAGAAATGTTAAAAATGTTCTAGTGTGTTAAAAGCAAAGTAAATTGTGGGAAGTGAATCGTCCCAACCCTAATGGTCAGTGATGGTAGTTATAGGCAGGGTGCTAGTTTAATAACATAGCTGAAAGGGTGATTGAACAGCATTTGTTTTCAATTACAAAATACATTTCACTTATCATTGACAATCATCCATATCAGAGGTGAAATGAGTCGATTTTAGCTTGCAACTTCGTAGCTGTAGAGGAAATTAAAGGAGATAATTTATGTCCCAAGCCCAATAGCCATCCATCTCATTCAAACAGCTTATCTGGAACAAAAACATCAATGTGGCCATCATTTTCCATGAGTGACGTACAGTAAGTCATAGTAAGCCAAGCTACCCTGCCTCAATTGTAGAAATGCTACCCCCTCCCCTCCGTCGCTTAAAGGGGTACTCCACTTTCAAAAAAAACCTTTGGTCATTTTATGGTCTACCCAGCCTCATGTGAACACACCAGACAGTTTATAAGTTACTCCTTTCGGTATTTAGATATTTGATGTTCATTAGTCTGCCGGAACTTCCTTCCTATACAAACCCATTATAACTTAAAACTCCTTTTTAACCATGACAGATTATTCGAAAATAACCATGGAATTGCATCTACAGTTTATTTGTTTTTAAAATATTGTTTTGGAAAATGTAGCCACCTCCATTATTTGGGTAGGCCTACCCAAATGAATAAAACAATATTTTAAAAATAAATAAAAACTTTAAATGAAATTCCACAGCCCTCTCACGTATTAGGAGGACAATATCAGTCACCAGAAAAAAAGATTGGTTGTTTTCGAATAATCTGTCATGGTTAAAATGGAGTTTTAAGTTATAATGGGTTTGTATAGGAAGGGCATTCCGGCAGACTAATAAACATCAAATATCTAAATACTGAAAGGAGTAACTTATAAACTGTCTGGTGTGTTCACATGAGGCTGAATAGACCATAAAATGACCAAAAGTTTTTTTGAAAGTGGAGTACCCCTTTAACTACGCCATCATTACTAAGGTTTCCAACAAAATGAAAGCAAGACACCGCAGGGAATTGAACCCCGTCCCGAACATGTCAGGAGTGCCACTACCGGAGTCTTTTGCTTTTTTGTTGTTGTTTTTTTAAGGCTAAAAGCAAAACCTGGAGGAACATAACCCAAGAGCTTGTTCCCCCAGGAAAAGAAAACCCCTGGACACCTGGCTGCTACACTATCCTGTCACACCTTAGGCATTGAGCTTGGTCCCGTGGCTGAAACTAGACAAAAAGAGACAACCGTTGCCCCAACCCCCAGCAAATCCCATAACTATATGGCTTCTTTACTCAATTCACAAGTTTTCAGTCAACAGATCCACGATACTAGTACATTAAATATGTGCATGTAGACTCAATGTTTTATCCAAAATGTACATGATTGACTTATCAGTGCCACTGATGTAGAATCAAGGTGAAACGAGCTGGCAGTTGTCGTCCGCTTGCAAGTTACTAAATGCATCTGTAATGAAGAAAAACTGGACATTTTATGCCCCCCCCCCCCCCCCCCCCCACACACACACACACACACACACAAATCCATTGCTCATCCCATTCAAACTGCTCATCTATGTAACATTATGTATCAATGTGTCCATAGGTTACCCAATCAATGCACAGTATAAATCACAGCAAGTTACTCCCCATCAACGATACTCAATTCAAGAAGATGTAGGATTTTACTCTGGCTGACCCAAGTCACGAATCCTCCCACGAGTCCATATGGCCGTTAGTCACTCTGGCTAAGTTGCAATTTAAGCTGAATCAGAGAAATCTGAAAAGGTAGAGAGAGAGTGTTGCCCCGTACCCCCCCAGCGAAATCTATTGCAATGTTTGACAGCAACATGTAATCAAAATGTTATGCAGAGGTCATGTGCATGCAATTTTTTGAGTTCCATGGTATGCATGTTAAGAAAAATCGAGAACTGAAATTACTCAACACCAATGACGTGATGGCAAGACAAGCCAGAGGCTCCTGATCTGAAGGTGACTGGATTCTCAGTGCTCCACAGGGTTACGGCCATCCCAGAAGCCAGATTCAAGACAATTTTTAAGTCGAGTAATTTAACCTGAGAAACCAAAAGGGGAAAAGAGAAGGCACACACAGAGCATAGAGAGGGGGAAACTTCTGCGAAGGACTCGGGTCACGTTTAAGCTCAAGCGCGCACAGGGTTGGTACTTCATTCAGGGGACCACGCTCATTTGCCCACAGCTTCCACAGATGGCATTGCATTCAGAGGCAGGCAAGATCGAGTAGACAGACGAAAAATGACCTGAAACAAAGATCGACTTACACACACACACCCAACCACACAAGTAAAACGCCTTTGAGTTCTAGTCATCTTATGGCTTAAGATGCAAAGCAGTGGAGCTCTATGGCCAAAGAACATAATGCTAGTAAAGCATTGTTTGATGTTATTGGCAATTTAAGGTTAACATAAAGCCAGTTCAAGAAGTCGGTTTTGGCCAACTACATTGCAGAGTCAACTGCCTACGATATTAAAAGATAAGCCAAGATCTTACTACATGCTCCAGGTTAGAAGGCCTCACATGTGCTTGAACCTTGCACAACGTCTTGCACATTGATTTCTGAAAAGACAAGTGAAAGAATACCATCCCCCCCACCCCCAAATTTCCAAAGCAACACATTTGCGCTGCATTCCAGGTCAGATCAAGGCTGCACAATGCACAGCATCTTACCTCTGCTACATAATGTAAGCTACGTACAGTTGCACAGCTTACTAAAATGCTTCACACAGTTGCGTTATGGCTGGTAACTGAGGACTAGTATTTTAATGGATGTTTAAAAGACCTGTTTTCCATTTGTGCAAATTGCATGCCAGGGTGAATTCAAGGGTCGGATGAGTCCTGCTTCTCCTAGGACTGTATTCTTCTTGTTGGTGTGTGCAATTCTGCAAGATCAAAAAGGCAAAGCAGCAACAACCCCATGACCCCACCCTCAAAGAATTGGAACTGCTCATTTGTATCCTTCCCCAAACAATGTATGCTTTACTTCATATAGCAATTGAATGGTCATAAAATGGGATTCCATCAAATCTTCCAGTCATCACAAAAGACTTGCTTTGTAAGAAAGCACAGTGGTGTAATTTCTACATTTTCCAGTATTGCACTTTACAGCTTTGCAAGTAGATGCTCTCACAGCAAAGCCAATCACTGGGATTGATAATCATTTCCACTTTTGGACATCAATATTTGAGAGTCAACTTATCTGCTTTCAAGTTCCACTTAAAGAGCTGTCAAGAAGCCCAGGTCACATCCGTGCGCAACAAAGTTTTGGTCATACCTGAAAAAGCACAAGAAAAGCTGCCCCGCACAAGACACCCAATTTCCCAAAAGAACAGCTGACAAGACTGTATACAACCACAACAAGCTATGCATTTATTATGCAAAAGTTTAATCCTTAACAGATAGTTCATTGTATTATCAATACAAAGCATTGTAACTAATTGCAAAGGGAGTGCACTGGAGGCAATATATCAGATGTTAAGAGGTCATGTGAACACATTTAATGAGCTTACGTGATGTTTGATGCACAAGTACAACCGTTACATACAATGAGTTAGGAGTTTCTGATGGTCTTGAGTATTGGAAAGCGCACAGGACACAGCACACTGAAAGATGCAAAGGGGAAAATAAAAGCCCCCCCCCCCCCCACCCCCAGTGACAGAAACACCCACCCAAAATTACAGAGGTACAGAATTCAACTACAACTGTAAAAGCACTAGTACAAAAGGTCACTACTGAATTACTAAGAATGAATACAATTCAAAGTCAAAATTCAGGGCCAACAACTTGCCAAAGTAAACATTGAAATACCACAAGCCTGAATGTGAAGGTTTTCCTCTGCAGGGACAGTAGGTGAACTTCCAAGTAGGTTTAATTATGGAGGGATGCGACATTCAACTTAATCTGCAAAAAATAAAATCACAAGAAGGCCCATCCCCAAACCCCAACAACACAGCTTCAATGTCAAAGGACAGAATTGTGATTGCAATCTATAATGAAAACTTATTACCACACGCCCTGGAAAACCCTGGGAAGGTCCTGGTGGTCTTGAGTATTAAATAGCACACAGGACACAGTACTGAAAAATGCAAAGGGGAAAAAAAAGAAACCCTTCCTCCCAGTGGCAGAAACACGCACCCAAAATGACAAAACACCAGTACAGAAGTAACTACAACTGTCATACCACCAGTACAAAATAAAAATGTCTACTGCATTACAAAATTAAAATAGAATTACTGCATTACCATGAAACCAACCATTTGCCAAAGTAAACTTAAATACCACAGGCCTGAATGTGAAGGCTTTCCTCTGTAGGGATAGTAGGTGAACTTCCAAGTAGGTTTTTCGCGACATACAACTTAATCTGCAAAAGTCACAAAAAGCAGACCCACCCACAATATAGCAACTTCAAGGACAGAATTGTGATTGGCATCTGGTGAAAATGACTTATTTTACCACACTCCCTGGGGAACCACCAAACTTGTTGCTACAGCAGGAGGCCTAGTTTGATATGTAGTTGAGAGTTGCTACGCTGCAAGGAAAAATGTCCGCTCGAATGAGATGTGGCGCACCGGTTGACTCCTACTCAAGCCATTTGAATGTTTGCGTTTCACGAGGCTGAAAAGTCTTCAAAGAGATGGATTAACAGCCCCATACTGTAGCATGTGCAAGACCTCAAGTTACAACACAAACATAATTGTGAATGAAAATCGTATGCAATTACTTCACATGAGCAATACCTTCCTACAGTCCCTTTAAAGCAGCAAATTCACTGGATTCCATCCCATCCTTATCCCTATAATATGAGGGGCGTTCAACCTGTTTCGGGGAGTTGGCCTGTGAAAAGAACTCAACACATATTGTAAAGCCACACCCCACCCACCCAAGTCAACCCCAAAGCAATGTAGTGGGTCGAAAAGAACTACCAATTGAATTACAGAGTTTCACTCAATACGATTTCACAGACTACAGAAAGTACAAGTGAAGCGATGTACAAGAGTGTTATGCCCATGTGTACATTCCATGCAAATAACTCACTGTTCACTTTAACCAGTAGATGTAGTGGCACTGTATCAATGGGGAAAGCAGAGAAAAAGCTGCCCTTTACGCACTCGGGTACAGTCGACCATCCACTCACGCCACTTGCAGACAGCTTCCGAGAAACCTAATAAATTAAACACACACAGAAAAAAAAATCCCTCTCCTTCCAGCCGGGGGAACTACATCTGAACGCAATGGTGGGTTGAGAAGTCCTTATGACGTTCCTCTTGTCCGCACACTACCACGACCCAAGGAACACACCACAGCAGACACCACCACACTCCGCACACAACAGGAGGAGGGTGACCGGGGGACAGAATGGTTTACACACCTTGCCTGAAAAAGGAGAGAGATCTGTGCAAGAAATTGGTGCTCTACAAAAGAAGGTTTCTGAAGAGTTGGACAATAGTTTTGCAGCGATACCACTACCCGACATACAAACCACGATCTGCATTAAACTTGCGAAGCTAGGCGATACTGGCGCTCCCTTCTCCCACCCACTCTTGCAGCTGGCCTGGTACCCTCCCATCTGGCTGGCGGCTGGCTGGCTGGCTGGCTCTGGGACAACTGGAGGACTGCTCCACTGGTGGCCATCCTGTGCTGCTACCCTGCCCTGTGGCTCCCTCTGGTGTACACCCGGCTGAATTCTTCCTGCTCTTCTATGGATACCCTCTGCTCCTCCCGAGCCCCTTTGGTCTGCCTGGCACGCCTCTGGTCCTGCCCGCTTGGTCCTGCCTGGCACGCCTCTGGTCCTGCCCGCTTCCTACGGCCTCGCCGGTCCTGTGATCTTCCTCTAAATAACTAAGTCCATTATCCCCCTCCCCCGATGACATCTCAGTCCTTCTCTCCCCGGAATAAAAAAAAAACTTCTGTATTCGCTAAAGCAATTGCATGAAGGATTTAAAGAGCCGAATGACGTTGCTGGAACCGTGATCTTCCTCTGAATAACTAAAGCCATTTCCCTGACAACTCAGTCCAAGAATAAAAAAAAAAAATCTTCTGACTTCTGTCTTCTAGAGCGATTTTATATGATAAAGAAAAATAACCCATGAAAAAGTCCATAATAGGGTTAGACTGGGCCTGTAACTCTTGGAGCTACCACCCTGTTGGGTTATTTGAAGTTTTGAACAAACCTGACTCACCCTTTTCTTGTATGCTACAACAATCATTTTCTCTTACAGATATCGTTGTTCACCAGGTTTTCTAATTTCTTGAATCTTGTTTTTTTCCTTTTTTTTACTTGATTAGGATCCTTTAGTAATACATTTTGTAAAGGCATTTGTAAGGCTACCCAAAATAAAAATTTAAATTCTTAAAAATGAGGTAAAACATAAAGTCTGCATATCTGTGCCCATTCACAGCCACCATCTCGTCTAATACGTCTTTGGACGCCAGAACATCGTTCTTCGTTCATTCGTTCTTTAAATTTAGCCTTAAGACACAGAAGCCAACAGAAATTTCTGAAAAATAAATAACTTAACAGGTGATTCAACAAAAGAATGCACCACTGTTCCATGATCTCACTGGAATTTGTGTTACACACGACTAGAGTAGCTGTTCTAGTTGGAGCTAGTTTTGTTACCGGAATAGTCTACCAGAACAAACCAATGGTCAGACAATCCCCAAAAGTCTTCAAATCCATATACAATTATTTTAGTATAATTTCACGTTACAGCTGGCATCATTAACTGTCCACCATTATCAACCATAGAGCCCGCTGCATCTGTATACAATTTAACTTCAACATTGAATTCAGGTACAACTCTAACACGGGATGCACTTAATGTTGACATTTTTTGCCGTACGCACCGCATTAAACTCAAAACAGACTATTTCAAAGTATAATTGTGTCGATCGATGTTATAAAAGCTTTCTTTCCACTAAAAGTCAACAGTCATACGTCACCCAAGTTTAGTAGCCACGCGACATCATTTTGCTCTGCAAAAAAAAGTTAAAAACAATTTGGTTAAAGATAACAACGGGCATGCTGCCGATATACCCGAACGAATAAGGATTAAACACGAAAAGAAAATATAGCACTACAACCTGTGTGAAACCATGACACAGCAAAAAATGATCAGCGTGTGTGTGTTTCAAAGCTGCGTCACGAACTGCATTTATACTAGTAGCGGTAATCAGGCTGGTTCCAAAGAGTATACATCCGACAAGAAAGTAGATCCACTTCCAGGGTTGCCAGATTGGCTTGTTTCCCGCCAATGTTGAATTGTTGTTTTGTTTGTTTTGGTCTGATTTTTCCCAAGAGTCGCTGGTTGTGGTTATTTTTTATTTTTTATTTTTTTTAATAGCAAACACACCAGAGGCTTGTTCTGCATATCGCCCAATCCAATCCTGATGTACAGATACTGGTTTGGAGGAGTGTGAATCTCACTGAATGACATGAAACTTTACTATGTGTAATAGTACATTCATTCAATTCATTCATACATGTATTCATAATGATACATTAATGTTTATTCGTATTATATTGTGATGTCATTTCTTGTTTTGGTTAGTATTTTTCCGAGGCGGGATTTGGCTTATTTCTATAGTCAAACGGTGAGTTGGCATAACAGTCCACTTAGTCTAGATTGTAGAAGCAAAATAAATAATTGGAATAAACACGTATTTATTTAATCCAACTGCTGTAACCCAAACGCCAACATAATGATTATGATGCTTGCAAGCGATTGTGATCTCCCACTAAATGCATTTACTTGGTAATTCGTTTTTCTTTGTAATTCGTTTTAAAGAACTTCCTTGTACGCTTTTCACAATTTAAATTATTCCAAACGAATTTCTGGCATGCAATACTGTCGATTTTCCTATGAGTACGACTGCGTCGTGCGGGACGTGCGATTGAAGCATACACATACACACAGACACACACACGCGCGCGTTCGCGGGCGCGGCGGTCACAAAACAGCTGACGTCACGAACAGCTGTCTGCCGCGGATGGTTATCCAACTGGATGCAACGAGTCCCACAAACCAGATGGAACCGGAGCGTGGTGTTTTGGTTTTTGCCGGATCTACTTCCAGTATACTGCAGTGCTATGTGATTATGTGATTGATTTTGAACAATAGAAAACAGCCAAGTCATCCATACACTTCTTTTTATTTAGTTGGCTCTTATTCGAGACCATGTTTTCTTTCAGTCTCAGTTTAGATGCAATTAAAGACTAAAGCAGCCGTGGAGCTTCCAACAGCTATTTGTTGTCCAAGTTAGTATTTTAAACAGACTGTAGTATTAATAGTGATAGGCTACAGGACAACAAAACACTAGTGACAGTCACACAACAGAGCAGAAATATCCAGAAAAAATAAGACCACTGATATATCATCATGGGAAACACCTGGTAGCCTATGGAAAAGTACTAGGACTGGTGGTATAATTCAAGTTACACTGCCGAGCACCAGAGGGAGTATTATTAACCCTCTCTATTATTAACCCTTTAACTTGATTAAAATAGACTAGTTTGGACAGCTTTTTCCCTCATGGAACCAGAAACTATCTGTTGATTAGATTGCAGTTTCAGTGTCCCTGTAACCTCAAAGAATTGCTGCTATTAATCCCCATCAATCATCAGTTTCAGTGGGACATGGCAACCACTGGCCCTTGGGATAGCCTACCTCTATTTCATATGGTAAATGAGGCAGAGTATTGTATTCAATTTAATGAGTTGATCAAGCCATCTGTTCTTGGCAGACATCGAGGTGTGATGGGACAATTTGCATTGAGTGGCAATGCAAATTGCCAGTGGTCAGTGGTGGGATCTGGACTGAATTTACTGAAGGATACAGTTGTTGTGTAAATGCTGAATGTTTTTTCAGGGAAGAGTCAGAAGTCCATTGAGATAATGCTCTTTTTTGCAAGGATGCTGAACACATGGACCTTAATAACCCTGATGAAGGAATTTGTTTGTTTGTTGGGTCCTCATAAAGCATAGACAGAGGCACAGGCACAAATTAAACACAATCAATGACTAATGAAGGACTACCGGACTCCAGATGACCTAGTCCAGGGGTGGACTAGGTCAATTATTTTTCCCAAGGGGCCGAATGAGATACATAAAATATTGTGGAGCGCCAAGAAAGACTAAAGGCTGAACTAAAGTCTGTGTCGTATTAATTTAATTTCAAGACGAAAGTAAGAGTAAGACCAACCTTTTGGATACCAGGGCCCTCTATTTATTCAGTATTTGAGCCACGGAGGACCACTATTTGATGACATTTTAGCCCCACAGACCCCAAAACTCAAGATTTCTTTTGTTTTTGTTAACAATACCCGGCTGAATTTGGGAAACAAAACATAGATCAAAAATGACTATTCTTTTACATTATCTGATTGTGTACTGTACATTTTAGGTAATTCAGATGATGAATATTTGCGGGTCCATTTGGTTTATTTTTTACACTCTCAAGAGTTACATCTCGTTAACCAACTTTCCATATTTAACTGGAACTCTCTCAAGGACCACTGGTGGTCAACGGACCACTGGTTGAAAACCACGGTACCCTTTCACGGGCCGGTCAGAGTCAGCACAAAGTCTACATGGCCAAAGCCATGTACTAGGTTTCGTACAATTGCTGTTTTTTCTGTATGAGGAACTAACTGGATTTCAAATCTTAATGCTCTGAATATTCTTAATTGGAAAAAATAAATACAAATGATGTCAATGTACATCAAATTACTCGTACTTCAAATTACACCTAATTTATATTATGTTGAACCTAGAAGGGTGAATTTAGGACCTACCTATGTTATCATGAATAATTAATGGTACAAATAAATAAATAAAAGAGGCAATACAGTATGCAGGAAACTAAAGATAGACATTGAAATATAATACCTACTTATAACCCAGCATGAGATTTGACACATAGTTAAAGCAAGCCATAAAAGGAACATTTTTGACTGTGGGGCTGTGCTGGCAGCCAATTTCCAAAATGGCCACCAGCTTTTATCAATTCAGGTTATAGAAATGTGTAATATTGATGTATCGATCTAGGTAGTACTACATGTGTTCTAACTGTGAGCCTGCAGGATATCAGCGGAAATACTCTGTGTACTCCTTATCGTAACTGAAACCAGCTCTGCCCCTGAGTGACCAGTACTACCCAGTGAGGTCAGAACACCAGTCTGTGTACTCCTAGTCAGACCCCCATCGAAATCACCAACCTGCTCCTACCCTGAACTACCATTATTATCCAGCACTGCCAGAACACCATCCCTTGTAACACAATGGTATATTTGTACATCTCTTAATGTTTCGATGAAATGAAAACAAGTAGAAATGCTTTCATGCAGTCATCCACTCACAGTTAACAGTCTGGCATTGAGTTGTGCTTAAAATGTTCTGCATTTTTTGCAAAATGTTAATAAATATTTAAATCAGAATCAAACCATGCATGCAAACCAAAAAGAGTATACAAGCAAGTTAGTTCTCTTTGTAAACCTAGCTTTTATGGAACAGCTACTGTACAAGCATAGGGTGACATAACATTTCATCCATATCTGGGGCAAGTGAAACCAGTTAATGATTATGTTCTAGTGGTGGACGGTGTTCGATAGTGTCCTGTAATTATTGAATTACAGTTCAATAAAGGCCCCTGTTACATCAAGCATGATGTGATACATCAGCCCAGCGCTAAAGCATTACTAGTACAGACCTCTGTGTGAGTAAGGGCATTATTCAACAGCCAGACACTGGGAGAGACAGACGGATACTTACACAAAACAATCCAAAACAATCCAACAACTGGATATACTTCCCTCAACGGATCCATGGACATTTAGCATCACTTTACAAACTTTGAAGTAAATTTTGAAGTAACGTTTAGTTTTGAGAGCAATTATTATTTTTTTTACTTGTTTTGAGTTTGGTATTTCAACTTATGATGAGAATGATTGTTAAGAGCAAGTTACCATTGTCTGGTCTAGAGTGATGGAGACCCACAGACAGTCAACTGGACAGTGGACCAAAATAAATCGCTAACGACCAATACAACCACGACCAATACAGATCAACATCAGTGCCAAGTAAGTGCTTCAACTCAAGCCAAAAGAACAGCACCACAAGTTTGTGCCCAGGAAAGCAGCCCGCGATGGAGCACTTTTTCACGCCTGTCCACACTCCCTCTACCCGGGATGAGATTACACCACAGAAGCACCATCACCAACAGCCACAACATCGTCATCACTCTTATCACCGGGATGCAGAAGTACAAAGGTAATGATAATGGTTTTTATGTATGTAGCCACTTTCATCTTGAAAATAAGTGCCTAAAACACCCTGTAAGCAGGCAAAGACAATTCATGGTGATTAAAAAAATTTGCCTTTCAGGTAGGATGCGTTATTTCAGGTTTAGTATGGAGGGCTGTGTGTGAATCTATAAAGCCTTACAAAGGACAAGTCTCAGAATCTAGTTGTTGCCAAGGGCGACGTTACAAAAAAGTATTACAAATATATTTGTAATACATACTGTATGTATAGCATTTTTGTTGAGCTTAATTATCCTAATTCCGATGATCTAAAAATCAAAAAAGTGTTGCAGATCAAATAGCTCTGAGTGATCCCCAGCTCCTGAATGGCAATTGCAATTTTCTTGCGAATGTATGTAGCAAATAGCAATATATTCAAACGATCCCATTCTTACCTGCATGATGAAGGCACTGCTTCGCATGCAATGTGTTTAAACGACCACATTCTAATTATAGGATTGTTCAACATTCTCTGTCATTATGTTTCAGTTACACTGGTGTAGATGACAATGATAGAAACACAGATGATAGCCATGGACACCATCATCATCCCAATCAGCACCGCCAGCGTGGTTACCAACCCCATGAAGACCATAAACACCATGACCACCACCACCATCACCACCCTCATCATGGAGATGAAAGTGAGGCATACGAGAACCACCACACCACTGTCTCCATCTCTACAGCCTCATCCTCCTACTATTCTTCCTCCTCTTCCTCCTGTTCATCCTCTTCATGGTACACGGACGCCAGTGCCAATGACCACCAACAAGTGCACGGGGGCTTCCAGGAATGTGACAGCGGGGAGCCCATAATCTACGCCAATGTCAGTCATGAACACCCGGCGGGGATCTATGAACACGTCCACGGGAGATCACAAAAGATGGAAAAACACGTTTCTAATTCTCTTCACCGGCGCCACAGCCGCAGTGACGAAGGCCTGGAACACGAGCCACTCTATAAGACAACGAGCAGTCGAAGTTTAGCATTCAGTGAGGAAAGTGTTATGCTTGGGACGTCTGCGGGCCCTAAGAGAGCAGTGTCATCCAGCCCGCTACCTGGTAAGGGGATCCTGAAAAACAAAGAGCCACCTCCAGATATCCGCAAGGCCAAGTCACTGGAAGTTTTATCACAGAGAGGAGAAGGGCAGGGGGGAGAGAAGGGGAAAGGCCCTTTGCAAGTGGACATAGAGAGGGCCAGAGAGGATTTTGTGAAGGGCAAGGTGCAATTCTCAGCCTTCCTGGATGAGATTACAAAGCAGGTTATTAGTCCGTCTTACCTTAACGTTTTGGGGGTCACCAATGTCAAAGCAAGTGGTTCTGTACACGCCACTGGCGTGTCCAAACCCCAGCACAAAGAGAGCCTGAGAGAGGACAGGGAAGCACAGCCCAAACAACAAACCACACAAAGCAAATCAGCTCATAGTGACTCTCAGTCACACACCAGAAAACACTGCACTGTGAAGAACCACCGTGGTAGTCCCCCTCCACACCCCAGCGGGTACCGCCCTCACTCTGGGGACAACCGAAGAGACAGAAGGTCACCCCCGACCGAGGGGCCATCCGCAGGGGACAGACACAGCAGATATGGTCCTCACTGCACGGATGGAACTAGCACCAGTCCAGAGCTCATCCTCCCTAAAAGAGGAGACCATCGACCACCTAAACAACGTCCCACTGTGTCTCGTAGCTCGCCTCCAAATCCCCAGCACTTAAACCCAGGTCCACCTGGCCCCAGCCACCAAAGGCTAGTGAACTCACCCCCTCCCCCAGCTGCAGTTGCGAAAGCGGTCTCCGAAGTGCCCAGGTCTCCTAAACGTACATCGCATTCCTCCAGAAGCCGAGACGCGGCCTCAAGCGCCACGAGCCAGAGCTCAGAAGTTAGTGGTCATCATCATGCAAAAGTTGTACACACTGATCACCCACAACAGCACAGGGTGAGTCCATTGCATTCTCGGCTCAACAAACGGCCTTCATGTGGCAGTGGTGTGGCAGAACACGCTCTAAATGAAGTTCTTAGAAAAGAAAAACATTAACTCTAAAATATAACCCCATAGTGTCAGAAACCATATGAGATAGAAGGAAAATATTGTTAAAATAATCAAGACTCTCAACACAATATCATACCTCACCTACCTACAGTATGACATAATATAAAGGTGTCAGAAACCATATGAGATGGTTGATTGAGAGAGAAATACATGTGGAGAAAAACATATTTATACAGAATAGAAAAATATACAAAATGTTGACTCAGGAGCCAGATCAGGAGTAATGTGGACTGTATCAGCTTGGCTCCACCAAGCTGCTGCTTATACTGCTATGCCTATTACTTATACTATTCTACAGTATAATAAGTATGCATCTTTGAGTAATGCTGTCAGAAAAGAAGATTAATGACGGAACAAGAACAAGTCGGGCAACACAATAACAGCTTTGTATTTTGGGAAATGGACAATTTACACTAAAACTTAAACTAAACATCAGAATTGTACTGTCAGTGTATAGAGAGCATAATAACAAATAGCTGTGCCCCACATCTGCAGAGACAATGCTGCTGATTCACAAGCTATGTGGGATCTGTTGACTGCTTCTGCCTCGGAGCACTGCAAGCTGAGTCATAGTTCAACTATGCAGCAAAAAACAACCTTGTGGTGTTGAGGGAGTTGCAGTGTCATTGTTCTATGAGCAATTACATTTTACATGCATGCATTTTACTTGCATGCATTTTATTTGCATGCCTTTTATCTTTGGGGGCTGACCGGATGTGCTCCAAATATTACTATTATTTATGTATTGTGAATAATGACGGGTACTGTAACAATACAGCCATGCAACAAGCAACTCTACTCTGTACACACTAGGAGCCATTTCAGCAGCATTTGGTTGGTGGTGTCACGTAGCGTAGCACTTACATACTGTACTGTACAGTATACTATCTAACACAGCTGTGGCACGGCTCACACTGGTGTACACAACACACACCCTGAGCCAAGCCATATTAGGTAACATTTAGACTTTAGGAGTTTGTTGAAAAGGCTTTGCATGGAAAGCTTGGCCATATGAACAGTTGCTACATGTCATTTCTATTCACAAATTCACAACGGCACCCAGTCAATATTTCTGTGGAGAGGGTGACTCCAGTTCATGGTTTACCCCGTGGAAGTCAATTGCGTTGTACACACATGCTATTTGCTAAAATTCAATAATCAAATCACTGTCATGTTCGTTCTACTGCACATTGTTCTCTACACGGCTCTGGCCATTAGTTTTTTTTGATGCAGTGCTTTGCCTGGAGCCATCCCTGATTCAGGTCCTGGGTTTACTGACGTTCAGTGAAATGTCACCCTAGCCAGTCAGAGCCAGTTTGAGCAAACCCATGTGGATGAACTAGGCATTGTAATGAGCCTATCATTTCCTATTCCTGCAGGGATATCACAGTATTGGGCAACTTATACACAAAGCTTCGTCTAAATGCTGGTGATTAAGTGTTAAAACAAATATATAGAATATGTTAGCCCTTACCACTTGTCCAGCAATTCACTGCCTTTCATAAAAGTGAATGATTCCAAGAAACAATATTTGTGCTGCGTGTGCATCAATAAACCTGTATTATCGAGGTGTCATTGATCCTGGACCTATTTAAAGAAAAGGGAACAATATCCAATAATCTTGCAACAATCTGCTGCAATGATTCATGCATAATAATGAAATGCAACAAAAACATTAAATGTCAATTTGAATAATTTGTTGAAATATGAAATGTAGCCCTACACAATACACATGGTGGGTTTAGCCAGGTAAATGAAATAGAGCCTTTTAGATTAATTCATTCAATTTATATATAAGGTGCAATTGACTGTTTTCCATTCCATTATTCCCCTCTTGTGTTACCTCTAGGACTCATTGTATGATGACCAACTCCGGTAAGTGTCTACACACTATGTGCCACCCTGTTATCTCTGCTTCTCCAATTTATATTTTCCTTCCCTGACAATGTTGCTCTTCCCTCTTTGTTAAAAAAAAGCTCATTTTCTGCATATTGATTTTTAAAGAGCATTCCTTGTATCCTGACGAGTCACTGACTATCAAGCACACTAATGGGCATTCTCAGAACAACAACAACAACAACCAGAACAAAATAATTTTACTCTTCGGTACTTTTACATACTGTAAGATATAGGAAACCATGAACCTTAAGATTATTATGACAGTCTGTGGCAGAGGATGTATGAAGCTGTAACGTTGATATTAGTAAGATATACAGATATCTATCTAGCCCGGTACAGAACCAGCATCTCATTACGAGGCTTATGCAATTATGAAAGCAGACATAGCACAGGTGGAGGCAGATCAGAACAGGCCTGTTTTTAGAATAATATGTTGCCACTCCTACTCCTTGGAATCAGAGCCAAAGGATTTTCTTGATCAACTTGATATTTACCCCACACCTATTTGAGAATTGTTCAAATGAGATTCCAAGTTGCACCAAAGTTACTCTGGCCTGAGCAAGTCACAATTGTATCTCTACAATCTCTCTACAATTGTGACTTAGAAACATTGGTCATGGAATGTTGGTTTAAAGCAGTGGTTTTCAACCTTTTTCATAGAGACCCCAAACTAAAGATTTCTTTTTGCCTTTGTCTACAATTCCAGGCTAGATTTAGGAAACAAAACCGTCAAACATACAGATCAAAATGACCCTTAATCTTCTACATTCTCTATGATGAACATGTTAAACCCCTGAGAGCATAAACATGAAACCAAATGGACCCTTGCGGATCCATTTGGTTTCATGATTATGCTCTCAAAGAGTTACATCTGGTTAAGCAACTTTCCATCATTTAGCCTGGGGACCACCTGGAACCCTCTCAAGGACCACTGATGGTCCCCAGACCACCGGTTGAAAATCCCTGGCTTAAAGGAACAGTGACACCTAATTCTTTCATATGTTATTATTATTAATTTATTTGTTTGCTTTGTTGATTGATTTATTTGTTTTTTCCCCAGTACTAATCTTAAATTACTTCTCTGAGTTCAGGGTCTTGCAGGAGGAAAATGCAGATCTTCATCAGAACCTGCTTCAGACAGTGGTGTGCATCGAGAATCTGGAAGCAGAGTTACAGAGGACCAAGGTGGAGCTTGGCAGTGTCAAGGATAAATATAAAAGGTTAGAAATAACACTGTGCTAAATTAAGTATACTTTCGTTTCGTGCCTGTCATGTGATTCATTTGCGCAAATATTGGATCCATTTTCCATGACATAGTGGGCATGTTTCTCTGACCGAATGCTACTGTACACCGTTGTTTTCGAATGGAAAATGCACTGATGAATGCGTCACATGCCCACTTCACCTCCCAGCCTACCATCAGAGATCAATAAAATGTAACTATGGTTTTGTGTGACATGCCTTATAGATTAATTGATCCGTGAAACATGGCTGACAAAGAGGGCAACGTTTTAATTTGCTACCTCTGCTGTCAAATATGCAATGATTCAGCCTCGGACAAGGGCCTGTTTTTCCGATGACCATCTGGCACTGCACCGGAGAAACAGAGGGATTGAAGGCATGTGGCCGTTCCCTTCACACTTTCCTGTCAGATGTTTGGCTAGCACTCTCAGGACTGTTGCCGTGACAGAACTGAACGCTGAATACAGACTGACAAACAACAGATAAACTGGAGTGGTCATTGAACTCAGGGTGATCTTGCACTTTTGTTGTTGTTGATCTTGTTTTCTTTTAGGGATGCTAGTCCTGCCTATGAACATCGTTTGTGTCACATTTTTCATTGACAATGAAAAGAGAATTCATGTCATACCAGTATGTTTCTGAGCAAATCGACATGTGAGGTAATAATGATCTATTCTACACCAATAAGAGTGCCACACCACACGGATGTGGATTTTTTTTTTTTTTTTTTTTTTTACAAGTAGATCACCTCATGCCACGCCGGCACTGCAAGCCTGTACATCTGCTATTTTTAAACATTTTTGAAATATCTTGTTGGCGTTTGTAGAATCGACCTCAGGTCTAAGTTAAATGACTTATGACTTAAATGACCTAATTATTAAAAGTATGTAGGTACGCTGTTTCCTGATAGGATATACCAGATTTCCTTCATTATTCCTTTGCGCGGTCGCAATTCAGGTTTAAAACACAAACTAATGCAGAGCAAACAGGTTCTGAGAAGAACATGCTTTGTGTGCACATGTCCTGTGAGGAGAGAGACACACACACGCACACACACACACACACACACTTTTGCTGACATAATAAATAAATCCTGTCAGTACCATTCCCATATGCCATTTTTCCTGGTCTTATTGTTACCTTTATTGCTGTCTTATTTTTGTCTCGTTCTGCCTTTGTCTTCCCATCAATCTCTATGCCTGCTTATTCCCTTTCAGCCTCCTGGAGACGCACACAGGGACAAGACAGGCCAACAGCCTGCTGGGAGAACACTTACACATTGCGGTGAGCAGGCTAAATACATCAAGGGGGATCGAACATAGATTCACTCACAAGTAACACAGTCACAGCCATTTTTTGTGAGTCTTCCAACCTGAGTATTAATGTCTATACTGCCTGACACTGTGTGTGTGTGTGTGTGTGTGTGTGTGTGTGTGTGTGTGTGTGTGTGTGTGTGTGTGTGTGTGTGTGTGTGTGTGTGTGTGTGTGTGTGCGTGCGCGTGCACGCCTGCGTGCACAGTCTGAGAGTCTGAGCAGTGAGAGGAAGTACCTGATAAGCCGCATAGCCCAGCTGAGCTCAGAGCTGGAGGATGCCAATAGGACCATTGCAGCTATGGATAACATCAGCGTGAGTACAGCACCATCTACTGCTCAAACTGCATCAGACATGCAGACACATTGTGCATATTTCACAATGCAACTAGCTCCTACATAAGGTTACAAACAAAACAGAAAACAGAGAAATGGACCTAGGCCTAATATAGAAGCACAAATAATATGTCAATTTGATAATAATAAAACTAAAGTAGCACACGGAAGGGACACTTTATTCCAAACAGTGGACCTTACCTCTCCATCAGGTACCCTGTCTGGCCAGGAGAGGGTAGTTTAGAGACCAGGATTACGGCATGTTTTTGGGAGATTACCTTTACGCTAGGCCTGGGGAGACACAGGTAGAACATGCAAACTCCACACACGTTTTGTGTTTTCTGATCAGGGCAAGAAACACTACAATTCAAATTGTCATTCGGTCTCATTTTCTCTTAAGAAAATTAAAATCCTATACCTCCAAATTGTTGAAGTTTTTTTTTTTTTTTTGTCTAATTTCTGGTCCCCCAGGTGCCCTGTCTGATAAAACAGCTACTGGAGAAGCACTTCGACTCCACCGAAGCCATTCAGAAGTTTCTGACAAGTGTTATGCCGGTCAGCCATTCTGCGATTCCACCGCAAGTAGATAACCAGTCCCTTCCCTCCAACCTGGAGGAAATGCCACATGGCGTGCTGAAGGGGCCAGAGGCAGATCAACACAGGGCCACAGCCTTCATCCCCTGGAGACAAGATGGTGGTGAAAACTGTGCTTCAGATACGCACAAGTCCGGCCCCAGTTCACCGACGACTGTGGCTGGCCACAGCACGGCCTTCTACCAGAAAATGGCTGTGGATAATGCAGACAATCCAGGGCCAGTGCACCCCCAGCAAACCACAATGTGTACATCTACTAACCACACCGATGCCAATCCCAACCGCCATCACGCCTGCTCAGATGGCAGGAAGGGGAGTGGCACTGTAGAGGAACATTCAGCTCAGCTAGAGGCTGGGCCTGATGGCGTCACCTATGTGGCAGCTCAAATCATCCTGGGTGATTTAAAACATCAACTGCATCCCCAGGAAGAGGAAGAAGTGAAAGGGCAGGCAGAAGGGCCAGCCTGAGCGCGAGGGTCAAGAAGAGGAGATGACGACATTGGCTGAGTCAAAAGAGACTTGAGAGTAGAGAAATCATCATTCCTATTTAAAATTAACTATAAAAGTAGCATTGTCCACTGAATCTATAGCACTTAGACACTGATGACAAGTGAGTTATGAATATAAAGGCATTATAATTATTATTATGAATCATCAACAAACATTATTGTTAACCATTTGTTGTGCCGAATTTCTTTTAAGTATTTTAATATACTGCAACTTTTCAATTTCGTAATGGAGTTTAAATGAAACAACCCACTATTGCACAGTTGAATGTATTAGCATAGCACAAACATATATGTATAGGTTTGTGTATATACTGTATATATATAATATACACAATTACACAATGATATACAATGACATTAAATACATGAACTCAAACCTACTGTGCACATACTGTATACACTGTTTACAGTACGTGCACAGTAGGTGCACGTACTGCCTTTATTCATTGACATTTTTCAATCAGTCCTTTACATACATATGTTATGCCTATATACTATACAGGCATAACATATGTATGTAGAGGACTGATCGAAAAATGACAATGAACACGCTTGTATTATTCATAGTGTCATTGTGACATGTCACAATGTAATACATTGTTAGCTGTTATTATTTTAGCTATTTTTGAAAAAATGTAAAAAAAATAATAATAATAATAATATTAATAATAAAAAAGGGTTTATAATAATGGGATGTTAATGCCTGCACAATGTATAGTTATACTGCATAGTGGATTAACCGCTGTTATGTGGTTCTCAAGGAGGCTTGTCTCGCAGCATACATTTGGGAACCACTGCTTTCCATTACATTGTAAAGGTACCCACATTCTTTAGTGTGCGTACTAGTCTGAAACTTGAGTAAAAGTACAATGGTACTGGCATCAAAATGTACTTAAAGACTTAAATGTAGAAAATGTATGAAGAAAATGTATAAAAAATGTGAAAAATCTAAAAGCTCACAATGAGGCAGTGCGAGCTTGCACCGGTAGATTGGCTATTTTCAAAATGCAGTGGCTGTTATTTGTTAATGTATGTTTTGTAAAATTTACGAAGTAACTAGAAGTTTCAAATAAATGTAGTGGAATATTTAAATCTGAATATTTAATTCTGGGCATAAGTAAAAGTATTGGAAACTGTAGAATACTCCAGTAAAGTAGTACCTCAAAATGTACAGTTCTTGAGTGAATGTATTTACAACGTAGTTAGGTGTGTTTGAAGCAGCAGAGTAGGATATGACATGTCTGGTAGAATGTTCCGTTTCATTCAGATACCTCATAAAATACACAAACACAATTACCTCTTGGAGATTTATGAATTGATTTGATTGATTGATCAAAAAGCTTCACTTCATGTAATGTTTACACGCATAACCCTCTGTTCCTTGTTATAAAACCTATACTGTGAAGTGTGAAGTAGCCATATATATAAGCTGTAATCATGTACTGTATAGAGTATGCATTATACCAATATGCAAATGAATGCTGTATCCTGGTAATGTGTATGGATTTTAAACTGTATCTGTCCTAACCCTCAATAAAACCATCCAAACAACTCGATATGTAATGGACCAATATTGTTCCACCACTATATTTCTTTACTATTTACAACTGACTCTACACAAACAACCAATGTGGATGAAGGATCGTAGAAAATATGAATGAATAATCATTTCATATTGAATGACAGGCTTGAGAGTCATGGTGACGTGAGACTAGCCTATTGTCAAACTTGCGGTGCTATAGCATTGTTCAAGATGTCATAAAGACTTAACTGTTTAATCCTTCCAACGCCCCACACACCTCCCACTATGCTCATAATCCTGTGCGTGCACGTGTGTGTGTACTATTTAATCACTTTCGCTTTCCAATACATACTGTACTAATTGATTCCTGTTACTATTTCTCTTCATGGCCTGTTTTTTTCACCCATTCAAACAGGAAACTAAGAATCAACACCAAACTAAGGAAATGGCTGTTTATGCTCAAAGTTGTAACTATTTATGCTTTGTGGGTTTTGATGGGGCATAATACCGATTCAGAATTTGAGATTGTATCTAGTGTAATATTTACTGTAAATGTACAGGTCAACAATTTATTGAATATGAACATATACAAACAAGTCAAATAATCAAAGACAGATATACTGTATACATACAGCTACAGTGTGTGTTCTATTAGCTGGTATGTACTGTGTACTGTACTGCACATGATGTTTAGAGCATTTTGTATCGTTTAGTGTGTGCATGTCCTTTTAGGAACATCCGACACTAGTGCATACATAACTACATAACATACTGCAATCAGCCCTGAGGTAGGGTTAAAGAAGTATGAGCAGGTGCAGTGTTCCTAAGGTGCAGTTCAGGTGCAGTTCAGGTGCAGTTTGTGCAACAAGGCCAGGGAAGTGGCCAACCACGTATTCACATACTGTAGGTAGGTAAGTCCACCTCAGGTATAAAAACACTACAAATCCCCATGAGCAAGTATGAGTGTGTAATCCACAGGAAGATAATCAGCATAAGCATAGAGACTAGGCCAACATAACAGGATAGTATTCCAGTGTGACAGGCCAACCTGGCGACAGGCAGAGTTCAGGCCTTGTTCAGACACTACATTGTTCAGAACTTGGGTGTTCAGGCACCGTGATACTGCACTAGTTTGCTCGGCCTTCGCCACAGTAATGTGGCATCGTTGAGTTGTATACATGCACACACACGCACAGGAGGAGGTCATAGTAGACCCCAGGTCATCGGTGACCACACCGCAATCTCTATTCATAACAATCCCATCAGTCAGGTCTCCTCATAAGTACCTGGGAGTACATATTGATAAGGATATGAGCTGGAGCACGTATGTTACATCCTGTTGTGCAAAGATACATCAGCGCTTACACTTCCTCCGTAGACTGAGGTTGTTCGGAGTAAATGTGAATATCATGTTGATTTTCTACAGAGCATGTATACAGTCGATCCTGAGATATGGTGTCGCCAGCTGGTTTGGTAACCTTACCGTTAAATTTAAATCACAGATTGCTAGTGTTGCAAAAATGGCCGGGAAGATCGTGGGCATGTCTGGACCCCCGATCACCCCTGAAATCATCTTTGAACAGGCATTAGACAGGCTCATAACATGTTCTCTGATCCCTCACATGTGCACGTAACTCCACCATGTAAATATAACAGATACAAGCACTCATTTGTTCCTCTCGAATAAGTTACTTAATGATAAACGGACTCTGTTTTATGTTGCTTTTTGTATTTTTGGAATTGTCTGTGTAAAATATGTGTGCAGCTCAGTCAGTCGTGGGAACATCATGTGACTGAAAATGAGAAGTGTTCTGTAGCCTATAGTCTAGGCCTGTGTCTTAAAAAGGCTATAGGTGCAATAGTGACGATGATGATCATGATGATGTGGAGATCTAAGGGTGGTAGCAGGGACATTGGTGTGTACAGTCAGTGTTTCTTGAGGGCCCAGGGTTAGGGTTCTCGCCAGGCCCAGCTCTAGCCCTGCAGATAACTCTTTTTTGGCTGCACTAATAACTTTGTCAGTAAGTAAAAAAAAACTGCTCTGACCTACCCTGAGCCACAGCTGACTACATGCAACAAGACTAAAAGAAATACATGAAGGCTCGGCCAAAATAATACTCGGACCAGCCGAAATGTTGCAACATTGAGGGGTCAGAAAACTGAGTAGGGCTGTTGCAGCCTGAAAGAGGAACAAAAAGTGGGACATTTCCAAAAAAAACATTAACATGGTGAAACACAACTTGATGGCAGAAGTGCCATTGGACTGATCCCATGAAGTGAACAGAGTTTGCAACAGCGTAACTCTTGTCTATACTCTGGGGCGGCAGTGGATCAGAGGTAGAGTAACCGGATGGTAACCACAAGGTTGCCGGTTCAATCCCGGGCTCCTGCAGAGTTAGTGTTGATGTGTCCCTGAGCAAGACACTTAACCCCTAATTGCTCCTGATGTGCTAGCAGGTAACTTGCATGGTTTCCACTGCCATCATTGTATGAATGTGTGTGTGAATGGGTGAATGTGATGCACAAGCTATGAATAAGTATGTATATGTGTATGGATAAATGTGCTATGCTATATAAATGCACCATTTACCAAGTAGGCTATTACCGGTATTTTGGCCAAGCCTTCCTGTTACCACTAAAATCACCCATTTTCGGGTTTCAATAACCTTCTCTAAAATGCAGGTGGTTGTCAATGAATGATACATCCATACATGCAGTGTCTCCAGTTACATTTAGCTTTCTCACTATACCTTTGTTTACAACACTAAAAACAAGCCATGCTGTTTAGAACCTCTGAATAGATGAGGGAACATACCCAGTTAACATACCCATGGTAAAGTGCAGAGAACATACAAGGATATTGCAGCACTCTGCTTATAATTATATTATTACTTTGAAAGTTCAATACAAGGCAGTGACGTAACTGTAGCTTTTGACACTACTGGACCTTCATTTTAGAGTTCCTTTTACTCTGTTAGACACACACAGAGCCACGGGTGGCAGAATAAGACCAATCATAATAGTCCAGGATATCTCAGGTCCTTTCATACTACCTGTCAATCAGAATAAGTTCGCTGATCGGACGCTGGCCTGTTTTCTTATTGGCCCCTGGACCTTAATAGGATCCCAGTGACTATTGTGTGGAGGGGATTATGTCTCCAAACCTTCTCCTTTGGTCTGTCTCTGCATCCTGCAAACATGGGTGCTGCGGTTTAGGGGTGAACCGCCTATAAACAAGAGGAAAAAGAACAAATTGTGGGATCAACCTCGGAGGGGGACTATGGTGATGGGACAATAATGCCTTGATCGAGGACGGGACAACTTGTCATCAACAAGAAAGGGATAATCTCAATCATCACATTTTGTAAATTTGTTGATTTTGACTTTGTATTTATTTTTTAACTTTCACCTTTTACATCTACCTTGGATTAATCTTTGGATCAAATTTTTGTTTTGTCACATTCGGAATTCAAAGTGAAAGTTTTTTGGATTATCCTCCGAGGTCAACGGTGCCCTTCATCAAGTCTAAGGGATCTACCTGCTTATCCGCTCCAACGGGAACAATTGAGATGAGCTCAACCCATTAATAACTTACCAAAGCAACAACACAGGGACCTGTTCTCACCGTAGTATAGCCTGTGGGACGACCCAAAAACAAAAGCCACCGATTTAACCTCTTTGTTTTGCTTGCATCGCATACAGCTGGCTTCACCTCTGGATTGATTCTGTCATTGTTCACTTTGCTTCTCCCTCTGACTGTCTGACTGGTGCATGACTGTGAGCCATGGCCGTGCTACCGGTGAAGTTTCCGCTACACCGGCGTGTGCGCTTGGCACAGGGCCTGTGGCTGCTGTCTTGGCTGGCAGTGTTGTCTGGGGCCTTCACCTTCTGCATGGGTGTCTTCCTTAAATGCGAGCTACTCCGCAGGGATGAGGTAGGGGAGAAGTGGAGGGTTGTGTACAAAATGGATGATGTGGCCATACATGCTAGTATTGTGCAGGGATAATAGAATCCATGCAGCAAAGCGAAGCACATGCCTGGATGCACAATTTCACAGTATATATTAAGCAAAACCTAGGGCTTAAGGTTGTCCCCACAGAGGGGCGCAGGACCTTTAACAACATGGTGAAACGTATTGAATTGTGGAAAATCTGTTATTACTTAGTACATGAATGTCATAATCTATATCTGTACCTGGTTATATATTTACCAAATCATGCAGTTGGCCAATGGGATGGTGGTGGTGTGTGTGTGTGTGTGTGTGTGTGTGTGGGGGGGGGGGGGGGGGGGGGGGGGGGTTACTGATTTCAATAGGTTGGAAACATTGATTGGCAATAAGCTAAACAGGAAAGCCTCAGGCCACGGATACATGCTATTGGACCACTATAGATCTTAAAAGGGCAGTTCCAACAAGGCAGCCATATCTGATTAATAAGTGTGCAAAAGAAAGAATATCAACTTTATCTTATTCATCAAATACCGTACAGAAATACTTTCAAACTGATTCCTAACTACTAGTATCAAACACAAACTCTCTATTGTTCAGACTGTTAACAGGCTGTTAAGCTTTGACAGATAACCATAATAGACACAATGGAATGTAGGGGAAAAAAATACCTTACAGTGGATAAAGTAAAATAACATTAATGCTTAAAGCTGCACCCACAGTTCATCAAAAAGTTGTAACTGGGTGTGTGTTACAGCAATAATTGAATTAGGTTTTATTTTTTAGTATCTTTAGTTTCATCATATACTGAAAGGTCAAGAGAGAATGTCTCCAGTATTTTAGTTCCAACAATATTTTTATTTTCTTGATCCTTTCTTCTATCTTATTCACATAAGTTTGTATACAAACTTCACCAGCAATCCAGTGACTTTGGGATTTGGACGTTGTAAAATAAAAGGATGTTAACTTTGGGCTCAACTCTTTATTTTCCAGGTGATGGAAAATTCAGACGTTATCCACGTGATACCCAATATCATGATGGCGGTGGGTCTAGCCTACATTGGTACCAACTGGTTTGCGGGCAGAGTTTGTCAGGACTCCCTAGACCTGGCCAGATTCCCTCGCTGGAAGGCGTACCTGCTGCCCTGGTTCATGGGGTCTGCGTTCCTCTGTGCTCTGCTCCTAACCGCCGCCATTCTCACCCAAGCCCTGCAGGGACACTTGGAAGAATCCCTGAAGGTGAGGCCATACAAAGCATGGGGGAGTATGTAGCCAACATCAATGTGGAATGACTGG
Organism: Benthosema pterotum; assembly: GCA_039105355.1. Taxonomy (NCBI): domain Eukaryota; kingdom Metazoa; phylum Chordata; class Actinopteri; order Myctophiformes; family Myctophidae; genus Benthosema; species Benthosema pterotum. The sequence continues at coordinate 5,816,506 of CM076984.1, forward strand.
ATGTTGAAGACTGGGCAGCTAGTTGCATATAAGGCTAACCAAGTCGGAGCTGAGGAGAGGGGAGATGCTCCTGAAGGACTGGGGCAGCTAAAGCAGGGGCTTTCAACCTTTTTCATACCAGGGACCACTATTTATTCTGCATTTTTACAGTTCTTGAAAATTAAGTAATTCAGATGTTTGAATATAATTTAACTCTTGAGAGCGTAAATAGGGGTCTATTCAATATCATTTTACGATCTCAGGAGTTACAGATCTATAAGGGTCCCTTTGGTTACCAACTGTCCATCATTTAGCTGGGGACCACCCGGAATCCTCTCAGGGACCACTGGTGGTCCCCGGGTGAAAATGTGGGTGAAAATCACTGATCTAAAGGAACCAGGGGTAGAGTAGAGAGGCACAGAATGGCAAAGAAAAGTATGACAATGTGATGATGGTGCCACGATGAAATACACTGGGAAATGCATGTTTTAACAACCAGTGGGATTGGATAGAATATGTTCTAAGGACTAACAGGTTCTGCAACAATGGGGTTATATCTAGAATCAATGGGAAATAGAAACATTACATAATATGATGAAGCTATTATGAACCTGCTCTATACATTACTGTATTCATGACAAAAAGTATTCTACAATGCACATCCAGTCATCCGCTAAAAAGGTTTTTAAGAATGTATAGGTTTTAAAATATAGTCTATGCTGATTCACTCACAATTTGATAATTCCTCTGGCCCTTGACTTTTCTATTTTCTGTCCTTTCCCCAGTTGGGCTTAAAGACCAGTATTAAACACTACCGTGACACCGACGTCCCGGGGCGCTGTTTCCAGAAAGAGAACATGGACCGCATGCAGATAGAGCTGCGCTGCTGTGGAAACAGCGGCTTCAAGGACTGGTTTGAAGTCCAGTGGGTAAACAACAGATACCTGGACCCCATGGACAGCAGGGTCACAGAGTAAGTCACTGATTGATTTATTGATTGAATACTTTCATTAGCATTTTTGCAAAAAATAAATAAAATAATGAATCAGGTGTGAAGTCAGGGGCACTCCTATCATCATACTCGGAGTCTACATCAATGCATTCCAGCCAAAAGACTTTGGCTGACTTTTGGCGTCCTCAACTCTCCCTGTCCTCACTCCTCTTTATCTTTTCAAGCTCTTCTTCTAGGCTGCACACAAGCACATGCGCACACACACACACACACACACACACACACACACACACACACACACACACACACACACACACACACACACACACACACACACACACACACACACACACACACACACACACACACACACACACACACACACAGATGAATTATGGTTTTGTGCCAAGTGTTGCACCTGCACAGGGGCCCTGAGCTACCTAGAAACGGACGAGAAAGTTTGGAGAGTGACAAACTAAATTAGTTTGTTCGATTTGAGCTTCATTCAACATGTACATGTACAAGTAGTCAGCCAAAACATGTTCAAACATATTAGGAAAAATCAACAGCTTCCCAGGAGTGTGGGGGGCATTTTCACTTGAAACCGTTGCTGACACAAAACACAGACACAAAGCTTTCCTTAACATTTGTGTTGTGTGAAGTGAGCGCTGGTCTTATCATCATCAGCGTCACATTTCATGCTCAGCCAAACCAGCTGAGCACATTCCATGCTAGACAGACATACATACAGACAGAGACACTACACCACAAAGCTACTGTATGTATAGGAGCAGCTTGGACTGCTCATAAAATATTAACTAGACTAGATCAGCACTCAGTAGAGTGCAAACTTGCATGGCCCTGGCCTACTTGTGTGCGATTGGAGAGAGCTAATACTCATGACATTAGCTATAAAGGTTTACTTACGTCACCATTACGTTATCTCCGCCGATCGGAGTACCTCGTGGGACAGCCGACCGACCATGCACCGATCGCTTAACTTGCGCCCGCTCTGCCCATGCAAGTAAAAAGCACAGGAACGTACAGTTCCTGTGTTCCTGTGATACAAGACAATTTTAAACACAAGAAAGCCTAGAAACAGCTTGTTTCTTATTGCTCAATTCATTAAAACGTCAGTAGGAATAAGGAAGATATGTTTTAAATGCTGATTGAGAATGCGTTGCTGGTTCAGAAAACGTACACAGAGGAGACTAATTTGATGTGACATGACATGTTGTCAACTTAGGAATACACACTACAATAAAGAGGATGAGGAGAGGGAAGAAGGGAAAGTGTCCCTTCAAAATGTGACAGATTCTGGTCATTGGAGGATTTATTTAAAACGGGCCTGAGGAGGATAAAAAAAGAGAACGCCCAAAGAAGTCATGGTATCATGTGTGTGTGTGTGTGTGTGTGTGTGTGTGTGTGTGTGTGTGTGTGTGTGTGTGTGTGTGTGTGTGTGTGTGTGTGTGTGTGTGTGTGTGTGTGTGTGTACAAGTACGTCTGCAATCCAAGTAACTTGAGAACAGCACGCAAATTCTATAAAAGCTCCTTTGAATAGGTCCAAAAAATGTGATGGGCAGTAAGCAGGTGGCGAACTTTCAAAGAGGATCCAAGGCACCTCTGTGCAGTAAAAAACACTTCTTTTCATTTTAAGTCATCGCAACAAGGAGAAGAGAGCGGGAAAAAAAAAGACTAATGCATTTTGGGCATCTCCACAGGGCCAACATGACAGCTCCATATACGGAGACCTTTTGTTATGCTCTTTCCTGCTCTGTCCTGCTCTCATAACACTCCATCTTTCGGGGTGGGGCATGGATCTCTGACAAATAAATCCCGACCCACGTACTGTTTGGGGAAACAGTGCCCCATTCCATCACTCATACATCCGTTCTAACACTTAACCCTGCTTCTTTGTTTTCCAGCAAACTTCGAGCCAATGTAGATGGCCGTTACCTGGTGGATGGCGTTCCTTTCAGCTGCTGCAACCCCATGTCTGCACGGCCCTGCCTCCAGTACAATTTGATGAACAACAGGGCCCACTTCAACTATGAATACCAGACGGAGAAGCTCAACGTGTACTACCGTGGCTGCAGAGAGGCTCTGCTCAGCGATTACATGGCACTGATGTATGTGATCGGAGCTGCACTCGTGCTGGTTATCATCAAGCAGGTTGGTCATGAATGAACAGACATGCGAGTTTCTGAAACAGTGGACCTATTAAGTTGGCCATCCATTCGGTATTCTGAAAGAATTAGGCACAGACAATATAATTGTTGTGTTTACTTCTGTTTTTGGTTCCATGGTCAACATGAGGTTTTATGATTCCCAGTGTAATTAAGAATTACTGCCCTAAAATCTAAAGTAAACTATCTGATAATTTACAGACAATCTTTAATTTCACTAAAAACAGACACTTTGAATGCATTATTCTGTCTTCGCCACAGCGATCCACATATATGGTCCTGGTGAATACAATAAACACAGCGACAGGAGACCGCAACACGTGGACATCCAAATCCATTTCTTCTCTATAATCAATCCTTTAATCAAACAGTCGTTATTTATCCTATGAACCAACTGTGTTATATTGACTGCACAGTCGCTCTAAACAACAAATGACGACTCTCGTGTCCTCACATGTGCTTTAAAGATGAGACGAGTTGTCACATGTAGCCTGTGGCTAATCAACAATCCATACCTCTTGATCTAGTAGCTCAGTAGGTTTTCGGACATAGCAGTGACCCTACCTTGATCCCTCACAAAGAATTGCCTCAGGCTTTTCCAACATAGTAATAGATAAAGGCCCAATTCTCAACCCCTATCTCTGCAATTCCCTCCTCCTCCTTGTGTTTAAGTTTAGTAGCTGAGATCAAGTAATAAATACATATAAAAAGGTTTTCACTGTTTTAAAAACACATACATACCGGTGAAATGTGAAAGTACAGTAACATGAAAATGTGTGTTGTGAGAATGTTGATCTGTTTTTCCCCTGCTTATTTTTTTTATTAATGGACAATAGGGCTTAAGTGGTTAATGGCAGATTAACTAGATAACCTGACTACCTCTATGCATGTATAGTTGATGTGTGGAATCAATTTTGTCTCATGGAAAATTCCATAGAAATGTGTGTGTAATTTAAAGTCTCCCCAACAGAATGATTATTCCCGGGTGTTGCTAGCAACAATGTTGTCTCAGAAACCCAATGGCTTTCATCTTACTGAACTGGAGATAATTATACAAAGGGATGACAAAACACACATATTGGGCCATCACAAGCTGCTTTACTGTCTCTTGGCCCAGCCTATGGAACTGATGGAAATAGTGGTTGCCAAAATAATGTTGGGTGTCCCAATATGATTGGGAGCTTAATAAGATTTACTGTATGTGCAAGTTACAATTGAATGACGTTAAGGCCTTTTAATACCAAATAGTCTAAATTTCAAATATGGTACTTTTACATTATTTATACTTTAATTGCAACTTAGTTGATGACTTCCCATATATTGAAAAACCCACTTTTAATCACTGATTCTATTGAAACTAAAGCCCAGTTGAGCAAGCAATTGTGACTGAAGCTCCTGTCAACCATGCAAAATAATGAACCACCTTTCATAGTCACTTCACTAGTCAAATCTTAATTCTCTGGATCCAAACTTGAGGTAAACTAAGCTTTCTGATGCTACGTTTACATAAAAAAGCAATACAAAGCATGTTAGTAGCATCGTATCTTCATAGCTGACATTGAAACCAGCCAAGCTTGCCTGTAGCTTTGTAGCTGCTGTAGCAGCTACAAACTTTGGATGTATCTCTTTGGATGTATCTCTTTGCACATGCTACCAATCATGATAGGATGATAATCGGTTAATTGTATCATGCAGTCCATGTATAGTATGTGGACTATACCCGGACCGGAATTAAATTATCTATCATTTGGTTTCTTTTTCTTGTATTTACACTACAAACACATCCTATCACAATATTGTGCACAAAAAATGTACTCTTATGGCTAATGTTTCAAACCATGAAATGTTTCGTCATATCTGTACTATGTCCAGATATAACAAACAAAACAAAATACTGTCTCATAAACCATAACTTCATGAGCACCAATAAATTACCAACATACTGTGTGTACTTCTTCCCGTCTAGATATTGATTTTGGTTGGCCTGCGGTACCTGGAGACTTCTGTGGAGGGAGCCATAGCCCTCGAGGACCCGGAGGCAGAAACCGATGGCTATATCCTGGAGAAGGGCGTCCCGGAAACCATCGAGGAGGTCAAAATGAAGGTTCTCATCATGCTCAAGATGGTGCCGTGCGAAGCTGAAGGGGAGGCGGCCGAGGGTGAAGAAGCAAGCTAGAGAAAGCTAGCTAGAGGGGAAAAAACACAATCAGGGGAGTGGAGGTTGCTGGAGGTTTATGCTCCACCAGTTCAGTGGCCACGACTCCCTTTCACATACCCAAAGTAAGGCAACACTTGGGGGAATCTTATCAGGTGTTGCACACATGTGTACGAACAAACACCCCCCCGCCCCGTGCGGGAGTGTTTACACAAGTAAACATCACAAAATCGGTCATGTAAATGTGTACATTTGTTGTAACTAGTGGAGAGCATAATTCAATCTAACATTTTTTTTTTTCCGGGTGATCACATTGGCTGTGCGGATGTATGACTGTACCCTGTACCGTATACTTCCTGCCAATGTTCAATCAATCAATCAAATAAACAAAGAAGCAAGCACAAACATAAAAAAACACACTCAACAAATATACAAACATGTTTGGTGTTCAACTACTACATTGTCAGATTTTTTTGGGCTCAAATCTGGCGTTGCCATGTTCTATCTAATTGTCTCCAGGCTAGCTGTAGAGTTTGTGTAGCCTACTAACCTAATGAAACGCTTTGGAATCCGTTAAGAAGGCAATATGCATGAAATATATTAAAGATAGAAATTTCTCAATTATATTTGGAAGTTGTGTTAAAAATACAGAAATGCCTAATAAAAACTGAGAATTAAAAAAAATAAAAGATAGACATTTCTAAGTGCTTTGTAGTGTGTGCTTTCTTTTGTGCTAACTTCATTATCGTGGCTGAGTCCATTAAATGGCGAAGGGGTTATCAGAGTTCACCCAGGAGAATGAAAATGGATTAATTATATGTGTGTGCGTGCGCACGCTGACTGTAAGTGGTGCCCTGCATGGTAGGCTATGACAATATGGAGCTGTCATCTATCTATAGAAATGCAGACCATTCATCTTGTCTGCCCTGGCAGCTCTGAAACAATCCGATAATCCCAGTATACTAATCCCTGGACTGCTGTACAAGCGTTATCTGCACAGCTACAGGACACAGGCATAGTCCATTGCACTGTGGCTTAAGGCAGTGATTTTCAACCCGTTTCGTACCAGGGCCCACTATTTATTCAGAATTTGAGCCACGGACCACCATTTGATGACATTTTAGCCCCACAGACCCCAAAACTAAAGATTTATTTTGGTTTTGTCCACAATTCCAGGCTGGATTTCAGGAACGAAACAGGCCAAAACATCCAGATTAAAATGACCATTAGTCTTTTACATTCTCTGATGGTGTAGACTTGGGCTAATTCTGATGATGAATATTTTAACTCCTGAGGGTATATAATGAAAGGGACCATTTGGTTTCTTTTTACACTCTCAAAAAGCTACATCTGGTTAACTAACTTTCCATCATTTAGCTGGGGATCACCTGGAACCCTCTCAAGGACCACGGGTGGTCCCCAGACCACCGGTTGAAAACCTCTGGCCTAAGTGAAGCTATGCCAAAAACGACAGTTTTTAAGGGTCATTGTGGTGTTCATTATTTGTGAAATATCAAAGAAAATAATGTTTGGTTTGTTAATGGTGTGATACTACTGTTCAAGCTTCTGAATAATGCTCTCTCTCAGATACCACTGGATGCTTCGATTCATATTTGGGCATTTAATGAATTAACTATAGTAGTGGACTCAAAATCTGTCGTAGTAGGGAAATGTGTTTTAAAGAAAGCACACTAGGACAGAAAATGTAATCTAGCACAAGGTAATCTGACCTTGCCTATATGTTGCATCATGATCCAAGGAATCCAGGAGGAATAGATGGCGCTTCTACCGTACAACCTACGTTTCAAGAATTATAGGTCAAACATGAAGTGGGCTTTTATGAGAAAATGTGGGATGGAGATTCATCCTTGTTTTAGTCTGAATGTGTGTGCAAAATCTAACAGCAACTGGGCAGTGCTTTCATAATGTGTGGCATTTTGTGCAAAACAGTTAACTTTGACAGCTACTATGAGAAATGGGAGAGATACTTCTTGATCACATGACTAATGCATTTCACAAAGCTCTATAATTTAATTTGTCAAAACATGTGTGGATATTCTTCCTTATTGGGAGTGTGCATGCAAAGTTTTCCAGTCCTTTAGCATGTTGTGCAGATTTTGAAAACAAATAGTAGTCAATCAGACTAGAATCCTAACAATCACACACATGTGATTGTTACTATTCTGATTGAGTAAGATGCCATAGAATCTAGACTATAGAGCTGAGCAGTCCCACCCCTCTCATAACGTCGCCCTGGCTCCAGAAATGGATGCCAAATTAATTTTCCATCTTTCTCAGTCTTTTCGAAAATTATTTATATAAAGATGATTACGCCGCAGACAAAGCCAACTCTGGTTGTGACAAATCATGACAACAATACAATATCTAATTAGCAAGAGGTAAAAAACGTCAGGAACACTTTTTGTTTTATTTTTTATTTTTAGAAATGATTTGATTGTCCCAAAACATTGTGTACGTTGTCATGATATGTCACAGCCCGAGTTGGCCTTGTCTGTGGCGTAATCAACACCTTTATATAGATCCTTTATGAAAAAAACATCAACTGGAACCTGGGAGACATCGCGAGAGGGCGGGACTGCATAGCTCTATAGAGGTTACTGTGGGTTACTGTGAGCTGTGAAGCCTAGCAAAAACTGTTTTATAAACAAAAAAAAAAAAAAAAAAAAAACTTTGCCCACGCCAGAATGCTTTGGAAGCCAAATCGCCCTCCTAGTGGCACAATAACAGTCTGATGTGAAACATTAGTTTTTCCCTATGGCCTCTTTGGAGTGTGTATGCAGTTTACAAATAAACTACCCATGTGAAGAAATCTCACTTTACTGATATATAGGATGTAGCCAACTGTGAAGTTGTTTACACAAAGTTCAACTAAGTTGCTACTACTGCTAAAAATAAAGTATAAGTATAACCTTGAATATTGAACTAACTATTTAATTAAATCTTAATTAGCGTTTTCCTTCCCTATTGGAATTGGTTCTCTGCATCGCAATAGCGCGGACATGCTACTAGGTCCACTTGAGAACAAGTAGACATAATATTGATGCAACTTCCAACCAGTTATAATTGTTTTTAACCGCTAGAGGTCACACTTGCTCAATACTACAACTAGGTTTCAGAGAGACTCTAGGAGGGATAGGGTGATTACAAGATAATATAAAAGAGATTACACTGTCCAGACAATGGAGTACTGAAGTAGTAGGCCTACCGTACAGTATATAGTATAAGTATTTACAAAAATACACATTTAGTTTTGTTACTTTAAATAGGCTGTAGGCGATATTTTGATGGATGCTTAGCCTACTTTTGTAGTTGACTTTTAACTTTTTCATGTCAAGGACCCCAAATTGACACTAATGTGTGGAACCATTTGAAGAGATATGCCAGAGACCCCCAGATGTTGCTCTAGGCTACATATTCAACTTGTTTCATTTCAACGACCCACAGATTTACAAGCATTAGCCCCCCTTTTAGGCATTTCTATCAGTATACGGTAGGTCTAGTAAAATCGATAATTTAACTGTTGTGCCTACATTCAGAGTTACAGACCGCATAGAATTCCCCCAAGGATCCCTAGGGGGGCCCCGGACCTCACTTTGGGAATCACTGCATGATTCCCAAAGTGAGGTCCTGTTAAACAGGAGAAAGCAGCACACAGAAGGTTGTTGATGTTGTTGAACGTTGTTGACTAGCTGGTTGCTCTCATTATAATTTATTCACATAAATCCATAATAACTCTCTTCGTTTCCCATCTATTTTGTTTCCTGGTATTATTATTTCAATGTATTTTATTTCATGTTCAACTCTCCTTTCACCAAAATACATCAATAAACCCATCACTGTATCACTGGAGTTAGTATTTTACCATGTTTCACCCATATTCTTTTTCATCATCATCATCACTTCCAAACACACGATAAACCCTCATTCATTATCTTGTTTATATTAGGAATATTCACCTTTAAATCAATGCTATGCTCTTTTAGTTATTTATGTTTTTGCAACCCCTTTGAGTTACTGTAGGGGTGTAGGCCTATTTACTGTAAAGGTTATTAATACTGAGCTGAAGTTATTCATAACCATGTCCAATTCAGCTAGTCACACTTTTAAGATATCCAACACAATTCACCAAAATGCAGTACAAAACAAAATACAAAAAAAAACGGGAGGTATTTGGTAGTTTGGGAGTGTAAACTAGCTGGGTCAGTGTCCTTGACAAAGCATAGTAGGTCTATATGACGTCGCCATTCTTATTGATTCTCTCAGCCAAACTATGTTCTCTTGCAAACACTTTAAAGTTAGGTTTCACCATCAGAGCGTGTACTTAATGTTATTATAATCCCACGTGTACCATCTAGTGAATTGGTGCACTAAAACTAACCTGTTAAACAGGAGAAAGAAGCACACAGAACGCCGTTGATGTTGACAGACTGGTTGCTGTCATTAGACTGAGGGGGTACGCTTCGCTTCTTGTCTGTAGGTAACAACTGTCAGCTTCTAACCCAAGTGCAGAGCCCACTAGGAGGCTCTGCCCAAGTGGAAGAAGGTAAAATACTCCTATACCGCCCCTTACTGCAGGTAAATGTATTACAGGTAAATTCACAAGTAACAGCTCCAAAACAAACCAAAATCCCATAATGGGCCTACTGTAAATATAAGAACCCAAAAATGTGACTACATTCAAGGAATCTAGGTGGGTCACAATGTTGCAGCTACTATTATTTCAAATCCAACATGAAGGGATTTAACTTTACGATGAAACAGGATCATATAGCGGAACTGTTGCTTTTTAAATAAACTTAAATATAGAGATATTCTGTTTTACAATACATGATGTATGCATTACATTATAACAACCACACAATACAGATCGTACAAATCACAAATATAATGAGAAATGCCTGGGCCAGTCGAAGAGCCCGCCATTAGACTGGCCCTAAAATGTGAACGGAGTTTGCGTAGCCTATAGTACTGTAACTCTGAACACGTGTATTCTCTAAGGCTCTGGTCTCTGGTGATTTTCCTTCGGTGTGACGAATGACGACGATATGACTTGATCAGTTGACGACGGTTTTGACAATTCCGGTGTGGTTTTGCAATGCGTTGCCTAGGTTACAACATTTACCCTCACTAAAAGACTGACTAATATAGAGGAAGAGAGTCGTGAGGAAGCTGGAGGGGGGGGGGGGGGGGGGGGGGGGGGGGATAAAAGGCAAATGTGAAACTAGTTGCATGCATGCCTACACGCAAGATGGAATCTCTTACTCATTGTTGTCTACACAGTTTAGAATGTAGTAGTACAGAATTGAAGTATTTATAACACAACAATAGGCCTATGCAGTATATTGCACACAGAAATGGACTCTAACATAATGGAGATGATAGAGGAATTCATGGGAAGTGCGTTGGTGCTATGGGTAGGTTTATCTATTTGTCTGTTTGCCTGCCTGCCTGTCTGTCTGTCTGTTCGCCACTGTAATTCTCAGAATCAGTCTTCTTTCTTGCAATTCAGACAGGGAAAATATATTGCACACACACATTTGTGTTCAGTAAAAACCTTCTGAGACATGGGCCTTCCTTGGCTATTAAAGGGCTTAAAATAGCCACTTGACATTTAGAATAGCATTCTGTAATTTTCCATTCCTTTCATCATAAATAATAAAAAAAGAGAAAAATTATAGTGTGAAAATCCACCAGGGCGTGAATAAACGCCAAATAACATGGTTGGCTCCTGCTGCCATTGTGGATTGAACAACAATAAAATAAAACATGCTACTTCTCTTTTTTTACTGTCTGCCTGTGTCTGTTTGTGGCCAGGTTTCAGACCTGACACTTAATTTCGTGTATGTCAGTGGTTTTTAACATTTTTCATACCAGGGCCCACTATTTTATTCTGCATTTTATCCACAGACCACCATTTGATGTGGAGTGCAATCTCTCAAAACTAAGGATTTTCAAGTTTCAACTGGATCTTCCAGTTTCAAAATAATCTGGCAGAACGTTGGTCACAATAACAATTCTTCTACATTTTCTAACGGTGTAGATTCTTGAAAATTAAGTAGTTTAGTTGTTTAAATATAATTGTATATAATAATTATAATAATTAAATATAATGACTCTTGAGAGCGTAAAATGAATTTGGTTTCATTTTACGCTCTCAAGTGTTGGTTACAACTGTCCATTTAGCTGGGGACCACCTGGAATCCTCTCAGGGACCACTGATTGAAAAGCACTGGAGTATGTCATTGAGCTGCAGCAGGAAATAGTAAAACTAATCTACATCAGATATTATTTCAGAGATAAAGTAAACCTAACCTTGAAAACACAACAAAGACAAGCTGGCATTGTATGCAGGCTGAATGGGCACCATGGTTCTTCTCTCAACAACACAAGGCTATATGGAGCATCCTCCCCAATGAGTAATATTTATCATGAAACAAAAGGTCTCAGGCTACTCTGACTGCCGTGCTGTATGCCTCCCAACAAACTTGGATGTATTACTGTATATTTACCGGCATTGCGCTTTTGGGGGACTGTTGGGAATAAACGTGATTATACTGCAGTTTGGACTGGCATAGTCCTTCCTATAGCTGAAAGAGAGAGAGAGAGACCTTGGCTGCAGTCCTGTTTGGCTTCATCTCATTGTGAAGTGCTTCCCAGTGTGAATGCTCGGCTCCCACCTGTCTAAACAGGTGCTGCACTCCACCGTTTGAGGCCGCTTGCTTCCTGTGTGAGAATGTTTTGTTTTTGTTTTTTCCCCACAACCGTCCTCTCCCTGTATATTCCCTATATCCTCTCCGCTTTTGTCTATTCATAGTTCATCTTCAACCACTTATCTTTAGCCAGTTCGCTATGACTGTCACTTCTGTATATCATCTGCTAATCCATCTTCTGTCTGTTCGTACTATGTACTTGTCCCCCCCCCCCCCCCCCCCCCAAACACACATTCAGGTGCAGCTGTTTGAGGGAACAGTGGAGGGGGAGAACAACGTCCATTTTCACAACGGCGAGTACATGGAAGTGAACTCCGTTACTCGGCAACGATACCTGAAGCTGACCAATGGTGTATTTCTTAATGAGGTCATGAGGGTCATGTAAGAACACATGAGAATTACTTGTCCTCCATTGCTAACTTAACTTTGCATTGTGTTATGCGTATGACAGAGAATTCAATTTCAATGGGGTTCCCTAGCTATGACCGAAAAAGAAATCCATTCAAATGACATGAAATACAAAAGAGCTGACCTTGTTTTAAATATTATGAGCCCTTTCTATATTCATAATGAATAGTGGATTTTATGTTGTACTCTACATCTTTCCAACATAATACTAGAGTGGAGTCAAATTATATAAAGCAGAAAATCTGTCAATTGCTCATTTTTGTATGTATATATCCAGTAAAAGAGAAAGAGGGAGGCAGACCAGTGGTGAACCAATATACAGTACCGATATATGTGCCAATGTGAGTCTACGCAAGACCAATGAAGTTACAACACAACAGCAAGAGTGATGCAGTCTAGTGACAAACCCCGGCAATAGTGTGGTACATTGACTACAAATTATACACTTAGGGCCATTGTAGCATGGTTATATAGCAAATAAACATGAATACATAATTTGGAGCTGGAGAGTGCTCTTGCTCACAGTGCTCTGTGGTTATATAACCGCTGGGCACTGTTGTTAATGTTGCGTTATACTAAATGCCTATATGCTGCGATACATATCACAAACACGGTATATTATTGTTTTACCAGTTATTAGCAGCGAGATTCACACACCCTTTAACCCAAAAGATTATGTTGCTAACAAATACTAGTCATGGTTTGTCTTGATTGGAGAACTTCAATGCATTCAGATTGTCTTGTTTTTTATTTTGTCATAAGACGTGGGGGATGGTACTGGTATATGGGCCATCATGCACATTTGTGTCAATGAGCGATTAGTGTCAGTTAGTCAGCATCAAATTTAAGGAGGGTAAAACGAATTCCCCAACAGTTGGCTAAGACACAATCTCAGCCAGTATTTGCTGAACTGCTGATTAATTTGGCCTGACCTAAGCAAAGTTATCGACAGATGATTGCATGTGTGGAGCTTCACTGCCCGCCTCAGACTCATTAAATTTTTATTCCCTCCACACTCAAATGCACTCTATCTGTTTCTTAAGGTTTCCCATCCGTTGAGAGATTATAGTAGTAATTTGAGCTACTTGCTCGTCAGAGCGTATGCACTAAAATATATTGCCTTGTGTGTGTGTCCGTCCCAGAGACCCCAACCCCAAGATGGAGCAGCTGTACCACAGTGAGGGAGATGACCATATGCTGAGAGTCCAGAACTTCTCCATTTTAAATCGACACCTCAGGGCCTACTACCAGGTATGGTAGGAACAAAGGAGTATGGATGCGGTGTGACATGATTGAGAAAGCCCATTTACAAATGTACTTGCACCAGCATTGTGATTTATTTGAGTGTTTAAATAAGGGATATGGTAGCTATGATAGCAATCATTCGTAATCATTCTATGGACTCTATAGGCTACCCCAGCCTGGGCTCCAGGCTGATTCGCTGCATTCCACACATCTGAAAATGTCACTTGATTTGCAAAGTGACATTTTCAGACGTGCGGAACACAATAAAACAGGCTGGAACTCAGGCTAAGTCTACAGCACTCTATACCAATAGACTGTAGTGTGTTTGATCAGTAACAGGGATCTCCCCGTCTCTCCATCTCTTTAGTAAACAGAAAATACATTTTCAGGCCAGGATACTAATGTTGAGAGAACGCATAGCATACAGGATAAACAAGTGGACTGGAAGTGATGCCACAAGAGGTGAGCAGACAAAATTGGACATGGAATAGTATAACTAAATGAAGCTGATACCTGGCTGGCCATTCTCCTGATTGGCTGACCTTGGCAACCACACCTGAAAATGTACTTTCTGCTTAAGAGCTGGAGATACAAGGGGATCCCTGTTATTGAACAATCACTATGGCAATGATTACTATCTGAATATACTGTAGAGCTTAGTATAGTATTCCAGATTCCAGACTCTCTTCCAGTCTCTCTCTCTCTCTCTCTCTCTCTCTCTCTCTCTCTCTCTCTCTCTCTCTCTCTCTCTCTCTCTCTCTCTCTCTCTCTCTCTCTCTCTCTCTCTCTCTCTCTCTCTCTCTCTCTCTCTCTCTCTCTCTCTCTCTCTCTCTCTCTCTCTCTACGGTTTTGAGCGATTTTGTTAGCCATTTACAGCATGGAATGTGATGTGTGAGGGTAAGAGCACATCACATGAGTGTGATGCTTTTATGTGATGTCAATTGGCTAATGTAATCATGCTTGTGGTGGGGTTGGTGGACTCGCTGGGCTCTTACCTTAACCTGATATTATTATATCTCTGTTGTCCAAAATACATTTTTCCCCAGCTAGCCTTATTCCTATACTCTATAGCTATAGTGTAGATTTTCATCTTACACAAACCTTAAATTCCCATTGACAATGAAAGGAGAATTTATGTCATATGTGGATGAGCAAATATGCTATTATATTGTCCTACTCAAAGATTAAATTCCCATTGATAATTCTAACCACCGTGCTCTCCTCTCTGAAGTAATCCTTGTGGTTTCTTGCTGCTATGAAGAAAAACAGTGTTGCAAAACTGGTGCAACAATAACAAAAAAATCCTCAAAAGAACAAATCAGCCAGGGTTCTAATACTGTATCAAACTGTCCATAGAAATCCAAACTAATATCTTCCTTTAGTCTCAAAAAGGGCAACTGCTTCCCTTTACACCAGGACAGAAAATAACCAAAAGCCATCCCATAATACTCATCGCTGGCACGTTAAGCCTGCCAAACCCAGTTAAAGGATCAATCCCCCTGTAGATAGAGGAACATACCACCTGTAAGTAATATAATATATACCATAGGGTTACACAATGAATGGAAAATTAACGTCATGTAGACAAGCAAATCTGAATATTAAATTCCCAGTGTCAAACAAAAGGATGATGTACAATGTGCATCTCAAATTTAAGATGCAAATTGTGATGTGGCCTGTATGACAGAAACGTGAAGACGCCAATTTTGATTGGAATGTGCTGATGTATGATAGCAACAGTGTCTCTCACTTCACGCAAGTGTTATTTCTTCTCCTTTTCCCCCTAAGATTTTCTTATTGCTTTTTCTGCCTTTATTGATAGTATTAAGTGAAGACTGACAAGAAAGCGAGAGAAAGAGAAGGGAAGAGGCATGCGCCTGGATCATTTTTTAACCAACAGATATAAAGTGTGTTCAATAGCTTCGAGATTTATGGGTGGGAAGAAATCTAATACTTGGGGAGCTAAGGTACGATCACAGAGCATTTAACTTTCATTTAACTTATGAGGGTGAATTCTACCGTTGTATTTCAATGGGAATGGAGCAGTGCTGCCTTTGCTACAACAACAATGTTCCATTCCCATTGAAATCTGACCTCATATGTGGGATAGAAGTGTGCTGTAATGTAACCATGCCGTGGCGTAGTTGGTACCTGCCGAACAGTGACGATATCCTAGATTAGAATGAGTGGTAAACCTCCATCCTGAGCACACTGCAGTAAAACAATTATTTTGAGAATAAGTGTTTTTATAGAATAGAGAATTCTGCTTGTTGGTAGACATTAGGGACCCGGGGATGAGCTTTTCTTGTCACCTGAGAAACTGCAGCTACAAAAAAACATGCTTATACACTACACTCACATACACACACACACACACACACACACACACACACACACACACACACACACACACACACACACACACACACACACACACACACACACACACACACACACACACACACACACTCTGACATTTAGCATGGATTTTGTTGGCATCAGCTTGCAAACAAGTATTGGCTAGTATGGCTACTACAGGTACATCCTAAAACTAAAACAGACATTTATAACGGTTGTACAGCTATACAGTACCTTTCATCATCAGGAACACGTCTTTGTCATTTTAGACATTCATAGCAGACTATATACTGTAGCAGATAATGTGAGAGCTATTACCGGAAATTACTTTAATTTCTAGACTAGTCAATAACCCACGCACGTCTCTTCTTCACACTTGGCGGGTGTATTACTGAGGACCAGAGGGAGGGTCGAGTCAAGTGTGAAGTCGATCGGATGTGCAGTTCTCAAGAAAGCTACCAGCAGCATAATACTGGGAGCCAAGCTATGGACCTGTTATAAAGAGGCGCAAGTTGGACATGCATTCCAAATGGGCACTGCAAAACGTTGATGTGCTTCCTCAATCTTAGCAGAGTCACTGTCTCACATGTACCGTTCAAGGGACGTAATGTGATTCGACAAGAAATGGGAAGTGAAACAGTGAACAGACATGTTTTTTTGTTTTCAGTAGCAACGCAACACGTTCAAGTGAACTTGAATGACTACCATGCCATTTCCGCAAAAGCTGTGAATGCAATTCTGGAAATACATGTACAATGTTGTGAACTGTTGAGAACTACTTGAGATATCCAATTGTTTCCGTTTATTTGATCTATAGTTGTGACCACTGAATTCAGCTCACACACAGACCCTTTCCTCTGGCAGCCCTACATTAAAGCATTGATGCATTTGTGGCAGGGAGAAATGTTTCCGCTTTCTATCACGCGGCCACGCACTCTGCACCTTTAAAGAGCCCTTATAGGAACACTTTCATCAGCTGAACATTGCACCACTCTTCCTCAGCGCCCCAGGGGCCTTTCCTCTATTCATAATGAGCTGGAAGTATTTGTTGAACGCATACAAAAATCTATTATTTCATTTTTTTGGGATGTGGGGGGGCAGAATTTGCTAAATCGTTAGAAACTACTGCAGTGCCTGTTCGAAACATGGCCCTTTGAAATAGGCTGCTTGGCCCAGTGGCCTCAGGTATAGCGGCTTGCCGCTTTCTCGAGAGACGCTCATCAGTTTCAGACTCAACGCTGCATTCCCTTGGGTCCTCAGCAATATACCCGGCAAGTCTAAAGTCGATCGGATATACTGATCTTGAGATATGTGAGGGATAGTCACACAAGACATACAGTACAATAGAGACTCCTTGTATGTATCGACAGATTTTTCAGAAAGCAACTGGATAGTCTTTTGTTCATTGAAGGGACAAAAGGAGCCTGTTCTGTTGTGTAGGGACATACAAACAAAGCACTATGTGGCATCATTCTGGTGAAATGTAAGGCTTTGTCATCCTTTTAACAGACTAGTGTTCGCTCGATTCTATGCTATTTTATCCTGCTTTATCCTCCTAGTAGCAGTGCGTATAAATGAAGAAACAGAGAACAAACTTAACTATAGTTACTTTTGTAGATAGATTTTCAAATGTTAATTTCTCAGGGTTATTAATTTGTTGGCCCCTTTCATGCACAAGTGGATAAAGGAAAGATCTTGGCCTCCAAGTTAACCATGGCATTTTGAAGGCCATTCAAATGCTAAGAAATAAGGATCCAATTAACTTCAGGAAATTACTGTTGAAATCTGATTATGACAAGTACACGTAGCTCTAGGAACACAGCTTAGACAGCACTGAAGAAAAAAAGATATAAATATACTTAAGAACAGATAAAGGAAACCAAGACAGCCCCCACAAGCATTAGAAACCATTAAAGAATCTAATTATGTCTGAGTAAAATGAAACCTGACAGCAATTCACATAACATAAAGCCTGCCTTATGATGGCAAGATAGAATATGACAAAGATAAGGTTGCAAATGGATTTCTCCTATAACCTCCTTGGCCAGCAACTTCTGTAAAGTACAGGGCCAGACAACAGTAGATTATCATCAGGGATATTAAACTGACGATGAAGGCTAATTCCTTCTCACTTAACTATGGCGTCATTGATAAAGGTTATGAAAAATGTTTCCAGATAGCAGTTGGCCCTGGACTTTATTGTATTGAAGCATTCAAAAATCACAATCCATGAAAATTGCATCACAAATTAAGTAAATTAAAAAAATCTCACTGTTATTGCATCAATTAGTAGTGACTTGACTACTGACTAGTGAATGATTCAATAGCAACCAGATAGCTAGTATCCTTCTTTATCAGAACAGCAAATATAGTGTAGTTCAGAGTTTATGTATATTTCTCTGACTGAGTCTCAGTTTACAAAATACCTCATTCCTCAATGCCTCATTCAGTAGGCCTTTGAGATCAACACAAACAGCTAGCATCTTTAATACCTGAATATCCAGAAGGCTAACGTTGTAACATGTGTGATTGTGCAGTGATAGATTCGTAGCACTCTTTTAACCATATTTGCTTCGCATAAGTGGTTGGATTGCTTGATTTTAGTTTGATTCTATATGCCACGGATTCTGCTTTAGTGGATCAAATGCAAATAAAACAGGCTTTTAGAGCAGTTGGGCTAGCAGTAAGCCAAAGACAGTGTGTATCTCTTTGGCAACATACTCTCAAGAAGACCGCATACATTAGGCTATTCCGAATCTTAAAACAGAGGTTATTTGTCTATAAGCGAATCTGTATTATCTGATCAGAATTATAGTCTGTATTGAATCAGAGGGAGCATAGCACCCAAGTTCATGAAGAAAAGCAATTACAAAAGTCCAGGTCCTTAGCCAGAAAGAAAATGCTGGACAGGGAACATCTACAGCTACATGCAGTACATCCAACTAAATTCAGTCTTTTGGACTATGCCAGTGTAGAAATTGTGTTTGAAGAAGTGCATGGATGCTTTATTCTCTCTAAATCTTCATGTTTCTTAAGAAATAATTTCAAGGACATAACTATCTTTCCCTCAGACTGCACTAAAGCATAATTTATACTACATCGCTTGATGGTATCTCTTATGAAATTCTGTATTTCCAGTGAGGGAGAGCGTCTGACAAAGAATAAAGTAGGATTACTGATGAATAGTTATGCTTTGATATATCAAGCCTGTCAAAACATGTTTCTCAAGACATTTATACATTTATACAACAGATTGGCACACTAAGTTCAGGTAGGTAAAAAAAAAAAAATCTTATTGTTATAGAGCTCACTGCTCAGGGTGAAAGGCCCTTTTGTGCTGTTTGACAGTAACACTTTAGGTCATAAAGGTGTCTAAATAAAGATGAGGTGCTGTGATATGTGTTAAATATGCTATCTGCTATCGCTTTTTCCAGTGTTTTGACTTGATATCAAGTGTAAACCTGTGACCTGTTTACTATCCTTGCAAATCTGATACTATTTTACAAGTTCAGTACAACTACAGAACTACATGTTTTTGACCAATGCCACAAAAAACATATACACATACGCACAATTTTAATCAAACACGCACATGCACATACTATTTAAACACAAAGCAGTTCTTTATTCTATACATTATTTGTTGAATCTATCTATATGGCTCAACTATCCTGCGACACGTCTGCTGGTCTCGTATTGTTTCAATTGTGGTGTCATAATGCTGTGCTAAAAACTGTGCATACTTAACCTAAAAATCAGAAGATGGATTCCCAAAGTCAGAATATGCAACATTGATTGATTGATAGAGACAAAACCATTTGGACGTGTGTGTGTGTGTGTGTGTGTGTGTGTGTGTGTGTGTGTGTGTGTGTGTGTGTGTGTGTGTGTGTGTGTGCGTGTGTGCGTGTGCGTGTGCGTGTGTGTGTGCGTGTGTGCATGGGTGTGCTCTGTGCACAGACCCGTCAAGCACATTTTCTCTCCTCTGATAGTCTCCTGCAATGTTTTTCTGTTCCCCAGGAATACCTGCAGCAGTTGATACTGATGCCCCTTCCAAACATTGCTATTCTGGGGCAAGACCCCCTAACAGGTATACAAGATAACCATATCTATGTGCCACATCGCTCAGTCGCAAGAAGGCAATTACATGCTTAAGTAATATCTCTCGCTATCTGCGAAACGCATAGAGGTGATAACAGTAGCGATTACAGTCATGGGAGAACAGAGATGATGATGATGATGAAGATGATAATGATGCCATTGACAGTTGTGTCTGTGTCCTCAGAGGCGGCTGTGGATGAGCTCAAGAGACTGCTGCTGCTGTTACTGGGATGTGCTGTACAGGTAATGTCACACAGGGCATGTAAATGCAAAAGCACACACACACACACACACACACACACACACACACACACACACACACACACGCACACACACACACGCAAGCATGCACACACATTAGGGTGACCACATCCAAACTGTTCATTTGAGGGATAGGAGTATTGTGTGCGACAAGTGGGAAGACGTTACGAAACGAAACAGGGTCAGAATATGACATCATCAAGATATGACATCTTGATGATGTTATATTCAAAAAAGAATTCAGGATTTCAATTAGGAATGTCCCGATGCCACATTTTTCATTTCCGATCTGATCCCGATACCACAATTTCTGTGTTAGCCGATACCGATACCAAATACCGATACCAAATACCGATACCAGAGAAGAATATATCTAATAATATAAAAGAAAAAAAATCTTATTTGAATTCCACCAACCGGGAATAGCAGACTCCTTACTGAAATGTGCACTTGGGCAAATCTAAAGCAAACTCCACATGGCCAAACATTTAATATAACTACCATAGTGTCAACCCCTTACCCATGTCTGATCTGTGCTTAGGCTGGCATATTTACAAATACCAATATGACCTGATAATGACAAATAGTGATGATGACAAATTGTGTTATGTCTGAGCTTGTAGATATATTTTTGATACATACGACGGACAGTACATGAAGTGTGGCCCCTCTGGAGTGAGTGTGGAAATACTCATTCCACACTGTTATTTTAACAGACTTAAATATACATCCATAGCAGGAAAAGAGAGCCACATATTATGGCATTTGAACACTGATGCCTCAGTCACAATGTGGGACAGGGTCTCAATTTGTGGGACACCTAAAAAGTCTTGGAAATGAAGGACTGTCCCACGCAAAAAGGGAAATCTGGTCACCCTAACCCACGCACACACGCATGAATGCACGCACGCACGCATGCACACATTGTTACTACTACTATGTCTGCTGCTACCACCATTACTACTACTGTACCTCTGCTGCTAATGATCTTATTTCCTTCTGTGTTTGCAGTGTGAGCAGAAGGAAACATTTATTCAACAGATCCAGTCTCTGGACATTGAAACGCAGGCAGATATTGCCAGGTGTATCCAGGAGGTATGTTTGCAATTGTTTTCCTATTGAACCTTCTTATTCTGTTTTTTAATAACCAACGTCTTGGTGAATGGTCAGCAATTTTGCGGCGGTCTGCTGTTCTATATAATCTTTATTCAAAGCACTTTACAATGTGCAAGACATTCGCCCAGTCACACACTGACGGCAGAAGCAAGCCCATTGCAAGGCACGAACGTTCTCAAATCTAGAGACTATTTTGCTCAAATACACTTTGACATCAGGCCAGGAGGAGCCAGGGACAGAACCAGAGACCTTCTGGTTCCCAGACAGTCCCTCTATACCTCCTCAGCCACTGTCACTCCTATAGCATCGCAAGAGTGTGAATGGAATAGCCCTGGGAATAAATGACTTTATTCAATTTTTGCAATTCGACTCGTCGCCAACAGTTTAAAGCCTCAGTCTGTCAGGCTTGTGCGCGGATTCTATTTCATCACAAGCATTTACCTCGTGTCTGGGAAGTGATAAAAAGACAGAGAGAGAGAGAGAAAGAGAGTGATGAGTCATATCAGCCCCAGGGTAGCCCCGGGGTGATAACTGTTATCAGCCCTTGGGCTGATAAAGCAGTAACTGACCCATCGACTGCAAACCCTGTGCCACTGCACACTGATATAGTCGCCATCAGCACCCTAGCTGTGGAAGGAACGCACGTCGCCTATGGTCACCATTGGTTTCTGCATTGATCAAATATTATTTTCAATGTGTCTTTGCTATATAAAGGGATGACTATAAAGCAGGGGTTTTCAACAGGTGTTCCAGGGACCACCAGTGGTCCCTGAGAGGTGGTCCAGTGCTAAGTGATGGAGTGTTGGCTAACCAGATGTAACTCTTTGAGAGAGTAAAAAAATGTAACTCTTGAGAGTGTGAAAATGAAACCAAATGGACCCGCAAGGGTCCATTTGGTTTCATGGTAAAATATCCATCATCTGAATTAGCCCAAGCCCACACAACTAGAGAATGTAGAAAGATGAATGGTTATTTTGATCTCTATGTTTGACTGTTTTTTTCCCCCCAAATCCAGCCTGGTGGACAAAAGCAAAATAAATCTTTAGTTTTTTGGGTCTGTGGGGTCAAAATGTCATGATCAAATGGTGTTCCGTGGCTCAAATGCTGAATAAATAGTGGGCCCTGGTATCTAAAAGGTTAAAAGGCTGCTATAAAGGATGCAGAGCAGACTTGCTCAAGGCTTTCCTTGCCCTGACCGGGTTGCATAAGTTCCTGAATAATGCCCTGGTGATAATGTATATTTATTTCCTATCCCAGTCCTGGTATCATCCATAGCACTCTCAAATGAAATATAAACGTCAAAATGTAATCTTAAAAAATCCCTCCTGTCTCAGTTACAATAACAGCATGTCGTATGGCAGCACGTCTAAATTACAGTAGAAGCATGCGTGAGCGGCACTGAGAACAGGTTTGAATTATAAACACAGCATGTTGCCTAGCCAGCATTTTGTGCCCAGATTTCTGCAGCCACACATAAATCATTGAGGTGAGAGGTGTTCTTCCTGTGTGGATGGGTGCACCTCTGCTCATCCTTCATATGCCTTCCACCTGAGGACATTTTAGATGGGTGTGTGCATGGTCATTAGTTTTGCATGTCAGCCATTTTTTGGCCACATTTCCCTGACAGATATCAGCATTCCTATGGCGAGAAACCGTGTTCTCTGTGTGTATGGACACCAACCCCCTCCTCCTACACACACACACACACACACACACACACACACGCACACGCACACACACACACACACACACACACACACACACACACACACACACACACACACACACACGCACACACACACACACACACACACACACACACACACACACACACACCGTTTGTATTCAATCACCCTTCCCGCAGCCAGCGGATTAAATGATTTGTCTCCAAGAGCTGCAGTTCTGCGATCAGATTCTCTCACCTTGCTGTAGAGAACGTGGGCACTAGTTCTCAACGCAGGGACCAGGGGATCCGCCATAGGTATCCTCAGGGCACCTTCCTCATGGTTTGGAGGATACCAAATGACCCAGGAGGGGTGAAATCATTTTGCGACCGCGACCACTGGTCGCGACCGGCGGCCCAACGGACGCGGCCAGTGGCACAAAGGTTGAAGGTTAAGGTTAGTTAGATTTAGGCTAGTTGGCTCAACAGATTTTGCTGTCTCTCAGTAAAGTGCAAAAAGTGCATCTATATATTTGAATAAATACATTTATACACTCTCTTTGTGTTAAATCAGTGGTTTTCATCCTTTTTGATACCAGGGCCCACTATTTGTTCAGCATTTGAGCCAGGACCACCATGTGAGGACATTTTAGATCCCACAGACCCCAAAACTAAAGTTTTTTTTTCCTTTTGTCCACAAAAGCAGATCAAAATGACCATCAATCTTCTAGTCTAGACTTGGGCTAATTCAGATGATGAATATTGTAACTCTTGAGAGGGTAAACATGAAACCAAATGGACCCGCGAGGGTCCATTTGGTTTCATGTTTACGCTCTCAAGAGTTATAGCTGTCTCACCAACTTTTCATCTGGTTAACTATCTTAGAAACCACTGCGTTAAATGGACACTGGATTTCACATAGTAGAATATAGTATATATGGGTAACTAATGCATACTAAATGCTGGGTGTTCCTTGAAATGAAAAAGGTGATGATGAACCATTGACTTACAGTCTGTGCTTCCATGTAGGTGACTCAGGACCCAAGGGTGGTGTTGCCACTGCAATGGGAGGAGCTGGGAGGGCTGCAGGAGGGAGATCTACAGCTGGTGTTTGGTTCTATGGCCAAACAGATCCAAGGTCTGCTGACACAGAGAGACACACACCTGGAGGTATACTCACGTTTAACCCTTAGTGTACTGAACGCGTTTTGGTGTTCTAAGCATTATGTTTTAACTATTGAAAAATAGCAGATCTACAAGCTCATAGCGCGCCACCGAGTGGCGCGCTATGAGCTTGTATCTCTGCTATTTTTGAAAAATCGTGAAAATCGTGGTGCAAACCTTTGAATATTATGTTATTCAGAAACTAGAAATCTAGACAGGACACGTTTAAATAATAGACGTAGACGAGATAGTTACCGTAATTCCTGTAATCCTAAAAGCGTTGTTGTGTGTTGCTGTTGAATAGCAGACTGCGATATTGAGGAGCTAGCGGTGGGTGGATATATGGCAATGGCGCGCAGACAAACACATACTCGACAAACTACACGTCAGGCATTTGAGTGGTTATTGGAAGAGGTGCAAGCGCCGTTAAAAAAGCAACACAAAACACTGAAATAACACAAAAAACTAAAATAATACCACGCTGTTTGCTAAAAACACACAATAAATCCTATCCCACCACGCCATGTGTTTATTTTTATCTTCAGCTGTGAAGTCTTCGTTTGACACCAACTAACACATGCTGTTTTGTTCAAAACACATGATCTCGTCTCCAACGTCTCCAACGTCTCCAACTTCCCACGTGTTCCAAAATAATGAACACATACTGTAGGTCCACCTGTGCTTTGGTTATTTTATTTGGAATATAAATAAATACATTCTTTTTTTTTAATTGGAAGGCCTGTGGAGCCTCGAGGCCCGTTTCAAACACAGTTAAAGGGGTATTTCACTTTTAAAAAGTGAAATACCCTTATCATCTACTCAGTCTCATGTGAACACCTCTGACAGTTTTTACATTATATATTTAGATTACAAATATCATTAGATATTTGATGTTGATTTTAGCTGCCCCTTCATATACAAACCCATTATAACTTAAAACATCATTTATATCCAAACGTTTTTTTTTTTTTTTTCCTGGTAAATCATATCGTCTTCCTAATACGTGAGAGGGCCATGGAATTTCATTTACTGTTTTCATTCATTTTTAAAATATTGTTTTATTCATTTGGCCACAACCAGCGTGTCTCAGGAGGTTCTCCATTTTCCAAAACAATATTTAAAAAATGAATGAAAACAGCAAATGAAATTCCACCCTTCCGCCCACCAAAAAGATTGGTTATTTTTGATGAATCCATTATGGTTAAAATGGAGTTTTAAGTTATAAGTTTGTATAGGAAGGGGGCGGGGCAGCTAAAATGAACTTCAAATATCTAAATGCTGAATCAAGTAGTGTAAAAATGGTGTGGAGTGTTCACATGAGACTGAATAGATGATAAAAATGAAATGAAGTGAAATATACCTTAAAGGTCACCACTGCGCGCGCACACAGACAAAAGTGGGACAAAAGATGGACATTTCCAAAATTTTCCCTAGAGAATACGAATGTGAACCAAATGGACTCCAGCAGGTCCATTTGGTTCCATTTGTACACTCTCAGAAAAAAAGGTCCCAAAAGAAAAATCATTAACATGGTGAATTCGACTGATCCCATGAAGTGAACAGAGTTTGCGTCGGCGCAACTCTGTCTATACTCAGGGCCGAGTATTATTTGGGCCGAGCCTTCCTGTTACCACACGCACGCACACACACACACACACACACACACACACACACACACACACACACACACACACACACACACACACACACGCACACACACACACACGCACACACACACACACACACACACACACACACACACACACACACATACACACAGTATCTCTGTTCCCCTCTCTAATTGTACCCCAACATCATGCCCCCACCTCCCATTGCTCTCTCCCATTCTTTCTCTCTCTCTCTCGTCTCTCTAGAGAATAGTGGAGCTGTGCAGGGAGTGTGAGGCCCAGGCTGAGTCAGGCGCGGTGCCCCTGGGTGGTCACAGTGAGGAGCTGCCCCAGAGCCTGGCACTCCAGCTGGCAGACAGCAGGGCCAAGCTACGGCGCCTCAAACAACAACTGTGAGTGTGTGGGGGGGGGGCAGGGCCGGATCTAGGCATGGGCATGGTGGAGGGCAATGCCCAGACTGCCCCACCAAACATGATGGCATATAAAACAACCCAAATTATAAAGATATTTCAAATTAAAGTGCTTCTATTTAAAATTATTTCAAACACTACTACTGCAGGGCTTGACACTAACACTTGCCCGCTTGCCCGGGCAAGTAAAAAAATGGTGGGGCAAGTGAAGACTGCTACCTGGTTGCCCGATTGGGCAAGTGTGCAACTTAGTGCGCTATAACACAACACAAGATAAATTTGTCTTGAAGGTGGTCATTGTGACCTGGGCTAATTAAGATGATGAATTTTAACTTGAGAGCGTAAAAATGAAACCAAATGGACCCGCAAGGGTCCATTTGGTTGAAACCAAACCAAATGAAACCAAATGGACCCGCAAGGGTCCATTTTTACGTTCTCAAGAGTTACATCTGGTTAACCAACTTAGCTGGGGACCACCTGGAACCCTCTCAGGGACCACGTGTTGAAAACCCCTGGTTTAAAGCACCCAAGTAGGAAGTAAACTTAAATGCAAAACTTACAATATATTTTTGGGGGGCAAGTGACCATGACCTGAGGGCAAGTAGAACCTGACTTGCACTTGCCCGATGAGCAAGTGCCTTGGAGACCTTAGTGTCAACCCCTGTACTGCTACTAACTAACTAGAATAGACATTTAGGTAAGCCCCTCCCCAAACTGCTATGGTCCAATCATCACAGCTAAGCATAACATGTGATCGGCAAACCTCTCCACCAATAGCTTTCCTATATGATAAAACATTGTTTTAAAAAATACATTTTGTCACACACACATTTTTCCATTGCATAGGGCATGCCTTGTTGATGGATTTGGAAGACATGGTTCCAAAACGGAACCAGTATTTAATGTATAAAGTCCATGATATTTACAGAGGAATGAATGAGCCTGGCTGGAAAGTGTCCTATGGTGGACAATACGGTGGGGCTTACCTAAAGGTCTATTGTGACACGTCTAAACCAAAACCAGCACCATTTCAACCTTCCATGCAGAAAACTCTCTGAGTCAGACCTTTAGCTTTATGCATGCTTCGTGCCTGTTCAACAGCTGATGTTATTATTGATGCTTACTTGCCTAATAAAAGTCTGTAACCGAAAATGGTATGGGGCGTGGCTTCATGATAAAGGCCCCCCGATTGGGAAATGTTATATCCGGGCCTGTGTGTGTGTTTGTGTGTGTGTGTGTGTGTGTGTGTGTGTGTGTGTGTGTGTGTGTGTGTGTGTGTGTGTGTGTGTGTGTGTGTGTGTGTGTGTGTGTGTGCGTCTGCATTGAAGTGGTTGTGTGTGTGTGTGAGAGGGGAAATTAAGGAGAACTGTACATAAATCATCATTATAGCTCTGAGAGACAAACACATCGCCACTTATGCATTCGCAAGACATTCTACAGAATTATTCATATTTGCTTAAGGGTGTCGTTTAAATGCAAATATCTTAATAATGCGAGCTTTGGTGCTGAGATGTATATTTTTGCGTCGCTGATTTTATTGGTGCATGAAAGCGTTATGTCCATTCCGCGGTATGAACCGAGGCGCGGTGTTGTCCAGGGACGGTTATGCGTCAGCGTTATTCGTCCGACCTCAGCTCAGATCGAAGTATTTCTCACAACAAAGTGATCTTTATGATTTGGCGTTTCGCTCGGTCAGAGGTTTGCTCAGTCGTTTGCTTTAAAGTAAACCAACGGTCAGCTCTTTAACAACTTTCAGAAAGTGTAAAAGGGGAATTCCTCCCATTTTCAACATTTTCCAATAAGAGTGAACAAATGTGAACCAAGTGGACCTTAGCGGGTCCATTTGATTCCATTTGTACAGGAAAAAAAGGTCCTAAAAGAAAAATCATTAACACGGTGAAACACAACTTGATGCCGCCATCAAGTTGTGTGTCACCATGTTAATGCTTTTTTTCAGACCTCCATTTGTAGCAAACACAGAATGGGTGAACCTTTTTATCATGTCCACACATCTATAAGGTATATTAATGACACATTAAAACGTTGAAAATCGGTGAAATCCCCCTTTAATATCTTTGTCATGATTAAGTTAACACGGCCTCATTTCCTAGAGAGGACAAAGGGGACCAGCTTTTGGATTCGACGCAGGAACTCGCGGCCATGGAGCAGCAACTCAAGGCGCTTCAAAAAGAGGTTTGCACATCTGCAACCCGTAACATTCCCGGTGTTCATCCAACGACTCTGACCAAATATTCTGACCCTCATGGCTGCGTGTGTGTGTGTGTGTGTGTCTGTGTGGTTGTGTCGTTTAAATGTATCTGCAGAACCGTTCCCTGCAGGCGGAGACGCGTGGTATGCGCGCACTGCGAGATGAGTTGGACTGTGTCCGTGAGCGAGCCAGTCGGTCTGAGCATGTGCAGAGCGAGCTGCAGAGCTGCAAACACAAACTACGCAGCATGGAGGTCACACGCACACAGCTTAAGGTATGGACGGTACAGTAGGCTACACACACACACGCACACACACACACACACACACACACACGCACACACACACACACACACACACACACACACACACACACACACACACACACACACACACACACACTGTTAATACAGGGTTATGGCATGGAGTGCATAGAAGTAAGTCTTGCCAATCATTCCATTCATACCTCCACCTGTTTGATTTACGGTTTGATTTACCAAATCAAATATTATATTTCCCTTGACCACGAGTGTTTCAATCAATAGTGAGTACCAGAAGCCAGAGAATGAAGATGAAAGCATACTGTTTGAAGCCATGAATATTTACAGCATGCAACATTGGCATTGAATCTGGGAGAATGGGTTTGCATACTTACAATGCTTATTTGAGCTTTTATTCTCAAATGAGATGCAATGGCAGAAAGCGTTCCACTGTCTCACCTCCCAGGCTCTCGTTTTATTCATTCTCTCTGTGGATCCAGACAGCCGAACTGAACTCCACCTCACAGGCAACTGCCAAACACTGAAATTGTAAATGAAATAAATCCAATAAAACATTCAGAACAAACTAGTCTGGAGATACACACTCGATTTATACCATTCATGAAATCACCTTCAACGTATTACCAAAAATAAAAAACAAAATTGACACATGTGTAATTTTCAACCAAGGTTCATGTTTTAGGTTGTTATTAGAGAAAGTAAAAGATGGGTGTTCATTGTTTTACATTCCTTGCTTTCTTTAGTTTTAGGTATTTATGGGAGGGGGCATTCAAACATGGTCCTAATTACAGCGATTTATTTTTGATCATCTACTACAGTCCTAATAAACCCCAGGAAATTATAACTGGCCACAGAAGTTCACAGAGGCACAATATGGAACATGCAAACCAAACAAACAGTTCAGTTCTCAGGAAAAGAAGCTGTCCTTGCTGGCATTTCAACGTGCAGTTGCAGAGTTTTCTACTTTACCTTTGCCTTATCACCACTAGCACAGTGTTGACCTTAGTTGAGAGCGAGTTCTGAACAAAACAAAGACGTGTTTCAAAGACCGTGCTTGCATTGTTTGTGCCAATTACCATATTGGCTGGTGG
Source organism: Benthosema pterotum (assembly GCA_039105355.1). Lineage (NCBI taxonomy): Eukaryota > Metazoa > Chordata > Actinopteri > Myctophiformes > Myctophidae > Benthosema > Benthosema pterotum. The sequence goes on from CM076984.1 coordinate 5,846,440, forward strand.
TGCTTAAGCTGCCGAGTGTCTATATTTGAAAGCTCAAGGAGGCTATACAAGGGTTGTGGCAAGGTGCAGGGAAGATAAAGGAGTGATGCAAGTCTCTTGACAAGACTAGAGTATGAACTACCACTAGCTCAGCTCAGTAGAAAATAGGTTGGCTTGTAAGCCAGATGTTGCATTAGCATTAATCAAGGTAGTGCAGAGTCTTGTGCACTTCTTTGTCATGTCTTATTTGGGCGGGGTATTAGATGTCAATTAAGAATCTAAAACAAAATGATAAAAGAAACTGCTTTGTTTCATAGGTATGTTTGTATATTACAATGGTAACATGTGTTACATAATCTATCCATCTCCCTATAGCTATAGCGAAGTCCAATCATGTGCCATTGCCGGACGACTTTACTGTAAACAATTTGTAAAAAGTCATTTGGGCTGTATATTGTTTAGCGAAGAAATACAATTACACGATCAATTCATTTTATACTGTATTCTCTAATTCAGATGTTTAACAATATTTAACCTTAACTTCTGATAGTGTAAAGTTAAACATATAAGGGTCCATTTGGTCCATTTGGTTACCTTTTACACTCTCAAGAGTCAAAGGAGCTGTCAGTGATTTGATCAAGATATGCACATGCACATGCACGCACCCGACAGTGGGGAGATGTGCAACAACAGGACAACAGCATGTGCACCAAAGCCTGGACCTCTCTCACCCACCACCAAAACCAAAACTATTTTTTTGTTAACTCCAGGGGATAACTCCTTAGTCCTTATATGGTCAAACAATAAGTGATATTTTGAATTAAACAAAATCACAGAATATACCTTTAAAGATCTAGGATCCACACCGGAACCCCCTCAAGGACCACTGCTCTTTGACTGACTGTCCTAGTCGGATTGCCTGATGGCCTCTGTAAAAACGTTAAAGGGGAATTCCACCCATTTTCAATTTTTTACTGAACCAAATGGACCCTAGCGGTTCCATGTTAATGTTTTTTTTTCCGTTTCTAGGAAACACTGAAGGGGGGGGGGGGGGGGGGGGGGGGGGGCTTATTATCATGTCCACACAACATCTCTGAGGTATATTAAGAAGTAGTAAAATGTTGAAAATGGATGGATGGAATTCCCCTTTAACGTTTCCTCCCTTCCTGCCATGCGGCGCCCCCTGCAGGAGCAGCAGCAGCTGTGCGCTGCTCTGCAGGAGACCAAGGCCCTCCTGGAGGAGCAGGTGACGGACGCCCGGGCGCGCTGCGCCGCCCTGCGGGAGCTGGAGAGGGAGAACCTCCTGCTGCGGCAGAGAATCATAGACGTGGAAGCGGTGGGTGGAGTGTCTGTGTTTGTGTGTGTCAGGGGCGGATCTAGGCATGGGCATGGGGGGGGCAATGCCCCCCTAAATGCCCAGACTGCCCCACCAAACATGATGGCATGGAAAACAACCCAAGATATTTCAGTGCTTATATTTAAAAGTATTTGGTATGGTATGGGGGCGGCTTCATCACCCGGGGCGCGAAGCGACACGGGTTAGGGTTAGGTGACGGACAATGAAGCCGCACCCATACCATTTTCTCCTGCCCCCCCCACCCCACCCCGATTGGGAAATGTTACATCCGCCCCTGGTGTGTTGGTGTATGTATACACTGCAGTCTCTGTGTGTTTGCTTATGGGGATGTTCAATATAATTGAATATGTAAGGGCAAATCAATTAAGAAGCAGACATTGCGAGCTAAACTGCCAGAGGCACAACATGCTAAATTAAATACCCACACATGCTAGCCAGTTACTGTACAGTGCAGCATTCAACTGATTTGTTTGTACGGTACACACGCACGCAGTGATATGTGTAGACTGTGTTATTTGTGTGCAAATAGATAGTTTATTTTTATTTTAAAGTATTAATTCGGAATGGAATTTGTTTGGTTTAATACAGTGGTATTCAACCCTTTTCATACCAGGGCACTGCACTGGGTTTCTTTTGCATTTGTCCACAATTCCATTTCGGGGAAAACAAAACAGGCAAACACAGAGATCAAAATGACCATTGATCTTTATACATTCTCTAGTTGTGTAGACTTGGGGCTAGTGGATATTTTAACTCTTGAGAGTGTAAACATTACATTAAAGAGTTACATCTGGTTAACCAACTTTCCATCATTTAGCCTGGGGACCACCTGGAATCCTCTCAGGGACCACTGGTGGTCCCCGGACCACCTGTTGAAAACCCCCTGGTTTAATAGTTCCAGTGCTATACATACAGTACCGATTGTCCATTAAAATGAAACAGGATTAAAAGGCCTAAGTAAAAAAAACGACACAGCTATAACAATATAAATAGCCTACAGAAACAGATTAACTGGCCAACCTCATGCATTTGAATGTCATGAAAGTCCTATCTGCTTGGATGAGTGCGCACGTACGTGTTCGTATGAGTGATTCACAGAGAGGCAAAGGTTTGATGAGCAAGAGTGATGCAAGTCTCTTGGCAAGACCAGATTGTTGAAGTAACTCGAGCTCCGCTCAATATCAAATAGGGAAGTAGTGTGGGAAATGTTAGGCCGTAAGCCACGGATGTTGCATTAGATTAGCATTTATCATGGTAGTGCAGTCATATTCACTTCTTGGATTTATTTCATTAAGGGCTTAATTGTTATTAGAAGACATGAGCTAAATTAGAAAAACACACAGAACGGCTTCGTATCTATGGTAACTAAGCAGTAACACTAACAAAAGTAGGGCATACTTGATTACAAATAGAAAGTAGCTACAGCATACGAGAATTCTAAGCTCAAGGTCTGTAAGGCAAGATTACTTTGAGGAAATGACAAGACACAAGATATTCTACTCTGGCTAAGTCAGGGCAGGTGGGTCAGCCCATGCACACAGTAGGTTACCACCAAACCAAATGACTAATGGAGAAAGACAGCCCTGGCACCAAACTACATGCAGTCTAAAGTATTTAATACGAAACCATGGAGGGATTAACATTCAAAACACTGAAACTATTCTGCAGTCCCAAGACAGAGATGAGACCTGTGTATCAGGGCAGACTTGACCTTGTGAGTCTCAATGTGGAGACACAAAGTGGAGAGCAAACTCATTAAAACGAATTACCGTCAATACAACCAAAAACAGTTTAATAAGTGGAAGAAGTATCTGGACTGTTCCTTTAATGGAAAAAGACAAAGCACATTAGTTGCTATGCAGGCTATATTAACAATATGCACACTGTGTTCACATCATAATTAAAAGAAGAACATAGAACAGAAACCTACAGGGGACATACTGTACATAGTACTACATACGTGAACAAACTCAGTATAATGATGCAAGTCGCAGGGCAGGACTACAAAAAGAAGCCAATGATATTAGAAAACTATATGTGTATTAAATTACACTACAGGACATAATGCTGCAGGTCTCTAGCCACAGCTATACTAGTATGTACAGTATGTTTTGACGTGAATAAAATATATTTGACTGAAATAAAACACAGTATTTAAGGATGAGTCAAATCAAAGTAGATGCGATGTAGAGGGGGAAAAGCAAAAAAAAAAATCTATATCTATATAATGTATATATTTTGATTTTTGGCTAAAAAGATGCCTATAATACCTTTAAACAAGGCTATTGCCACACTGACTTGACCCTAGCATGAGTTTTCTTTCCGCCTGCATGAGAGAGAGAGATCGATTCGACACCATTGCGTGCAGTAAATGGCTCTCTACTGGGAGGAACTCACCTTTTATCACGCCCTATAACTACTTCATGTGACTGTAAGGACAAGGCTACAAATCACTTGGGTTCCCACATTTCATTATTACATATTATTACGACGATGGGATTCTGTGGGGAGTAAAACAGATGTGATGTGTTACATCATTTCCTCCTGTAGCCTATAGCCAGACGACTTCCAATCATGTGGCAGTAATAGTATCATTATTTTTATTATTCAACAGATACAGTAGCTTCTATGAGGAATGATATTATGTAGCCATGTGGTATAGACGTGTGTGTGTGTGTGTGTGTGTGTGTGTGTGTTCACAGGAGCGAGACACGGAGAGGCAAAGGGTTGATGAGCTGCTGGAAATGAACATGAGTCTGGAGGCGGACCTCAGGCTGAGCCGCCGCACCTCCGCACCAATCGCAACGCTCCATCACCACTTCCACCAATCGGAAGTCGAGTCCGACGAAGAGCTGGGCGAAACGATTGGTGAGCGCTTTGCGTTCTCGATTGCCCCGTGTCATTTAACATGTTTTAATTAACTGATAAGGGGAAATGATGTTTGAAGGCACACGCTGCCTACTGGCTCTCAGTCAACATAACGGCGCAAATCTTTTCATCTATCCATTTTCTCTCTCTCTCTCTCTCTCATGCACACTGTCTGGTTTTATTTATTCTTCCTCTCCAAACCTCACATCATCCTCTTTATGCCTCCTCCATTCTGCTCCCTCTGCCTCTCTGTCTACGTTGCTCCCCCCATCACCCAGCGTTCTCGTGGTGGGTCCATGTTAAATTAATATTATAACAGTACAGTTGCTTGTAAACGTTCGTTGTCGGCACCGGGTTGCATTTTTTAGGGGCTGGTAAAGCGTAGTGTAGTAGTTGCTTGTTTGGACTTGTTTTCCTATTGTCGTTTTAAACCAGTAATCCTCACACATTTCCCAAGTCAAGGATTCCCAGATGAATGTATTTGTCCAAAGGCCCTACATCTAAAAAAATGTGTTGTGCCAGTGTCCCCCATGCTAGACTTGCATTATTAAGACTTTTCAGGGGTTTTCAACAGGTGGTCCAGGGAGCATCTGCGGTCCTTGAGAGGATTCCAGGTGGTCCCCAGGCTAAATGATGGACAGTTGGTAACCAAATGGACCCTTATAGATCCGTGAGGGTCCATTTGGTTTCACTTTTACACTCTCAAGAATTAAATTATGGTTAAACATCTGAATTTCTTCATTAATGGAATTACTGTTATATCCGTGGCTAAAATGCCCTGGTATGAAAAAGGTTGAAAAACACTAACCTAGCATAACATAGGTCTTGGTACTATAGTTGTTTTTCTGTGTCAACACTCAACGCAATGAGTCATGAGATTGTATACAATCTCACAACGATGTGAGCTTGTAGATCTGCTATTTTCAAACAGCCATAGTGGAATATTTTCGGGCTGGCCGTTTCTCGGAAAAACACTCCAGCAACGCCGCTCTGACTCTCCCTCTCTCTCTGTGTGTTTCCTCCTGGGTAGATTTGAAGCCGTGGAGCGTGGAGCTGGGAGAAGCATCGACGCTGAGGCTGCTGGGAGCCGAGCAGGAGAACGCAGAGCTGAGGAGGCGTCTGGAGGAGATAGAGGAGGCCCAGGGGGAGGTCAGTGTTCACGCAGAGCCAAGGCACCACATAGCACTGATCCACAACTATTCATCACGCAGGTCCACCGCTCACAGGGGGGGTCACCCGCTTTAACTGAGGGGTGTGATGTGAAAGTGGAAATGGGAAATATCTTGCTCGCTCCGAACGCCAGTTTGTTGTTGTGCCAATACTGTGTGGTGAATAATTATCTCATCATGCCTCGTCTGATGATTAGCCATTACTATTCAGAACACTATGGTAGACTTAGTTATTATTACATCAAGGGTTCCTGCAGTAGACATCTCTCATGGCGACCTAGGAACGTAAGTAAGACGTCTTGGCTTCCAAGCTGTCATGAATCATTAACATAGGATCCAACCGCTGCAGAGGCTGACTGGCCATTAATTACCTTTCACTGCAGGCTGATCCACCTGATGTGAAGGAAGAACAAGCTGTTCTGGAGAAACAGCATCAGGACACCCTCAGAGAGGTAAGCTGAAGGGATTCTGACTACCAGCGAGAGAGGTTTCTAACCCAGTGGGACCTGGGCCTGAAAGCTGTTCAGAACAGTTAACACTAACAGCCTCTGCTCAACAGGGCTAGCAGTTGCTCAGCATCTGTTGTGGAATTGACTTTTAAGGTTAGATTTTCAGTTCCTCCCTAGCCTGATTATCAGACTCCGGCTCAGCGTTCCTGAAGCTTGAACCTGACATTGTCGAAAATCCCCTCAACCAATTACATCATGCCTCCATCTGACGCCAAACCCAGACGTTGGTAACCAAACCAACACAGCCAACGAGCGCTACTAGCATGTGAACAAAAGCAGAAAAATATGCCGGATGATGATGTTTATAAACCCTGACACTTCCTTAAAGAAGCTATTATCAATAGAAACTATTTATCATAGGTCGGTTTAATAGACAGATTGATACGCATCATACGGCTGCGATTGACCACCGCAGTGACGGCCCCATGTTTGTTATTTGGCGCTGTTGAGTGACGGGGCTTCTAGGCCAATTAGCTGTGCCTATTCGTATTTTTCGTTAGACCAACCCCCAACTCCGACTCTCATTGGATAATACATTTTGTTGCTGAAATAAATTATAGGTTGACAATATAACACCAGACCAAAAGATGCAGTGCACTCAGAAAGTGTGGGCTGCATCTATGGCTTTGGATCCAGGCTAGCTGATGTGCGTTAAAGTGCCCTCATTTCACCTGTAACTTCTCCTGATCAGAACCGCATTATAAGATAGTGGTTAAGTATTTACTAATAAAAACATTGCTGTTGATCAGTCGAGCAGAATGCAAGAAAGAATTTACTTCAATCAAGCGTGGAAAATGCATGATTCAGGTTTCTCTTAAGACAAGCTTAAACTATCAGAACCAGCCTAGCTGACTGTTCTTGGGTGACTTGTTTCGTCTCACCCCACATCTAAATTCCATCTTTGTGCAATACACTGAATAACAGAAGCTCATCCCTTAAGGCCTTTCGGATTCAGTACATTTTGAGAGAGGAAAAAGGGGGGAGTGAGAAATGTGAGCATAGGGCTAACATTCAGTCTTTTATGAAGCATAAAAGATTCATAGAACATTTTCCATCCATTTATCATCTCCCTCTCACATTTCTTTCCCCTCTCTCCCTCGTCTCTCTCACCAGTACCAAAACATGAAGAATGAAAACATCACTTTGAAACAACAAGTCGAACTGCTGACCGCCAAACTGCAATTCATAGCGGCTGAGGACAGAACAGAAGGGAAGAAGGGGGGAGAAGGAGAAGAGTACGGCGAGAGAGGGGTCCAAGGCTCCGAATCCTCTAGGGGAGAAGGGGAAGGAGGGACGGCGAGGAACGGCGTGGAGGTAGAGAGAGGAGGAGAGATCATCAGGACGTTGAGAGAAGCTGGAGTCGGGGAAGAGATTCTCCACCTGCAAGGAGACGTCGGGGGGCCAAGGGTGTCGAAGGTAACCGAGCCTAAAAACAGGGGAGAGGCGGAGGGAGGGCAGAAAGACAAAGAAGGAGAGATAATCAATAAAAGGAAGGATGAGTTGAAAGAAGAGGCGACGGCGTCTGAACCCAAAACAAACATTATAGATGTCCAGTCTCCTCCGGCGATGCAGAAAGAAAGCAAGGAGGAGGAGGACGACGATGTTGGCACGTCGGTGACGGACGCAGACCAGCGCAGGAGTTCGCTGTCCGGTCCCGACACAGAGCTTGTGAACGCTGAGGTCCAGCAGGCTCGGGAGGAGGCCGACAGGCAGGCCTTGCTGGCCCAGGAGCTGCGCTCCAAACTGGCAACGCAGAGCAAGAGAGCCTGGGAGGCTGAACAGAGGCTGGAGGTCCTGGAGGCAGAGCTACACCGGCTGAGGAAGACCGCAGAGAACCTGGGAGAAGCACGCAGGCAGATAGAGGTATGGATGCAGGGGCATTTTTGCCTTTAGGCAGACTACGTAGTTGCCTGGGACGCCATGAGGGGGGAAGCACCAGGGCGACCTGCAGACAGGCTAATAAGCCTCATATGGATAAGTACATTATACTTGTCCTCTATAACGACAATTGAACATTGAAAACACATATAATACATTCTTTCATTTAAAATATTTCATATTTTTATCCCTTGGGGGGCGCCAATCCAGGAGATTTTCCTTGGAGCCCCCCTTACCAAACCCGTGAGGGTCCATTTGGTAAGCAATCGGTGCGCAGTGGTGCATGGTGCACAGTCGGTGTTCCACGGGGCACTGCGAATGGCTGGTTGGGGGTTGAGGGGTGATGTAATGGGATGTAATTGTGAGGTAAATAATAGACCTTTATAACTATAGTCATGAGTATTGGCCTGCTCCGCTCACCACAAGTAGGCCAGGGCCTACTTGTGCCCAGCACGCAAGTATGCACTCTACCGAGTGCTGATCTAAGTATTTTAAGGCTGTCAAAAATAACAAATTAATGGCCTTAATTAATTTTGTTGATTAATCTGAATCAGCCAACCCACTGATTTTCTCAATGAAAAAGATAGAAGACATAGCTGTTTTTCCCTGTAACCAGAGCCATAGAGTATATTGTAGCTCGAGAGATCTACATTGGGGGCTTGTAGATCACCTATTTTGATAAATATTGAAAACATAAACAGATCTTTTTTCCCCTGATTATTTTTTGTCTGTCCAAATCCTGCACAGTAAAACATGGCATATTTTGGATATAGTTCAAATGGTGATTAATCATGATTAAATTAACTTTGTAGCTGTGATTAATCTGATTTCATTTTAATCATTCAGCAGTCCTACTTTAAATATTGTGTTTTTTGCCTCATTCCCAATAATTGCATTCCGTCAAGTCTTACTTCACATAAGTGCACGCCGTTCTGCATCCGATACTTCACACATACCACAGGCACAATCGCTTCCATATCCACTCTCTAAGATTAAATCTACACCAGATCAACAGCCTGTAAAGCAACCCAGTCTACCATTATAAATAAACACTGAAACGCACAGTTCCACCACGGCTCATGAAAATAGTAATATATTATTTCTTGGCTACATTTAAAACTAATGTATATTACTCAAAATGTGAAATGATAATATTGTGTTACTAGTTACTGGGTAATAATATTACTGAAAGTAATATTATCACTTTAGTTGGATGTTACTAAACCAGAAATCTTTATAACTTAACAATGTCCGCTGTGCACTGATGCCAAACCAGTAAACATGGTCAGGACTGTGATGAATTAGTGATTTGGCCTAGTCTTCAGTCCACTCCAGTAGACTCCAGTTCAAGACTGGGCCAGATCACAGCCCATGCGGAGATGATCTTTACGTCATTTCCAGGACGTCTTCACAAATTGATATAATAAAGCTATAGCTAAGCCATTCTGGGGCAGATCACATTCATTATCATTTAAGTTAGTCTGGCCTCAATCTCACTCTCTCTAGTTCATCCACAGACGTCCATTTTTAATGGTCAGGATTTGTGCTGTTTGAAATCGGGTGATATTCCGGGACAGATCTTGACTCTCTTGGACTGCCTTGATCTGGCCACAACCAAGACGTCACTAATTAGTCCCGATCCTGACCGTGTTTACAGAGAACTGTTGAATGACAGTGTTTTTCTCTGCCGTCTGACATGTCTATTTGTAATCTGTATCTGTGGACACACACACACAGACACATCCTATTGTAGCAGAGCTACTCACAGCATCAACCAGTATCTCCCCTGTGGTCAGTGGTTTTCAACCTTTGTGATACGAGGGCCCACCATTTTATTCAGCATTTGAGCCACTCTTTGAAGACATTTTAGCCCCACAGACTCCCCAAATAAAGATTTTTTTGTTTTTGTCCACAATTACATGCTGTATTTGGGAAACAAAACAGGTAAACGTACAAATCAAAAAAATGAAAACCACTGCCCCTGAGTCATAACCCTTGTCTTAACCTTGGCGGTTAAGACAACACGGCTTCCCGCAGGGGAGACCCAGGTACGATTCCCGGCTATTACAATGCCCCACAAACTGAGAATAACGTCTCTCTCCTCTCTCGTCTTGGTCTTCCATTAGGTCCTTCAGTCGGACAGTCTGGAGCTGGAAGAGGAGCTGTGCCGCCTGCGGAGCCAAGCGGAACTCCACAGGATGCAGGCCACGGCCATCGCCACCCTGGAGGGGGAGAGAGCAGCGCTGGAGAGGGACAGGGACGCACTGCGTGGCTCTGTGGAGACGCTACGCACTGCCCAGCGCAAGGTTGGAACTCACAAACACACACGCACGCACACACACACACACGGTAGCAGGGGCGGATTGGCCATCTGGAGTACAGGGAGCTTTCCCGGTGGCCTGCGCCATCTAGTGGCCTGGACAGGATCCAAAATGCACTAGTGGCACTTCCAAAATGCACTAGAATGTGCTAGATGCTCGCCTGGAACATACAGATCAAAATTACCATTAATCTTCTCCATTCTCTAGTTGTGTAGACTAAGTTGGGCTAATTCACATGATGAATATTTTAACTCTTAAGGGTGTAAAAATGAAACCAAATGGACCCGCAAGGGTCCATTTGGTTTCATTTTTACGCTCTCAAAGAGTTACATCTGGTTAACCAGCTGGGGAAAATATTGCCAATCCGCCCCTGCGCGGTAGCACACACTAATTATGCAGGCATACAAGGAAGACCGAAAGTTGAGATGATATCATGCTCCCTAGAGCAGCTTTTAAGTACCTCTGTGTTTGCTCTGTGTTTGCCCTCAATTAGTATTCCACGATCTGTAAAATATGTATGTTTGATCCTCCATAATTTAGGTAATTCAATTATTACGCAGAGAAACAAGCACACAGAAACACCAAACGCACTATGCTGAAAACATTAACAGGCCAGTTATTTCCTCGCCGACAGGACTCATATATCCTGTTGGGAACTGTTGCTGCAATGCCTTTAGCATTGCAGCAACAGTTCCCACACTTTAACTTTAGCAGTTAAAGTGAGGGGCAAAAAGGTTTCATTTGGGTTTGTTTAATTGCCATGTTAAGAATTCAGCAGACAGTTTTTTATCCACAACAACTTCAGCACCAGGATGTGTGAACAAAGGCAGGGCTCCATTGATGAACATCTGACATCTGAGCAGACAGATGGTTTTGGATACATTACCACTTTTGTAAGAATGAAAACCAGTGCAATTAAAGAATGTCTCTCTAACCTGCTGCCATTCTGGTCAACATCTTCATATCCGTCTTCATATAGTTGACATCTATTTATTTTAATGCTTAGGCGTCTCTGTGTGTACTACTGACAGACAGCCTGGTCTGAAGGGGAGGATACAAGCTGTCTCAGAATGAATTATTAGTATTTTCTTCTCCCCAAAACCCAGCATTGAGCAATTCAGTCTGGTTGGAAACAAGACAATGACAGATAAGCTTAAGTTGGATTATAGGAGAGACACACACATGCACGCGCGCACACGCATGCAGACACGCACGCGCACACGCGCGCACACGCACACGCGCGCGCACACAACACACACACACACACACACACACACACACACACACACACACACACACACACACACACACACACACACACACACACTCAAACAGAAGCTCCTGGGGTGCTTTCGGTATTTCATTCTCATTCTGTCATTTTGGTGATGGGGATGGGACACATTCATCAGACTGCTACACTCACTGTAACCTGGACCATAACAATGGCTGTGATTATCTCCAGCACTCAGCCTGTCCGCCCCGCGCCACAAGCTAATCACGGCCACGCCGGTTTGGTACGGCAAGGAGAGAGAGGAGAGCACAGAGTGTGATATCACTCGCAGATCTGCTATTTCTTTCTATTGCTCCTCTATTGTGCTGGCTGTTTCCTCTATTGTTTAACACATTTTGAGTATGAAATCGTACAATATGCATCGTTCTACTGTCGAGATCTAATAGTTATGTATATAAAGGAGCGCCCCCCCTGCCCGCCCCCCATGCCTCACCATTACAGTGTCAATGGTTGTTAGGCTGATTGGTACAGGGCGTCACGTATCCCACGTGTCCTCCTTCTCTCCATAGGGATCCCATTCACAACAAAAAACGTCCCTTGCTGTATTCTCGAATTAAGAAGGAATCCATTCTTTTGTGAAAAGCACTGTCCATTTAGATCCTTCTATTGATTTTTGACTGCGTCGTGGTTACTTGGTCGTTACTTCCTCCCTTCCTTTCTGTGGAAAAATCCCTGGATGTTTCTATAGTGCCTGTTATGGCACAGTAGTAGTACCATGATATGACCGACAGGGCGCCTCTAAGAGTGTTAATCACAAGAATTGCCTCCACCTCTTTCCTCCGCCTCCGGTCAGGTGGACCAGCTGGAGCTGACCAGCCAGGCCCTCAGGGCGGAGCTAGAGCGCCAGGGGCGGAGCTTGGACGCCAGCCGGCGGCGGGAGGAGGAGCTAGAGGCGGAGCTCCGCGAGGTGACGGCGGAGGTCCAGTCGCTGGCCCGGGGGCGGGACCAGGCGCTGCTGGAGGCCTCCCGGTTGGAGCAGGAGCAGGAGGCGTGTCGGGCGGAGCTGGACGGCCAGCGGAAGGACGGCCGGCAGAGGGAGAGGGAGGCGGCCAGGCTGAGACAGCAGCTGGAGAGCACCGCCCTGGCCCTGGAGCACAGCAACCAGAGAGCACGGGGCCTGGACGCCGAACACAGGTCTGTTTCTGCAGTTAGATTCCAGTTTCTGACACTAGATTCTAGTTCTAGTCCATGACACTAAATTCTAGTTTGTGACACTAAATTCTACCAGTGTTGGTCTATATTACTTAGGAAAGTAACTTCTTTACTTTACTCGTTACCCCTTAGACAAAGTAATATCATTACTTTACTTATTACTGGATTTGAAGAGTAATATATTACATATTACGTCATTACTTTCCCAAGTTCTCAGCACCGCTTTTGAAAAAATAGAGAAGTACAACATAATCCATTTATTACAAAATAAAGCAGCAAGCGATTCGTAGTGTACATAACTGCGCAGGATGCAGCGTGTGGACTGGATCTACAATCTACTGCACATCTCTGTTGTTACAGTACCTGTCAATAGCTTGTACATCTGTTCTATTTTTGCATGCAACAACAAGCTCATTTTTAAAAAGTAACTTGCCGTTACTTGCAAAGTAATGCGTTACTTATTACCCATTTTTGCAGAGTAATCTTGTTACTTTACTTTTGGAGCAAAAGTAATAATATTACAGTAATATGTAATCTAAAATTAGTTACTGCCCAACACTGTTTGTGACACTAAATTCTACCCTGGCGTGAGGTTCTACTGTAGTTTTTCTGGTTAAATCGCTTTCTGTGTCAGTGATGCTTAACTCATTCAGCGCGATCGGATTTTCTTTGTTTTCTTTCCACTGCCGCGGCTCAAACCAGTTCGATCGGTAAAAAAGCCCTTATTTTGAAGCTCAGATCTCCTAAACAGGATGTGCTGTTTCTGTTATGCTGTGTCTGTTGTCTTGCCTAATCGATCATCTGGCGATGTACCCAAAAACATCCGGGTCACAAGTCAGGAAGAGCTGTGTAGCCCTGGCTGCTTAACCCATGCGCCAGCGACATTGAGGGGGCAAACCGGAGGAGAGCCGTTTGAATGCATTGGCTGAATGCATGTCAATGGGAAGGGGGAAAAAAAAGTTGTCCCCAATTCTGTCCCAAATGAAAGTCAGCAACGGGATGATCATCAGACGATGCGCACGGACTAATAGTTGGATTAAAGAATGAAATCTACATCTCGTCGTGATACGAGCCGTCCGCGTGACCGGCGGGGGGTCTCCACGGGATGTCCACGAGCAGCTCGAGAACGGCGCTTTAAGAATTAACATATTTCATAGGAAGGACCCCCGGAAATATCTATTATTTAGTTGCAGAACATTATCTAAAAACACGTTGTTCTAGGGATCCCCCAGAAGCAAAGATTTGGTTAAAAATGTTTGCTTCCGAAATAATGTATTCAAAGATTTGCACCACATTTTCACAATTTTTTAAAATTAGCAGAGCTACAAGCTCATATCGCGCCACTCAGTGGCGCGATATGAGCTTGTAGATCTGCTATTTTTCAACAGCAAAAACAGCTAAAACAGCTAAAACACCAAAACGCTTAAACGCTTTAATATACTTTAGGGATGTTGTGTGGACAAATTTCCCCCCATTCTGTGTTTCCTAGAAATGGAGGTCTGAAAAAAAAAAAATCATTAACGTGGTGAAACACAAGTTGATGATGTCATCAAGTTGTGTTTCACCATGTTAATGATTTTTCTTTTTAGGAGCTATTTTCTGAGAGTGTATAAATGTGGACCAAATGGTTCCATTTGTACACTCTCAGGAAAATGTTGAAAATGGCTGGAATTCCCCTTTAACTCAATAACTGGCAGAGCCGTGGCTGACGTAATGAAAGGGACACAAATGTTGGTATCCAAATCGAAAAGAAAAGAAAAAAAAAACCCTCTGGGTGCTTCAAACACTACTGAGCAACTACTGCTCTAGTTAACTCTCTTTATCCTTTTATAGAGCTGAGCAGTCCCGCCCCTTCCGTGATGTTGCCCATGTTCCAGAAATGGAATCCTCATTCATTTTAGAAAATGATCTATATAAAGACGATTACACCGCAGACAAAGACAACACACACAATATTACCATATGATATCTAATTAGCAAGAGGAAAAAAAACGTTTTTCTTCTTAGAAATTATTTGATTGTCCCAAAAGATTGTGTGTGTTGTCTTGATTGGCACTGAGTTGGCTTTGTGTGTGGTGTAATTGTGTAATCAATATACTAATTATTTTCTGAAAAGTCTATGAGAAAAATCAATGGGGAATCCGTTTCTGGAACAGGGGCAACGTCAGGAGGGGACGGGACTGCTCAGCTCTATTACTCTATGGGTCAAATAGAGTCAAAGTGCTGCTGCCATAGAGAGTATGCATGCGAAATCATCAATACCCGTAAGTTATGCAGGAACGCACTGAGTGGCAAAAAAAAGACTTTCTGGCCTTGAACAGCCCATACCTCCAAACAAAACAGTCTGATCTGATTGTATTAATCAAGTTAAACTCACCAACATTTGGTAAAAAGACATGATGAAATACTTTCTAATGCCCTGCATTGTTGATAGTGTTAGAGTCAGTGTTGCCAACTCCCAGATAACAGAGGGAGCTAGATGCACTTCCAAAATGCGCTAGGGTATATATATATATATATATATATATATATATATATATATATATATATATATATATATATATATATATATATATATATATCACCTTCAAAGCTTTGTTCATGGCACAGTATTTCAACATTTAAAAAAAGAAAAATAATTTGCGGCAAAAAAGGGTATTTTGTGTGCGCTGCGCTCTCTTGAGTGTGTGTCGGAGCGAGGGAGGAGGGAAGAGAGCAACAGTACAGAGATACAGTACAGAGATTGCGACATTGAAGGAGTCAGAAACCTAGCGCTTGCTTTGCATGCTTGTCCCGCTTTTCAATAGAAGTCTGTGTGTATGAGCCACCATTGGACGGCCCCATGAAGTGAACCGAGTTGGCGTAACTCCGTCTATACTGGAATGATCTGCTCCTCGCTCCGCGGTAGTGTGTGTATACTCTTGTTATATGGGTCTCTTGTTTCTCTCAAATTGAGGCACAGAGAGAGGAAAAACTATGGTTAACAAGGCTTTTATTTCTGGCGCCTGTCAACCAATTTCGCACCAACTCACCAGCAAAAAAGCACCAGATTTTCCGCCAGGAATTTTTCACTAATTTGGGCGCTAGGGGGGTCTGAAAAAGCGCTAAATATAGTGACAAATGCGCCAAAGTGACAAAGTTGGCAACAGTGGTTAGAGTTTGAAAGAGCTTGTTATCAGTAAAGCAACCTCCTGCTGCATCCTGTGTTATGCAAAATCCAAACAGGTGGTACGCATGGGCTGTTGAGTGATAGCCAACAAGTACTTCTAATCTGCAGCACTTCATCATTATCTGCAAGGAATTTATTGACAGGGAGTGGATTATTAATGTGTTATTATCCAAACACATTGCAGGTAGAAACAGGATAGTTCAAGCTCTCCGTAGTGCTGCAATGTTTTTTGACGTTATTTAATTATATGGGACTTTTCAGTTTGGGTTGTCTATGGGGAAGTTGGTGAGGGGGCGTGTCCTGGTGGGAAAATCATGCATGCCCATACAATCTATTGTGTATGTTGGCTCACTGGGAACACTCTGTCACACCAGCAGGTCTCTTTCAACCAGTGTTGCCAACATGGCAGATTTGTTGTTTAGCTTCTTTCCAGACCCCCTCCCTGAGCGAATTCATAATTGAAAAGCTTCTGGCAAAAAATCTACAGACTTCTTCCTGGTGATTTGGGGGGAATCATGTGAAAGTCATAGATAAAACCCATTTTTTTCCTCTCTCTCTGTCTGTATTTGCTCCTGGAGCAGGATAGCATTAGCCTCCTCAATCCCCGGTGAGTCAATGACACATGTGCGTTGCGCCACCACGTGTCACATTTGACACAGAGTTGCGATATTGAGGCGTCAGAAACTGAGTGCTCGAGCTGAATAGGGACAGATTGCAGTTGGAAATACATTGTTCCAACGAGGGTGCCTAAAAGTTGCTAGGTACGGCTAAAAGACGCTGTAGGTGCATGCTTTGCACCGCATATAGCAACACATCCTCATGCCTAAAAGGCAAAACTTGCCTTTTATCCAGACCATGGATAAAAGGACCATGTCGCCTTCCGAGACCCTTGTAAAAGGACTTCTATGCCTTTTCTCTAAAAAGGCGTTCCGTGCCTTTTTCCGTCAGAAGGCATAATGTGGTTAGTGATTTATTGGCAACACCTGGGGTATGAAGGAGCGCTTGTTTTATCTGCCGGCTACTACTAGTAGGGCGGGGCGAAGCATAGTTTTACTGAGGTTATGTTTAGGGTTAGTTACCGCATAAAGCACCGTCTAACTCTCACCCTAACCTAACTCTAACCCTAAACATAACCCCAGTAAACCTAAGCTATGCCTATACCTAATCCTAACCCTAAACTTAACCTCAGTAAAGCTATGCCTAAACCTAACCTAACCCTAACCATAACCTCAGTAAAACTTCCTTCGCCCCGCCCTACTAGTAGTAGCCGGCAGATAAAACAAGCGCTCCTTCATACCCCAGGTGTTGCCGATTAATCACTAACCACATTATGCCTTCTGACGGAAAAGGCACGGAACGCCTTTTTAGAGAAAAGGCATAGAAGTCCTTTTACGAGGGTCTCAGAAGGCGACATGGTCCTTTTATCCATGGTCTGGATAAAAGGCAAGTTTTGCCTTTTAGGCATGAGGATGTCCACCCCTAGTGACTTCTAGAGACTTTTCAAAGAGCTACTAACTACTTATTTTACTGGGGAGTAAAGGAAGTAGTAACCCATTCACCTATACGCACCCATTCAAGGACATACGTGTCCTTGAATGGGTTACAATTGGCCCTGTAAGGGTGTGCAACTCTGAGAGTTAAGGGGGGGGGGCCTTGAATTGAAAACGTTTGAGAACCATGCACTACACACTAAATGGAACAGAGCCTAAAATTAGTGTCATTGGTAACATCTGTGAATATATATATATATATATATATATATATATATATATATATATATATATATATATATATATATATATTATATATATATATATATATTATATATATATATATATATATATATATATATATATATATATAAAGAAAAGAAGTGTCAGGAAGTGGTATGAAGAGATATTCTGTGTGCATATCCCATTCACTACAGATACAGATGCATGCACAATATATGCAGTCATGCATAATATTCACCTGGTTCTGCACTCATGAATAGGCACGCATGTCGTGCACACTTGTATCCACGCACCTCGTTTCTGCCCACTTATACACACACATGCTGGAATATCGCTCACATAAATATACACGCAGCAAAATTTGCATGCCCTGCATATATGCACACCCGCACGCATATATTAGCCTAAACAGGCATGTTTAAAAAGCAAAAGCACACACACACACACACACACACATAGAAAATGTGTCATCTAACATTCGTTCTCAAGAGTGCTTTCCCACAGCCAAGAAGCCCAGCATGGAATAAATAAATTAGGCACGGGTCTCTCTTCAACATACAGTATGTTGCTTTAGAAGCTCATTTAAACTGTCTGTCTTGTCTGGGACTTGTTGCTGGTGTGTGTGTGTGTGTGTGTGTGTGTGTGTGTGTGTGTGTGTGTGTGTGTGTGTGTGTGTATGTGTGTAGGCGGGCCTGTCAGCAGCTGTCGGACTCCAAGGAGCTCTGTGCTCAACTGCAGGACCTGGAGAAGGAGCTCCGGATTCAATTACAAGGTCTGGAGGAGGAAAAGCAGCAGCTGAGCACATTAAACGCGGACGCGCAGGCCAAGATCAGCTCACTGTCCCAGGTGTGTGTGCGTGCGTGTGTGTGCACGCGCCCGCAAGTACGTCCGTTCCAACAGGACTTGGTCATGAAAACAAAATAAGCCGATTCACCGATGTATCGGCCCACATATCGGTTTGCCCGATATTTGCTGTTAACGGTCAATATCGGTATAAAAAATAAAACTTTAACATTAACCGATGCCATTACCCAATGTTTAAACCGTTGTTGATAAACATATATTTTGCAAAAACATATATTTTGACTGTGTTGGTGTGTTGGTTGGATACTAGGCCATGGCCTGCTTGTACGCGAACAGAGTGAGCGATCAGAGATACTTATAGAGATCTCTTAAAGAGATACTCATAGAGATCTCCTAATTACGTCACCAATGCGTCATCACCTAACCGGCCAATCGGTACACTTCGAGAGACGACCGACAGTCAACGGTTGACAGTTGACGAAGTGATCGCTTTACTTGTGCTCGCGCAAGCAACAAAATAAGCAAATACAAGCATATACTGTACAATGTACAGTATATGCTTGTATTTGCTTATTTTGTTGCTTAAGTATATGTACAGTGTATATACTTATGCTTATGCTTTGGTTAAATTGCTAATTCTTGACCAACAGTATCGATCAAGAATTTCCATATGGGTGCATCCCTACTTCTCACCTATACGTACGGTATATCTCATCAGGACTTATCCAGTGGGAAGGAGCTGTCTCAGAAGATGTCCAGTGAAGTCACACGTCTGAAACAGGAGGTGGATAAAAGGGAGGCGGAGCTAACGAGGGCCAATGAGTCTCTCAGCTCCTCCCAGGCCAGACTGGAGTCTGTCCTCCTGACCCTGAAGGAGAGCCAATCAGAGGTGGAGCGTGGAGCAGCTCTGGAGGGGTCAGGGGCTCAGACACAGACTCAGGCGGCGGGGACAACGCTGTCCTCAGAGGATGGCAGAGGCCGTGGTGACCCCTCCGTGACCCCTAATGGCTCTGCAGTGGAGGCAGATAGGTTTCTGAGCGAGAGGCTGATCGGGCTGGAGAGAGAGGTACTGCTGCATGCATGTGTCCCCATCTGTTGTGGTCTGTCTATTGTCTACACCAGTGGCTTTCAACCTTTTTCATACCAGGGCCCACTATTTATTCAGAATTTGAGCCACAAACCACCATTTGATAACATTTTAGCCCCACAGACCCCAAAACTAAAGATTTCTTTTGCTTTTGTCCACAATTCCAGGCTGGATTTCGGAGAACACGAAACACTCAAACATACAGATCAAAATGACCATTAATCTTCTACATTCTCTAGTTGTGTAGACTTGGGATAATTCAGATGGTGACTATTTTAACTCTTGAGAGTGTAAACATGAAACCAAATGGACCCGCATGGGTCCATTTGGTTTCATTTTTACACTCTCAAAGAGTTACAGCTGGTTAACCAACTTCCCATCAATTAGACTGAGTACCACCTGGAATCCTCTCGGACCCCGGACCACCTGTTTAAAACCCCTGGTTTACACCAGTGGTCCCCAAACTTATTTCTTTTTTCCCAGCGAGGGCCACATAACTTTTCCCCTTCTCTGATGGGGGGGGCCAGGGTCCGTTTGTAACAGAAAGAGTGTGACGATCGCAGCGAAGCCTAAAGGAATAAAGAATGTATTGTTTACAAGTAGGCCATGGCCTACTTGTGCGTGAGCGAGCGGGCTAATACTCATGACTTTAGTTATAACGGTCTCTTATTCACCTCACAATTATGTCACCATTACATCACCCCCCCCCCCAACCGGCCAATCGTAGCGCCCCGAGGGACGGTGACCACTGACCATGCACCAATCGCTCCACTCGCTCCACTCACGCAAGTATTAACGCGTCTCTGGTATTGTCCAGGGGGGCGGGGTCAAATGTAGAGGCGGGGCGTCGTTTTAGGGACCAGTGTTCTGTTCTACACAGTTGTGTACAGCGCGTATACAGTGTGTGGTTTGAGGAAGTTGTATCAGTGTTCTACCAGGGAGATAATCTATATCATGTTGAAATTCTCGCTGCAGGGATTTGTGTGACGACGCCAAAGTCATTCTAGTCCAGCAGCCCCGTCCCAGGAGTAACACTCTATTTTCAGAACGCTCTTTATCTCAGCTCATCACTTTTTATGTCACTCTGGTTACTGTTAATCCCCCTTATCTCCTTTACCCCAGCGCCCCTCCCCTTCCTCTGTCTCTTCAGACACGCACACACACACAAAAGTACAACTTGGACACACACACACACACACACACACACACACACACACACACACAGGCCCTCTCGTTCTTTCGGGATGTTCTCATTTCACATCGCGATTCTGTGTAGCTCGATCAATAGAGCATGGAACACCCAGTCAGTGCCAAGGTCAGGGGATTCATTCCCCGGGTGTCTCAGAGGGGGTACGAGGAGGATGTGTTGCTGGGAGTTATGTGTGCCGAAGGAACAGCAGCAGTACCGCAGTCGGTACAGCATATTTTAACACTTATCACTATCTTTTTTAGTGTAAGTTCGGTAGAAATAGGCATAACACGTTTGTAACACCTCTGAGGTTAGAGCTCACAGCACAGCAAACCCATAAAGAACCGTCGGGCGGAAAGCATCTGTCGTTTTCAATTTAATCCCCTTATATTTTATAGTGTAGCTTGTCACATCATGAGCTTGTATTATTTTGGAAAATATTGTGAGTGTTTGTGCAAATCTTTGAATATGTCTATTTTTAAAGCAAACGATGTTTAAACTCAGTCGCATGCGTGCGACATCATCATCAAACTTATGTGGAAATGTCTGCTGAGTAGCACAAATCTACTTTTTGGCCTTGACAGTCTATACGGTACATCCAAACAGAAGTCCAATTTGATTGTATTATTTGATTGTATTAGGCTACAACCACATTCATCAAACTCAATTTGCCAAGTCACATTTCCACTCAATTTCTCATTCACTTCATGCATGCGCATTCCCTCTTGTTAGGGGTGTAGGTTACTATATAGTAACTGTATCGAATTATCAATTTTAATTTTAAAATATCGTTATGTAAACAGAAAATATCATATTGTATCATTTCCCCAGTCCTCAGCTAAGTTGGCTAACCAGATGAAAAGTTGGTCAGCCAGATGTAACTCTTGAGAATGTAAAAATGAAACCAAATGGACCCTTGCGGGTTCATTTGGTTTCATGTTTACACTCTCAAGAGTTAAACTACTGTATTCATCTAAATTAGCACCACTTAATTAAGAAGTCTACGTGGTTAGAGAATGTAGAAGATTAATGGTCATTTTGATTTACTGTATGCTTGCCTCTGCCGGTTTTCTTTCCCAAATCCAGCCTGGAATTATGGACAAAACCAAAGAGAAATCTTTATTTTTTGGGGGTCTGTGGGGATGAAAATGTCATCAAATGGTGGTCCGTGGCTCAAATGTGGAATAAATAATGGACCCTGGTATCAAAAAGGTTGAAAACCACTGTGTCATATCGACACAGTGTACCGCGCGGTGGGACGTGTATAGAGAAGCACTGCGATGGCAACTGTAAGGTAGAAGTCTCGGCACAAGCCTGCCCAGGGGCGGATTGGCACATATTTTCCCACTCGGACAATTTTGCCTTCGCCAGGCCACCCTGGGGGGGCAGCTGGTTAACCAGATGTAACTCTTTGAGAGCGTAAAAATGAAACCAAATGGACCCTTGCGGGTCCATTTGGTTTCATTTTTACACCCTCAAGAGTTATAATATTCATCATGTGAATTAGCCCAACTTAGTCTACACAACTAGAGAATGTAGAAGATTAATGGTCATTTTGATCTGTATGTTCCAGGCGAGCATCTAGCGCATCCTAGTGCATTTTGGAAGTGCCACTAGTGCATTTTTGGATCTTGGCAGTTGGCAACACTGTCCAGGCCACTAGGTGGCGCAGGCCACCGGGAAAACTCCCTATACTCCAGATGGCCAATCCGCCCCCTGAGCCTGCCCTTCTCCAGTTTAGAGTTATTCATGAAACCAGTTGTATCTCACCGCTCTCCATCTCTCTGCCTTTCTGCCACCGCCTCTCTCTCTCTCTCTCTCTCTCTCTCTCTCTCTCTCTCTCTCTCTCTCTCTCTCTCTCTCTCTGCCTCTCCCTCTCCCTCCCTCCCTCCCTCCTCGACGGCCTCCCAGAACGCAGTGCTGATAGCGGAGCGTGAGTCCCTGAAGTGTGGTCTGTCGGGGTCCCAGGAGGCCTGCGACCACCTCAGGGAGCAGCTGGAAGCTCTGCAGCGTCACTCCCTCAGCCTGCAGGAGTCCTGCACACGGCTGCAGGCGCTCAACACACAGCTGCAGGTAATATGCCCCAGAGGTTTGGAAGAAGAAGACTACTCCAGTATCAATAGATACAGTATGTCATGCTGGTGTTATGTTATACTTTGGCGATTGAAAGATATCAGATCTACAAGCTCATAGTGCGCCATGGGAAAAATCGTGAAACAACATGTTTTCAGATGGGGGTCCGCAGCCAAAATATAGATAATTCTGGGGCTCCTTGGCATGCAATGGGTGACACAGAAAGCCATGAAACCAGCGCCTATCGAGGAGAGGGTAGAACCAACATTTATTTGTTACATGTGCTGCTTACAGCGGCCACTAAATGTATTACAATCAAATGGCTAAAACCAGAACCACCAACATACAGTATGTGGTTGGAAAAAGTATGGGACATCTATCATAATAAAATTACATATGCCTTAGGCTTAAGGCTTCAACCAAACATATTTAGCAAAAGATGGAGTCCCGTAGTACCTCTATTAGTGAGTAAGCAAACACTGGAGGTGACCTCACGACCTTCCCTGCTACTAGAGTACTTCGGGTTAGCCCGAGACCCGGTAAAACCCGAGCACCGACCCGGCCCGTGGCCGGTTCCGGTTCCGTTTACAAGAAATGACATCCGGGCACAAACGGGCCGGTTCCGCGATGTCGCGGGTTCGTTCAGGCCGGTTCCTGCATGTCCCCTGCATGTCCAGGGTACAATCAGGCCGGTTCCGGGGCGTCTCGGACCTCGGGTTACACCCCAAACCCGGGGATTGGCCGCCACAGCTGTCAATCACCCTCGTCATCCCCCCTTGTTCTCCTCCGGCCAGTGAGAGGCGAGCATTGAGTCACGTGACTTTAGCATAGCAGGAAGTTACTGCATACGTCATCATCACAACAACAACCCCCCCCCCCCCCCACACACACACACACACACACACACACGAAGACGGCAACAACTTAACTATCGTGATAATAATAATTATTAAGATAAGCAATAAAGACTATGGTCTGCTGCTGGTGCGACAGAGACCACAACGAAGATATGAATTGTGTGATGTACCATCACGAGACGGCAGTTATAATAGTTGACTATGGATTATTATTTTTATTCACACACAATGGTGGAATAATGGCTAAGAAGAAAAGTACAGCTACTACTGGGATTCAACATCTAAAGACGACGTGGATTTATTTTCTATGCTGTGAGTCGAGTCCGTGTTCAACATGCATGGTGTTCAACCATGTACAACTAACAGTAAGCTTCCGTCTTATTCATAATATACTAGTAGAACTCATTAAAGCGTTCGGACATTTCGGGTACTCGGACATTTACGGTTCGGACCCATGATTTCAATAATAGCACCGGGCTCGTCTCGGAGCCGGTTAAATCATCCCGGGCATTCAACGGTTCGGAGCCGTCATGTTAATTATAGCACCGGGCTCGTCTCGGAGCCGGGTTAAATCATCCCGGCATTCAACGGTTCGGAGCCGTCATGTTAATTATAGCAGCGGGTCCAAAGCGGAGCGGCTCCGATTACGTCCGGTCTGAACCGGGTCGGTTCCTTGAAAATGGACCCGTGAAGGACTCTACCTCCTACACGGAACGTCCGAAACCTTCACATGCTTGCCTCCGTACCCTATTAAATCGTTCTCCTGTACTTAGGTCAATACATTATTTTATTTTATTTTTTATTATTATTCTTGTTTTCCGTAATTGTTTGTAACTGTTTGTGTGTGTATGTATTATATTTGCATATTCAGGTGTGAAACAGCTGAGGTTGTGTATGTGGAGAAAAAAAAGTAAATTATAAGGAATGTTTTTTAATTGTGAAGGTGCCTAAACTGTAATAAAAAACAAAGTAAAAAACAAACAAACAAAAACTAGAATCTGGTGTCAGAAACTAGAATATAGTGTCAGAAACTAGAATCTAGTGTCAGAAAGTAAAATCTAGTTTCAGAAACTACGGTCTTGTGTCAAAAACAATGTCATGTCAGAATCGAGTGTCAGAAACTAGCGTATACCTACAGAGTGGGGGAGAGAGCGGGGCTCCCCATTGGTCCTAGACCCAGTCAATTGCCTGTGAGGGTATGATACTATGATAGAATGATCTGTGTACTATGACGAAGTCACATCCTCCTAAAGCAAGTTCCCTTGCGCAGTTTAATTTAAATTATCCAGAATTGAGTGTCAGAAACTAGTGTCAGAAACTAGAATCGAGTGTCAGAAACTAGCGTCAGAAACTAGAATCACGTGTCAGAAACTAGGAAATTGTGTCAGAAAAAAAATTTTTTGGGGGGGAAATAGCAGATACAAGCTCACAACTCATCACATTGTGACACATTGTAAGCCTGTAGATCGGCAATTTTAAATCATTTTAATCAAAGAAGAACATTTCCCTCTGATACAGTATATAGTGGAGTAGAAGTAAAAGTACTGAAAACGGGAAATACTATTAAAAATACCGGTAGTATAGTCTGTCATCTCTCTGACATAAACTTTTCATTTAACCACACACACACACACACACACACACACACACACACACACACACACACACACACACACACACACACACACACACACACACACAGGTGGAGCAAGCAACACTGAATTCCCAGCATGCAGCAGCGCTGGCCCGCTGCAGCGAGAGCGAGGCCAGGTGTGCCGCTCTGGAGGCGGAGTCCAAAGTGTGGGTGCGGGAGCGGGACGAATCGGCTGCCAGGATGGAGGCACTGAGGCGGGATCACGAGCGAATGACGGCACTGCAGCAGCGCCAGGAGGCGGAGCTGGAGGAGCTCCTAGAGAAACACTCTCAGCTGCGGAGCAACAGTCGAACCGCAGAGGGACAGTACCGAGAGCTGGAAGCCAGGTAGAAAACAACTTGGCGCATTTGTCGCTATATTTATCTTTTTTCCAGACCCCCCCCCCCCCCAGCCCCAAAATTTGTGAAAAACTCGTGGCGGAAAATCTACTGCTTTTTTGCTGTTGAGTTGGGGCGAAACTGTTTGACAGGCGCCAGAGATAAAACCCTCGTTTTTCAATATTTTTCCTCCTATGATAGAGTCCTCCTTCCTTCCTAGAAAGGACCATTGGTAACCAAATAGACACTTATAGATCTGTAACTCTTGAGATCTTGAGATATAATTTAACTCTTGAGGGCGTAAAATGAAACGATTCATGAATGAATGTTTCATTTTACGCTCTCAAGAGTTAAATTATATTAAATTAATTCTGAATTACCATATTTTCAAGAATCTACACTTTTAGAAAATGTAGAATAATTGCTATTTTGACCAACATTTTGCCAGTTATCTCTCCTAAATTAGTCTGAGAGACTAAACCCAACATTAAATGGTGGTCCTTGGCTAAAATGCAGGATAAATAGTGGGCCCTGGTATGAAAATCGTTGAAAACCAGTGCTCTAGCACATTCTAGTGCATTTTGGATTTTGGCAGTTGGCAACACTGGTAGAAACACACGAAAACACAACACACAAAAATATCCCAAGGTACAGTATGTATGAAGTTCAGATGAGAGTTTCTTCCAAGAGCCAAACAACAAAACAGAAACACACTCCATGTGGACCCACACTATGAACAGGCAGATAAACAAAACACAGACACGGCACAAGGCCACAAGCACGTGCATAACATCCAGTCCAGTGGTGTTTTGCTCGTAGCACGGGGGTACCACGGGCCAGCATGTGAACGTTATGGTGTGGAGTGAGCTAGAGCCCCAAATTAAAATTCCATACGAGACAATCTACAAGCTCACAAGCTTATGAATTGGTTATTTTCAGCAAAGACCTTTGGTGTAGATGGCAAAAACATCTATACTTAGCCTAGTATAGACTCCCTGGTGGACCCAAGGTCAATGAAGTACCTATACTGTGCATGCACGCACACACGTGCACGCGCACACGCGCACGCACACACACACACACACACACACACACACACACACACACACACACACACACACACACACACACACACACACACACACACACACACACACACACACTCTTAAGTATAATGTACTATAGACATGGACTTAAATGAACCTCCTGTATCTAATTGCGCATAATCATAATAATTATAATCACAAGGTACACAGAGCTTCTGAACAGCAAGGCCCAAGTGGAGGAGAAAGAGCGAGAGATGAAGATGGAGAGAGAGAAGTTGGAGGCAGAGGCACAGGGGAGGATGGAGAGACAACGGGAGTTGGAGAGAGCCAGAGAGGAGAATGAGAGGTAATTTTACTGCCCACTCACTCAGGGTAAAAATGGCTGCACCACGCTCATTTCTAACTCTGTGGGGGGTGGGGGGGGGGCGGTCTCTTCCTCTTCTCCGCTCGGCTCCCTGCAGTCATATCCATTTGAATGTGGGAGAGAGCAGAGGCATTAATGCTCATAATCCATGAAATCATCTGTTTGCCTGTGTTTACTGGTGTGGGATTTTCTTCTATTTTTTTCCCGGTCTCTTCAGGATTCTTTGCTCTTTGGACTAAAGTAAAAAACTTTGAGTCTGAGTATTGAGTTGAGTTTCGGTAGAGATGCAGACTAAGCTTTTCTGAACTATATTATATCACACTTGCGTGTTACTATTGTACTTGTTACAGTTATTGTTACTGTTCCATCCCATACTATGTGGTATGTGGTACAGCAATGGAATGAAGTATCATTGGTGATGTCACAGCAGCCTTTGTTGTCATGCCATGTTTTTAAGAATGCAAGCTACAGATATGGATAAATTATTGAAACTAACAATTACTCATAAGGCAAGGACCCAGAGCCATTGCCAGGTTTTTTACCCCCGTTCAACCCTTATTTTGAACAGCCAAAACCCACAGCCGGATGTCACAAATGCTACCACTACTGTATGTTGTCGCATCCACTCCTGGTTTCCCGATCAGCAACGAAAAAGAATTGTGAAGATCCCAGTGTTGGCTAAGGGTTGGGAATAAACCTTGTTTTGACCAGAAATGCCTTCTGGGACCATAAATTGGAGATAAAGATGATTGATAAAAGCATAGAGTGGACATGGGGGTGCGAGTAAGTCAAGATGGCGGGCTCCAGTCTTGTTGAAATCCTCAGCTAACAACCCAGTGCTAATGTGACCTTGACTCGATCAATGTAACGCACTATAAAAGACTAATTGGCGTGAATTGACGCTAGACTAACGCAAATTCACGCCTATGGCGTGTTTACAAAGACATGCTACATGTCTTGTCAAAAACTTCAGCACTTGCCATTTCAATTCTGCACACGATTCTCTCCTGACCCAAACTCAGTTTGTGAATCAATATTGTACACAACAAGTATGCTTTTCTATATTTCCTACCAAAACAATAGAAATTCCCATAAAGGCAGCCCTGCACTGCACTCTGTTGTCAGGTCGGGACTTCTAGTCCAACATGGAACACAGAACCAACTTACACAGTGGTTCCCGATACGCTGGAGCCGGTCGATAGCCAGGAGGTCGAGTAAGGGCCTCAATAAGTCATCACACATTTGAACTCGATACTATATTTTCAATCTCAACCGTCAGTTTCTATACCAATCAATCAAATCCAGTTTTTGGTTTGGGTCTGAGCTGAGACTGGAGGTTCTACTGACTGCAGGTGCTGTGAGTGAAACAAGTGACTAGGTCCATGAAAACAGACCCAAAAGCAGCGACCAGTTTCACCACTTTTAACATTATTACGTCGGCTATTTTCAATAGGAATCATGAAAGCAAAACCAGATAAGAAACTGCCCCACCCGCCCACTAGCAATGGAAGTTGGTGGTGTTTTGAAGCACCTGGAAAAATGCATCCTTTTTCATTGTTAACCAACTTTTATTGGACAAATGTTATGCCCAATGTTAAACCACAGCTTTACTCGTGCTTGTGTCTACGCACAATGTGCCATCAGTCGACAGTTTGTCCTGAAAAAATGCCAGAACATGATGCCAACAAACTGCCAGTCTTTCCCACTTTTTTGTGACAAAACTGTTCACATATTTGCTTGCACTTGTACTCTAACATTTGTGTTTGGATTTCTCAAGCAAAGCTCTCAAAGCGAACAACGTAGCTCTAACAAAGCTCTCAAAGTTTGCTTACAACTCAACCGTTCATATAATACTGACCACTCACAATGACGGAGCGGCGCCGTCTCTACCGAACTTGGGCATTGTGAAGCACCACCGAGTGAGGCACTAGCCGAGCGAATTGCCGTGCGAAGTTCAAGAGTTACGATGTGTTATGAACAGAATAGTAAATATTATAAAAAAAAAAAACAAATACATTTAAATACATCCATCCTGAAACGTCTTGTGACGATTATAAAAGCCACGTCTCCGTCACACAACAGCAATATATGAACGCACTTAAGGTACGAATTTCAATGGTAGGTTCTTTAGTAGGACATAGGGTACTTACTCCTACTATATGAACTGAACGGCTGTGTGTCAGGCCGTGCTATTTATACAACTCGGGGTACGATGTGGGCTGGTAGTTTACATTTGTCTCTAATGTCAGCTAAGTTGGTTAATCGGATGTAACTCTTGAGAGCGTAAAAATGAAACCAAATGGACCCTTGCGGGTCCATTTGGTTTCATTTTTACGCTCTCAAGAGTTAAAATATTCATCCTCTTAATTAGGTGATTTCTATCTGTCCCATCTCATGGTGAACCAGGCTGCAGGCCCAGCAGACGGAGTGGACGACGGTCCAGGCTGAGCTGCTGTCGCAGGGCGCTGAGCTGAGAGGGAGCTGAGCGCTGCCCAGCTGGAGCGCACCAGGCTGGAGGGAGAGCTGAGCGCTCTGAGGGAGAACAACCAGAGCCTGGACCTCAGCAACGTTCGCCTTACCAGTCAGTACCAGGTAATGTGTTCAACATCCACATCCACGTATACTGTGCTGTGCTGGCCAGTGTGGCTGGCCACACTGTGTGAGACATATGCTGTAGACCGGTGGTTTTTGAACCTTTTTCATTCCAGGGCCCACTACTTATTCAGAATTTGAGCCGCGGACCACCGTTTGATGACATGTTAGCCCCACAGATTTCTTTTGTCCACTATTCCAGGCTGGATTTGGGAAACAAAACATCAGGTCAAACATACAGATCAAAATGACCATTAATCTACATTCTCTAGTTGTGTAGACTTGGGCAAATTCACATGATGAATATTTTAATTCTTGAGAGTGTAAACATGAAACCAAAAGGGCCCGCAAGGGTCCATTTGGGACCACTGGTGGTCCCCGGACGACCGGTTGAAAACGACCGGTTGAAAACCACTGTCCTAAGGGAATGACGCTGATGCTAGAAACCCTAATACAAATCAGTTTACATTCTCCGCAAATGAAACAAGTGCTGTGGTAGGTCAGGAAAACAGCATGGTTTGGGGAAGTACATCTGGCTGCAACAGTTCTCTCTGCCTTAGTTTGTGCCCAGGCTTTTCCTTTCGCAGCATAGATGATGAAATCACTTCCCGACTGCTACTGCTGATCACAACTGCTATAAAACAGCTGTGACCGTTGACCATTCGGCCAAATCAGTTGCGACCGTTGGGACATCAGTCGCGACCAACGGTTGTGGTGGGGAGATGATTTCGCTCCTCCTGGCCTGGAGACCGAGGCTAACCATTGATGCAGTGTGTGTGTGTGTGTGTGTGTGTGTGTGTGTGTGTGTGTGTGCGTGCGTGCGTGCGTGTGTGTGTGCACGTAGCTCCTGACTCAGCTGAAAAGTAACATGGAGGAGGAGAACCGTCACCTGTTGGAACAGAACCAGAGCTTGCTGAAGGAGAATCGGGCCTTACTGGAACAGAGCATGGAGCGACGTGACCAGCACCACTCAGAACAGAGAGAGTACCAGTCAGTACACACACACACACACACACACACACACACACACACACAATTAACAATTAACTTGACTGTTCATAACATTACCTCAGCTCAGGGGTTTTCAACAGGCGGTCCGAGGACTGTGGTCCCCCGGACCACAAAAACAGGCAAACCATTCCAACTTTGCAAGAAAATTTTAGAAAATTAGGATGAAATATTGTACAGATCCGACCTTCGCACATTTTTGGACAGAATCGGAAGGAGTAAGATGAAAGAATGTGTTTTACAAAGATCGGCCTCCTGCTGGTGCTATTATAAAAGCAGATGTGAAAAATACCGGTCAAAGGTTCGTCCTTTGTCTTCAGGGAGTGTAACGTTCATGCAACGTTCCATGCAGAACGCACACACACACACACACACACACACACACACACACACACACACACACACACACACACACACACACACACACACACACACACACACACACACACACAGTGTGCAAAACATACTCTTCACCATGCCTTCGGCCTGGTGGAGACAAATATGTATTCTAATGCCATGCACAAGGAAATGACAAGCAGTCCAATAGGAGTAGAATAAAATGAATAGTGGTATGGCGGCATAGCGTTATGCCAAGTATCCATTCAAGGACAGACCGCTAGTGGGCGGTTTTAAATGGATTCTTTCCAACCTCTGAATGCTGGTCAGCTGGAATAATGTCACATCTTATCAATTCCCAACACCACACCGCCGTAACACTAACTGATAGTCACTTGTCATAGGCAGGGAGTTCCCATTCAGCACTTTTATTCTTAGCTTTCCTTTATCCAGCCAGGCTTTGCTGAGCACACATGCTCTTTTCTCAGTCGCACCGTGATTCTCACTCACACCTGCCCTCGGCCCGGCCTGAACCCTGTACACATCCAGGCGCCATCACCCCCGCATGCATGCACACAACCCCACGTATATCTTGTCAAATCCACTACTTAACCCTTTGATGGCCACGCCCTAATTATTCAATTACCTTATCAGGCCATCTCAATCAATACATAATCTAAATATTTGAATATCTATAGAATAATGTGTGATATGACCAAAACTTAACAAAATGTCTCATTTGAAAGGTACAGGTCTCCAGTTTACACAGAAAAAAAAAATTATCACTCTAGCATGTACCGTTATTTACTTATGAGCATTCTAATACCTGGTTGGTTAGACCAGAAAATGCCGTGCTGAGAGGTCATTCTGAGATACAGCTGTCTTTAGTTTTTTTTTTCTTTCTCTGCCCATAGGACACTGTGGGAATGGTCTACATTATCACACAATACCTTATTTGAAAGCTGCATCTGTCTACTTTACTCTGAAAAAGGAATCATGTTTATACCATGTTGCATTCATCTTTGGGGGGGCTTACAATACACCATACACTGACTAAAAAAGGCTTTTTTCAGTCCCACAAAAAAGTTGTGACATGTATACAGTATCAAGCCAGGAATCATCATCATCATGGTCCATGCTTTGAGTTGCATACACCATGGTTTGGGAAAATAATATTTTTATATAAAATGTATCTTTTTATATCCCAGTACATGCACCAATTGCCTCTAGAACAGGGGTTTTCAACCTTTTTCATCCCAGGGCCCACCATTTATTCAGCATTTGAGCCACGTACGGACCACCATTTGAGGACATTTTAGCCCCACCCCCCCCCCCCCCCCCCCCCCCCCCCCCCCCCCAAACTAAAGATTTCCTTTGCTTCTGTCCATGATTGTATAGATTAGGACTACTGTAATTCACATGATGAATACTTTAACTCTTGAGGGTGTAAAAATGAAACCAAATGGACCCTGAAACCAAATGGACCCGCCAGGGTCCATTTGGTTTCAGGGTCCATTTGGTTTCATTTCTACATTCTCAAGAGTTACATCTGGGTAAACAATTTAGCTGGGGACCACCTGGAACCCTCTCAGGGACCACTGGTGGTCCCCGGACCACCGGTTGAAAACCCCTGCTCTAGAATCTAGTCTATAAACTTGATTTGCTATTCAAACCTATTGTCTGTTCACTTCAAGGGGCCAGTCCAATGGTGGCTCTTGTACATAGACTTCTATTGAATGGGGACAAAACTTTTTTGACCCCTGAATATCCCTGCTAGATGTCACAATGTCGCATGAATTTCTCTTCACAGTGTTGCCAACTTGGCACATTTGTCACTATATTTAGTTATTTTTTCCAGACCCCCCTAGCGCCAAAATTATTGAAAAACTCATGGAGGAAAATCTAGTGCTTTTTTGCTGGTGAGTTGGGCTAAAAACCACTGCTCTAGCATGCATTTTGCATGCATTTTGGAAGTGCCACTAGTGCATTTTGGAGTTGGCAACACTTCCCCTCAAAATGGATACTTGAATGGACACATTGGGAAGACGAAGCCAGATCACTGCGCAGTTGTTTTTTTCTGTTTGGAACAAAGGAACGGGCCGGAACGCACGCGCAAAATGGAATCGCTGTAGTACCACCTTTTTGATACCAGGGACCACCATTTATTCGGCATTTGAGCCACGGACCACCATCTGATGACATTTTAGTCCCACAGACCCAAAACTCTCTGTTTTTATCTACAATTCTAGCCTGCATTTCGGAAACATGACAGGCAAACCTAGATTTCTAGTCGTGTAGATTTGGGCTGATTCAGATGATGAATATTTTAACTCTTGAGAGCGTAAAAATGAAACCAAATGGACCCGCAAGGATCCATTTGGTTTCATGTTTACACTCTCAAAGAGTTACACCTGGTTAGCCAACGTTACATCATTTAGTCTGGGGACCACCTGGAACTCTCTCAAGGACCACTGGTGGTCCCCGGACCCCAGCTGTAGAAGTGGTGATGATGATCGAGCGGCCGGGACCAGGCTGTGGTTAATTTTTCTCCTCATTTGTCTCCTCCACCACCCACCACCACCACGGAGGTGCTTTACTTGCAGCAAGGATCCATTTGGTTTACGCTCTCAAAGAGTTACACCTGGTTAGCCGCCAACTTTACATCATTTAGTCGGGGACCACCTGGAACCCTCTCGGGGACCACCAGCTGAAGTAGTGGATGATGATGATCGAGTGGCTGGGACAGCAGGAGCACGAACCAGGCTGTGGTTTATTTTTCTGGGAATTTTTCTGGGTATTTTTCTTTTCCTCCACCACCCACCACCACCACCACCCACCACCACGGAGCTCTTTACCCTGGCATGCTGCTTCAAACACGGACAAACAAACGGATCGCTTATAGTCTGGACAACAGGACTGCAGAACGGTGAGAAAAGAACACTCCATTTTATATGCGATGGCTTGTTTTGGTTTTCTGTGATTCTTGGGCGTTGTTTATCAACTCTGAGTGCTTGTTTTGCCTTGCCTATACCTCCGTAGACAAAAACAAGTTGTTGTTTTTTTCTATTTGATGTGATGTGCAAAAAAAACATCTACATTTTATCTGTGTTTTGGATTGTGAGGCTTTCCGGGAAACATGCAACTAAGCCCCCACCACCAGCATATATTGTGCTCTTATGGCGTTTTGTTATGGTATTGTGGAGGTGTTGTGGGGGGTCCCTCAGTTGTGGGGGGTCCCTGTGCTGTGGGGGGGGGGTCCCCAGGGTTGTTTTGTTTCTCTTTTTGGCTTGGCTTTGTTATGTTATTGTGGAGGTGTTGTGGGGGGGGGGGGGACCCTGTGTTGTGGGGGGGGGGGGTCCCGGGGGGTCCCCGGGGGTCCCCTGTGTTGTTTTGTTTTCTCTGTTGGCTTGAGAAGTGATTAGCATTCAGGACATTCTGATACAAAGCAAGGGAGGTGTGTAATGCTGAACGATGCTTGCCACAGTCCACGGAGGGCAGACGATCGTGTTTTAGCACTAGTGTTTAAAAGACAGATAGATCTCTCTCTATTTTGGGTAACTTTGGGTAACTTTTTTGTACTGTAGTGGGCTATATGATAAATTTTGAGCAAACCCATGATGGCAGCTACATGGATCTTTGTGACAAGCTAGCTTAGGGTCCCCTCTAGCCTAAGCACCAATAAAAACAGAATTACGTTTATTACGTTTGCAGCTGGCATCTCAAAATGAATAAATTACGCTTTAGACGTCTACAGCCTTCATAGGGTTAAAAGAGAACCATAGCAAAAGAGCTGGAGTGTTTCAACTTACGGCTCAGTTTTGAAGTTTGCGTTAGTGATGGATATCGTTGGCCAGAACCACACAATAGGATACGTATTGTGATACTTGTGGCAATTGATGCAACGTATTGTGTTGTGTCTCATTGGAAGTCAACAATGGATATAGTGTCAGGACTGGACTTCTATCATTGGTTTTTATGCATCTTACAGTTTTTTTAAATCTCCAAAAGTATCACAATATTACTGCCTGGAGTATCAATACAGTATTAGGAAAATAAATATTGTAATATATATTGCCATATGCATTATATTGGCCATCTCTACTGTCCATACGACATATCGTTCACATCAGTCGGGTTACACATACATGTATGTGCAATGTGCATGCTGAATAGTTCCATCTCCTCCCACTGATAAGGAATACAGTAATGTACGTTGTATATTTATATATATATATATATATATATAGAAACTAAAACGAATAGCCCTCAACCCCCCTCCTCCCGTTTCCTTTCATCCTCCATCTTTCCGCCGCCATGCCTTTGATCTTGACGCCTGTCCCTCAGGGAGAAGCTGAGTGAGCTGAGACGAGAGAAGCAGAAGCTGGTAGAGAAGATCATGGACCAGTTTAGAGTCCTGGAGCCCAGCATGCAGCCTCCGGCAAGCAAGACCAAGTACGTAGCGCACACGCCCGCCAGGGGCGGATCTAGGCATGGGCATGGGGGGGGGCACCAAACACGATGGCGTGCAAAACACCCACCCACGATATTTCAAATTAAAGTGCTTATATTTAAAATGATTTGAAACACTACTACTGCTACTAACTAACTACAGTTGTGGCACCACTAAACCAACAGCATTTCATCATTGAAAAAAAGAGAAAACTCTCTGAGTCAGACCTTTATGCATGCTGCGTGCCTGTTGCAACCTCAATAACTGATGTTATTATTGATGTTTTACTTGCCAAATATAAGTCCTGTAACTGAAAATGGTACGGGTGCGACTTCATCGCATAAAGCCGCCCACATACCATCCCCCCCCCCCCCTTCAATTGGGAAATGTTACATCTGCCCGACGCTCGCGCATACACACACACGTGTGAATACGCCGCACACACATGCACACTCCACGCACACATACATATGCACGCTGTAACGTACGGAAAGAAGAGACTGATTCATGTCTGAACCGTAACCCTTTTGAACCCTAACATAAAACATTACTATTTTTTTTTGTTCTTTTTCAAAGCTTGATCCTCCTCCACCCTCCTCCCTGAAATAATAATGCTGTAGGTTCTCATTTCATTCAATTCTCTTAAGCAGCAATGCAAATAAGTAAAATATATGCGCACGCACAACACACACACGCACGCACACGCACACGCTCTTAACCCTTAGTGTACTGAACGCGTTTTAGTGTTCTAAGCATTATATTTTAACTATCGAAAATAGCAGATATACAAGCTCATAGCGCGCCACCGAGTGGCGCGCTATGAGCTTGTATCTCTGCTATTTTTGAAAAATCGTGAAAAAACGTGGTGCAAATCTTTGAATATTATGTTATTCAGAAACAGACACAACGCATTTTTGGTGTTCTAAGCCTTATGTTTTAACTATTGAAAAATAGCAGATCTACAAGCTCATAGCGCGCCACCGAGTGGCGCGCTATGAGCTTGTATCTCTGCTATTTTTGAAAAATCGTGAAAACGTGGTGCAAATCTAGACAGGACACCATGGCTTAATCCTATTGCCCGATCTGTGTGTTCATGAATTCCCCCCCCCCCCCCCCTTCGTCTCTGTAAGGAAGTCCAACTGGATTGCAGACAGGATGAAGAAACTAATCAAGCCCAGAGGAGGCGCCGGGCCTCTGAGAGAGGGACGTGCTCTGTTCACCGCCGCAGGCAGCGTGGAGAACCTGGCTGATGGCAACCAGTACACGGCAGACACACCACAGCCTGGTGAGAAACACACACATCCACATGCACTCACGCACAGCACGCAAGCTCATGCACGCATGCACACACGCATACGTTCTCCATCTCTCCCTCGGTCATTCACTCACTAACACACACACATACTGTACATGCACACACACTCCCACACACACTCCCGCTCTCTCTCTCTCTCTCTTTCGGTCACTGAGTCACGCACACATGCACGCACACACACGCCACACACGCACACACAATCAAGGAAGGAGCTACAGGCGTGCATATAAATCATCTCATGACTACCAAGTATGGACCATATTGATAGCGCTCTCTCTCATCTCTAGATCTATCCCTGAGACTTGTGAGATCTTTTGAGGCTGGCCTTCTGCCTTCAGTGCTAACCACCATGTTTAAAAGAAAAGACTCTCCTCTATCCCTGCCTTTATGCACACAGACTGTGTGGAAATGCATTCATGGGTTTCTGGGAACAGGCTCTGCTGATTAGAATTCTCAAAGCATTTCGCCTTTCGCAATTGCCTTTCACTTTTCACTTCACTCTTTTTTTCACCCACCTTTTTTTGTCTCCTAAAGTTTTCTTTTTTTGCTATCACATTTTAGTTCAATGTGTATAGTTCAAATCAAATCAAATTCGATGCACTTTTAAAAACAATTCTCTCTCACCACAAAACAATGGCATAATAATTAGGGGTGTAACAATATAGAAACTGCATTGAAATGTCAAAGAAAAATCAAAGTACCGACATATCGTTATGCAAACATGAAAATGTATTTAGCAATTTTACTAAGAAAAACGCATCATGTGTTCAAACACAATTTACATCTATATGCCAGATCACTTATTTCTATCCATTCTAATAATTTCTCCCTTAAAAACCTGCACTATCCACATTTCACACATATTTAATACATTTGCTGTATAGTTACTGTATTGATTTCAAATCATTGAATCCTATCGTATCACTTTAATGAACCCATATCGTCCATGGGCCGTATCGCCAACCATGTATCATATTGCTGTTAGAATGTATAGTTACACTCCTAGTAATAATCATATGGTAGATACATTGATTGATTGATTTGATTGAAGTATTTATTAAAAACACATTATGCTTTTTTGCTTCATTCTAAGGTCAAAAATGGCTTTCACTGCTTTAGGAATTTTGGGGTATAATAAAAGTCGACGAAACATGGATTTGGTGGAGAAAACCATTGTAAAATAGTCAGGAAAAGTGTTAACATACAGAATGGGTACATTTCAAATGAAAGCACAACTGTGGACGAAAGGAGGAGAAATGAAAGAGAAATGCAACTCGGAGGCATACTGTCAATAAACAATCAGCAATACTATGCCAATAAACAACCACAATCTCATCCCACGGAACCACTTTCTGTAGGTAACTTACCAATACAACCAAAATACCGTTCGAAGTACACAGAAATAACAATAACTGAAGCACCACTGAGCGAGGCGCTAGCTGAGCGAATTGCCATGCTGAGTGTTGCAAGGTTCGGTAAAGCCGACTCAGCCGCGTCCGTGTTATGATGTGTTATGGACAGAGTAGTCAATATTTTAAAGCCCAAATACATCCAGCCTGAAACATTTATAAAAGCCACAGTAATATATGAATGTACATGGGGTACCTACTATGAACAGAACACTGTGTCCGTCCCTGCTATTTATACAACACGGGGTGTGATTGGGCTGGAATAGAATAACGTAAAATCAGGCTCCTTACAGTACGTAACTTTTCCATGAGCAGCGTTCTAGCATATATTTTAATGAGCCTTCAAGTTTAAAATTATACCTATAAGATCATAGGTCATGTTTAATGGGTGCTGACCTATGAGCTGCGAACGTGCCAGAGCCATAATAATGATCACCTCTCTTCTCTTCCCTCTGACCTCCCAGACTCCCGCAGCACTCCAGTCTCTCCTGCTCCACTGAGAAGAGTCCAGTCCCAGGGGGAGACGGACGCGCCGGGGGGTCCGGGCATCCAGGCGTCGCGGCCGGGCTCCGGCGGCCGCCGCAAGCTGGGCTCCCGCCACGGCTGGAGACTGGGCGGCGTGGCCAGAGACGGCCTCTCCTCCGGGATCTCCCAGTCTTTCAGTCCCGGGGACAACAGAACCCCGCCGCGCCTGCGCGTCCTCCGCTCCAGCCAGCAGGACGTCCCGTGGGAGGAGGAGAGGGCCGAAGAAACCGCCCCCAACAAGGAGGCCGAAGCAGCGCTGTCAAGTCAGGAGAGCATCGTCGAGGACGGAGAGAGAGGTGAGTGGAGAACAGCGTGGTTCACACCAGGGGTTTTCAACCTTTTTCATACCAGGGCCCACCATTTATTCTGCTTTTTAGCCACGGACCTTTGATGTTGAATTTAATCTCTCTGACCCAAAAGCAAGGATTTTCAAGTTTTTGTCCACAATTTAGGAGATATACAGTAACTGGCAAAATGTTGGTCCAACCAAACGGGCCCTTACGGGTCCATTTGGTTTCATTTTAACGCTCTCAGGAGTTACAGATCTATAAAGGTGCATTTGGTTACCAACTGTCCATCATTTAGCTGGGGACCACCTGGAATCCTCTCAGGGACCACTGGTGTTCCCCAGACCACTTGTTGAAAACCCCTGGTTTATACAAAAGTCTGCAGTATGTGTGTGAGTGCAGTTGCCCTCGACCCTTACAAGTAAATTTTTACATACTGTGTGTGTGAAACATCTCTCGCAAATAGCTTCAAGCTAAATAGAAAATGTTATCATGTATAGCTGTCAAAACATATCTGATCATTCAAAATACAGCTGCTATTTATTTATTTGCAGTACATGTGCACATGAGCAGCTGCGTTATTGAATGTAACTTCTACCATTGTCTTTCAGACAACCGGCATTCCAGCAGCAGCAATCTGACAGACTAGAGATACTATGGTCATTGGACGTTGTCTAAAAAAAAAAAAACATGTTACATATCCACAATTTACCTACCTTTTTTGTTGCAACATTTTTTATTTATACAGTGGTTGGACCATATTGGAGATTTTCTTTTGTATTGAGACATAAATGAATAAACTCTTGAGCTGATGAATGTTTCTAGCGTGGCTTGCTATTTTAACGACCGAGTTACCTTTTTGAAATCCAGCACATGTCTAGATCTACCGGTCCGGTAGTAAAATAACTATTAGCATATTCTGGCTTCTCTGATTCTTCCACTCAGTCCTGGCCCTCCACTGGCTTCAACTCTACTACTGTATGGTCTTCAGTGATCTCATCTGTAGACCACTGGTTCGAATCTGGCTCGAAGGACCAGAAATTGTAGCCACATTCTGTGGTGGCCATCAGGGTGGATCTGATCCACCCGCTGGTCCACGACTACAGGGGGTTGAGACTAGAGGACTGTATGGATTGTGGATTGTATCAGAGAACAGGTTTTAAGTTCTCTGCACCGAAAATATTAAATGCATCTCAGAAACTCACACTAAAGCCGATTCAAGGTTTGTTTGTGGGCTTGGTTTGCAGAGAACTTAAGATAAATGCACTTCAATCAAACTCTTAACCCAATGTCAAACATATCTGCCCTGGATAAACAGTGAAAACTCATCTGTGTTCACTTACAGTGGAGCTTCAATTTTAATATACTTAGAGGCTACAGCGTAAATCCTGAAATTGATCCGACGGCAAATACACTGCAAGCTCCGATAATCCTCCCTTGGTTGTGTCTTCTCTCGGGCGAGCCAAATGGTGTCAGTGTAGAGCCAGGCAGACAAACATAAATGGGTGGGTGGGGGTGGTGGTGTGTGTGTGTGTTTGTGGTGGTGGTGGGGGCGGGGGGTAACGTTCCAAATGAGCAGACCTGAGAGTTCATCACGAAACTAAAAGGGCCCACTTAGGGACAGCTGCTTCCAAGAAGCTTTTCTTCCGAGATCAGGACAAAGGATATGTCAGCATTTCCGGTGGGACGCAGGGTGTGTGTGTGTGTGTGTGTGTGTGTGTGTGTGTGCGCGCGTGCATGTGTGACGTGTGCATGTGTAGGATAATAGCAGCACCGAGTTCTTTCTCTCCCAATCCCCGTCCCTTCACACACCCTGAATTATGATTCGCGGATGACAAATGGAACGCTAATACAATTCATGAATTATGTAGTTGTCATGGCGACATTAATCAAAAAAGCAGGTCCCTTCCCTGGGCTCCGAACATTGTGTTTGTGGAATTGAGATGCACGGCGGAGGCAGCGAGCCGAGACGCCTGAGTGAGCGCAGGACAAAAAAGGATAGCGAGATATTGGCTCTGCCAGTCATTCAGTGGCCTATTATGAGGGCAATGCAACAATCATACGCCCTTAGGCACATTGACAGACAGCAACCCACCGACGGCGAGAGCCAAGGCTTGAAATATGAACATTTACAATGCAGCACATGAGTACTGTTCGTGTGAGGTAGTTTGCTCATTTATAAATGCCAGCATATTATCGATGGATTTCCAAAAAGAGCTGAATTAGAAAAATAAAAGGGGGGCGAATTAAAAACCAAAGTTTTGGTTTCATTTGGAGTCTCGTGTGTTCAGCGGAAATCTTTCTTGGGCAAAAAACTTTTTTTTTGTTGAAGAGTTTCTCCCTTCAAGCATAATGTGCAGTAGCCAATACATACAGAACCCAGAGGAGGAGGGTGGATGGGATTATATTACATTATTATATTACATTAAAATAAATGTTCTCTGCTGCTGATTTCTAAGCCAATGAAAGATAGACGGTATAGCCTTGGTTGACATCACAGAC
The DNA here is from genome assembly GCA_039105355.1 of Benthosema pterotum. Classification (NCBI taxonomy): domain Eukaryota; kingdom Metazoa; phylum Chordata; class Actinopteri; order Myctophiformes; family Myctophidae; genus Benthosema; species Benthosema pterotum. Next base: position 5,887,681 of record CM076984.1, read on the forward strand.
AAATCTCTGGGGTCTACTGGGTTGCTTAATTATTGAGCACTGGAGTGGTGTTACTCCATGTGTGAACACCACTTTTCCGAGCATCTTTAAATTTTCCTCCAGGCTGTTATCTTCCCTCATACTGGTCCTGCCTCTCTTTTTATCCCTCTTTCTGAAGATTTCTCACTTCATGTTTTTCTGCCCTTTTTGAGGACCCCTGGCGCGCTCTCTTTTTGCCAGCTGCTCTTTTCCTCTAACATTTTCACCTAAATCGTTCCCACCAGCCTGTGACGAGGCGATCGGACTTTAATGCTGTGTCTCTCTAAATTGCCTACCCAAAAAACCTCACGATCCATTTGGTCCACTTTACTGAATAGGAGTCCTAGACGTGTGGAGGCATATTGGATTTTCTGTCCAACTGGGCCATGGGGTGTCCACCTTAAATACAATCCTGCTTTTCTATTACATCAACTTTATTCGACTCTAACGTACCTCACAGTATACCTGGAGCCCTTTTCTCTCTCTATTTCTCTAATACAGAATCACCACCTCGTTGAAATGTCACCATAAAGGTGTAACGTGCAGATTTGTTTTGGGTGTTTTTCGCTTGGCGGACGGCGCCCCGCGTTCAGGAGGGCAGCGCGGCTGAGGCGTTCATGCAGAGGTGATCTTTGATGGAGAAGTGGCGCTGTAATTCAATTCATTAAGTATTGCCCCGGGTACCGCAGAGCTAGGAGGAGATCACCGAAGCAGGGGGGGACAATACAACTAGAGAATAACAAGTGCCTGTCTGCATGTGCCTGGAGAGACCGACCCTGCAACCTTGTCTCCTCGCAAAACTGTCAAAAAATCTCAGTGCTTTCAGGGGGGCTTTTACTCGATGAGGTTAGCCCAAAGGTGAGCCTGTCCATCCATAACTCCCCCTGCTTCTCTCCCCATCCAGGCGACCCTTCCTTTTCACTCACCCCCGCATCTCTAAAGCAGCCCCCCCCCCCCGGCCGTTCCATTATCTCCCTTTCGCTCCCTCGTCCAGTATCTTTCCGCCTCTCCTAACATCATTTGTCCCCTTCTTTCTCTCCTTCCTCCAACCCTCCACTGCGCCTCGCCTCCCTCCCACCCACCCGCCTTCACTCGCTTTCTCTCCCCTAGTGTATTAAGGGTTCTTTGACGCTCTCAGTAAAAGCTGATTTATTCTCTGGTGGTATCGATCGGTCGCTGCATTAAAGATTATAATTCATTACCCCGGCCCCTTTTAATACATTAAACACTCAAAATAAAAATAAAATAAACCTTCCCCCGGACGGCCGCCTCGCTGTGCGTGCGGGAAAACACTCTGTCGAGATGTCCGGCGTGACGTCTCTGGCTTCACGTCTACACCTGTGTGTGCGTGTGTGTGTGTGTGTTTGTGTGTGTGTGCGTGTGTGTGTGCGTGTGGGCGGGCGTGCACGTCACGCAGACTCGAACACTATAAACTCACTTCACTCTCATGTACTTTGCAGGACAGAGGCATAGACAAACCCATACCGCGGGACGCCGCCATGAAACTCTGGGAGTGTTAATTTAACTCTGCGGCGTGCACATGCACGAGCACACGAACACACACACACACGCACACACACACACACACACACACACACAGAGCTCTGCTCTGTTTCTCTCACGTTGACCGATGTTCAGAATTTATTACGGGAGCTGTGAACAGCGCTTCGGGCTTTACAGATTTCATCGGCCTTGTTCCAACGTTTTCCTACCCACATTTTAATGTTCATTTATCTTTTTACAATTACGCATACGCACTTTATCATGGTCAAACCACACCGTACACAAAGAGAGAAAAATAATAATAATACATCAGGCTTAAAGCATCTACGTAGGTCCTTTCTCCTCGCCATGAATGTTCATCATACATCTTTGTACTTTTCCATTACAGATACAGTATACTAGTGTAAGCTATACGCTATGTCAACAAATCAACTGCTCATGCAGGAGTGAGTGTAACCAATATTCTCATTGACTAAGTCATTGATTTAAAAACTTTTCATGTATATGCACTTTTTGGGGGACAGTACATTCTAAAATACAAAGTAAATAATTGTACTTAAACTTAATTATACTGAATATACTGAAATACCTTCAACATGGGGCCTTGCAGTTAGAGTGTCCAGACTGAAACTGGGGGGTTGGGGTTTGATCTCACACACACACACACACACACACACACACACACACACGCACACGCACACGCACACATGCAGGCACATGATTAAGAACTGAATATGCCAGAACCGGAATGGGAAAAAGGGTGCACTAACTTTTTATTTGGAGTTTTCATTTGTTGTGTTTTTACCCTGTACTGATTTCATTAATGTTTGTACACCGTACCAATTACAATTCTGTCAATAAAATGTTCAATCAATCAATAGCACAAGTGCGCGCACGCGCACACACACACACACACGCACACACTCTGGAAATGGGACCTGCCCAGCTGCTGGGAACTCAGCACAAAGGGCTGGATTGACATACTAGCGTAAAGTCCAGGGACTTTCCTGCTCCTGCCCTGTGGGCCTCATGGATCAGCAAGGCTTACTTGTGCCTCTGGGAGAAGCCAGACGTACAGAAGAGAAGGTAAGGGTACTGCCCAATGCCATAGAGACTGCTGTGCAATTCCTCTAGTCTAGACTAGTCCCTCTGGCTTATCCCAGCACAGTGGTCAACAGGGTGGGCCGAGGTCATACAGCAGTAGTATAGGCAACAGAGTCTGTCCTCAGGCCAATATCTCAATTTAAACAGATAGAAGACTGATAATTCACCCCCATGACAGGCAGCTGCTGCACTATCACTCTCAACATGGAGTACTACTATATCATAATACTTCTTTAGGTGGGGATAGCTTCTCTATTTGAACTCATTATTATTAAAAATAAATTACGTCACAGGCCAGATATAAATTCTGGGGGACAAGTTTTGGTCCCCGGACATCCATGTTTCCTCTCATACAGGTTGGTCAGCACAGCAGGGAGTGTCATTAGGAAAGTTAACATGTTTCTCTGCACACCTTACGTTCAGGGGCGGATCAAGGTATGGGTATGGGAGGGCAATGCCCCCGTCATGCAAATGACCCAAATGTCAAATATATTTCAAATTAAAGTTCTTATATTATATATCTTATGATTTGAAACACTACTACCGCTACTAACCAACTACAATTGTGGCACCACTAAACCAACAGCATCTCATCATTCAAAACAGATAACTCTCTGAGTCAGACCTTTAGCTTTATGCATGTTGTGTGCCTGTTGCAACTTCAACAACTGATGTTATATTATTGATGCTTATACTTGCCTAATATAAGTCCTGTAACCGAAAATGGTATGGCTTCATCGCCTGTGGCGTAAAGCGACACGGGCGATGAAATCGCCCCCATACCATTTTCACCTGCCCCTCCAATTGGGAAATGTTACATCCGGCCCTGCTTACATTCTCCCAGTGAAAATAACTATGGGTTGATTTTTGAGACAGAAACAACATAATGTATGCAGGGGAATATTGGGGGATGATCACCTACTACTTCTGAGAGCATTCCTGATTTTCCTTTTTTAATTAGAATGGCTCCTTCATGGTTGGGCATTCTGTGGTTGTACTTACTTAAAGCTTGGAGCTGTTTTCCCGGGGTGCATGCTGTAAGCACACCACTTATGGCCGCTGAAGGTGACACAGGTTGCCTGACAAGGCTTAGATGTGAAATGATCAGACTATGAAATTGGCTGCCAGAAGAGAGGCTAACACAAGCTATTTTTAATTTTAATAGAAGATGTACTCATCCATGGATAAGAGAGATGTCCTCAAATTTCTCACTTTCTGATTCGAGCATAGATTTTCTGAATAACCTTCATTGTATCATTAATACAGTCAACTGTCAATCTTACAGGGGCAATGGAGTGTGGACATTTTTGGGGAAAAAGCTACTTAATCAACTATATTCAGTTCAAAGAAGAGGACTAAAGCAGTGGACCTGATGTTGCATTTGATTTAAAAAGAGGACAGAGGTCCCTCTGTGTCCAGTTAAGATCTGGTGAATTACCTCTGGCAGTTGAGGTGAGCAGATACACTGCAGCAACTGACTTATGTAAATTCTTTGTGACCAGGGAATTGTGGAGAATGAGTTTCATTTTGTTTCACTATATAATATAATGTTAAAAAAATAAAAACGAGGTATAGGAGCACTGATTTGTTGAGAATCGAGAATCACTGCAATAATGCGGGCGTTTATCGTTGCCATCAGGAACCAAGAAAGAATCGCTTCTTTCCTGGTTCCTACAGCTGGAATCACTGTTGGATTCATTGATGTGCAAGAAGACCTACTTTGAGCTTATCAAAGAAACATGTCTAGGCCTAGTGGTGCAATATTAATTTTGCCCATATGATAAGCAAAGACTGGGACAACTGGTTCTTGTGCTTCACATTATGCAAATAATCACTCTCACAAGGACAGAGATGGCAACGAAAAACTCACATTTAACATTTTCTACCAATACATGCTGTACGTACAGCTGAAACCGCATAGGGTGTTTTTCAACAACAACTTATTTGGCTTGACTGTAGATGATGATGTGAAGTTCATCAGCAGAATGACCTCTTCCATCTGGCTGCCTAATGCTTTTCACCACAATAATACAACATATTATAGATTCTCTTCGCAGGCTGAGTTAACGTCTTGTGTGCTTCCCGCTGCCTGCCTGCCTCCGCTCTCTCTCTCTCTTTCTGTTTGTCAATACGTCCGTGGCCTCTGGTTGGAACAGCACAGCTTTAAAGAAGCACCATGTGTCCCCGCTATCGATTTTACCCCAAACGACCGTGCCAATTGCCCACGCGCAAAGACAAGATTGCCCTTCCACGTTGCCCTGACACATTGACTTTGCATCTCCGCCTGCCCCGCAAAGACTTCAAAGCTGCGATCCCTCCAGCTGCAGCGACTCCGAGAGCTGTCACTCTCCTGGACAATTTCCTTCTATCCACAACCCCGACGCGGCCCTACGACGTCTCCCTCCTGTTCCACCTTCCATTAAAAGGGACTCGTTTCCCCTCGCAGCTCACCGGTTTGTGCACCGTCCAGCGTGCGTCCACTCTCTCAGCAGCACCTCTCCTGCCCCCTCCAACCCCCCCCCCCCCCACCTCCTCTCTCTCTCCCACTGACAGGCTTTCAGACAGTAAATCAGGGACATTGATCCAGCACAGCGCCCAAGTGTCCTGGATTCTGCTAAAGAGCCATTTTCATTTCACAAGCAGTTTACCGGCCTGCTCCACTCCGCCCCCGTACCCCCCACCCCACCACCACCCCCCATCCATAAACATCACCCTCCTCCTCCTCCTCCTCCTGCTCTTCATCACAACCTCATCCATACACATCACCCACCTCACCTACGCACTGTACACACCACAGCACCCACACACACCCTCCCACCGCACACACCCCTCGCCCTACACACTTCTCCACCGTTCTGCATTTGTCTTTGGCCGCAGATCTGCATTCGTCTTCTCACAGGACAGGAGACTGATGCGCGTGCACGCACGCACACACACACACACACCTTCAACACGTGTATTCTGGCCATTTCTCATCTATGTCTGGGAATGAAGCCCCTAGTATTGAGTGTAACTGTACTCCTTCAAACCACACACGCACACACACGCACAGGCACACACACACACACACACATACACACATACACACATGCACACGCACGCACACGCACACGCACTAGCACACGCACACGCACACGCACACACACACACACACACACACACACACACACACACACACTCACTGGCGGCCCGCTGGCAGGCTGGGAGAGGCGAGGCAGGGCCAACAGGACTATCAGTGTTCAGGAGGATGGCAGGAGATTCGGCCTCCCAGTTAACGCTACAGTTAGCGTAATTGGTCTTCATCTGTCATCTCAAACAGTGCTGTGGCCTATTCAGGGGGTTGGGAGAGCAAGGGAAGGAGAGAGGAAAAGGAAAAGGAGAGAGGGAGGAGGAGGAGGAAGAGGAGAGGGTGGAAGGCGGTGGGTATTACTGACGGGACAGTGATGAAAATTGGTCGGAGGATAATGAGTCTCACTGTCTTTTCATCCTCCTCGCCTGTAGCCTCTCTCTCTCTCTCTCTCTCTCATTATTCAGAGTGACTGGTTGCAGTGTGGCTTCACAGTCTGTAGCTACGGAAAAAAAAGAGAAAATACCAGTGCACCTTCCTTCATCACGCTGCTTTTTCCACTTTCCATCTCTCTCTCTCTCTCCTTCCCTACCTCCAGGTCTCTCTCTTTCCCACCTGTCCTCCTGCCAACCACCTCCCTCCCTCCTCCTCCCAGGGGCGGATCTAGGCATGGGTATGGGGGGGGCAGTGCCCCCCCCCCCCCCCCCCCCCCCAAATGCCCTGACTGCCCCACCAAACATGATAGCATGCAAAACAACCCAAATTTGACAGATATTTTAAATTAAAGTGCTTATATTTAAAATTATTTGAAATACTACTACTGTACTGTTACAGTACTAACAGTTGTGGCACCACTAAACCAACAGCATTTCATCATTGAAACCATTTTCTCCTGCCCCCCCCCCCCCCCTCCCAATTGGGAAATGTTATATCCGCCCCTGCCTCCTCCACCTCCTCGGCATTTTCTCGCATTTTGATTTTCCATTCCCTTTCTCTCTCTCTCTCTTTCTCTGTCTTGTCTCTGCATCCAACCCCCTCCCTGTTTATGCCCCCCCCCCCCAATCCTCCCGTGGTCTGGACAGAGATGGGAAAACACAGGGAAAATTAGAGGCAAAGACAGACAGACAGACAGGCAGGCAGACAGAGAATCAAAGAACGACACCCCTCCACGTGACAGATGGGGGGCATTTATAGCACCAAGTCTTTCCCCCAATTTCCTGTGTGTGTGTGTGTGTGTGTGTGTGTGTGTGTGTGTGTGTGTGTGTGTGTGTGTGTGTGTGTGTCACCCCTTCCTGTTTGTCTGGCGCAGCAGATTGTTTGGAATCAATAAAAACGACTGTCGGATGGCGGATAAAAGAAGTCACTGGGCGGGGCAGGGCCCCTCGTTTAGCAGTCGTTTTGCTTTGCACAAATCACCCGCCGCCGTCGCCGCGGCGCGTCCCTCTGACACGCGCCGAAGGAACGTCGCCCCGTGACAAACAATTAAAAACTCTGCGCGGATGCTACAGCGGATAGCTGGAAGCGTGGCACAGCGAGGCTCGTGTCGCATCGACGGGCATATGGCGGATCACGGCGGGATGACAGACAGCGTAGATCGTACGCAGGATGAGACGCGATGGGAACGATGCAAATAGTCTCAGGGAAAGGCAGGGGAACGGGAAGGGGAACATTAGAAATGAGCAAAAACGCAAGCACGCACACACACACACAAAAGACAAGCCATGACAATGAAGTAGGCCAGCTACTACATCTACAATTGATAAAGGTTGAGAACCGACGCAGACTGTGTGTTGCCTCCAACAATTTTCGAATGCCTCCGTCACTGGGAACACTCAGAGATTGCAGTTGTAGTTGTCGTTTTAGTTGCTTTCACGAGACTACAGGTTCAAACATAATCCAAGAGGTAACAGCAAGGCTCAGCCCAAATAATACTCGGAATGTATATACTTAAGGTGACGCAAACTCCGTTTACTTCATGGGATCAGTCCAATGGCGGCTCTACCATCAAGTTTCACCACATTTTCTTTTGGGACCTTTTTTTTCTGAGAGTGTAGGCTACAATTGGAACAAAATGGACCTGCTAGGGTCCATTTGGTTCACATTTGTACACTGGGGAAATGGAAAAGTCCCTCTTTTAGGGCAGGCTGCAACAGCCCTCCCGGGAGCTCAGTTTTCTGACCCCTCAATGTCGCCTACGTTCATGTATTCATCCAAGAAGGGGGTTTACTGCAGTGTATTTTTTAAGGCTTCACAATGGAGTATACATACTCCAGGGTGAGGCCTTAAAAAAGGTAGATTTGCTCAGTAGAGAGACAACTTGTGCATTCCACACAAATGGGCCCATGCGTACTTGTGAGCGAGCAGAACGACCAGAGAGCAAGTACCCTGAAACCTTCAGGAGATAATACTTGTGATAATACTACAGATCTCTTAATTACGTCACTACGTCAGTTAAGTCATCACCTAGACCAGATCGAGGTATGAGAACAGTTGATGACTGACGTCCGTTGCCCAACGACCGCAAAGGGATGGCTTTACTTGCACTCGCTACTACACTGCATTGAAAACCCTTCACCAAAACTCACTACACCCTGGAGTATGTTTGAGGTGATCTAACCTATGGTTTTAGCTAGCAGATCACCAGAGCACACAAATCAACAAAAAGTCTGTTGTCACTCAGTAACAATGTCATAGAAGGAATGCAAAGGGATAGTTTTATTAAGTAGTTGAGCCAGTATGGGTGATAGTGCATCACCTTTTGCCAAGTGCAGTATGTTAAGAGCGTTTCGGAAAGGGCTTAGTTTGGATCTTTGAACTTTAAAATGCACAAACACAAATTACATTTCCAGGTGAATTACCAACTTTATCCAGTCAGGAAAAATAAACAGATTTGTCAGCTTAAAAATGTTTTTGTGTTCCATGTGCATGTTTTGTCAGCTCATCTTTCTTGTTTAATCACTTCATAGATTTCCTAGTACACTTCCTAAAATAGTTTGTCTTGTTGTATCGTTATCTTTCCTGATTAGATAAAATTGGTCTTCATGGTTACAAAAGACCTAGAGAGATGGGAAGCGGGGACACCCATTACTGAATAAACACTATAAAAATGATTACTATAACAGCATGATGCTGTTTAACACTTTATTTTATCGACAAAATATAACGACGCATCTTAAATTAATTTAGAGTGCAGCTCTTGTACACATTATTGTTTTAACATCAAATCATCAACAAGCCAATCCAAATGGTAATGCATAACATCGTTGATCCAAATATTACGGGAATCATGTAGGAAATATGAAGCTGAACTCAAATCAATACCCAGGGAGAACTTCCCTGCTTACAGATTACCAAAAGTAAATGCTAGTTTGATGTAATGTGAGTGGTACCCATCTGTGGACAAAAGCACCAAGAGATGAAGGTGATGTGCAGATGTCTTCATTCAGCTGTATGGCAGGCGGAGGGGGTCCTCTCCTACAGGGGGTCCACTCTACAGTTTGCTCTTGACTGGGGGACCTGTGGATGCTGGGAGGGAAAAACGCAAACTTAAATCAACAATTATTCATTAAGAAAGAAAAAAGTGAGTTTGGCCATGCTAGAGTTCAGTGGTTTTCAACCTTTTTCATACCAGGGCCCCCTATTTATCCAGCATTTGAGCCACAGACCAACATTTGAAAAACTTGAAACCAAATGGACCCTTGCAGGTCCATTTGGTTTCATGTTTTTAATTTGGTTTCATCTTAAGGACCACTGGTGGTCCCCGGACCACTGGTTCAAAACCACTGCTGTAGTTAATCACACTTGGCTTTTTTGGCATATCTCTGCTGCTTTAGAGGGATCTGTTAGTGAGGATTAGTAACACCCAAATGTGGCCCCCAACTCATTATGCACAAACACGCATGCACGTGCACACGCACACGCACACACACGCGCACATGCACGTGCACACACGCACACACACACACACACATCGGCCAGGTGTTGTAGAGTGGATAGTTGGAGGCTTGCCTGTAGCAGCTCTGTCATACAGTCAGACAGTTCCGGCCCATCTAACAGCCACTCACTGCTGATGCAAAATCTGGTGCACATCCATTATAGGAGAGAGAGACACGAAACGCTAACACCAATCTCTTAAAGGGATCCACCTAGGGCTGCCCCAGCGGCTCACCTGGCACAAAAGCGCATACTACATCATTAACCCTTAGTGTACTGAGCGCGTTTTGGTGTTCTCAGCATTATGTTTTAACTATTGAAAAATAGCAGATCTACAAGCTCATAGCGCGCCACCGAGTGGCGCGCTATGAGCTTGTATCTCTGCTATTTTTGAAAAATCGTGAAAACGTGGTGCAAATCTTTGAATATTATGTTATTCAGAAACGAGAAATCTAGACAGGACACAACGCGTTTTGGTGTCCTCAGCATTATGTTTTAACTATTGAAAAATAGCAGATCTACAAGCTCATAGCGCGCCACCGAGTGGCGCGCTATGAGCTTGTATCTCTGCTATTTTTGAAAAATCGTGAAAACGTGGTGCAAATCTTTGAATATTATGTTATTCAGAAACTAGAAATCTAGACAGGACACAACGCGTTTTGGTGTTCTAAGCATTATGTTTTAACTATTGAAAAATAGCAGATCTACAAGCTCATAGCGCGCCACCGAGTGGCGCGCTATGAGCTTGTATCTCTGCTATTTTTGAAAAGACGTGAACGTGGTGCAAATCTTTGAATATTATGTTATTCAGAAACTAGAAATCTAGACAGGATGGGTTAAGTCCACAGACCGTCCGCAGCTGGCCAGGGTTCGAATGGAACTCCAGGCTCTCTGCGGCACGCCGTCCCTTATCGCTCACTGCCACGTAAGCACTGTCACAAATAAAGCCCAAACGGCTGAAGGGAACAGAAAAGGGATACAGGTATAGCTGCAAAAAGCCACCTGGCAAGAAAGATAGACACCGCTATCTTGTTTTTTTTTTGTTTGTTTTTTTTAGGAGAAAAGTTGTGGTGATACTGCAAGTTGAGTAGAATATGTATTACATGATGATGATTTTTTTTTTAATATCATAATTGAACAGACGGGATATATCTGTCAAACAGAATAGATTAACTGTCCAAATGCTTACAGTAGGCCTATATCGCTTCTATTGTTCAAATTATGTCTGCACTTCGTTCAAGTTGATCCTTATAATCCTTTAATCTCCCATTTTCCTATTTAGTTAATATGGGCTACAGGATTCACGTTGAAATATGGCCGGCGGGGGTGGGGGGGGGGGGGGGGGGGGGGGGGGGGGGGGGGGGGGTGGGCTTGAGAGGCCTTTTTGTCTCATTTAAAATAATTGAAGGTATTTATCGTAACATTACCTACAGTACATAATCCCTGCTGGCTAGCATTGCGTATTTAATGTAAGTGGAACGCTTTCAATCAATCATTGTATTAAATTCGAATGCAACACTAATTAGTAAAATATGATTTGCTTTACAACATCGAGATTATCTCTCGCCTATACATGTGAATGTTACGGCCAACTTTAAACTAATCTGAAGTTGTGAACACAGACCCAGCGGCCTGCTATTGTTGATTACTTTGGTAACTGATAATAAGTTAGAGTAGAGGAAATCCTGAATGCGGTATTAGTATATATAGTCATCCGCTTTGTAATGATTTGAGTAGCGACAGATCTCAATCAGCTACTCTGTTAATCACAACATTTTAACTGACTATCGGCGAAATGTGTTTGAGACACATAATGTAAGAGGTTAGTTTCCCGTGCAATGTTTATGCAAAGGCATTGAGCTCCAATGCTCCAGTTGTAATACTAATGCTTGAACTGAATAATTGAATGAATTGGATTATCCTCAAGACGTCCAGACTGAATTGGATTATAACATTATCAATCACATTTGTAAGCTAAACAAATGGCTTTGTACGCATAGTAGCACTAGCACTATACTTAAATATACTGTGCTGTGAGTTGTATTGCATGAGTCTGTGCATGTAACTAAATTAAACCAGGCAGGATCATTTTCACAGGCAGTCAGGAAAAAAAGGATTATTAGCCCTGAATAGCCCTGAAATCATAGTGGTTTTATTTATCCATTTTAACAACCGTATGCACTTACACAATACATAAATATTCCAGTAAATGTCGGGTTGTTGGGTTCTAACATAGTATTTAATAGTTTTTTGGGGTGTAAACACATTTATGTGGAATAGTTACAGTGAAAATTATACCAGCGGAAATTGCCTTCTTTAATGTTTGTGTTTACGCGTAAACACACACAAAAAAAACGGACATAGGAGGGGCCCGAGCCCCCTCGAAAATGACCTTTGCTTATCAAAGAAGGTTACGCGGCAGACTCTAGTCTAAAGTGTCGCACGTGTTGCGTCAGGCAGCACAGGCTCCACATTGTGACAAATACCTGCCTGCTGGTGAAAATGTCAAGCATTCCCTTTTTAAGGACGGATGCTTTAGACTAGAGAGCCTCACAGCAGGGGGGCTGAACACTCCAAAGCTGCATTCAGACAAATTTGAGCTGTTAATGTTGCCACGGCAACCCCGGTACACACTCCATACTAATTACCTGCGTTTGGTTATGTGGGTTTCTGTCACTGGTCTGCTGGTGGGAACGGGAAGGGACACATCAGTAAACACAGATAACTGGCACTGCTAGAGTGTGGCTTATAATACTGTACCTCCTCCAGGCACATGCCTATAACTGGTAATATCGACTTGAAAATAGACTGAAAATAACACATCTCCAGGCACAATAAGCTACATATATAGCTCAACCACACACACACACACACACACACACACAAGCATGCATGTCATGTGTGTGCATGCACACACCCACGGTTTATTGTTTAGCCCTACATTTCTGGCATAATATTTTTGAGACAGATACTTTGAGTGCTTGTGTTGAGACCAATTCTGTCCTAATGTTATTCTGTGAATGTCAGATTCCATCTGTGTTGCTCCGCACTGCTCAGTGACAACTTCTCTCTGTGGAATGTCACTGAAGAGTATGGGTGGTTGCATGGGGTTGGGGTTTTTCATTTCTATTTTTTATTTTGTTTTTAGGATTTTGTTTCCACTAGAAACAGTGAAGTGAGTGACCTGGTGACCCATGGTTACTGTCCATGTGGTGAAATGACTGTGAAATTTCGATTACAACAAATTCACCAGAAAAAGGGAGTAATAAGAGTCTCAGAAGGGGGAAGTGCAGCGGGTTGTCTGGTGGAGTCATTATTACTAGGAAATTGTTAGTAGTCAGCACCACAGCAGAGTGTTGGGACTAACGCCCTTACAAGCAACACCCTTATATAAGGGAGTACTTTTTGTAATGACTTATTTTGGACATTGTACAGCTGGCATAAGTGCTCTTTTCCCCCTTTGTATTGGCAAGTAGAGCTTAAACAACTGACCAGTTTCATTAGAAATATGTGAAATATTTCTTTGAAAAGAATTGAATGTGCCTGAATTATTATTATTATTACCCTTATTATATGCTAAAGTAAAGTACTTACGTTCAAATTTTAGTAGCAAGTAAAGTAATATGTCGCTTCTTCAGAGAAGTAACTATAGCTGTAACTCTTTACTTTTTAAAAGTAGCACCATGCATGCACATGGGATGTATTCATCCCATGTGTTACAAAAGCCCATATCCCCAGCCAACAGTGGTCCCCACGTGATTCTAATTCAGGGTGGTGGTCTCTGTGTTCACACCTGTTGAAAAAACCTCTTCTATAGGAAAAAAGTAAATGAGAATGTACTGTATATTGTGATTAATAAAATATATCTGACCAAAAAGTCCTTTATCATAAACACCTTCTGGGCTCCAATGGGCTATTAGAATTGGTAAAGTGTTCGTACAGTAGTTCACTAGTCCATGGTTTTTACATAAATGTTTTGCATCCTAAAAAGGAATAATGTAGCTTGATGCTGGTTCCATTAAAATGAACAGAAATGTATACAGAAAGCAAAACTGGCAAGGCAAATTGTGTTTGCTGTTGCAATGTGTATAATAGCCAATTTTGTCTGGTAGATGACATTTTGATGGTTATTTTGCATTGCTAGACTAAATTATGATTAAAGCCATTTATTTTAATTGCCAGGCTATAATTCCTACATTTGTCAGCTTGGAATAGTTCTGCCATTTCATGCAAAAACGATGCTTTTGTATACCTAACAACACATTTAAATCCGTCCTATGGACTATGCACGTATGTAATGCAATTACTATGAAAACCTGCAAATCTTATATGAAGATCACCACACTGACCACATCAAAGCCTGGATAGCCATACATGGAGAGGACTGGATGATCAGCTAGATCTGTATATGAAGCCGGCCTGCAACTCTACATTTGACCACAAACCCTTCGATATCCATATATGGAGCCGATGTGGTCCAACATTGAATATGTTGATCATTCATCTAACCCAGTGGTTTTCAACCAGTGGTCCGGGGAACACCAGTGGTCCTTAAGAGGGTTAACCACGGTTCGTTGGTTGGTTAACCACATGTAACTCCTTGACAGCAAATGAACCCTTGCGGGTCCATTTGGTTTCACGTTTACACTGAAGAGTTATAATATCATCTGAATTTGCCCAAATCTACACAACTAGAGACCTGTGTTTGCCTGTTGTGTTTCTGAAATCCAGCCAGGAATTGTTAAAAACAGAAGAAATCTTTGGGTTTTGGGGTCTGTGGGGTAAAATGTCATCAAATGGTGGTCCATGGCTAAAATGCTGAATAAACAGTGGGCCCTGGTATGAAAAAGGTTGAAAGCCACTGATCTAACCCCATCCATCCTTCCTAAATGGGCCCGCCCCAAAGTTATTAGCACAGACGGGAAAACCACTGTCTTCAACAGGCCCAAAAATGAAGGCCCGGCCCTAAGTGGGTTGGTGTACTGAGGCCCCACCTGGCTTTACTAATTAGCACACACACTTTTTTCGCCCTACCTGGCCACGAAAACATAACATACGTTGCATGTCGGAGCGGTCTTTAACTCTCTAATGTGAGAAGGTGGACAATAGTACAACGGTATATGTTTGCAGTGTGTGTGTGTGTGTGTGTGTGTGTGTGTGTGTGTGTGTGTGTGTGTGTGTGTGTGTGTGTGTGTGTGTGTGTGTGTGTGTGTGTGTGTGTGTACACGTGCGTGCGTGCGTGTGCACTTGTGACTGCTCACCACCAGGGAAGTACAGAGGAATATTCTTCAGATACAGCTCCTTATCAGTTGGCAGGAACACACAGAAGATGACCCTGTCCACCTAACAAGCACACACAGACACACACAGACACACAGACACAGACACAGACACAGACACACACACACACACACACACACACACACACACACACACACACACACACACACACACACAGGAAAGTCCTTAATACACACATTACACGCTTGTTAATATTGAAAAAAAACACACACAAAAGCAGTGCTGCCCGTAGCAGCAGCAGCAGCAGCGGTGAAAGCGTCGGTGTGTAACAGAGCTGTATTTCACAGCGAGGGACACTGTGAAGCAGCAGGCCATCTATACAAACTGCCTCCATCACCTCAGAACACATCCTTCCTTAAGCACTAGCTAGTGGTGCATGGGAAGCATCGTGTGCCTGGATATATGAAACATTACCAGGAGGAGCGAAAGCATTTCCCTGACTGCGACCGTTGGCTGCGACCAATGACCCAACGGTCAGTATTTTCCAACTGCTGTGACCATTGGCTGAATGACAGAGGTCGTGGCAGTTGTCATTTGGCCAACGGTCGCGGCAGTGGACCCAACAGTCGGGGGTTAAGGTTAGGCTTAGGCATAGTTTTACTGAGGTTATGTTTAGGGTTTAGGGTTAGTCTTAGTAGCAACTGGTGAAGAACGGTCGTGGCTGTTGGCCCGACGGTCAGGACCTGTGGTGAAACTGTCAACCGTTAATAGCGGTTGCGGCTGTTGGCCAATGGTCGCGGCCGCTTTATAGGTCACAACCAACGGTCGCAGTCTGGAAATGATTTAGCTGTCTTTCGATATTACAGTGAGTGATTTTAGATTGAGTCATAGTCAAAGTCACCTGAAATGTTTTAGTATTAAATCCAGTTTTAGTCAAGTAATATAAGATTTTAGTCAACTAAATCTACAGTTGATTTAGTCGACTAAAATGTCTTCTGGCAGGCTGTGATGCTGTTGTAAGTGTAAAGTTTTACACTTGTTAAAAATAGCCGATCTACAAAATATTACATACTGGATCTTTTGTCCCTTAACATTTTAGTCTAATTTTATTTGTTAACAGGATTGTCAATATTTTAGTCATCATCCCTTAGTTTTCACTTATTCTACTTTTAGGCTTCATCAATGAAAGTTTCAGTCAACAAACAATTTTCGTCTAAGTTTTGCACAAAGAAATCAACACCAACATAGCAAAACCAGTTGTATTCTTTCTAGTGAAATCTGGACACTGACCCAGCAATGTACAGTAGACTGTTTCATGACCTTAAACAACGTTTATACATCTTCTGTTGTCTTATTTACATACAAAACTGTATAGGTCTATCTGCGTAATGATGAGAAGCAGCAGCCAAATTAAACTTGTTTTCAGGAATATGTGGGCAATATCATGTTATTGGTCAGACCTTGATGAAAGATCAGATGAATGATAGATGAAGAAAGATAGATGAAAGATCTTAAACCACTCCAGACCCATGAGGTCTCTCCGGTTGCCTCGGGCAAATCTTTGACATTTCGGACAAAGATTCAAACTGTTTCTATCTGTGTGCGTCCCTACGGACCGGGGATAAAAGTTATTGTTGGTGTCTTTTCTTGCCTGTAGTACTGATAGCCACAGTGTACAGGAGGACAGGACACAGGGATCACACCGTGACTGAGCGCCAGGCATGAGAGCCTGGGTGGTACACACCTCAACCGCTCAGCATCGATGGCACACTCTGGGGATTTCTAGTCTCTTTCCTTTCAATGGAAGAGATTCATTTCGCTAGCCTACTTAGCCTGTGGATCACACCTGTCAGTATTGGTTAATTCGCAATTATAGCAATTAATCCTAATTACAAATGGGGGATAATGGAGAAGAAGGTATGTTGATGTAACAAACTACACCCTGCAGGCTACGACCCAGAATCATTAGTCTGCTCCCTTGGTTGATGTCACTTTTTGCCGTGTTGTTTGTGCCTCCCCGGCCAAATTAAACTGAAACGCTCATTAGGATCGATGCAAAATAGCCGATGCAAGCTGTCGGCAGGGAGCTCATCCTGCAGCAATTACTGGTGACTTCTGAGATATGCTTACATTAATACTGGGTAAACGTAATCGGGGACTGGCGATGTGTGCAGATATATGCCGCCTATACTTTTCTGTATCCACAGTTGACGATGCCACTGATTAGCGGTGATTCCATTGATGTGTTTGCCATGAACCAGTTGTCATGGGCAACAAAAGAGCTGAGGACCACTATGTGCAATATGAGTTGGAATCACATCGCCGTGAATTGCCTGTTTTACGTTTTTTTCCTCATTTCAGTATTATGCAGTTACAACTTAAATGATGCCGAGATGCAGAGCATAGAATTGTGCACTGAAATGCACATTGTCTCGTTCACCATGCTTAATATATTCACAAGCAGTCCTAAGTGCGGAGGGCCGAGCCCTTTTATACAGCACTTTTTGGAAGGAATGTCACAGCTTGCGGGATAAGATAAGATGAGTGACAAACACAACCGCTCCCACCCAACCTCCTCCACCAATAAGTGTATAGAGCTTGGCAGTGGCGTCAGGGAGCCTGTTTCCGGAAGTGAATTTCCCGTTCATTTTCCTCATAGACTTTTCAAAAATGATTTATATGAAAGACGGAAGAAGGTCCTGACAAATGACAAATCCGTGCCAGGTCATTGTTCCAAAGATTTGTTGTTTGGAAAATACTAACCCTATCTCCAACTCTAACCCAACCCAACACTAAACACTAGTAAGTACGGGAGCAGCTAGAACATGTTCGGAACAATGATCCTTCGGAGCAATAGGTATTCTTCAACAAATCATGTCAACAAACACAATATTTTAGGCAGATCAAATAATTAGTAAGAAGAAGAAACTATAGGATTT
>CM076984.1:5910485-5947985 GCA_039105355.1 Benthosema pterotum
AGTACCCATACCCGAGGTGGGGTTGGCGAAAGAGCCCCTAGGGTAGATACCAGTACCCTAAAAAAAAACATGCAGCAATCGTGGGCTCCAAACTGCCTCTCCCTGGTCAGCCAGGGCGCCTGATGGAGGGGACAGGAACTGATTAGAATAACTTCCAGCCGCTACGTCCAACTAGGGAAACTCCCACCCTGTCAGGTGAAAAGAAGGTAGCTTGGACATATAAAAAACAAACAAACAAAAAAGACTAGAGTGGGTGGAGGGGAGTTGGGGGGAGAATAGGAGCACAGCAAGCAACTGTGCCACAGTTCATAGCACAAGCAAGTTTTCTGCTGCGCTTCGCCACTGACCTTTCCCTCTTTGTTCAATCAGGGGCAAAGGCATTGAAAAACACTCCAGGAGCACTTTAAAGCACTACAGCCGTGTATCGCTCTAACACGCTCCCCCGCCAGCACACATGGATTACACCCCATCTGACGCCATCTCCCATATAATCTATCTTAATCTTCTAGCTCTAATCCAGAGCCTTAATCTGAGAAACGCCTTTGGGCCAGAGAAGTAATACTGGGAGGAGCGTGACACGACACGCCGGAGCAACCTCCAAAGTTCTTAGGTCGACACGGGCAATCAAACCCAATAGGAATCTGGCGTTGCGTGGTTTCCGTCACGGCACATACTGTACGTCCAGGCACAGACACACGCACGCAGGCAGGCAGGTGCGTGCGTGCGTGTACGTACACACTGTTGGTGTCAGACAAAAATCTATTCATGCGGTATATCAAGTATCATATTCAATACAAAGATATCCTTCATGAGCCAGTTCTGGGCTTGGCTTCGAGAGCCCTTCAGTTCAACTGAAATTGTCAAGTACAAAATACAGACGCGCGCACACACACACACACACACACACACACACACACACACACACACACACACACACACACACACACGAACACACACGAACACACACGAACACACACACACAGGGATGCACATGTCACGGCACTAGCTGTGAATGTGACAAGTGGAACGAATCAAACATGTGCTGTTGTCAACACCACCACCACTGCACTCAGAAGCATCAGGCATACAGACACTAACCGTAGATTCCAGTGGAGATG
Organism: Benthosema pterotum; assembly: GCA_039105355.1. Classification (NCBI taxonomy): domain Eukaryota; kingdom Metazoa; phylum Chordata; class Actinopteri; order Myctophiformes; family Myctophidae; genus Benthosema; species Benthosema pterotum. Next base: position 5,911,604 of record CM076984.1, read on the forward strand.
CAAGGGAAGGCCTGCGGAGTTCAAATGAAAAACAAATGTTATCTATTGCCATTCACATCACCTCAGGCAGACTACATGCAACCCCCCTCTACCCACCCCCCACCCTCCACACACACACGCACACGCACACGCACACACACACACACACAGATTTAAATTTAACTTCATGATGATTTTCTCTCGACATGAATTATTTGGAATAAAAACAGTGGTCTGACTCATTGTCGCTCAGAATCATATGAGACAATCACAACATTAATATCTCATATTTATGGATGGACGTGTTCGGCACAAAACGCCATGTTCCAAAACGTCGTGCATGGTAAGTTAAGGTAGGTGAAGGGTATGTACCTTTGTGCCGCGTGCTTTTGAGTTGCTATAATAATTCTTCCCTTTGTTTCCACCAAAAAATCTGGGCCTGTATTCAACACGCATCTCAGAGTGACTCAGAGAAAATCGCGGTGGAAGTTTGACTCGGACTCAAAATGCTCCCCTACGTCATGGTAGCACTTACCGTGAGAAGTATTTATGATGCTCCATATAACCACTTTAAGAGGAGTAGCTGTTGTCTTTGGGATAATTCATGGTGACGATGTCAAGGTTTTACGACACTCTGGCCAACAAAATTTTAATTACGATGATTTGTAGTTTTCCTCCTGATAGTTGCATTATGGATTCAACGAGAACGGGCCTATTTGCAATTTGTATAATAGGCAATACGGCAAGTAAACAAACAAACGCTCCAATAATAAAAGAAAACGTTTAACCTTACACGCCCCATCCACTTGGACACATAATTAAGGCTCCTGTAATTTGCGTCCATATAACCACTTTATGCTGATCGTTTTCCATTCAGGCATAATAAGATACCTGCTCCAATAGATGAGGAAATGCATCCTCGTTTATTGGACAAAATGATCTATGATGCCGACAATTCCGGAGCAACCAGTGATCTCCATAAACGGAACGTGTTTTTTTGTTGTTATTTTTTTGCATTAGGAAGCATCACATTGAAAGGTGTGGGAAATGAGCATCAATGAGAATGAATGAATAGCGGTGTTAATGAACGGGTATTGTCACAGTTAAATTAATTAGAATCAATTCATCTGTCGCATTATGGGGAGGTGAAGTGTGTGGCAGTCGCCGCACCTTAGATTTGTAGAGAACCTTTTTAAAACGATCTCCAGTGAATTAAAAGGACATGCATTGTGAATGCTCTTGCAACCCTGTATGCTATTTAGCCACTGTCCATGTAGACTGATCAAGCGTTAAGGATCATTAATAAAAAATAACGCACATGTACTGTGTACTGTAGGTGTGATATTGTGCTACAATAACAGCAGTGAGATGTGGGGAGGACTGGCAAGTGGCCGTGGAATTACTACTGTATGAATATTGCAGAGAAAGTCGACTGTTGCGTAATTCTCTAGTCTACACACCATGTACGGTACATGTAGGCTACTTTATATGTATGCCACTGCCAATTTTACCATTGCAAATGGACTGACTCCATCAGGTGAAACTTAGTAATGACTTGTGCTGAAATATCATACCTGCTGTACAAAGACAAAAACATTTCTATCTGAACTGTAACTTTTAATAAGCTTGTTGTTTGTCAACAAGCAGCACTCCGGGAACTACTCTTAACAGTTCAACACCACTCTGCGGCTTTAACAGCTCATTCCCAATTAAGAGAGTATACACACTTTTATTCTCCTCCCATGCCCAAGAGGAGGCCAAATTTGTGTCATTGGGAGAATTTCCAGGCACATCAGATCGATTTGCTACTTGGAGCCTTGACATATAATTGGCCCTGGTTCTATTGTTGAGGCGGGCATAGAAAAATGCCAGACTCGCACACTTAAACTCCAAAACTCTGCTTAACTTAAGCGCGGTGAATATTCCGATCATTCGGAAAGGTCTTAATGTCATTTTTGTTTAACATGAGATGCTTCCTATAGGGGTGGGACGGTTCACTTACCTAGGGTTCCCATTCGATTTATACTGTACTGCAATTTTTTTTTATTATATTGCGATCGCATGATTCAATTTTTTTTATTATTATTATTATTATTATTAAAGGATCACTCACTTCTCAATGTATCTTCATATAATAGGTCCTCACTAATGTACATGATAAAATACCACTATTTTTTCCTACTCAATCTGTGTCTCACAGGGGGGCTTTGGGCAGTTCAGAAACTACTTCCAATGACATCATCATTCTGCAGATTTTTTTTTGTGTTTTTGAAAAAGATATTTATATTTTTATTATGGGAGAACAACGCCTGTCATTTTTGCATTGTAACACAGAAACACAGACTGAGTAGAAAAAAAATAGTGGTATTTTATCATGTGCATTAGTGAGGATCTGTTATATTTAGTAAGGTTGACCCAAGAGCACAGCAAAGGGAGGAGACGTGGAGAAAGTTAATGTGAGTTTTATTCAAACAGGTGATGGTTGGATACTGGCACAGTGGGGTAGGTGACTCTTCGTTGGCGCACTCAGCGTGGGGGGGTCCAAGTACTATGTAGACAAGGTGAAGCTCTGGCGTGGAGTGAAGTGCAGGCTGGGCTTTTATAGTGGCTGTGTTGATTGCAGAATCCGGGGCAGGTGCAGGTGAGTAGAAGGTGAGCAGGTGAGCTGAGTGAGCCAGGGAGTAGGGGAGTGCCAGTGAGGAGGGGGAGTGGCCAGGTCAGGCTTCAGTGTGGAGGTGAGGAGGAGTGAGCCGTAACAGGACCCCCCCTCCGAGGGGCGCCTCCTGGCGACTTCCCGGGGCGTCGGGGTTGGCCCTGTAGAAGTCCCGAAGGAGAGAGGGATCCATAATTAGCTTCCTGGAAATCCAACTCCGTTCCTCGGGCCATAACCCTCCCAGTCGGCCAAATACTGGAAACCCCGACCCCTGCGGCGGACCTTCAGCAGCCGCCGAACTGTCCACTGGGGATGCCCGTCGACCATCTGAGGAGGCGGAGGAGCAGGGGCAGAAGGCATGAGAGGGCTTGTGGAAACCGGCTTGATCTTGGACACGTGGAACACTGGATGAACACGCATGGAGGCAGGGAGTTTGAGTCGCACAGCCGCTGGACTCAGGACGTGGTCGATCTCAAAGGGCCAACATACCGGGGAGCCAATTTCTTGGAGGACACCTGGAGTGGTAGATCGCAGAGGAGATAGACCCGCTGTCCAGCTCGATACACCGGAGCCGGAGTGCGGCGCCGGTTGGCTCCACGGCAGGAACGCTTGTTGGAGCGCAGCAGGGCGGTGCGGACCTCCTTCCACACACGTCGACACCGACGAAAGTGGGCTTGGACAGAGGGGACAGCGGCCTCGGACTCCTGGAGAGAAAACAACGGGGGCTGGTAACCCAGGGAGGCTTCGAACGGGGACCGCCAGTGGCAGAGCACGTCAGGGCATTGAGTGAGTAATCCACCCAGGAAAGGTCCTTGCTCCAGAAGTGGGGTGGAGAGCAGACACACAGCGAAGTGCCGATTCCAAGCTCTGGTTCGTGCGTTCAGCCTGGCCATTGGACTGTGGGTGGTACCCCGAAGAAAGGCTAACGGTGGCACCGATCTCCTTACAGAAGGCTCGCCAGACCTGGGAAGTGAACTGCGGGCCCCGATCCGAGACAATGTCCGTGGGAAGTCCATGAAGACGAAAGACATGCTGGGTGAGGAGTGAAGCCGTCTCCGCCGATGACGGGAGTTTTGGGAGGGCCACCAGATGCACCGCCTTGGAAAACCGGTCCACCACTGTGAGGATGACTGTGTTTCCAAGGGAAGGGGGGAGACCGAACAAAGTCCAAGGCAATGTGAGACCAAGGACGGGTAGGTACAGGGCCTGGTTGGTGCGATGCCTTGGCACGGGAACAGGTGGCGCAGGCAGCGACAAACTCCTGGACGTCCGTCCTCATAGAGGCCACCAAAACCTCCGGCTCAGGAAGGAGAGTGTACGCTGATAACCAGGGTGACAAGCAAACTGGCTGGTATGGCCCCATTGCAGTACTTGGGACCGCACTGAATCGGGTACGAAGAGCCGGTCAGGAGGGCCATTGTCTGGTCCGGGTTCAGCTTGTTGGGCCCGCTTGACCTCCGTTTCAATGTTCATGGTGACCACCCCTACGACACGTGAGGCAGGGACAATGGGTTCAGGTTCAGCTGAGGACTTCTCAGGGCATGGAGTCGGGATAGAGCATCAGCCTTGGTGTTACTGGAGCCAGTCTGTAGGTAATCATGTAGTTGAACCGATCCAGGAACTGTGCCCACCGTGCCTGGCGAGAATTGAGACGTTTGGCATTTCGGATGAAGATCAGGTTCTTGTGGTCAGACCAGACAACTGTAGGCTCCTCAGCGCCCTCCAGCCAGTGGCGCCACTCCTCGAAGGCAGCCACCACAGCTAACAGTTCCCTGTTCCCGATATCATAGTTCTCCTCAGCTGAGGTGAACCGGCGGGAGAGGAAGGCACAGGGGTGTAGCTTCTGGTCCTTCACGGACCGCTGGGATAAGACAGCTCCTAGACCGATGTCAGAGGCGTCCACCTCCACGATGAAAGGTCTGGAAGGGTCAGGGTGGAGAAGGACTGGGGCTGTAGTGAAGCGCTCCTTGAGGGTAGCAAAGGCGGCACTGGCAGCAGGTGTCCAGGAAAAAGGACGCAGTGTGGAGGTGAGTTGATTAAGGGGAGCAGCAATGCGACTGTAGTTCCGAATAAAACGGCGGTAGAAGTTAGCGAATCCAAGGAAGCCTTGGAGCTGTCGGCGGGTGGTGGGCTGTGGCCAGTCGACAACGGCTTGGATCTTGCGGGGGTCAGGACGGACACAGCCATCCTCCACAATAAGTCCAAGGAACTCCACAGAAGGTGAGTGAAAAACACATTTCTCTGCCTTGATGTACAGCCGATTCTCCAAGAGGCGCTGGATGACCATGCGGACGTGCTGGACGTGCTGCTCAAGGCTCTGAGAGTAGATCAGGATGTCGTCCAGAAAAAGGACCACAAAAACGTCTAGCATGTCACGGAGCACGTCATTCATGAGAGCCTGAAAGACTGAAGGGGCGTTTGTGAGGCCGAAGGGCATGACTAGGTATTCGTAGTGCCCACGGGGGGTCTTGAAGGCGTCTTCCATTCGTCCCCTTCACGGATGCGCACAAGGTGGTATGCGTTCCGGAGATCCAGCTTAGTGAAGATGGTGGCACCGACAAGGGGTTCAAAGTTGGAGCTCATGAGGGGAAGTGGATACTTGTTTTTGATTGTGATGTTGTTGAGCTGCCGGTAGTCTATGCAAGGTCTCAGATCCCCACCCTTCTTCTTAACAAAGAAGAACCCTGCCGCCACTGGAGATGTGGAAGGGCGAATAAGACCCTCAGCTAGACAGTTGTTGATATAACTGTCCATAGCCGTTTTCTCAGGGGGTGAGAGGTTGTAGAGGCGACTGGCTGGGAGCGGAGCATCAGGGCGGAGCTCGATGGCGCAGTCGTAGGGTCTGTGGGGAGGAAGGACACATGCTCGCTCTTTACTGAAGGCCTCCCCCAAGTCGTGGTATTCAGGAGGAACCTTGGAGAGGTCAGGAGGAGCGGGACTGGACAGTTTAGCCTGGGAGGGCGTCTGGGCAGACCGAAGGCAGCGGGCGTGGCAGGGAATGCTCCAGCTGAGAATGCGACCCGAGCTCCAACAGATGTGAGGGTTGTGGAGCTCCAGCCAAGGTCTGCCTAGAATGACCGGGGTGTCAGGTGAGGTGATGATGTAGGGGCGAATGTTCTCAACATGGTTTCCTGAAACTGTGAGGGTGAGAGCCTCACATTGGTGAGAAACAGGACCCATGGGATGGCCGTCCAAGGCAAAAGCTGGGAGGGGCCTCTCCAGGGGCACAAAGGGAAGTCCTACCTCCTGGGCATAGCGCTGGTCAACAAAGCTCTCATCAGCACCGGAATCAATCAAAGCAGGAACAGTGAGCGTGTGCCCTGACCAGGCTAGTGTGACGATAAACCTGGCCTTACTGGAACGGGGTGGGGGTCGGAAAGGCGGCTCACTCGGAACCCCCGAGCGGGTGAGCCCTGTCTTTTGGCGACCGGCCCGAGGAGGCTCTAGAGGGAAGGATGGGGCAAGAGTCCACAGAGTGCGCCGAGCTGGCACAATACATGCAGAGCCCCTGTAGTCTTCGGTGCTCACGCTCAGCTTGCGTTAAACGGGCTCGACCCAACTGCATAGGCTCTTCACCAGTAGATGAAGGGAGAGCCGGGGGAGGAGGCCGGTTAGGAACGGCTGGGGGTGAGGAGGATGGTCTGGGAGCAGCACGACCCTGATGAGCTTTCTCACGCTTGCGCTCTCGGTGACGTTCATCAAGCGAAATAGAGAGGGAAATAAGTTGGTTCAGAGTGGATGGCCTCTCCCTGCCCGACAAGGCATCCTTTACAGGCTCCGCCAAGCCCCGCCGGAACGCACTGAACAATGCGGGCTCGTTCCACTTGCAGCGAGCAGCAAGAATGCGGAACTCTGTGGCATACTCCGCCACAGAGCCAGAACCCTGGTGAAGGGTGGAAAGAGCGGCATCCGCATCTTGTCCATGGACATCATGATCAAATACAGTCTTGAACTCCTCAGTAAATGCTGCATAGTCATTCATGTAAGGGCGGAGCCCTCACGACTGGCCATAACCCATCGGCGAGCCTGCCCTGTGGTCAGATTGGCTATATAGGCTATGCGGGCGGCGGCAGTGGAGTACATGCTAGGTTGGAGAGCAAAAACATACTCACACTGCATGAGGAATTCACGGCAGAAAGCGAAAGACCCGTCGTAGAGGGCTGGAGCAACCAGATGGGGCTCCCGAGTGGGCGGAGTCTCCTGCTCAGGGGCTGGGTCTGGTGCAGGCCCCGACTGAGCTGGGGCAGGCACAGGAGGGCCAGGAGGAGGAAGAAAATGAGCGTTGAGTGCAGCAACCTGGTCGGCGAGGGTCTTTACCATGGAGGTGAGCTGGTCGACTTGCGTTTGTTGTTGTGTGGCTTGGGATTGTTGGAGAGCTGTAATGCCTCTGAGATCCTCTTGAATGCTTGTGACAGCAACAGATGCCTCTTTTAGTAGCTGCGAGTGTTGATGTAAGACTTGGCCCTGGGCCTGAAGAGGAGTGAGAGTCGGGGGTGTTTTCTCCATGCTGGCTGGGTCCCGATGGCCAGAGCTTACTGTTATATTTAGTAAGGTTGACCCAAGAGCACAGCAAAGGGAGGAGACGTGGAGAAAGTTAATGTGAGTTTTATTCAAACAGGTGATGGTTGGATACTGGCACAGTGGGGGTAGGTGACTCTTCGTTGGCGCACTCAGCGTGGGGGGGTCCAAGTACTATGTAGACAAGGTGAAGCTCTGGCGTGGAGTGAAGTGCAGGCTGGGCTTTTATAGTGGCTGTGTTGATTGCAGAATCCGGGGCAGGTGCAGGTGAGTAGAAGGTGAGCAGGTGAGCTGAGTGAGCCAGGGAGTAGGGGAGTGCCAGTGAGGAGGGGAGTGGCCAGGTCAGGCTTCAGTGTGGAGGTGAGGAGGAGTGAGCCGTAACAGGATCTATTATATGAAGATACATTGAAAAGTGGTGAAGTGGTTCCTTTAATCCCCCAAGTTCCTGTGCTTAATTTATACTTTTATATTTTATATTTTAAAAGTAATTATCAACAATATAAACCATGCATTGATTCATATATGCCAATGCAGTCAGAGAACATCAGTCAGTATCATGCAGTCCACATGGCCATTTTCCTGTCATCATTCTCCCTCTCCTCTCCTCTCCTCCCCTCCCCTCCTCTCCCCTCCCCTCCCCTCCTCTCCTCTCGTACAAACTCACCAAGGAGCGAACATTGTTGTTGGTGGCGATCTCCAGGCTGTTCCTGTAGCACCCTCTGAGTCTGGTCCTCTCCTCCTCCCCGACGCCTCCCATGGCAACAGGCCCCACCGTGTGGATCACATCTGGTGAGGGAGGGAGGGAGAGGAGCACAGTGTGAGTAAGGAGAGAAAGAGAGAGAGAGAGATGATGAGCAATAGAGAAAGAAGGAGAAGGCAAGAAAAGGACGGCAGGGTGGGTTTTGGGGAGGAGAGTGTGCATGGGGGTGGGTGGGGGGGGGATTAAGGAACAAAATAAAGAGGATAAAGACAGGAAGAACAAAATAATCATGAGGGTGTGTGTGAGAGAGAGAGAGACACACACACAGAGAACTAGAGATGTGTTTCATCCCTGGCCCCTGTGTGCCAAGTAACACCAGTGCAACCACACATTCTGATGAGGCTCGGCATGTTGCTCTCAGCATGAATCCCAGGTCTGTGATCAGTGCAGACAGCGGACACGCGCGCACAATTCAGGGGCAGATCTAGGCATAGGGGGGGCAATGGCCCCCTAAATGCCCTAACTGCCCCACATATTTCAAGTTAAAGTGCTTATATTTCCTTTAAACACTACTACTGCTACTAATTAACTACAGCTGTGTCACCACTAAACCAACACCATTCCATCATTGAAAACAGAAAACTCTCTGAGTCAGACCTTTAGCTTTATGCATGCTGCTGCGTGTCTGTTGCAACTTCAACAACAACTGATGTTATTATTGATGCTTATATACTTGCCTAATAAAAGTCCTGGAACTGAAAATGGTATGGGTGGGACTTCATCGCCCGTGGCGCGAAGCGTCACCATTTTCTGCTGCCCCCCCCTCCAACTGGGAAATGTTACATCCGCCCCTGGTACAAGTGCACACACGGACACGGACACGGACACGGACACACACACACACACACACACACACACACACACACACACACACACACACACACACACACACACACACACACACACACACACACACACACACACACAGTGCTCGATCACGGTTGCAGCAAACAGTTAACAAGCGCCCCAAACTGCTGCACTCGCTCCACGGCACGGGGGAAAGACACGCAAGAAGCGTCTCTTTAATCTACCCCCCCCCCCCCCCCCCCCCCCCCCCCCACACACACACACGCACGCACGCACACCCCACACCACCCCACCCCCTCGGGATCAGAGGCCATTAGAGAGGAATGATGTAACAATTTGGACTCAAACTCTATCTGCCGCTACTGCCTGCAACAGCGGCACACATAGTAGTTCAATAGCACGCCATTTGTGATTATTCTCCCTCTACGTTCTCCTCGCCTGTGCATGTGGCTTTAGTGTTGCTTTCATTATAGCAAGACTTCTTTTGCAAACCAGTAGACGCTGTTCCCGCTGTCGAATGGAAACCTCGTACTGTATGTCCCACGTGGGTTTTCAGGATGGAAAACAAAGATGATGGATTTAATCGCTCGCAAGCTCTAGTCTCTCTCCGGGACACAAACTGGTTCAAGGGGAATTCCACCTATTTTCAATATTGGGAAAAGAAATCATCAACATGGTGTAACGCATCTTTATGACATCACCAAGGTTTACTTCACCATGTTAATGGATTACTTTAGACGTTTTTCTTTTTTTTCCCCTGAAAGCATACAAATGGAACCAAATGGACCTGGTTAGGGTTTGGTTCAATTTGTACACTGTCAGGAAAAAAATGTTGAGGTGGAATTCCTCCTTAAAATAGTAGCGCTGCAAACTCCGAACATAACGCAATGTAGGCGCTTGTAAATAGGCAAATTCTCTCTACTTATGGAACTTATGGAATTTCTTGGATTTAGATTATGAAACTTAATGAATTTGTTTGATTTTTTTCCTTTCTTTTTGGTTTAATTTTCAAAAATAATTAGAAACAAGTGTGTACAGTCAAAACTCTGTGTGTAGTTTTGACTATAGTTTAAGGTTACTCTCTAGACCATAATAGTATGAGTATGTCATACCCAAATAAGGGCCGGGGGTCAGATCCACCCTGTGAATGAATTATCTTTGGCTTGTGGCGTGGGGTGATATTTAATTACTATTACAACTGGCCCTGGCACACACAATTAGAAGAAATGAATGCACCTACTGCCTCAACTGCCTCAACTGCCTCAACTCAATTGATTTCCTTTCTCATTTTTACTGTGAAAGCAGTGCTTGGTGAGGATCACAGAACAGGAAACTGAGCTTTAATAAGGCATTTTCACTTTTTAATGTATGCAGTTTCATCTTTGCATTCATCTAGCTACCGTTTGCTTGGGACCCAGTACCAATCTTTCTATTTTGGTCCGATGTGTATTTGAGTTTGACCTCGCTGAGACTCTAGATAGAAGAATGAAGAAGTGTTACGATTACTAGTCTCTGCTGCCCTTCCATGCAACCACACTAACTAAAAGAGACTCCCAAAACAAAGGGATAGCTTACTGTTTACGCATCATGACATACAAATGTTTCTGTGAGTACTGGTGGTAGTAGTAGTAGCAGTAGCAGTAGTATCCTATATTTATGATACTGCTCTTGCATGCACGCTGATCATATTGTCACTGATATGAAACAGATTAAAATGAATGAAACATATATTTTTGAAAAGACCTTCTGAATAAATATCACACACCACCCATGCTTACAGCATCCCTATAGTTCCATGACAGGAACAATGTATTTAAATTCCAACATACATTCCTATAGCGTGACATGCGCATCGAGCTGCTCTCCCATATGCCTTGTTCTGCCTAATTTGTGCAATAAATACCTTGTAGTTGAATTATCTGACAAGCAAATACTGTCTGATAAACAATAATTTAACATTCTTCAGTGTAATTGTAGTTGTTTCAGTAGGATCCTGATTGTATATTATGTGTCAAAATGTACAATGTGTCTTCAAGGTAATGTGCAAGTACAAGTGTACGCTATTGAATAACATGATTGAAATCGTTCGCCACTCTAATCACTTTGGTAAATATCATCACACAATGCCACATTGATTTCCTCCTTGGGGTAAAACCTGAGAGTCTCCTGTAAGAGTGAATAATTCTGAAGCCTTTTCAATAAAGCTGTATAGCTTTTGATGGGTCAAAATCAATATCAATAACCTCCCCCCCAAAAAATCTGAATTGTTGAAATGGATATTGATCCTCGGTATGCAGCCATCTGACGCTAACCAATGGTAAGCACTGTCAGATATTTTTGTTTAACTCACTTGGGGACATGACTGGAGACACGAGGAATCCCTCCGTCTGTCGATACGAACAGTTCCCAGCGCCCCAATGACGGAAACAGGAGAATCGTCGGGTCAAAGTTGGCTGAACTGCTGAGCAGGGCGTTCTCAATCCCGCAGGGTCAGCTGTTCCATTAGCCTATTGTTGTTGAGATTGATGGCGAGCTTGATATTATTGGATGAGATGCTGTGGGCATTGAGACGCAGTGCAGCATTAGCAGGCACAGGTGGAGTACGGATGAGTGCAGTAGGGATTGCTCCGTGCCTGGAAACAAGTATGAAATGGGGTAGAGAGTCTGGGACGGCTGCTATTTTTAAAGACTATTTATTATGGCATTGCATTGATTATTCAGACGGGAAAGTGGATAGAGATGGGAAAGCCAAAGGCGGGAGGTGGAGAGACGATGTGCACCGCTGGTTCCCAATGCATGCAGGCTGCAATCAAACTAGGGAGCTTGCAGTTTGTTAACAGATCAATGCTCCACCCAGCTGTGCATCCAGCTTGTTCTAGAGCAGAGGTTTTCAACCTTTTTTCATACCAGGGCCCCTATTTATTCTGCATTTTAGCCACGGACCACCAGTTGATGTTGAGTTTAGTCTCTCACACCCAAAACGAAGGATTTTCCAAAACTAGGGATTTTCAAAACTAAGGATATTCATAACTGGCAAAATGTTGGTCAGAATAACAATTCTTCTACATTTTCCAGTTGTGTAGATTCTTGAAAATTAAGTAAATCAGATGTTTAAATAGAATTTCACTCTTGAGACCCATAAGGGTCCATTTGGTTTCATTTTGCATTCTCAAGAGTTACAGATCTATAAGGGTCCATTTGTTTACCAACTGTCCATCATTTATGTGGGGACCACCTGGAATCCTCTTAAGGACCAGTCAGTGGTCCCTGGACCACTGGCTGTTTTCTAAAACTGTTGTGACCGTTGCTAACACGGTTGTAACCATTTTCTGCGGCTATGACCCATTTAGAAAAAAAAAGGTTGGGACCTTTTTTAAATGGTTGTGGCCGTTTTTATAAGGGGTATAACCTTTTTTAATAAGTCAGAGGTTACGGTTAGGTTTAGGCGTAAGATTTACTGAAGTTAAGTTTAGTCCTAATGTTATGGTTAGGTTTAGTTGCGTCCTATAAAAAGGGTCGCGACCGCTGGGTCAGTCGCAAATTATCTTGCTGTCTCTCACTCAAAAAACATGTCTTGCAAGAACACTTTAGGCTGCAGTTCTATTGCCTCGAAAAGCAAGCGTAAAGGATAAAAATCAGGAATTCAAGAGGATCGCGCCACTTTATCTGGGTTACAAGTGTGCCGATAATGTGGAAATGCTATAACCTATGTGTGAATAATTGTCCATGAGAGCCAGTGTTTGTACTGTATTTGTTTACTCAAAAGGTCACCCAGTCAGAACTAGATCAATATCGACAGGTGACTTAGTGTGTGTCAGTGAATGATGCTATAGCAAGTGCTATGGCAAGTGCCTACACTGTATGTGTGTGTGTGTGTGTGTGTGTGTGTGTGTGTGTGTGTGTGTGTGTGTGTGTGTGTGTGTGTGTGTGTGTGATTTCACCATGCCAATACATCCTCTGACCATTCAGTTAACAGTGGACGCACAATGCACTTTTCATTGACATTCCTTCCCTGTTTTTATTATGTATTGAGTGGTGTTAGGTTGCTGTTTCCATCATGTTCTTACTGTATTGGAGCGTCCAAGCGTACCATATACATTGTGTACGTGTATGACCCTAACCAATGCATCCATGTGACAATAAACTGAATCTGAACATGGCCAGGTGGATGTGGTCAGGATTGTGTTGTGGGGGGTCTGTGTGTGTGTGTGTGTGCGCGCATGTGTGTGTGTGTGCGTGTGCGCACGTGTGTGTGTGTTCGTTCAGTTCAACAACAGGTCACTTAGCGATCATCCATCTGCATGTCATCTGCTAAATGTCAAGTCTCCAAATGTACGCAGAAACACACACACACACACACACACACACACACACACACACACACACACACACACACACACACACACACACACACACACACACACACACACACACACACACACACACACACACACACACACACACACACGCACAAACACACGCGCGCCATCCTCTAAAACTTAAATTTAATCCATAATTTCCACAGCCATCTTTTTGCTGCAAACCTAATTAGCCTTTTTCCTCTAAAAGAGCCGTTTTACCTCTGCTGCTGCTGCTGGAGCCGCCCCGGGCCCCCCCCCCCGTGTCACTATCCATGTCTCTCTCATTCTTCAACTCTGAATCTCATTCTAGTTTCCCTCCATCACGCTTTCACTCCTTGTTCTCGCAATCCATCCATCCATCCATCCATCCATCCATCCATCCATCCATCCATCCATCCATCCATCCATCCATCCATCCATCCACTCCCCTCCCCACCAGGGGCGTTTCTAAGAAATTTGGAGCCCCAGGCAAGGTAAGGGGGGGCTCCAGGGAAAATCTCCTGTCACCTCATACCTATGACAGGCACAATAAAATGGCGCCCCCCAAAGGGATAAAAATATGAACTATTTTTTAAACTAAAAAACATATATGTGTTTTCAATGTTCAATTCTAGTTATAGAGGACACGTATAATGTATTTTACATATGAGGCTTATTAGCCTGGGATCCTTTTAAAGTATGTCTGGTGGTCGACCCGGGGCCCGCCTCCCCCCTCCCCTCATGGGGCCCCAGGCAACTCCCTAGCCTAATGGCAAAAACGCCCCTGCATCCATCCATCCATCCATCCATCCATCCATCCATCCATCCATCCATCCATCCACCCCCCTCCTCACACACATACACACACATTGTTTTATTCTCTCAAACTGTACCTTCTCTCCATCATTCCCATTTCTCCCTCCCCCACCACTCTCCCCACCTCTCTCTCCTCTGACTCCATGGCTCCACCCCCCCCCCACCCCCCCCAGCCTCACCCATTCTGTCACCCAAGGCAGACAGTGCTGTCAGGAGGCGGGGTTATTTACCGCCTCTCTCCGCTCCTGTTTACATTATCGATCGGCAGGTTGCTTTAGTTCCACCATTCATCACCCACCTCACCCCCTCCCCCCCCCAACCCCCCACTCTCCTCCCTCCCGCATGTCACGCCACACGACTGCCCCACAGCACCCAGCGGGACGGACAGACAGACGGAAAGAATGGGACAGAGGGGAGAGGTTGGGTACTGCATGGTGGGTGGGTATGTGGGTGGGGTGAGAACTGGAGAGGTGAGTATGGTGATGTTAAGAGATTTTGGGGGTGTGTGTGTGAGAGAGAGAGAGATGGACAGACAGAGGATGTGATGACAGACTGGGGAAGTGTGTGTGTGTGTGTGTGTGTGTGTGTGTGTGTGTGTGTGTGTGTGTGTGTGTGTGTGTGTGTGTGTGTGTGTGCGCGCGCGTGTGCGCGCGCGTGTGTGTGTGTGTTGTTTCAGAGTTATATCAAAGAGACTTAGTGTGCAACTGTCAAAGAAAGTAAATGGGCAAGTGTGTGTGTGGGGGGGGGGTGAGAAAGAGAGAGTGGGTGGAAGAGTCAGAATGTGCGTCAAAGTGAGTGACAGAGTGTGGTGGACTGCTTGAGAGTGAGGGATTGAGAGAGAGTGAGAGAGAGAGAGAGAGAGAGAGAGAGAGAGAGAGAGAGAGAGAGAGAGAGAGAGATGACAAGTCAATGTTTTCAATTTTAATTTGGTTATTGAACTTCATGAACTGCATTAGTTAGGATTCAAAATGTATAATGTGAAAATGTTAATCTGCCATTTTCCTTCTTCTTGGCTTCCATTTAGAATGCACAAAAAGAGAGCGAGAGACCTTGAGGTAGGTGTACAATACGTAGTTGATCTTGCCATTAAATGTGAGTGGCACAGCACTGTACCAGACAAATGTAAAAGTGGCGGCAGGCGCATTCCCGGGTTTCGCATTGTGAACTTGTAGTTCAGCTACTCGTGCACGGACGCGCGCACACACACACACACACACACACACACACACACACACGCACACACACACGCACGCACACACACACGCACGCACACACACGCCTCCCTCGGCACCTCTCCCTGTGCTGCTGTCTCAGCTCTCTCTTCTGTTAGCTTACTGTGAAAAGATGACAAGAGCAGAGCCTCTCCAAACGGTTCTGTTTCACAAAGATTAATGCCAGACTGCTAGCAATACATGCATGTTTTTTCTCCACAGAAGTTCTAAGCATTTAAATGTCTTTGCAAAAGATACTTTTTAATTACTTTTGATTCCCCCGAGGTGCAATCAGGTCCTCTGAAAAGGTGGTGATCGTTCAAAGGCATTTCAGAAAAGCATACAATTATCACCAGAATTGAATCCACTTAGAGATAGCGAGAGAGAATCAATAATAATGAGGGATGAAAAATCTGACTGACGTGGAAAAAAGTGAAACAACAAGACAATTATGGTAAATAAACCGCACATGTAAACAGAGAAGGAAGAAAGAAAGAAAGGCAAATTACATTTGTAAGTAACAAAACAGAAGAGTGAACAATGCAGCAGCAAATCGGGACTCAAACAACTCAAACAACATCAACTAAAAACCTGACTTTAACGCCGCATCTGTGGCTGAAAAGATTTTCAGAAAGTTATTGTGCCTGTGTGTGTAGTGTGTGTGTGTGTACTGTACACGCGTGTGTGTGTACTGTACACGTGTGTGTGTGTGTACTGTACACGTGTGTGTGTGTGGGGGGGGGGAGTGTGTGTGTGTGTGTGTGTGTGTGTGTGTGTGTGTGTATGTGAATCACACTGGCACAAGTCATTAGAGACCTTGACTCTGTGCCACACAGTGACACCGGCTCCCACTTCTCCATTGTGTGTTAATCTAGCGTCTCTCCTGCCCATTGTGGCGCTCCTTTTGGAATCCGTTCATCCCTCTCCCAGCCGCTCCTCCCTCCTGGCCTCTCCGCTGCAGCCATTCTTATACCTGCGAAGTCTCCGAGTGCACGGCTGCCTCCGCTTTCCATATTCATTGTCCGTTCAACCATCCCCTCCTCTCCCTTTCTCTCTCTCTCTCTGTCGCCTCTCTTTTCTCACAGCTCCATCTGTCTCTTTGCCTTTCTTTAGGTTCTTTTTAAACAGCTCTTTTGAGTCTGGGCAGGAAAAAGACTGGTGGGCCCTTTGGCTACTACTGGGCCTCAGTTTGTGTTCAGCCAAGCGGACACAGCTCTTAAATCCAGGCCCTGGCTTCTGGCATAAAAGAACTCAGGCCTTGTAAGTGCCATCAGCTCTCTCTCTCTCCCTCTGTCCCTGTCTCTCTTTTCTGCCTATAATTCTCTCTATCTTTTCCCACATTTCTAAGAGAGCAGGGCAGTTATTCTAAACAGGCAGCCGCGGGGAAAGCGAGCGGATGCGGCGCGAGAAGAACATGTTGCGGTTGCTAAAAGGAGCGGATGTAATTCTCTTCATCTGCGAGCATAAAAGACTGTTTTTCTCTTTCGTTCGCTGCCCCACCCCGGGCAACAACAACCATGCCACTATACCACCAGCAGCTCCAAGCAACACTGCTGGCTTTTCTTTTCTTTTTAGATCGCTCAACTTCTACTTCCATGACGATAGAAATAAGTGACTGAATTAACACCAAGCACCGCTGCTGTGATCATCACCACCCACCCGCCCACCCACCTACCCACCCACCGTCATCAACATCAGCTTCTTTGACTGCTTTTTCACACCTGGTTAAAAATCTCACTGCTGACACCGAGGCAGGAAGAAGAGAAGATGTCAACAACCTTGTTTTAATTTAAAACAAACTTGTCAAGTATAAGTTTAAGCCCAGGGTCATTTAAAGTGATACTGGCACTATGAACAACATAATGTCAATATTGCTGGTTATGGTGATGGTGATGGTGATGGTGATGATGATGATGTTTGGAACAAAGGGGGGGTGGGGTGGAAGCAAGGAGGAAGGGGTGAACAGAAGGTAGGGGAGGGAGAAGAGAGGTGAAAACTAAACAAGGTGTTAAGGTTAGGAGGGAGGTTGTGATAGAGAGAGAGATGGCAAGGAGCAGACAAGAAGAGAATACAACATGCAGGTGGAGTTGTGGAGGAAGGTTGGAAAGGAAAGACATTATGGAGAGAGAGAGAGAGAGAGAGAGAGAGAGAGAGAGAGAGAGAGAGAGAGAGAGAGAGAGAGAGAGAGAGAGAGAGGAGGCGCTAGGGAAGTCTACAGTGAGGATTTTAATTAGAGTTAATTGGCCACCATGGGAATGGGATTGGAGAGCGACTGAAAGGCAGGGACAGATCGAGAGATGAAGAGATGGACAGAAGAAGAAAGAAACAGAGGGAGCGGTGCAGGGTGGGTGTGGGCGGTGGGATGTGGTGGGTGGGGTGGGAGGGAAGGATGATACCCAAGCATTTCACAGAGCAATAGATCTGTTTCTTGGCATCTCGGTTAGCTTCACCTCCGCCTCGCTCTAAAGCCTTTTCAGTCCTCATTTGCCGCCCCCCCCCCCCCCCTCCCTCTCTCTGTTTTCCATGTCTTTCATTTCTGCCATCCGTCCCTCCGCCTGGCTCCCCCTCCCTCCCTCCCCCCTAACCATTCCTTCGTCTTTTCTATCCTCCTACGGAGTTTCACGCACACAGCGTTTGAAGACGATATCAAAGTGTTAACTTTTGTCAAAAGTTTGTATGCAGTAAATAAGTAACACTATAGGGCGTTTGGAAAACACCTCTGTACTTTTATCACATAATGTAAACAAAACAAAACACGCACAAACAGGTGCACACATTTTCCATGTCGTTTTGGGTTCGTACAAGCCCTTTTTTCACCGGGAAATTGTCACGCCAGGTTCATTCAGAATGCCTAGATGGATTTTTATAGTGAAAAGACCGACTCTCATTCAGAAACAAAATGGCTACTCAGAGTGGAAAGTATACTTCACTTTAAGATGGCATTAGGTTGGTTCGGCTCCAAAAGAACCAACATAAATCCTCCCGGAGCAGCGGAATGGGCTAAAGGTCTTGACCATGACGCTGCAGTGCAAGGTGAGCAGACTCAGTAAAGTCTGATTTATACTTCATATAAACTAGGAGAGATACTGTAGGAGATATACAGTACAAGTTCAAGTGTTAGCGGAGGTTGTGGGTTCCAAATCCTCCGTGGTAGGCTTTGAGGTTTATCGACTGTCAAGACACAAGGCGTTCAGACAGAATAACTCTTCCTACTTTAAGGACACATCCCTAATTTTCAATATGGTAAGGCTCTGTTCTATTTAGCGTACAGTACAGTATTTTTTGATTTTATTTCATTTATTAATATTTCATTTTATTTCAAGGACCCCCATAGTCTGTGCTAACTTAGCATTGCCACCCAGGCTTTCATTTTCACCTGCGTTGCATGAAAATAGAAAAGCCTGGAAGAAATTGTTAGCCACGATGGCTTAGAAGTGGGAGTCAACCTTTCAGGGTGGGCATGGCTCTAAATCCCCGCCCCCTCTAGGCCAAAATGATTTCAGCTTAGGCCAGGCTAGAGCTAGCCTGAAAGCATTTTGGAATAGAGAGGTGGGGATCGACTCAGATGGATGGTAGACCTGATTGGCTCACACCGATCTGTCAGTTAATCCCGGTCCACCCTCCCCTCTCCCCCTTGAGGGGGGGGGGGGGGCAAGTGGGGGCATCACCCCCTACCCACCCCTGGCCGGGGATGGATGTTTTATTTTGATTTAATTTTACTTATTTATTTTTTTAACAAATGTAAAAAAAAAAACAAGTTCAATAAAATATATCTTGCATGCAATTAAATAAACATTAGTCGAGTGGAGCTCATCCGAGTGCACTCACGTGTTTATTAGCTGAAAACAATGTGCATGACTGCCAGTGGCTGCCAGCCTGGTCTATATATGGGTATTGCATAGTTATTTTGGTACAATAAACCTGGTATACTGGAGCAGCACCGTCAGTTAAAAGAACATGAAACTGCTGGAACTAGCAGGCTTGGTGTGTATGTGTGTATGGTAGCAGTTGAACTACGCCTTTGGCGCTACGTCACATCATTTGGAGCGACGCCCAGCCCACCCAGGAGGGTACAGACTCCCCTTCTAGACCACGGTCGGCTATGATTTAGTCCAGGCGCTTTCCCTTTTCGTGCAGCAAAGACAAAAATGAAATCGAAAGTGCGGATTCAATCATTCCCAAGTAAATATAAAGAACATTACACATTAAATATGCACAACAGCAGCAGCACTCTGATACCGTTTGACCAGAAAGGAACAGAGAGGTCTCAGTCATATCATGTATGCATTGTCCGTGTGGGAGGGAAGCCATGCGGGGAGAGTGGATATTTGTCACCGTTTGTGTATGTACTCCTACGGGCTAGGAGTATACTGTATACGTGTGTATGTACTCCTACGGGCTAGGAGTATACTGTATACGTGTGTATGTACTCCTACGGGCTAGGAGTATACTGTATACGTGTGTATGTACTCCTACGGGCGAGGGGGCAACCTGTTAGCACGGAGTGCACGGTGGGAGGAGTAGGATGAAAGCTCCATACGTCTTAAGGTGAGCCAGTAAACAGCAGTGACAACACATGAACACACATGTGTGTGGGAGGAACTAATTGGCATAGAACTCAACTACATTTGGAAGAAACATTAAAGGACCTATATAACATGAAATTCAACTTTTTCCAATATCTTTTGTGCTCCCGTGCTCTCTCTTGTGTGTTTTCTATTCCCACAAATAACCCATTTTGAACAATCAGGCTTTCATATCATATAGGAGCTTTAATGGAAATTGCAGCTCATCTGAATTGGTCCTGGTGGTGATGTCATCAATGCACTCTACTTTGTGTAACTCCTCCTCTTCTTCAGTATAGTTCCTAAATTTGCATTTCCACATTGTCTACAATGTCCACTGTTGTTGATTTTCCAAGCCGGCATTGTGCAATGGAAACAAGCTGGTTTTATAATGACTCAAATATTAAACAATGTGCATATCAGCACCCCCACCACCTCAGGACCTTGTGGTACAGCTAAACCGCTTTCAAAGTAAAGAAATGACAGTTGCTGGTTATATCAGAAGGGTGATTGAGGCTCAAACAATAAGAAATAAGATATATCAAATTAAATATTAAAATAATATTTAATAAATATTAAATATTAAAAACTATTTTATAGTATATGTGTGGTATTTGCGGTTTAAAAATCCATACAGGTATATTGATGGTGTCATCAGCCAACACCATCGAGACCAGCTACAGTATAGCACGTTTGTGTTACCCACTAGAGAAAGTGATTCTGAATCTCTCTCTCTCTCTCTCTCTCTCTCTCTCTCTCGTCACTCCCCAGTGAGTCTCAGCAGAGGAGCGAGGGGCAACTGGGGAACAAACTAGCAGAGCAACAGCTGTGTGTATTGGTACACAGGTGAGCTCTGGGGCGCTGGGTTGTCTGGTCGACCGCACCTGCCCTATACTCCCATGTCTGGCAACCATAAAGCGCACATACACGCACGCACGCACGCACGCACGCACGTACGCACGCACGCGCACACACACACACACACACACACACACACACATACACTTGCGCACACTTCTTCGAATACACAGTATAATACACAAGCCCAATACTCACTTCACTTGTAAGGAGACAGCAAAATCAATTTGCGACCGAGGCGGACGGCCGGGGCCGATGGTAAATGAGTAATGGTCGCAAACGATGGTTATTGGTCTGCAAACTGTTTTCTACAAGCCGTGGCCGATAGACCACCTGGCGTTGTGACCAATAGGTATCAGTCGTGCCCCTTATTCACCAGTCGCTATTAACAGCTGCGGCAGGTATCCTATCACTGTTTGCGATCATAACTATCGTTTGGAAATCATTTACTATTGGCCGCGGCCTGCCTCGGTCGCACATTGATTTTGCCGCCTCTCGTTTGTAAGAGTGCCGTTTAACTCCAACCCAACAAATACACACATTTTACACACACTCAAGTGCACGTACACATACACACGCAGCACGCGTCGCACAAGGACTCCAAACTCGAAGCACCCACTTGGCTGCCGCTCTCTTAATTAAGTGTTCATTAGGGCACACATGCGGTCCAAACTGACCATATTGCTCCACTCCACTGCCACCAGGTTTTTGGCTAATATGTGGCATTTATGAGCACGTGTCCGAAACATGCCAACGGTCATTTATCAACACCCCCAAATAAATTGCGCGTGCCTCTTGCTTGCCACGCAGCCACACTCCTCCGTCGTGTGAGTGCTGCGTTGCTAGGTTACGCTGCGGAGATGTTGTCGATGGTTGGTGTGAACGTGTGAGGTGTGTGTGTGTGTGTGTGTGTGTGTCTGTCTGTGTCTGTGTGTCTGTGTGTGGTGGTGGGGAGGGGGTGTTAGTGTGTGATGGACACTTTGTATCATGGGTTGATAGAGGCAATTGAGATGCACTATTCCGCCAGCCAGCCATGCCAACAAGCAGAATTATAATGTTGAAGTCGGGGACATGCACAGGTAAACATCAAAGGGGGCTTTGTGAGAGTTGACTTATTTTCAGGACAATAGAATATACTTACTATGGTGATAGAATTGTCAAAATTAACAAAATTCCACAAAATCCAGGGCACATCTCCACTATCATAAGACTACGTTTTTTCCCAATGGAAATATCCTAAAAAATGGAGTCATCTTATATTCAGGGGCTATACTCTTTGACATTCAATGTTCTTTTTTCTGTAAATGGGCTTGAAAAATGGGGGTCGTCTTATAACCGAGTCATCTTATATTAGGGACAATACGGTACCTATTTCGCTTGCTGTCTTGCCAAGTTTGCAACAGAAACAAGTAGCCAGGTCTATGAAGACCAGCACGAATGCAAATAGCTGAATACCAAATGGCACACTATACTTCCTGATGGTTGTCTGTGCATGGTTCCTGAAGAAGGAACTGAAGAAATGTGTGACAGTCATTAGGAAGCAAGCTCAAATACGCAACTGCTGCACACTTAAGAAAGTGTTAGAATAATTTAATTGTAAGTGACTTTGTGCATAAAAAATGTCAATGACTGCTTATAATAAGCAGACACGGCAACACTGCGTGAAGGGAGGCATTAGTGTGTGTGCTTTGGGTCCGGTCCCTACCAGTGCCTTGGCGGGGGAACTAAGGGCTAAAGGGGTCTGGGTTGCGTGCCCCGAAAATGCAGTATACAGTACATCCATGAGTGTCCGCATTTTTAACTGTATGGCCCCAGGGTTTACTAAAGAGGCTTATTTCGGAAAAACAATGGCAAGTCTTTGGTTTCTGATTTATTGACCCGTTGGCTCGCTCTCTTTTTCTTTTCTCTCTCTCTCTCTCTCTCTCTCTCTCTCTCTCTCTCTCTCTCTCTCTCTCCCCTCCCTCCCTCTCTCTTTTTTCCTTCTGTTTTGTTGCACCATTCAGCCGAGAAGCAGCTCTCTCTCTCCTTCTCTCTCTCTCTCTCTCTCTCTCCTTCTCTCTCTCTCTCCCATCTCTCGTCTGCATTGTGGTCCCTTGTCTCTGCCCTCCTGCTGTGAGGTAATCAAGGCCTGTGGTGAGTGTTTAAACAGTGTAGCGGTCGCACTTTTGAGTTATTAGCAATAGCTAATATCTGTCTGAGTATGGAGACGCAGACAACTCCTCACACACACACACACGCACACGCACGCACACGCACACACACAGTATTCAGGCATTCGTTCGGCCTTTCATGCTGACAGGTACAGTTGCTGCTGACAGATATAGTTACTGCTAAAACGGTGACAGTGAATGGCAGTGAGCACACACATGGGTGTCTGGGCTGGCAATGTGTTCTCGCACACAGACTTGCACACGTGCATGCACGCACACGAGCAAGCATACTGTACATGCACACACGCATACACAAAAGACTATACTATTCTGAAATCCATGGCTGTGGGCAAAAGCTAACTGTCCGCTCACATCAAGATGCTAACAGCGACTACTAGAGATTCAACACATTAAAGGGGAATTCTTTTTTATGATTAGTATGTTTTAATATTTTCCAGAGGGTTACAAAAATGAAAAAAATTACAACATGAGTGGACCTGTTAGGGTCCATTCGGTTAGATTTGTACGCTCTCAGAACAAAAGGGTCCTTAAAGAAGAATCACTAAACGGTGCGTGATGACGTCATCAAGTTGTGTTTCACCGCGTTAATGACTTTTTTCAGACCTCCATTTCTAAGAAACACGGAACGAGGGAAACTTTTTTTAATCACGTCCACACAACATCTCTAAGGTACATCAATGCATAGCAAAAATGTTGAAAACGGGTGTAATTCCCCTTTAAGTGCGGTGTGTACGTTACACACAGACATACGCGCGTTCCGCCCATCGCGCGCCATGGCAACAACCCGCGTTAAAGTTAAACGGCAGGGCCGAAAAAAACAAAGAAACAGACAACATGAGAACAACTCATCTCCTTCTAATTTCCCTCCTGTCGTCGGCTCTTCCACCACCTCGATCTGCCCTCCCTCCCTCCCTCCTTCACACCTTCATCTCTCCCTCCCTCCCTCTCTCTCTTACAGTACGTGTTCATTCTCTCCATTCTGCCTTGAGCCTTCGGTTGTCACCCCCCCCCCCCTCCTCTCTCTTTGCTCGCTCACTCACTCTCCCACTGTGTGAACTTAAACTCTCAGTGGCAACGTGAGATGATATCACAGTCTCACTGTTCTGTAACCCCTCTCGCACTCTGTTGCACGTGCATGCACACACGCAGCACACACACCTACTGTGCAGTACAACGTCCTCCTCATAAATACATGGCTTGGACCTTATCGCAGTGCGTATTAACTACACACTGTGATTGCCTTACAAAGAAGGCCAACATCATTATTTGTCCGAGAGAGATCAGAAGAGACCGAGAGCGGCGGGGGGGTGGGTGGGAGAAAAAAAGACATACTGTAACAACGGGAGAGAAATAGGCTACATGGGAAATGTGTAAATGCACGAGGGAAGATGTAATGGTTTAATTAGAGTATTTGAATATGAGAAAGTATGTATGATTAAATCCTAGCCTCAAAATAAATAAAAAAATCCATTCCTCTTCCCCAGACTTTTGCATTGAATTGTTTAAGAAAGGTAACGACAAGGACCTTTCTTCAAGGCAGTTATTTTGAGAAAGGTCTTTGCGATCAAAAACAACACAAGACGTGCTGTCTTGACAAAGGTCCTTGTGACTGAAATGTCGACTTGTTTTTAACGAATGGAACACAATGTGTGGGATTTCACTTTCTTCCTTTGGGATCAGAGCTTCAGTGGATTTGATAGCCTGCACCAAAAGAAGAGGTGTACATCTTGCCTACTGCTTACAGTATGATTAGAAGCTGTGTGCCTTGTCCATGTAAAGTGCAATTCAAGGCTATAAAGGTCTTCTCTTCTGATAAGATACGGAACGTATATGTAAGTATGTCACTTAGCAACCTTTTAGGCCAGTGGTTTTCAACCTTTTAGTTCAAATGGCCAGTCTATAAGCTCACAACGTGTCAATAGATTGACATGTTGAAATATTCCAAAATGTTTTTCAAAATAGTAAAAACAAAATAAAGGATTTGGGATAAGGGGTTTAGCGTGAAACGAAAATGGAACCCTTAGACTGTGTTCAGACTGTGTAGGTGAATCTGATCCTGAGGACAGTCTGCCCACACCGTTATTAGCAACTGTGAAGAGAATGGATGTGTGCATTCTTCAGGTGTCACTCTGGCATAGGATGCGTTATGATATTGATTGTAGATCAAATCATCGTACTGTGGTATTTGTGCTGATAGTTGGGCATCTAGAGAGGCCGTTGAGGGACAGACTGAAAGAAAAATCATGGATCATGGATCATGGATAACGTTCTAAGTTCGATAAGTGCATTGATGTATAAAGCTCACTGCACATGGCACCACAGCATGCATACAGCCAGTCTTTTGAACAGGTTGTGCACATGCGCACCCATGAGAGTGTGTCTACCTCGCGTGTCAATCAGAAACAACCCTTCACACATCTAAACAAAGTTCACAAAAGCTGTCAACGGCGTGAATTAACATATTGGACGACCTTGGCTAGATGCGTGTGGCCGCCGTAAAATTAAAATAAAATGAATCACAATCAAGTGTGAAGTAAGCGTGGCTTCACTAAAATATACCAGCATTTAAAAAAAAATCACTACTACACCACTGTGTACATGTGTGCAAAGCAAATTATAACCACAATGCTCCTGATGACAACCATTATCATCAACCAGTATCATCTTCGCTAGATTGGCCAAGGATGAAAATCTGAAAGATTAACTCAAACTGCTGTGGATTTTTACACCCTAAAATAACTATGATCATGGCACTGGTCACCGGAAACTCTGAATGAACTCTGACATGGTATCTGTGGACCCACCCACCTCGAGGGGTACCCTGCTAAATGACTCTTCACTTCTAAAGAAATCTTCAATTTTCACTACTTTTACTCTACTCATACACAATGTGTGTGGGTGTCATGCTTTAGGGCAAGGACGCCTCTCTCCCTCAGGGTGTCTTACTGCATGTTATTACCAGTAAGACACAAATATATGAAAAGAGTTGAGCACCACTGGTCTAATGCAGATTATCATATTAGTGCTCCTTGACAATGAAAAGAAAAAACACTAAGTGCATGATCTCTAGATTATAGGGGCTTTACACTTTGCTATGAATAGAATAACGACAAGATATCTCTATGGAAACTGTTAGATCCACATCTGAATGATGTGTTTGTGTCTGAACTCACATTGAAGTGTAAAAAATAAAGAAGAAAAAACTGTTACAAGTGTGATGGAGTGTAACTAAGCTTTAAAAATATAGTTTTATACATACTGTATATAATTATTATTGAATGGCATGAGTCCCTCCTATTCCCAGCCTGGACGCTCTGTGTAAACATAAAGAATGAAGACAAAGCGATGACTGCCCAGAACAAAATGACATAAATGTATTAAAAAATGTACGTTTACAAAATGTATGTTTACGGACAATTAAATATGCATGAATAGCCAACACTAATATCTAGTGTTGTAGTCGAGACCACTTAAATCGAGACCAAGACAAGACCAAGACAACCACGGACTTGATCGAGACGAGGTCGAGACGAGACTAGTACCTAGAGGGGTCAAGACCAAGACGAGACCAAGACAACCACGGACTTGATCGAGACGAGGGCGAGACGAGACTAGCACCTAGAGGGTCGAGGTCAAGGCAAGACCAAGACCTAGCGGGGCCGAGAACAAGACAAGACCAAGACCTAGAGGAGCCGAGAACAAGACAAGACCAAGACTGGTCAAGACCGAGGCCAAGACCTAGTCTTGTCATGCCCATTTTAACATATAATAACGTTCTTAATGATTTTCAATCTTCTATTTTTAGTAACACTGAATTTGATTGTTTTGCCCCCGTCCACCATTACATTTTTAAACAAAACTACTAATAATATAATAGGGCTGGGGCGATATGGTTGATAACAAGAATATAAAAAATCCCTAATCAGACACATCCCAGTGTCCGTCTTCTTTCTTTTCAATATTTACAGAAGAGTATATTGCTATAAGTATATTGCTATTTGTGCCTGCAGCTGTCTTTATGATGGGTCCTCGCTCCGCACAATGAATAGAACTTTTCCTTTGCATTGTCTTGTCTCGAGAGGTCTTGTTGGCGATCAAGACCCGAGACAATGGCTCCGAGGTCGAGACAAGACCAAGACAAAATTATACGAGAACAAGACGAGACCACAAGACAGATGAAGTGGAGAGCCGCAAGGTCGAGACAAGACCAAGACAAAACAAAGCGAGACAAAAACAAGACCGAGACAATGAAAATTTGTCTTGAGACTGGTCTCGAGACGAGACAATGTCTCGAGAACTACAACACTACTAATAACTAAAATGAAATGACAACGCTACTTTCCAGCGTTTAATGGGTTGATGCGTATTTCACATTCACAGAAACAGAGGTATATCAATAACCACAATTCCCTAACTCTAGGGGCTCTACAGACGCGTAGCCTGAAACACCTACATTATCACAGCGATTCCACCATGCTACATCGCGGGCGTGTGCACGACATAAGCAAGTGCGCAACAAACAACACTGGACACCATGCGATGATGCTCAGCTTCACACACTTGCATTAAAGCACGGCGTTTTCAACGCACAAAACATTTTTCAGAATGGTCTACTATAGTGCCAGCTTTATGCAGCATGCAATTTTACATATACCTGCATCAATCTGCATGAAATGTTGCATGCACATTCCTTAGAGGACGAAGATGAACCTTTGACCTATATTTTTCATTTTTTATGGCGCCACCAATTTTGGAAAAAAACATTTTGGAAAAACAGATTTTTTTATATTACCCATCCAGATTCTGTCTTTGTTAGACGGTATCTCTAGAGTCATGTGCTCATGATTGATGTCCCATATTTCATATTATAATTGGCCATAATTGGCCTGTTTAGAACAAAAATCATCAAAAGACGAACAGCATAATTTATATAAGAAATCTTTGACGCACTTTCGTACTAGGCTGAGAAAAATATCCCACTCTTTTCATAATGCCGTGTTAAAGCGCCACCAACAGGTGGATCTTTGCAAAACACATTTTTGGACATAATGCCCCAAATCATTCAAATGGCAAAGTCACAAGAAGGAATGGCACTCTTTTAGCATTGGCCTATTATAGGCCACAAACTGGACAGTGAGCAAACCCCACCCCAAAGGGTGGGGTTTTGAGAAGGGCTCATTATAATCCCTTAATCCTTTTATGTTTATTTCATATCCTATTTATGTCATTGTCTCTATTATTAAATTCCTTCCTTCATTCTCCAGTCTGTTGCGTAGTGGTGTGTTGTGTGTTTTCTTTTTCTTTCTTTTTTTTTACATCTCAAACTGTCAAAAACAAGCAGTGCGCTCCCTGCTCCAAAGTTCTGGACCAATCAATATTGCTCAGCCGCTCCGGTTAAAGTGATTGGATTAGCTGTGTATGGTGGCCGTTCCCGGTGAGCACCGCTGCGCTGGTAAGTGGCATGACGTCATATTGTCCTTTTTCAATGGTTGTGGTGATCACCAAAAATATAAGCCTTAACACCATAGAGTTAGAAAAATACAGAGCCTGGAGCCTTGGCAAAGAAGACATAGTGGCTGGAATTGAGAATCCAGTTTAGAGCAAACTATGGGCCCCCTCCAGGAAGCTATATTAAGTATAGCGACACTCGTTCATGATTCACTCGCACGCACACACACACACACGTTGGCGTTCATGTGATTAGGTAAAGTCACGTTCTAGCGGCCTACCCGCAATGCATCAGCGCTGCTTCTCCAACACAGAAGTACACCTCATGCGCTTTGAGCAACTTAATGCAAGCGGGTGGAAGGGAAAATCAGATGCTTAACACTCACACTTTGCTGGGAGGCCATAGCCGCAGGTAATCTTGGCCTGTCCGGTCTCACAGCCGTTGAGCGTGGCACACTCCTTCTTCAGCAAGGGACCAGCAGCACGGTGGATGGCTCCGTCCACTGGAGAGAGCACAGGAGAAGACAGGACAAGAGAGACAATTTAAACACTTAGACCTGAGGCCAATTCTAAGAAAGAAAAAAAAAACAACCTTCTACAGTATATCATTCAGAGCTAGACTGGGACAAAAATTCAGCTTGTTCATTTTTGCACGATTTTGGCCCAGACCGGCTCAATTTCATGCGAATCTGGCCAGCATGCAGAAACTCTACCCACACGCTCTGCCAGCGCACACATAAACCAACAAGCCCTAATGCCACCACTTATAACTCCATCAGCACTCGGCAGAATGCAAACTTACTGACTGTGCATTGATTGCTTAACTTGTGGCCGCTCTGCTCACGCAATTAAGTAAAAACATAAACGTAAAGTTGTACACATCAACTACACAACCATTTATTGCTCTCACCAGAATGATGCTGGCAAAAGGATCCAGAATAGAAGAGGATTTATTTGAAAAGTAAAAAAAAACAGCCTATGGCCAGTCTGAGCCCCATATCATTTAGAGTTTCGCCTTTTTGGGGAATGACCTCCTAAAGGTCTAAATATTAACAGTTACTCTGCCACATTTATTGAATAACTGCAGGATGATACCGCATCGTGTCTATTGAGCTTGTATTTTAAAAGTCAAGTTTCCATATCATCAATCCTTTCGTTACCCAGTAGTAAGATGGCAGTATGGCAATATACACAGTGTACACACAATTATTATGTCAAAATTGTGACAACCATTGAATACACAGTGAAATATCAGCCTCCATCCCTCACCCTGCCCTCTGCTTCCTCAATGCAGTGCATACTAGTGGACAGCATGCACTGTACTAGTGGACATACTGTTGTACTGTTTTATACTCCGTCGCACAACAGATCTGTAGTTTTCATTGTGAACACTGAAAACTATTACACACCACATCGTACAGGTACTGCAATTGTAGTGAAGGCCAAAGCATTGTGCTGAGAGATAATGTGAAAGATCATGTGTGATCACCCTCACCACTAGCAGCTTTTCATTTAATTATTTTCGCTGATATTCATAAAACTACATAATCTGTCAGTCATCTCACTTAATTACTTTTCTTAATTACTACACACGGTGGCTAACAGCATAATGGTGCAGTGATTGAAAGTTACCTAATGTGTTATTAAAGGTCTCAGGTGACATTTTTAGTCACTGAATTAGCCTATAGTTTTCAAATTTTACAAGTTATTTCCGAGTTGGAGGAGAACTAGCATTTGCCATAACATTCATTATTTGTCCTTGATAAAGCCCATAGTTCATTCTATGAGACATGGGGGATAGATAATTAAATTGGAAAGGATATTTACACCTTTGCCAGTTTCAGTTGACATCCAGCCTACGGAAAATGTGCAATCCAAAATGTAATCTTGGAGAAAAACATGGCACCAGGAGTTTGAGCACTAGAAAGTTATAATATTCTTGTCTTGTGAGTTCAAGCCTGGATATGCCAATCTATTACTGATCTTACAGTGTGTCTCATTACTAAAACAGCATCTAGCCCAGGGGTTTTCAACAGGTGATCCGGGGATTCCAGGTGGTCCCGACTCCCCAGGCTAAATGTTGGAAAGTTGATTAACCAGATGTAACTCTTTGAGAGCGTGAAAATGAGTTTACACTCTCAAGAGTTAAAATATTCATCATCTGAATTAGCCTATATAAGTAGAGAATGTTGAAAAGCAAAAGACATCTTTAGTTTTAGGGTCTGTGGGGCTAAAATGTCATCAAATGGTGGTCCGTGGCTCAAATTCTGAATAAATAGTGGGCCCTGGTATGAAAAGGGTTGAAAACCACTGATCTAGCCCTGTTGATCTTCCAACATAGTGTCCCTGTTTGTTGTAAGATGAATTTGTTCACCCGTTCTTGACCCGTCCATTTGTAATACCAGCCCAATTTATAAATTGCCATTCATTTCTAATGGGCCGGTCAGTCTGGACAGTCTCATTACATTTTTTGGCAACTGTTGAGTGATATATTTGAAACGTTTCCGTGCAGGGTTTCAAACCAAGGGTGACGAATAAACAAATGAATCATGAAGAGCATTCATTAAAATGACATGATGAATGACATTGATGAATGTTAACGTATGTTTTATATTGTTGTTGGCTTGGGTGCAGCAACTTACCACTGAATATGATATGATCATTAACAGACAATGGGTGCAATTCTGAAAGCTGTGGTGTAGCCAGGTATGGTGTAAGTCTTCTCATTGGCTGCAGGGCAGCAAATCAGCTCTGGGGCCTCTGTAGTAGGCCAAAAGCCTATACCACCAGGCCTGGGCCTGGGCTTACCAAATAATTACCCAGAATAATTAAAATCTGCAATTCAAAAGGTCCAGAAATCACCTGAACCCCCAATTAAAAATGTTACTGTACTGCCCTGCTTTGTTCATCATGAGTTGAAGCTCTTGATGTCTGGTTTTAATTATTATGGATAATTATTTGGTAGGCCCAGGCCCAGGCCTGGTGGTATAGGCTTTTGGCCTAGCCCAAGGCCGCAGACCTGATTTGCTGCCATGCAGCCAATGAGCACGGACCCACACCTGATTTGCTGCCATGCAGCCAATGAGAGGACTTACACCATACTTGGCTACACCAAGGCGATTCAGAATTGCACCCATTGTCTCGGAAGGAGACTCAAGTTCTCCCACTCACAAAAAACATTGGGCACTCGTGCAATACGGTGTCAATATGCCTTCTGCATATAACTCTTGACAAGCTCCAAATTGTACAAAATACTGTATGTAGGACGGCAGCCAGGCATATGGAGAGTATGCACTGTGGTGGTGGTGGTGGTGGTGGTACACAAACATATCATGCGTAGGGCAACCAAATAGTCAGCATTGCCCATGAGAATATACTGTAGCTCCTAATCTTTTACTAAAAACAGGAAAAAAGAAAACACACTAGACATGTAAGGATTCACTCAACTGCACAATGCGATTCACACCGCAACGCTAGAATCACGTTACAATTATTCACATTTTTTTTACACAACATAATTTATTAGACAAATTATTATTATTATTACCCTTATTATTATTATTATTACCCTTATTACTCTTATTATTATTATGCCCAGTATTTCCTTTCACTTTCATTTATCTTCCCTCACCCTCTGTTCAATACAGTAACGACTGACAAGTGTTGCCAACTTGGCGCATTTGTCGCTATGTTTATCTTTTTTCCAGACCCCCCTCCACCTGGCGCCAACATTAGTGGAAAAACTCCTGGAGGAAAATCTAGTGCTTTTTTTGCTTGTGAGTTGGTGCGAAATTGGTTGACAGGCACCAGAGATAAAACCCTCGTTTTTCACAAATTTTCCTCATATGATACAGTCCTCCTTCCTTCCTAGAAAGGACCATTGGTAACCAAATGGACCCTTATAGATCTGTAACTCTTGGTTGAAAACCACTGCTCTAGTGCAATCTAGTGCATTTTGGAAGTGCCACTGGTGCATTTTGGATTTTGGCAGTTGGCGACTGAAAACTCTTTGTAATCAAGTCTCTTATAAAGATCCTGTATTTTCTTTATTTTGGAGCTTTAGGAAGTGCATTCTTTTTCGAGGCGGAAGCCACAGACCAACAGTACTGTGTTGATGTATTTTATCATTTACTTATTCACAGAACAGATTTACAGCAACCGTTTGACCCACGCAGCAGTTAAAACTGTTAAAATCGAGACGCCTGCATGCTCAACGTGGGGTACTTTTTTTTATTCTCACCCGTTTGAATTGATTTTAATAGATTTACGACCTACAGTTACATGCCTGGGACACGCCATATTACTTCCTACACTTGGGGAAGGGGTGTGATAATGGTATATGGGCTTGAACTGATAACATGTACCGTGGACACATTCAACCATCACCCCAAGCAAACATCCTTGGCCGATACTACATGTGTGCACTGCACGGCCCTCTGCGCGCTGCGTGAGCTGCACTTCATCAGCCGTGGGAGAGAAACCCCGCCATGATGCAATGTGGGAGCCTGGTGTTAACCCTTCCTGAGCCAAAAAAATGATTCAAAGATTTTGCACCACATTTTCACCATTTTTCAAAAATGACAGATCTGGAAGCTCAAAGCGTGCTTTGAGCTTCTAGATCTGATATTTTTCAGTAGCCAATGATGCTAAGTAATGTGAAGTGATGCTAATGCTAATTATTGTTGACAATGCCAATAATGCTAATTAATGCTAATAATGCTAATTGATGCTAATAATATTAAGTAAGTAATGCTAATTATGCTAAGTAGCCTAATGCAAATGATGCTAATTAATGTTAATAATGCTAAGTAAGTAATGCTAACAATGTTAAGTCTTGTTAATAATGCTAATAATGGTAAGTAGGTAATGCTAATAATGCTAAATAGTGTTAATAATGTTAATAATTCGAAGTAATACTAATGCTAATTATTGTTGACAATGCTGATAATTGGAAGT
The DNA here is from genome assembly GCA_039105355.1 of Benthosema pterotum. Classification (NCBI taxonomy): domain Eukaryota; kingdom Metazoa; phylum Chordata; class Actinopteri; order Myctophiformes; family Myctophidae; genus Benthosema; species Benthosema pterotum. The sequence continues at coordinate 5,944,686 of CM076984.1, forward strand.
AATGCTAATAATGCTAATTAATGCTAAGAATGCTAAGTAACTAATGCTAATTATGCTAAGTAGCCTAATGCTAATTAGTGTTAACAATGCTAAGTAAGTAATGCTAACGATGCTAAGTTTTGTTAATAATGGTAAGTAAGTAATGCTTGTCTGAGGAGGAAGGAGCTGTGAGCGGCGATGGAGGAGGAGGAGCAGGGTCAACCAGGGAGGCAACGAGCCGCAGGTGGGGAACGAGGTGTAGGTAGGAGGCAGAAAACGGATGTGGAAGGAGAAGTGTAGGCAGGGGACATTCAGACAGTGTTTTTGGGCATTTTCTGTTTTATTATTAGACAATGACAGTCAGTAGAGAGACAGACAGACAGAGAGACTCTGGTCGGATTTGAACTCAGAATAGCTGCGTTAAGGAACCGGTACGATGCTACGTGTCCTACTGAACGCCGGTCACTTCCCACACACACTCCATATTCGGGCATACACTCCATATTACTACACATTTAGGCATCAGGGCCGGATCTAGGCATGGGCATGGGGGGCAATGCCCCCCCTAAATGCCCTGACTGCCCCGCCAGTTGTTTTGCATCAGGACATGCAATACAACCCAAATTGCAAAGATATTTCAAATTAAAGTACTTAGACCATATTTAAAATGCTTTGAAACACTACTACTGCTAATAACTAACTAACTACAATCATGGCACCACTAAACCAACAGCATTTCATCATTCAAGAAAACTCTCTGAGTCAGACATTTAGCTTTCTGCTGTGTGGCTGTTGCAACTTCAACAACTACTATTGATGCAAGTAAGCATCAATAATAACATCTAATAATAAGAACTAATAAAAAATCTGTAACTGAAAATGGTAGGGGTGAGACTTCATCGCCCGTGGCGCAAAGCATCATGGGCGATGATTTGCCCCCATACCATTTTCATTTCATACCATTGCCCCCCAATTGGGAAATGTTACACCCAGGCCTGTTGGGCATATTCAAATATGGAGCGTGTGACTGACTGACTGACTCATTTACTCACCCCCTCTCTCACTCACTCACACACATGTCTGTCTGGCTTTTATTTCAGACATATTTTAATGCATATAGAGTCTGACTGTGATTTAAACCCATTTTGGATAAAATCCAGATTGAAACACGTAAACGCTCTGGTGTAAAACCATAATCCCTGTGAAGACTCAACGTCAGTCAGGGTAAGACACATAACAGTACACTACTGGGAGACTTGTAGTTGTAATGGCATGTGAGCTATATTGTGTAGCAGGAGCCCCGTTGAACTACATATATAGTTCCTTTCAGGGCTGTGAGCTTACGGTAAGTGCGAGGGAGAGAAAGGTGAGACCTGAACACCGGCTGCCTCTCTCATAGGGTAAAGAGCACGCGGCTTGGACATGGTGCTCATGCTGTGTTCACACTGTCTGCACATCCTGAGTGCAGAAATGTCAGAGTGCATTCTGCCTCTGTGTGTGTGTGTGTGTGTGTGTGTGTGTGTGTGTGTGTGTGTGTGTGTGTGTGTGTGTGTGTGTGTGTGTGTGTGTGTGTGTGTGCGTGCGTGTGCGTGTGCGTGTGCGTGTGCGTGTGTGTGTGTGTGTGTGTGTGTGTGTGTGTGTGTGTGTGTGTGTGTGTGTGTGTGAGACGTAGTTATACATTTCAAGCTGGTAACTCCACTGTGCCATTTTAGTTGTTGGCAATACTGTAGTGTAGTGTATAGGTCAGTTGTTTTCAACCAGTGGTCCGGGAGCAAACAGTGGTCCTTGAGAGGGTACCAGGTGGTACCCAGCTAAAATGATGTAGATGTTGGTAACCAAACCAAATACTTTCAAGGTCCATTTGATTTGATTTTAAGCTCTCAAGACTAAGAGTTAAATTGCTGATATTGATTGTTTGGGTGATATCTCTCCTAAACCAACCAAAATTGCATCCAACAATAAGGGGTAGGGGTTAGAATGTGTGTTTTTGGCCTTGGAGATTCACCATAAACAATATTTACAATAGCAGCTACCAGGTTCATTTCATTTGTTCAATACATTTAGAAACGTACAAATATTCACTTCTGTACAGCCAAAAGCACAAATCATGTCGGAGGTAAAAGGGAAAAACATGTATACAAAAGTTGTAAAAGGGGGTCCAGTTTCAAACTGTAGACTTAGGGCTCCATTTTCGTTACCATCTAAACCCCTTATCCTAAACCCCTTATCATATTTTTTACCATTTTGAAAAGCTTTTTGGAATAGTTCAACGTGCCAATCTTGTAGACTGGCCATTTAAACTATTGAAAAATGTTTTTTTAATAGTTTAAAAAGGCAAAGAAGTTAAGGGATAAGGGGTTTAGCGGTAATGAAAATGGAGCCCTTAGTCTGAAACACTAAAGGCCTGATTTGGTTTGATTTGATTTTCGGTGATCACCGCGAAAACCAAAAAACTACAATATGACACCACCACAAGCACCGTTCTTCCCAGCCCTCTTATTTTACTGACCACCACAGAGGTGGTCACAGGGAACGCCCCCCAACACAGCTAAACCAATCACAATGGCCGGATTATTTCTTGCAACTTTTTTCATGCAACTTTTTATAATTGGTCCTTTTGCCAAAATGTGAGGCATTCTGAGTCAGGCATGTTGAGTACATTAAGGTTATGTTAGTAATAATGAGTAGGGGTTCCCAGCATGCAGAAACTGCTGGGTGCCAATATGTGACCATACCATTAACAACCTACAGAAGGCAAACAATGCAAAAAAACATATAATACGGTATGTATAACTAGATGGTTTTCATGATGAATCCATTCCAAACATTACATTTGCCCAGAACACACTCACTTGGCTGAAAACAGTATCACAAATGGGAAACATTTAATCAGGTGCGATGGACATTTTCAGCCCAATGAGTCTGTTGTTTTTGCAAAACTAATGCTTGGAATGGATTCAGCATCATGAAAACCCCATAGACAAGACACATGCTACATAAAGCATGATGAAAAGTATGGTCACATATTGGCAAGCTAGGACGAAGTGGTCCTGCTCAACTCTAGATGCTTTAAACACACAGAGAGCAGGACTGAAAACAGGGAGTTTTGAGTGAGGATGGTGGAGATAATGGAGGCAGCTAGCGGTGTGGGAGGGAGGGGGACTTACATTAAGGGAGCAGCATATAAAAATAGTCTTTAGTGAGATATGGTAGGGATACAGTGAAAAAGAGAGGGGACCAGAGGGCACCGGAAAATCAAAGAGAACAAGAAATAGGCAGCCCAGAACCGCAGCCACATTTGTATTTTATTTTATTCTTTCT
>CM076984.1:5952985-5972985 GCA_039105355.1 Benthosema pterotum
AACTATTACCAGTGTGTTTCTTATCTGGACATTTTCACAGACTGCCTGAAATACCAGTAGGCCAGAAGTGAACTTACTGCCCTCAGCCCTGCCATAGTGAAAACATTGTGAAAGTGACTTAGGTGTTGTAACGACTGATAAAGTGAAGAGTTGGTGGTTTGGTTAGATTCAGAGTTGCAATAGACCGTTCGGTAAGCCCCTCCCCAAACTGTTCCGGTCCAATCACAGCTAAGCATAACATGTGATAGACAAACTTCTCCACCAATAGCTTTCCGATACGATAAAACATTGTTTAAAAACAATGAATGCCACACACACATTTTTCCACTGCATAGGGCAGGGGTGGCCAACCAGTCAGAGACAAAGAGCCACTTTTTTACCGTGTTACTGCAAAGAGCCACATCATACACGTGGACATATACGCGAGGATGACCCCATCCCTTCCCTTCCCTTCCTCTCTCTCACACACACACACACACACACACACACACACACACACACACACACACACACACACACACACACACACACACACACACACACACACACACACACACACACACACACACACACACACACACACACACACACACACACACACACACACACACACACACACACACACAGAGTTATTGTAAATGTCACACACCAACATGATAATAACAGAAATTGACTCCTAACCCATGCAAACTGACTAGGGATAATCGGTTGATGATCGATGGATGTAGTAGTCCATTTATTGCCCTATATCACACTCAGAAACTCGTCAGGCCAAGCAATTGTGACACTTGTCATGTGAAAGCCCCTTAAGAGCCACATGAAACCAGCCAACTGTAGAGCACCGTCTGCACATGAGGCTCAAGAGCCACAGGTTGGCCAGGCCTTGCATAGGGCATTCCTTGTTGGTGGATTTGGAAGAGATTTTGAAGGTCTGGTTCTGGAACTGGAGAGAGGGCGGGGCTTACCTAAAGGACTATTGGTCAGTCAGACCAATGCCAGGTCAGATAATGTCAACGACAACAACGTCAGCATGTGGAAATGTCCACACGGGATGCATTGCATGTTGCTAAGGGCTAATAAGGACGGAGACTAAATAACCTGGCAGCGTCTAAAGCAGACAGACAGACAGTTCACTAGCATAAAGGTACAGTATATGGAATCCCAGCCCGTGATGGGAGCCATTAGATATGCCAACTCAGGGGTTGACACTAAGGTCTCCGAGGCACTTGCCCATCGGGCAAGTGCAAGTCAGGTTCTACTTGCCCTCAGGTCATGGTCACTTGCCCCCCAAAATATATTGTAAATTTTGCATTTAAGTTTACTTCCTACTTAGGTGCTTTAAACCAGGGGTTTTCAACACGTGGTCCTTGGGAGGGTTCCAGGTGGTCCCCAGCTAAGTTGGTTAACCAGATGTAACTCTTGAGAGCGTAAAAATGAAACCAAATGGACCCTTACGGGTCAAATGGACCCTTACGGGTCCATTTGGTTTCATTTTTACACTCTCAAGAGTTAAAATTTATCATCTTAATTAGGCCAGGTCGCAATGACCACCTTCAAGACAAACGTATCTTGTGTTGTGTTATTGCGCACTAAGTTGCACACTTGCCCAATCGGGCAACCAGGTAGCAGTCTTCACTTGCCCAACCATTTTTTTTACTTGCCCTGGGCAAGCGGGCAAGTGTTAGTGTCAAGCCCTGCAACTCAACCGGGTTCAGCCTCAGACAACCAGGCTGTGACAAGAAATTGCAATAAAGGAGGTTTTCTTTTCTTTTTACCAATTCAAAAAAAAGAAAAGGAAAAAAAATGAGTAGCTGAAATATTCATTGGGATCGTGGCTCATCTAGTGTGCCTTGGATCCGGATGTCTTGAAGACCTAAACGAATCATGTGCAAAGCTTTGTCCTCACGGCTGGCACATATCCTGTGTACTCTGTTATTCGCAGACCCAAAGGAGGCTGTCCAGGCTGTCTTGTTCCTGTTTGCATGTACTGTGTGTGCGCACGTATGTGTGTGTGTGTGTGTGTGTGCGTGCGTGCGTGTGCACGTGTGTGAGGCTAGTTGGTTGCCATTATGCTATTAATTACAATCAATACATATTGTTACAGATCGTCACAACGAGGAGGTTCTTTTAGTTTAATAGTTGTATTTACTACGTCTTCTGTTTTTTTGCACATTTGACAATGCAGACAAATTGTGGAGCTAACGGCGAATAGGGGAATTAGAATTCACGCAGGGGGACGAGGCATTAATATCACATGCGGCGGCACAGTGAATGTTTCATAGGGGAATACTAATTTCTACTTTCCAGCTGTGGAGATACAGCAGATGGTTAACCCCCAGTAGGATTCAGTCATTCCTTCCTTCCTTCCTTCCACACATCTCTTCGCCATGTTGTCCACAACGCGGTCCAAGGATGTACACAGCACACACACAACATACCTGTTTACAACATCTCCAGTACTGTAGGGGGGATTTGCACTAACACGGCTGAGTTAATATACTGTACAAGATGTGGCCAAGACCTTTGGGGTTAGCTCTATATAAAGCGACACGGCTCCAAATCCGTCTGTATTGGGTTCACGGCCCACAGCGATTTCTTTCTTGTTTGTCGGAATTGTACCAAATATCTCCAGAGGTGCCAAATGATTTTCTTTTTTTTTTTATATAAATGTGATATTTATCCTCTCCATGAGACTTTAGGAGGATGACTCAGTGGACCCCAGAGTCAGCAAAGTGACTGCAGCCGGTGACATATGGCGCCCAAGACAAGTGCCGCAATCCAATAACGTCTCATAATTGAGTAACTCCAAGAAATACGGGCTGTTGCAATTTTGATGGCATTTATAAAAAAAAAAAAAAAAAAAAGAAAGCAGGAAACCTGGGGAAAAACAAGCAATCCCAGCTATGTACTGTACAGTATTAAAGCTTCCACGGCTGCTATAGCAGGATGGTAGAATGGAGGGAAAGTCGGCGATGTGTAAACATGTTGCTTTTAATCTCCCACTCCAGAGCGCTGGGACGCTGCAGACAGCGCATGTGGTGGACTGTCAACAGCTTGGTCTGCACCGGGGCCTAGATCCTCCTTTCACAGCCACAAGGGGCTTATGGGAGCTGATAGAATCGTTACCCAGTGATGTTGACACCAGGACCCTTAATATATTCAATATATTCCTCACGGGCATACACTGCTGGCATCCTTGTTCTATTCTTTATATATATATATATATAATATATATATATATATATATATATATATATATATATATATATATATATATATATATATATATAAAATAAAGAATAGAACAAGTATTTATGTGGCTTACACTTTCTCATGCAATACATAGTAGTGTAGATTGTAGATTTGGTATTTATAACGCAATAAAATTAAGTAGTAACGATAGGTGATATTTTACTTACCATTATGTTTATCTAATTAATCAAAATCATCTAAATATTAAGCCAGACAGTCACATCTTCTTGAAATTATACATATCACACATGCCACATTACTAAATCGATGATTTGATTAATGAAATATAATATTATGCATTTTGTGTTTAATGGATTAAAGGAGCATACAGTATACTTTCAATTTGTAGCAAACATTTAGACTCCTTACATGCAGTGTGTTTGGGTGTAATTAATTCCACAGTTGCACTTATTGTGTCTCACTCTGTCTGCAGCATATTCAGGTAAATAAATACTGCTCCTGCAAAGGTTTAAATCTTATTGCACTAAACGTTACGACATAAAAAGATGCTGTCGGAGGTTGCTACAGCACCTCGCGCTCACCTTGTCCGCTTGGCTCTCATCTGCCAGAGCAGGAGATTAATATCCGCTGCAAGCTAAAAGCTAGTAAATCTTTGGTTGCGGCTGTTTGCTCTAGCGGACATTTAGATGGGCAACTAATCTTTGTTAATCGGGCAGGTCAATTAGTGCAACTGGCAGGTTTTTGTTTTCCTTTTCTCGTACATGCCACTGAGCTGGATGGATACACTTGTTTGGAATTTGAATGTAGTGATACCCACAGTGATGCAAATATATGTAGCCTGCATCCTGCATCCTCAAGATTCACTAAATTCAGAAAGGATGCAGTCATGTCACGCTCCAGGAATCTTGGGCTGCGATTGAGTACTGTGCTCCAATGTTGTTGAAGCAGGACTCAAAAAATGTCCCTGGGACTCATTTGAAGGGTCCCCAACATTTTTACATCAAGGTTGTTGGTGTTTTTACCATCCTGTGTATTTTTACACCCTATTTTTGGAACTGTATTTCTGGCTACAAAACACAAGCCCAAAGTAGCAATACGACATGGCAACGCTGTATGAACACTGTCTGGGCGATGGGAGGCCCCGAGCTGCAGACATTGGTTCATGATGTGAGCACATGGCCAATGGAACAGCACATTGAGTGTTGCTAAGCTACCTGAACTCACTCACAACCTATCACGAGTCAGGACAACACCCTGAGGCGATGGGATCATATGGTGATTTTCAAACACAACGGAACAGAACAACAATGCTATGTGTAGCAGCAGCATTATGCTGACTGCAGCGAGTGACATATCTCGTTCCAATTCTAATCAGTGTTTTTTGGCTTTGAAAGGGGAACGAAAAATGCCTTCTACAACCGTTTTGGACACCTTATTTCACTGCTGGACTAAAGGATGCAGGATGGCATTATAGGGTTGTTGATGTTCTTGATATAGGAACTTATAATAAACATCCGAAAAATAGCGAGATAACACTGTGCTTAACGGAGGAGCCTTTCTGATTGGATAGAGGCATATCACTCAAAACCCAAACTAAGGTATTTTGACCCATGTGGTTGACTGGAGATATGGAGGAACTACTTAGATCAGCGTACTCTATAGTACGAAGGATTATACCCCCAAAAATATGTTTCAATTAAGTGAAATCAATGAATACAGTATACTCCTGGGTCTTATGACCCATTACATTGAAAACCTGTTAACGTCACTGACTGTGCTGGTGTGGAAGACTGTCTGAAGAGTTAACGTTTGTAGAGTTGATGTTTTTCACTTTCAACACTAGCACCGACTGATTAAAATTACGATCATTCTGTTTTGCTACGTGGAACCGAATCTTGCGGAGGCATAGTGTGAACCATGTGTTTTGTTGTGGGTTTATTTTTGTCGCCGTGCTCTTACTGCACACACAGTGCTAGATGTGCTGTCTGTGAATCTATCCTCTTCTTTTTTTCCATTCCTTCTGTCCCTGATGATTCACCCGCTACACCCGTCCCTCATTCCCCCGTCCGCGCTCTGCCACCCCTCCGCCGTCTCGCTTCCATATTCTATCCATATTTGCTCCCTCCCAGCTCTCTGTCTCCCTCGTCCCCTCTTTTTTTTCCATATCCTCTCTCTCTCCCTCTTACCTCTCTCCCGCTAATTAACACCTAGCTTCTATCTGCCTTAACAAACCCCAAAGGATAGGACTGACATAGCAAGTGAAGGAGAGATGTGAATTAATAAAATATGGAAAGAGAGGTGAGAGAGAAGCAGAGAGTGAGAGATAGACTGCTGCTACGAATGAGTGAAAAAATGAAAGAACACACACGCACACGCGCACACACACACACACACACACACACACACACACACACACACACACACACACACACACACACACACACACACACACACACACACACACACACACACACACACAGAGCGCGGATGTAGACCCTGCCTGGACCACATAGACTAGTATGTGCCATCCTGTTTTTATTTGTATGTTTCTATCATAATGGTACTCATCATTGTGAGGGGAAGTTACACAGTGGATTTCTGCCATTCAGTAGTCTGTCTGTTCATTTCTTGCATCATTATGTTTTTGCCACCATTCCACAGCTAATCAAAAATTTTCTTTTGAAATGTGTCAAATCAGCGCTGCCTACCCCACACTCTAGCAGAATGTGTCTGCCATTCAAATAACTCTGAATTACAGTTGTTTAAATGACAAACATCAGAACCCATTCCTCATTGCACAGGAAAGGAAATCACACTTATCTAGGGCCCCTCTGAAAATAAAGGGGTTTCATCTGAGCTGATAGCAGTCGTTAAGGACTTGGGCTTAATTGAGCAACAAAATTACAGTTAAACATAAATTACAACACAACGTAAACAAGTAAGACACCTCGGGGGCGAGAAGCGACCACAGGCCGGTAACTTGTCATTCAAAAGTTGGCAGTCCTCCCTCCCTCCCCTGCCAACATTGGTTGGCAAAAACAAGATGAATCAGCTCATGTTACCTGTTAAACAACGTGAAACAACACAGCAGCAGTAAGTGTTAAAGCTTAGGGTTACATCGCAACGGGACAGCGTGATGAACTTCCTCCCGGTTTACATACCAACTGCGACCTGTGGTCACAACAATCAGACTATATGCACTGTCACACAGCTTTTACTACAAAATGTTTAGTTTTAACCAGGAGCCAGGTACAGTATATAGGTTCAGATCGAGTGTGCACACAGACTCAAGTAAGATTGTGTATAGTGTGCATTCTTTTGGGTCAGGTCTATAAGCTCTACTGCAGAGCTCATTATGCAAAATCATGGATTGTGAATAAGTCAATACATCAAGACAAAATCAAATACTGCCACAGCATGAATACTGTATGTGTGCATCCAAAGAAGATAACCTAGTAATCACGGTCAGGACCAGGACTTATTTGCGACATCTCGATTGTGGCCAGATCAAGGCAATCCAAGACTATTCAAATCTGGCCTAGAATATCAATATAGTTCAACCCACACAAATCCTGTCCACTAAAGATGGACGCCCCTGGACGAATCAGAGAGAGTCAGATTGAGGCCAGACTAATTTAAATCAACCATAACTAGTCAGATCTGGCCCAGAATAGCTTAACTATAGCTTTATTATTTCAATTGGTGAAATAGTCCTGGAAATGACGTAAAGATCATCCCCATATGGGCTGTAATCTGGCCTAGTCTTGAAGTCGCTAACGTCCTCCAGTGACTCTACTGACGTTCAAGACTGTGTCAAATCACAGACCATAGGGAATGATCTTTATGTCATTTCCAGGACATCTTCATCAAACTATCGAATAATCACCAAATACAGCTTATTCTCTGCCAGATCCGAGTTATTTGATTTGATTTGATTTTATTTAGAGATCCCCATTAGCTGCTGCCAAGGCAGCTAGCTAGTCTTCCTGGGGTCAACCACAGATATACAGAACATACAATGCAGTATATATACTAAAATACAATTGTTATACAATTGTTATATGTATTGTTATACAATTGATATATATGTCAAATGAAGCAAGAGCAGAAGATTCGACATTTGTAACATTACAGTGTAGTCCAAGAATAGACAGATAAAATGCTAGAGAAGAATAAAAATAACTAAAAATGGCAGTTATTAACGATTGTTTACCACATCATTGTTAATAACTTAATAAACAAAAGTAAAACAAGAGGGAAATATCCATTTACACATCTAAATCTATAAATCCACACATGCACTTAAACACATGTACATATATACATATACATACATGTACCTCACTACTTACACATAATTATGTGTACCTACACACTTACACAGATGCCTGATCCTGAGATGATGATTATTGGTTTAACAATAGCATTTTCAGAGATTTTCTAAAAGTTAATCTAGACTCAATAGTACGGAGTTCACTCGGTAGGTCGTTCCACCGTGCCAGGGTCATATAAATAAAAGATCTCTTTAAGGCATTTTTTCTAGGCCTAGGAATGACCAGTTGAGTTATGACACATCTAAGTACAACTGACTCTCTCTGATTCATCCAGGGATATCCAACAAATCAGGTGGTATTGTGGGCCAGATTTGACTAGTGTTGGACTGCCTTGATATGGACACAATCAAGATGTCACTGGTTAGTCCTGGTTCTGAGCATGGTACACACACACACACACACACACACACACACACACACACACACACACACACACACACACACACACACACACACACACACACACACACACACACAGAAATTTGAACCAAGACGTAAATACAGTATGTATATGTGCACTAAATGAATACATATGCAAAGAACCCAAGGGATCAGGCCAGTCCTGGTGTTAGGGGGTTAATTAAGGGACATCGGCCCTGCCTCCTTAATTGCCCTCGCCTCCTCCACTGGCCTAAAAAACATATAATTTATGCAACTCCTGTGAGGCGATCCATCTAGAAGGATGTCTGTCTGTGGCCAATCTTGCAAACCACTATACTGATCACAAACACATTTCTATCTGCAAAGAAATCTCTGTATATTTTCCATTTATTGATGGGGGGGATGCAACTTTACATAACAAGATAGCTTATCAAAAGGCAATCTTAGAAGTGGACATATATTGTCCACTTCTAAGAGGACATATATTCTTCCCATCACTGCTTGGTGATAGACCCCCCCCCCCCCCCCACCCACACAGAGTCTGAGAAAGTTCACATAAATAAAACAGCTATAGCTAGGGTGACCAGATGTCCCTCTTTGCGTAGGACAGTCTCTCATTTCCAAGACTTATACGGACTGGTCCGTATTCTGCTTCTCTCTAGGGATGGAGCAATTGATTATTTTCTTAGCTGTTATTTTTTTCCCATTAATCACAGTTTTCGAGAAACACATTTGCGTTGAGAATTGGATTTTTGGTTGGACTTATGTCAACAAATGGACAAATGGACTCAGATGACTGCGCACAAAAATCGTCTCTATACCCATATAATGCATTGTGACCTTTTAGACCTTTGAGGTATTATATTTTGAAATCATTTTGAATGAAAAGTCGATTGTAGGTCCCGTGTATGATGACAGCTATGAACACTTCAGATGAACAGCTAGGCAGCAGTGCAGACAGGATGACAACAAGCTGATCCGAACGGCGGCAATTAAATTTCCTTTAACAAATTCATAAAGGTCGGGTGAGGCCATGGAGCCACACACACACACCTTCAGGGAGAGAGAGCACCAGCGTGCGGTGGAGAGGAATGTTTGTTATGATTTATTAAATAGATTGGCTTGCACGATGTACACCCCTACGTTTCTCTCTGTGGGAAGAATTGCGTGGTGCTATTCCCCTGTAGGGGTGTAACGATATAGTAACTGTATCGAAATATCGTTCTTAATGTTCTTGCTGCTATTTTTACACCTTGTCGCCAAAGCCAGATCTACTAGTATATAAACGAGTGGCCGGCCGACCCCCTACACTCACCATTACAGTGTCAAGGTTGTTAGTCAGATTGGTATTGTTAGTCTCGTATCCTATAATGTCCTCCTCCTCTCCATATTAATCCATTCGTTACACCTCTAGTCCACAGCATGGCCTGTCGCTGTCCATCAGCAGTAGTGCTGAACCATCTACCAATCAATGCATGTATGGTGTACGGCCCGGTCCTTGATTTATCCATTGTGGTTGTATCCTTCAGTACAAGTTTCATGTCATACTTACGTCATGGCAGCCCTGTAAGCCCTATTCGCTGCATACTCTACTGAACGTCACAATGTGAAGCCGTGAGTTGAGGCAGACTCTGCGTCACACAAGATGTTCAATAATCGAGGGATTTCTGCAGCTGGCAATTCATGACGAGTCATATGATGAGTCATTCTTGTTTATATAATCCTTCATGAATCATTATTTTCTTTCCGCGTCCAGGTGTTTTGGAGTGCATTGCAAAAACCCTGCAGCGTTGTGCGTGTTTGTCTTCTGAACTAAATTCAGGGAATCTGTATTCCAACTCTAACAGACATGGTGTTGCCGAACAAACAAAATTGAGTCTTATGCACAGTACTTTTAACTCAATATTATTACTTGTTATTATTAATAACTCTCTCAGTGCCAGCCCTTTTTCATATTTTTGGAGGTCGCCAGTGCCAGCGATTTTCATCTAAAAGTCATATTTCATATTTCGGTCCATGTTTCCCGACGGACAAGTTAGTTGACGGACACACACTTTTGGTTCTGGGTTGGTCCGTCCCTTATTATGGTCTAGCAATGGTCGCTGCGGTCGCTGCTAGCTGCTGTTAGCATGGGGATCGTATTAAACCGGCGCCGGTAAGTAACGTCACGTCAAGTAGCATAACGTCAGCGGCATCAGTTGTTACTGTAAATCATAATGATAACGGGTGACGTAGATCCATTTCCACGGCACGAAAACTGTTAATAACTACTATTAAAAGAGATCTTTTAAAAGTTTTTGTTTAAAGTTACGCTGTATGAAATACTGTCCATTGACATAGGGGTTGCAACTGTATTAATTGATTGCCAGATTGATTGGCCATGCAGTAAAAGTTTTTGTTTTTTTGTGTCCATATCACTATGCCCTACGCCTATGTGATAGGGGGGTCAAAAATGAATGGAGGTTGTGCGAAAATAAGTCCACGATACAAATTACGTTAATTTTGTAGTGGATTCATTTGCTCTTATTGCGTGATCCTACATCAATAATATAGTTGCAACTAGGGATGTCCCGATACTGTATCAGATCGGCCCTTTTTTGTCATATCGGCTCATATCGGTATCGGCAATACTGTATCGGTACCAGAAAGGTATCAGTATTGGCCCTAATTTGACATCATCAGACCATTCAGTATTGGTAAATATACCAGTATAACCAATGATCAGACACAGCGGTAAGGGGTTAACACTACGGTGAATATGCCAGTCTAACCAACGATCAGACACAGGGGTAAGGGGTTAACACTACGGTTAATATGCCAGTCTAACCAGCGATCAGACACAGGGGTAAGGGGTTGACACTATGGTGAATATGCCAGTCTAACCAGTGATCAGACACAGGGGTAAGGGGTTAACACTATGACAGGCAAATAAATGTTGTGAAATTTGCTTTGGAGTTGCCCAAGTGCACATTTGAGTGAGTAGTGCTATTCTAGTCTGCTATATCATTCTACTATTTGGTGGACTTCATATAGATCTTTTTCTTGGGACAATTTAATTGAGTTTTAGTCCTTTTTTTTCTTAATGCATTTGTAAAATGTACCTGATTGGGGAAAATTCTTGGGAATGATTGGGATTGTATGGGGAGCAAAAAAAAAGTGATTGGATCGGGAAATATCGGGATCGGTAGATACTCAAACTCAAATGATCGGATCGGGAGCAAAAAAAAATGTGATCGGTAAATAAATAGTAAGTTCCAAAAATCTGAACTATCTATTGATCTAACTGATTTTATCTTTACATTGTAGATTCTATAAAGCATTTGTTCTGAAAGAACATACTGAAAGATTTGTGCTGCTTTCTCACATTCTTCCCAAAAATTCACGGCTGAACGCCTGCCATTTTTCAATGAAAGTTAAAACACCACAAGTACGGTACAGAATGGTTTAATTATTAAATATTATAGTACTTTAATTGTATGTGGAGCTATGTTTTGGTGAACCTGCTGTGGTGATTTTGCGTGCCCCTTCCCATTTAGTAGCTCTCCCCCCCCCCCCCCCCAGCCTGGATCAGCCCGACATTATAGCTGGGCACAGTATTTTGCAAGGACATCTGCCCGCGGGCAGCGATTAAAGGGGAATTTCGCCAATATAAACGGGGCCGCTCCCCAACTTTAGTATCCTATCTGTTCATGTAAAAATATAAACATTTTAATTTGGTCAATGAATGCCCAAAAAAGACGCATTTAGGCGCATATATATTCAGAGCGCTCTTAGCGCCATTGTCCTACATTACCCACAGTGCATTGCGCGGCACTTCCTCCCACTCCGCTGCCTCCAGGAAGTAGGGTAGAGCAGGATGTTTTCCTTTCCTTTTTCTCTCGGTGTTGTTGTTGCGCGATGATAACGTCCATTATTTAGCGCTAGTAGTAAAACTAACAGTAGTAGTAGTACTATTGTAGTATTGGTAATAATAGTCATTTCGTGTCGGCGAACGGTGATGGATGGACGTCGGACTGCGACACACATTTCAAGTACCAGTTACACCGGACTAATGGCAGAGTGGACGTAGCCGCGGCATCGGTATGTTATACAGTATGATATAGTATAGTTATATACGTAGTAAGCTATACTATATGAACTGGAAATCGGTAAAATGCTACAGATAAAACAATACGATTTCCTTAAAATGCATGGCCATCTGGAAATGTAAATGTATTCTTTGAGTGGTGGAACTGGGCTTTTTAGAAGTCCAAAACATCTATTGTTTTGTGAAGTAGGCTACCACAAATGTTTCACACCTCCATGAATAGACAATGTTCCGAGTACCAGCAATCATGCAGATGCATTTGCAATGCTAAATGCCCAGTGCTGCCATTATGACCCTAGCTGTATTCAAGAATGCAACATTTCTGTACTTTCTGGTACTTGAGTGAGAATTGAGGATGCTAAAATACCCCTTTGTTGAAATTAATACCACCACAACATAGAATACCACGATTACTGCATATTCGAACTACAAAAAGTTATTTAAAAATAGCAGATACGATATACAAGCTCAGTGTCACTTGGTGCTGTGCTAAAAAAAAAAACGTATTGTTTACCATACTATGATTGTGACAGAGGCCAATAAATGCATATTTTATTTGCAGGAGCTGAGGTCCTGGTGGGTGTCATCACCTCAAGTGGTTTTCAAGGAAGTATACAATATATTATATAGTTTGTATGTTACTGTAATGGCTATAAAGACATCTACACACAATCTTGATCAATATTTTAAAATTAGATCACATTGATATTGTAGCTGCCCCCTGGCAGTTACAGATATATCAGACATGTACATGAACTGTAGTGTTGCATTTAACAACAATGTACATTTTAAACACATTATGTGTGTGTGTTTTACCTCATGTTACAGTTCAATAAACAACTCAAGATTTATTTCCATTGTGTGTGGTCTTATTTGTATAAAGAGAATGGTGTGAATGATCTGTAGTTCTACGGTAGCCTTTGATGACAATTTCAACCTTGTATTGGTCAGAGTGTATAAATACAATAGCCCACATGAATAAACAAACTTGACATCAAATCAACTATATGTTAATATTATTTTATTATTAGTGATTTAACAATTCTACTGAACACAATATGGAATCTATCAAACTTCATGTACAAGTGCATTAGTCAGACTCGGAGGTCACTGCAGGCAGGAGTTTTGCAGAGTCGATGACCCGACGATGGATCTGGATCTGGGCACACAGCTGTGAGAGAAGACATGAGTCAAAAATGGTGAAAACACTCAAAGATGATTGAGTGTAGGCTACAGTATGATTCATGTGATGTATGCTTGTACAGTATATTGGACTCAATACTTTAAAATGTACAGACCAAATTATGCTACAACTGAATGGCACGTATTAATTTCACATTAGAAATATTGCATGAATCAGAGAGCCTGTCTGTCATGCACAATGCAAAAAACACTGAGGTGTGTGTGTTTTGCTGAAAAAGAAAACAACTGAGAGAATACAGCTTGTCAGAAATGCATGAGTAAATTTATATACCCACTACTGCAAATACTTTGGTGTTTTATTGTGGCTATTTTATTTCTCCATTGATCTCTAAAATACTTTGTGCTGCATTTCATTTCGTGAAAGGTGTTACACAAATGGACGTATTATTAATCAGTGCAAGGCACGTTGTGTAATTTGTACAATGTTGTCAGTTTTATAGTATAGTTTGTTACAGTATTATAAAGGGTTAAAGTCAATTCACTGTCATCTGGGGACAGATGTTAGTGTGATTTAACAGATGCAATATTACAGAGTGAGACAAAGGACGGTATACAATATTTACATTTTTACAGAACTTGGTCAGACTTGGTTGGCTAGTAGTATACTGGGAGATGAGGGGAGCAAATATAATACAGCTAGGAGCTTGTGATGTGCTTTATGTATAAAGTTTGAGTTGATTATGGAAAGCTCACCATTCTGTCAGCAAAAAGATCAGCTTCTGTACACCTTCATCTTCATGGGCTGACCTGATGGACACAGTTGGACAGGTATTTATATGCTGAAACATGAGCAAGCATCACATGAATATGGCAAATGTGTTCATGGTTTACAGCAATGGTTCCCATTTCCAAACTATTCCATGTCAAGGACCCCCAAATTTATTCCATAGACCCCACTAAGAGAAATGCCATCTCTTGGGACCCCCAATTTATATTGTAAGATGAGTTGGGCAACTCAGATTTAACTCACCCATAACGGTTCATTTGGCTACTGCAACTATCATTTAGCCTACCCCTAGTAGGTTTAAACCTTTTTCATACCAGGACCCACCATTTATTCAGCATTTGAGCCACAGACCACCATTTGATGACATTTTAGCCCCACAGTCCTCAAAGATTTGTTTGCTTTTGTCCACAATACCAGGTTGGATTTGGGAACCAACACAGGCAAACATGCAGATCAAAATGACCATTAATCTAATACATTCTCTAGTTGTGTAGACTTGGGCTAATTCACATGATGAATATTTTAACTCTTGAGAATGTAAACATGAAACAAAATGGACCCGCAAGGGTCCATTTGGTTTCATTTTTACACTCCTAAAGAGTTACATCTGGTTAACCAACTTTTCATATGGTTAACCAACTTAGCTGGGGACCACCTGGAACCCTCTCAGGGACCACTGGTGGTCCCCGGAAAACCACTGCCCTAGCCTACAGGGCTACACGACCGTATTGTAAACAATACGTCGTACACACACACACACACACACACGTACACTTACTTACAACTGATGTCCCTCTCGATCCATTCCTGTGCAGAAAGGTTTGCGTGTGGATCCAGTGATGTGATGGTTCCCTGTGTGTGTGTCAGCTTCACCCAAGACTTTTAGCTAGACGACGTTAGCTACACTGGCGTTAGCATTAGCCCTTAGCTACGTGGCTGGCTTCCTGGCTGGCATACAGTAAGCTCCGTGGCTGCTGCACTCCAGTGTCCTCCACCTTCCACAACAACTTGCTTGCATTTCTTCATTATATTTAAGTAGGAGCCTATCACATATTCTGCCAATAAGTAATAATAATCTCCTCAACAAACGCAGTTATACTGGCTTGTTGTCTTGTGTTGTTTGGTTAGGCAGTTTCACCCCGATGGCAAGCCTACCGGTCCAACACTCGCTGTAGTTTTAGGCAGAGGGACGTTCTATACCAGTGACGTCACTGGGGGAGAATCTGACAACTTGGGAAGCACGGCGCTGGAGCCACAGAATCCCAATGTTGTTAATCAGGAGGTCATTAGCATGTATGCTAATGACCAACACCACACAAAGAGTGTTGAAAAGTGGCGAAGTTGCCCATTAAGCTAATAGGGATAAAGCAGGGTTGACAGTGACATCACTGGCATGCATGGGACAGACGTGCTGCCAGGCAAGTCCTAAACGCCAAACTTATCAGGAGCAGACAACATAGACAGGACCCCCGACAACACAAAGACTTCGCCTTGCCTTTGTACGGAATAGGAGCAGCTGGGCCACAGAGCAACTTAAAGTTTAGTTCAGGGAGAGAGAAACGATGGGCAAGGGAGAAAAAAAAAGCCAATGAGTCGGTGAGATTCTCGCCGGAACTGCTTGGCTCTCACTGTAGCTGTGCACATATGCCTGGGTTGTGCACTTTTGTGTCAGAAAGCAAAGAAATCCAATTTAAGTTGACTTTGTCATTGAACTATGGTGTGCGTGTGTGTGTGTGTGTGTGTGTGTGTGTGTGTGTGTGTGTGTGTGTGTGTGTGTGTGTGTGTGTGTGTGTGTGTGTGTTTTCCTTGCAGTCCTTTTGGGTGTCCGAACGGCAGTTGCTTCACTGCAGGCACTTCATAGCAAGCACAGATCTGCTCTTTGAACACCCAAAAGGAACCTTTGGCAGTGAACGCACGCATGCACGCACAAGTGCATGCACACACAGAAACATGCACACACAGAAACATGCACACACACAAACACGCACACAGACCCACATCACATCACCATGGAGACTGAGAATTTTGCATACACAGACATGAGTTAACACCTACAGCACACATTTTGGTCGCTGAAGACAGACACATGCAAAGAACTTTTAGATTCACACGCACGCACACACACACACACAAAAAATTACTATTTAGGCCTTTAGCAGATGCTCTTATCGAGTGTGTGATAAACAAGTGTGAATTCAGTGTAAACAGAGGAAGCATGAAGCCTTTTGAGTGTAAATAGCAACGCAGTGCCTCAAAGAAAATAGGATCATTTAGAACAAGACTTTTGTTGTTACAGCAGATACAGTATATAGTAACATTTTTGTATTTTTTTTTTCAGAAAGAATGCTGGAAAACCACAGAAAACAACATCCATAAATGATCATCTTTCAACACGTTATACCTACACAAACTCCTGTGAATATTGTTCTAACCCAAAGAACATCTCAAACAATAACCTACTCAACATCACTGCGGATGAGCCTGTTTGATGAGAGATAGGTGAGCAGAAATGACCACACAAGATTGCAAAAAGGTTTCCAAAGAATAGTCCACAAAAAAGGGTAGTTATAGAAAAAGAAAAATAATAAAATTCGAAGCCTCGCATTCAAGCCTAAATCCATTCTCTGCTTTTTACTGGGGGTGTGCTGGAAACAGCACAGCAGTCTAGCTATAAACTGAGCTACTGACTGGAACCAAGAACTGAGCTATTTAGCATTGTGCCCTTCCCTCTACTACCAGAGAACTGTCTGGAATCCCTCCTTACCCGCAATCTGGGCCTGACCTTCATATGATATTGGGTCAAACCAACTGTTTAAACACAGACTGACTAAGTGGCCAACAAGATCAACATCACTACTGAGTAGACAAATGACCTTCTGCATGGGCACAAGTTTCCACCAGGATAGGAGTGGTCAAATGCACAGAGTATGGAGTAATATTAAAATAAAATCAAATTGGCTATAACAGGCCAATTTGAACAGGATGGTAGTTATTCCTGCAATCCTGCAATATTTGGAAGATAAAGGGAGTCAATTAGGATGGAATATGAAATGTCAGACAGATCCGTCTCAAGGACATGACTATAGAGATACAAAAGTCAGCCTGGTGGTGCTCTAAAAAGGCACATGTAAAAAATGCAAAGGCTTTTCTTGGGCTTCTAGAGAGTATGCGTAAGCTTCACACAGATTGGTAAAAGTGTGAAAAGCTGCATCTTGGTGGTGTTTTGGGAGATTTGAGGCAGAGGTTAATCGTTGGCATCCAGGGAGTGAGTGTGTAATATTTGGCATTATGGCATCGCCCGGGTTAACAGTGCCATAGATTAGCTGTACACGGACGCTAGTGATGCACGGGTCGACCCGTGACCCGTGGGGGCAGAGTCAAGAAATGTTCACTTTATTTGCGGGCTGGGTTGGGGCGGGTAAAATAATGTTTTTTTCCCCCCCAAAATTATTGTTGTGGGAGAACATTTGCGCAGCCTACCGGATTGTTGCATGTTGCTGTGCTGGTTGATATCTCTTCCAGTGTGATCAATAAATCCCCAAACAGCGTGACTGTGATAGCCTACTTTAGAAGCTTTCTTACAGATCGCTGCAGTAGTGTGGCTGTAGCCTACAATCAATCACAATCAAGGACGTGCACAGACAGATGAGAGGGGCTTCAGCCCCTGCCCTTTTACTAAACAAATGCTCTGCATGTTGTTACACAACTCAGGAGGTAGAGCAGGTCGAGCAATGATCCAGTGGTCGGTAGGGCTGGGAATCGATCCGAATTCCCTAGATCGATTCGATTTCGATTCACAAGGTCACGATTCGATTCGATCCACGATTCGATCCGATTCGATTCGATATCGATCTATTTACAGACATAATGGAAATAAATACTGTCCAATAGACAAGACGGCCCCATGTGTTGAAACTAAAGATTTCCTTTGCTTCTGTGACCACGACCATTAATCTTCTAGTTGTGTAGATTTGGACTAATTCGCATGTGGATATTTTAACTTTTGAGTGTAAAAATGAAACCAAATGGACCCGCAAGGGTCCATTTGGTTTCATTTTTACGTTCTCAATTTGGTTAAACAACTTAGCTGGGGACCATCTGGAACCCTCTCAGGGACCACTGGTGGTCCCTGGACCACCTGTTGAAAACCCCTGATTAATGAATACACAGTGAGACAGAATTAGTAATAGAGGGAGACGAATGATGCTGTAACATTTTACACAAGCATTAATACTGCAACATACAGTATATTAGTGCAGTGGTTTTCAACCTTTTTGACACCAGGGACCACCATTTATTCAGCATTTGAGCCACAGACCACCATTTGATTTTCAGCCACAAAGACCTAAAACTAAAGAATTCTTTTGGTTTTGTTCACAATTCCAGGCTGGATTTTGCAAACTAAACAGTGTAAACTTCTTAATTAAATAGTGCTAATTCAGATGGTGATTATTTTTTTAGAATGTAAAAATGAAACCAAATGGACCCTTGCGGGTCCATCTGGTTTCATTTTCACACTCTCAAGAGTTACATCTAGTGAAATTTCCATCATTTAGCCTGGGGACCACCTGGAACCCTCTCAAGGACCACTGGTGGTCCCCGGACCACCTGTTGAAAACCCCTCTACCCCCTCCACCTCTACGTTGTAAAATAAATATTATACTGCCGTATTCGCGCGGCATAATTCACCTAGTTTTCACTCTCACTTATAGGCTAATGCTCTGTGAGCTTGTAGATTGTATAATTATCGCGCAGCGCACAGCTGTTAAAATTGCATCATACAGTAGCCTATACGCAGGATGCCGAGAGTGGGACTTTAGCTCCGTGTGAGAGAACATTATAAACTTGGCTAAAAAGGCACAAATACTCCTGTCCAGATGGGAGATGACAATGGATTTGTTCCGCAGCAAGACGGCCTCGCGTCTGTGTTATATGTTTGGAGAACGTCGTGTGTCGGATGAAAACTCATTCGGTGAGAGACTGAGACTGAATGAATTGAATTGTGTGTGCGCACGGCTGCGTGTGCGTAAATCTTGCACTGAGACTGACCGTTCTAATGTGAAAGTAATGGGAAAGTAAAAGTCTTTGGAGCGGAGCGTGCGATCAAAGTTTTTTTTTTTGCCCGGATCTAACATTTCACAATTGGGGGGGCTTTATGAGGCAGCGTCATTATAGCGTCCTTATATTAAGAGCGTTTGGGGGGCATTCCCCCCCTGGCCCCAGCTGTATAGCCGGCTCTGCAAACACGAGCCTAAAAGAAAGCAAGATAGAAGGCGATCACGCACTCTTTCCTCTCCCTCGACCATCGCTGCGCGTGATGGATATAGTTGATAAAATACTGCAAAAGGTACACAGTAACAGCCTAATTTAACATCGATTCTCTCAGAACACATGCACAGGGCGATCGCTGCGTTACAAGTGATCTTGTCGAGCAGTGTTTGTGCTGTAACGCACGCACGTAAAAGAAAATAGTGCCAGCCGCCTGGAGAAGGTCGATCCACACATTTTTGAATCGATATCATGTTTTTGAGCGTGGATCGATATCGAATCGCTGGATCGATTTTTTGAACCCAGCCCTAGTGGTCGGCGGTTCGATTCCCGGCTCCTCCTGTCTACATGTCGAAGTGTCCTTGGGCAAGACACTGAACCCCACCTTGCCTCCAGTGGTTACCACCACTGGTGTATGAATGTGGGAAGTGGGGACGCTGGCGTTGACTGTTCGCCGCTCTACTTCCCAATGTATGAATGAATGGACCATTGTAAGCGCTTTGAGTATCACACTGTGCATAGAAAAGCGCTATAAAAATGCAATCCATTATTATTATTATTACAACTCCATCTTTAGCTAAAGGGTGCTGGGCTGCAGCCCCAAATATAGCGAATCTACAAGCTCTCAGTGCTCGACAGCACAACATTCTGAGAGCTATTTTTGTCCAGATGCCCTTTTGGGTTGTCAGCCCCTGCCCCTCCAACACTCTCTGCATGTCCCTGCAATTCACTTCCAAACTTTCTTTTTCCTGCGTGTCAACTGCGGTGAGTTTGTTTGATTGTGTCT
>CM076984.1:5982985-6012985 GCA_039105355.1 Benthosema pterotum
AACTGGAGGGAGGCAGCTGAAGGAGCAGGGAGATGAGTGATGACTTTCTAGCGATAGAAGGACAGAGAGAGAGAGAGAGAGAGAGAGAGAGAGAGAGAGAGAGAGAGAGAGAAAGAGAAAGAAAGAGAGAGAGAGGGCTAGGAAACTTAACCATTGTTTTATTTGCTGCAAAGGCTGGAACTCTGAGTGTAACCACCTGTGCGCGTGTGTGTGCGCGTGCATGGATGTGTCGTGTGCACGCGTGGTTGAATTTTGTCTTCGTGTGACTGACTGCAGTGCGTGCACACACACACACACACACACACACACACACACACACACACACACACACACACACACACACACACACACACACACACGTATATATACACACAATGGTTATGCCGCCACACTACAAAGGGTACTTTGAAGTCAGGCATAATGATGTTGATGATGATGGCGCTATGAAAATTAGTTCCACGCGCTGGCTAAAATCTCCATTAAATCAGCTCATCTGTAAACAGGTCTCTTCCAATTTAACCACTCCCCTCGTTCCCTCTCTCTCTCTCGGCGGGCCCTCCATCTTATTTTTCTCTCTGCGCCCCCCCCCCCCCCCCCCCTCCAGTCCCCTCCCTCACTCCCGATTCCCAAGGCCCCAGTGCAACCTGTTTGTGTATTCCTCCCTCCTATCCCTCTACCTCCCTCCCTCCCTCCGTATCTCTCTCCTCTATCCACTCGTCCTAGGCTCCGTTCCACCCCTTCCAGTCGTTTAATCTCCAGCCGTCGTTTAGTTTACCCACTTGAGCACGCCAATCAATTTGCACATGTCCTTATGGTGGTGGTGGTGTGTGGGGGGAAGAAAGGACAGGCCTAAACCGATTCCTCTCCGGGGAGGATAATGGCAAGAGACGCCGGTATACTGTATAGAACTGCACTCTGATCTGGAACTTGGTGTTGAGAAATAGGCCTGTTTTAACACCACAGATCAGTCTCGGGGGTCGAACGGGAACACCTTTCGGCAGAGGAAAATGAAAAAAGGTGTTATTGTGTTACACCCACTGAGGTTTGGTTGCAGTACGACACACGCTTAGCAGAACTGGAATGAATGAGGCACAGCCAGTGGTGGGGAAGAGTCAAAGAATCACTGCAATTTAGAGTACAATAGTAAAAGTAGGAAGTAAAATTTTACTTGAGCAAAAGCCTAAACATTTTGGCATCAAAATGTACCAAAAGTAGAAAGCATGCATGCCCCTGAAACGGGACGTTCTCCCATTTCATGATTCAAATTAAAAAATAGCAGATCTTGAATTGACAATGAGCCGTGAGTCGCATTGTGTGCCTGTGGGTCGTCAATTTTCAAATGGACGAAATGTAGAAAGGGCTTTTATGTAATTATGCTAACTAACGTTTTCCAAATAGATGTAATACAATATCTGTAGACGACTAGACGTAGAGAGCCACAGACCCGCCCAAAATGTCTGTCCATGACAACATTAAACCATGACAACAAACACAATATTTCGAGCCTAACAAATAATTCCAAAGATGACAGGTTACATTTTTTGTTGTTTTTCTTTTTTGTATACACCTAATTATTTGTTTGGTCCAAAATATTGGGTTTGTTGTCATGATTTGTCAAGACCCGACTTGGCTTTGTACAACACATAAAAAAGGTATTTAAATAAAACCTTTTTTTAAGTCTAAGAAGGAAATGAAAGGGGGAATTCACTTCTGGAACTGGCAAGGGAGCGGGACTGCGGTGCCCTATTGGAACTTGGTAAAGCACAAATATCAAAAAGATGTACTTAATCAAGTACTGTGGAAAATGTACTTTCCACCGGTGGGCAGGATAGAAAGACAACGTATGGTCTCTCCACTCTATGTGCTGCATGTCAAGTACTGGTGCCTTAATCAAGAGCCACAACTACAGTAGACACTCGCTCTCTTAATTACTTTGCAATCGTTTTGTGCTTTAGCGTAGACGTGATTAAACTTCACATAATAGACGCGTACTTAACCTTGGAGTTGTTGTGATTCCCCTCAAACACGGCAGGCACGAGCGCAAATGTTTATGTATGTAGTGAGGAGAAGACTGAAGTGCTGAAACATTCTGCTCGATTATAATAATAATTATTATTATTATTATTTATTTGACTTTTTTGTTGTCTGCATCTATTGTATGATATTAATATTCAACGGAAGACGCAGTGGAAACATAACATGTATTTGACCTCGCATTGTGATTGGCTGAGAAGCATTATAATGAATGCCAATACAGTATGTCCTTATTATTTACCCTATCAGTAACCTAGCAACAGCCGCCAGCATCTGAAGTAGCAAAGTCTTTTTTTGGGGGGTGGGGGGTGGGGTAGTATTTCCCACTTTCTAAAGATAAATTACTGCAATAATACCATTACTGGAGGCCTTGATTTGCTAGTGTGGGATCTATGGCATTCTGTGCCCGTGACACCACCAGATATTGCCAGCCGCCAGTGGCAATACTATGCGTATCTCACTGAATCTCTTTACTTGTGTATTATTGGGTAATTTGAGGTTTTGAACTTCTTTGGGATCCACTCTACACATGTCAAAAATGGTTTCATTTGCATATGATGGCAACACTGTCTAAATGTTCCCCTGCTTGGTACACTCAGGAACAATTACTCAATCACACTTTAGCTGACATTTTGACTGAGGATGACAGTTAGTCATTCAGTCTCTGGTTATTATCGTTGATCAAGCTCTGGGCCACTTCTCTCTGCGTGATGCAATTAGGCAGTCTGTTCAGCATATACATTCTTATATGCATTCCCAGCATCATTTCCAACGTCGGGCCCCAATGCAGGCTTTTATGGTGGCTCTGCCCACACACACACACACACACACACACACACACACACACACACACACACACACACACACACACACACACACACACACACACACACACACACACACACACACACGGTCTAATGATCAATCTGTCAATCTATATATACATATACACATATATACGTATACACATACATACTGTACACACACACACACACACACACACACACACACACACACACACACACACACACACACACACACACACACACACACACACACACACACACACACACACACACACACAGCACACACACACACACACACACACACACACACACACTTCAAATTAATTAATTTGTATGTTGAGGGTGAAGGTTAGAGATGGGGTTAATAACTTTGGACCAATGGGAGGACGAGACAATGGGAGATCGGATCAATAACAGGTTAACCTGATTGGCTTCTTCTCTCGTTGCATGCACCAGTATGATCAGTATGCCTGAAATTCAACCAGTTAAAAACGTTCTGTATGGTGCGAGATCTATTACTTTTTCAATGGCATTATTGTTACGAACATTATGTCCGCATTTACACTAGAACTCAGAACAAGTTAGTTGAGAGGTCAAAAAGAACGCTTTCAGATTTCAGCACCATAGACAGTGGCTATGCAAGGCGGTAAGTCAAATCAACAGATCAACCAATCAGCCAACCAAGAAGCACTTGTCCTGTACTTAATTGTCTTGTACTTATTTGAACGGCATTTGCCAAACCTTTGGATGTTTTTAAATCCTCATGCATTGTTGTTAGGAGGGTGAAACGTCCACAGTCTCCAAACAGTCAACAAGGCTCACAGCACACTGTGAGCCACAATCCAATTTTCGAAAGTAGCAAAATCCAGCTGTGCTGCAGATTAACGCCAGCCTTTGTGGATGTACATATGATTTTACACTTCAGGACGGTTTCCGAACGATTGGTCGGCCTCCAGATGTGCACACTGATGCCAGTTCTCCACCTTTTGATGTCGGGGATTTAGACCGGGCCTTGACTATCATCTCACATCATCATTGCATATGAAAGACAAAATATACAGTATACAGAATATTAGCCCATTCTGAACTAAAGATTTGTGCCACATTTTCGCCATTTTCAAAAACATCAGACCTACAAGCTCATAGCGTGCCACTTCGTGGCACGCTATGAGCTTATAGGTCTGATATTTTTCAATGACTAAAGTAATGGCACTGGTGCTAAGTACTGCTCAGTAATGCTAACAATGCTAAATATTGTTAATAATGGTGACAATGCTAATAAGGTTAATAATGCCAAGTATTGTAAGTAATGCCAAGTATTGCTAATGCTGTAAGTAAGGCTAATAAGGTAATGCTAATACAAAGTGTTGTTAATAATGCTAATAATGCTGATAACGCTAAGAACACCAAAAGCATGAGTCAAATGATAATGTATGTATAATTGAATGAAACGTGTATAGCCTTGCAGGTCGAATAAGAATATCAGATTGTTATCGACCATTTTACCAAATCAACGTATTGTTCTATAAACATGTGCTGTTTGAGGGCATCCCATGCCCTGCCATTGGCAGCTCAGTACATTGTTAGTACATTGTAAGAGACAGAACATCACCAGTGGGGGGGGGGGGGGTGCCAAGGTGTTATGTTAATTAAATTCAGATTGAACAGATAAAGTTCCTCTGCTGGACATTTCTTTTAAGTAGCAGGAGAATTAATAGCAAGGCTAATCGGTGATTAAAACCTGCAGGGAAAAAAAAACATGGCGTTTTCAGAAGATCTTCAAGAAGAGATCAGGAAAGTATGATCACGTCTGTACTGTATATGGTGTAATATAGCAAAAAGGCAGTTTGACAATGTAGTTTCCATGGTGGCGATCATTCTGTGCCAACAAGGGCCTGTTCTCTGTTAAACATATCACAAAAGTGGCTCCCCTACTATGGTAGTCGCAGACACAGACCCCAGTGGATGGTACAGTACCGGTCTAGATCTGATGTACAGCAGTGGCTCCCAAACGTTTTCGCTCAAGAAATGGGATGTTTTTTGCCCGTGTTATGAGCTTGTGGATCTGTCATTTTTGCTGCTTAGTTTATTAGATTTTTTGGATTTTCTTCATGAAATAATAGTACATTTTAACATAGGAAAGACTAAAAAGGGGGAAATTTACTCGCGACCTATAGAAATTGGTCCGAAATGCAAACATGGATCCTGACCATCCATGCACTGTTTGGATTACAGTCCCAGACCCATTCGCTGAGATTGGTCACAAGGAGAGTTCTCAACGGGCCTGAAAATTAAGGCCCGGCCCTAACTGATCAGGCCCGAGGCCCGGCCTGGACCAACTAAATGGAATAGATTTTAGGCCCGACCTGGCCATAAACTTTGAAGAAGGCAGAATTTGAGAATTTTGCCAGAGAGTAAAAGTGAAATGCCAGTTAACACCATATTCATAATTGGTAAATACAGAAAAGAACTGTTATTTTTACTATAATAAAATAATTCAATACATGTCATTTTTATGGAGCCCTAGGCCCGACCCGGCCCTACTGATTAGCATAGATTTTAGGCCCGACGTGGCCCTAAATGTCGGGTCGGGTCTGTTCAGGTTTGATCGTGGTCGGGTTCGGGCAGAGTTTGAGAACTCTATAGTCACAAGCTCCTAGTCTGAACCTAGGCTAGACTTAGCAAACTTGACAAATCTCTCTGCCAAAAATAGCCCATCCACATCCACAACCCACTCAGGAATAATGGATGCTGAGGTCCTACTGGTTAACTTAAGTGAGGCAGCAGGAAGGCCAATAGCAGTGTCTGGTCTGATACAGCAAATAGGAGCACAAGACATGATCAGCATAGGCAAGTTTAAAATGCAAGTTAACTAACAACCCATCTGTGTATACAGCACTAGGCTGCATGCATACACTGACAAAATCAGTGTCCTTCAGAGTGAATGTGAGGCATACATAACATATTAATATGCTACACTATCACATAATGTAAACAGGAGTTGAGAAGTGTTGTGTATTATATACACAACACTCTCAAGAGTTACACTCTCAAGAGTTAAACTACATTCCAAATCTGAATTACTTAATTTTTAAGAATCTGCACAATTAGTATACACAATTGGCATTTTGACCAACATTTTGCATGTTATCTCTCCTAAATTGTGGACTTGTAAATCCTTAATTTGGGTCTGAGAGACAAAACTCAACATCAAAGGATGGCCCGTGGCTACAATGCAGAATAAATACTAGGCCCTCATATGAAAAAGGTTGAAAACCACTGAACTAGACCATAATATGGTCTAGTTCAGTGGTTTTGGAATATTATTTTGGAATATTCCATTCTCATGGGTACATTTTAAAACTCTCAGTTAAGGGAGAATTTCCACACCAAAACACATTGGACATCAATCTCCCTTGATTCCTGTGACGTAATACATAATGACCTTGATTGTTGTCGCAAATGCCCCCTTTTTTACATTTCACCATGAGTCCCAACATCGCCGCAACGTCGGCGTTCCAACAGTTAACATGGCTGCAGGTTGTCTTTATTCTAATGTAGGCATTTCTGTAACTCCAAACTTGTTTTTTCCACACATCATATTTTAATAGTATACTGATACGCTTGAATTTTATGTCACTCTGGGGCAGTGTTTACATGTAATCCCAGAGGTAATCTATTCCTCCTCCTCTCCTCCACCCTCTTTTGCCACTCTCCTCTCCAATCACTCCGGTAGAAACTCCTGTCCCATGGGTGCCAGCTAAGTTTTTAAAACTCAGTGGTCCAATTAGTGTGTGGTTTGATGTGAAGTGTGAAAAAATAATAATTTTGTTGTTACAGAAATACCCGCAGTAGAATAAAGACAACCTGCGGCCATGCAAACTGTTGGAACACAGACGTTGCGGCGTCGTTGGGACGGGGACCTCAAGGGTGAAATGTAGAAAATGGGGCATTTGTGACAAAAAAAAATCAAGGACATTATGTATCATGTCACAGGTCACAATCAAGGTAGATTGATGCCCAAAGTGTTTTGGTGTGGAATTCTCCTTTAAAATTACACTGAGGATTATGCTGTATATACTGTATGTATCCTAGTTGGACACAAATCCTGCATTTTATAGGATTCAAAAGCCTTGAGTTCAAAGTGTGGTGATCATTATCACTGACAGCAGGTAAACATGCAGTAAATTGTGCATTTGGATTGGATCACATCAGGGGGTCCCAAAGAGTCTCACATATTTTCATCAGAAATAAATTAACAAAGGCTGTCCAACTGAGCTGCTGTAGCTATATGGCTTGCAGCTAAAAATGAGCTGTTAATTTATCTCTTAGTTGTTTGCAAAGGAAAGGATGCTCATGCAGGCGCATTCTACAACGACATCAGGTTGCAGAGGCGATGGAAATAAATTGTCAAACAACGTCTAAACATTTATGCTTGGAACTTGAATAAATGCCTTGCAGTAACTAAAAACCGAAAAGGCAGAGAGAAACATTTGATTACTGGCTGAGATGTTTGGGGAAAAATGACTAGACATAATTTGTGTGATAAAGCGGCGCAGAGTCTCCTCCGTTAAATTAAATGTTTCTGCAATTAAGCGTATAATTCTTGTTATTTTCTTATTTAGTGATAAGCCTGTTTCCTTCAGTTGGCAATTTGGTTTGACTCCAGTATCAACCATTGGCGCTAAATGAGTTTCATGAGGACAGACTATATATGAGGATTGTGCAATATATTTAAGAGGGTGGGTCACACAAAAGCTCTACAAAGCCAGTTCTCACAATCACCCTGAAAACCATTGATTAAATTGTAAACCCAGTGGACAGACTCCACTCTCAAGTTAAAATAATTACATGTGAAGGCATTCAATGTCGCAAGTGGGGGGCACTGACGGAGTGGGCCTCAACACGGCAAAAAAGTGAAAACCCCGAAGGATTTATAAGCCTTGGGTTATGATTTTCCTGTTAATATAATTGCTGGTTACACAGAACAGCATGAGCTTCACTGCAGAAGTACTACGGCCTTTATTGAAGGATATAGCCTCCTAGGTGCACTAACCTCGCGATTGACTGACACTGTGTAGGAGCAGGACAATAATTTAACACATCAGGACCCCCCCCCATAAACAAATAAATAAAAATAAAATAAATCTCACTGTAATCACTATAGACCCCCCCTCCCAGGCAGAGAGGTAACGCAGCCTCTGAGCCGAGCCAACAAAAGCTTTCCAAAGCTCACTCATGTGCGTAAAAGTGGTGTGCGTGCGCGCACCTGTCAGTCTAAATTGCTCGGCTAGAGTTCTCTGTAACTGCCAGACCGTGGCGACCTGCTGAACCCTGTAACGGAGGAGAGGAGACCGCACGTCGAGCCCTGGCTGTGTATTGTAGTAGTACTGTGTGTATATAGGAGCGGATCCAGGCCCGGATAAAACATTTCCCAATTGGGGGGTGTGGGCAGGTGAAAATGGTATGGGAGTGGCTTCATCAGCCGTGGTGTGAAGCGACACGGGCGATGAAGGCACACCCATACCATTTTCGCTTAAATTATCTCTTACGGGACTTATATCACAGGCAAGTAAGCGGTGATAATATAACATCAGTCGTTGAAGTTGCAACAGGCACGCATCAAGCATCATGCATACTTCGGTCTGGCTCAGAGAGTTGTAAATATAAGCACTTTCATTTGAATTATCTTTGAAATTCAGCCATCATGTTTGGTGGGGAAGTTAGGGCATTTACATGCCCCCCCCTTGCCCATGCCTAGATCCGACCCTGAGCAATCCCAGCGCCGCGCGCTCCGATCCGAGCCGACACAAAAAAACAGCACGCCGGCGCGACGCAGCGTTCACAGTTCAGTCAGTGTGAGCCGAGCCGAGGAAGGGGATGCGCTGGACGAGTGGACGCGACACCTGTCAGGCAAGGCAGAATCCCCCTTTAAACAGAGCACGAGTGTCCAGTCGGGCTGCACGTCTGGGAGCGTTGGTTGGGGAGAGGGAAAAAAGAGACCTGGTCTGAGAAAGATCAGATTTTTTTAGGCTATACCGTTGTTGTTGCATGAAAGAGGTGGAAACATTGAGATTGCGTTCTATTGCGCGCACATATACAACAACCTCGAGCAGTGCATTTTCGTTCTCTCTCTCTAAAAAAATGCCAAACGACGAGTCGTTCTAACCAAACGGAGGAGCCGTGACGGAGTTGAAGAAAACTTGCAAGTAGATGTCGGTTGATGCGAGGCTGCGAGCGATCGAGAGGGAGAGAGAAGGCGCAGTAGAACGGATCACTTGAACCTGACCGAGGTTAGTAGCCTATAATATAGCCACTCACATTCTCAACACATGTATGCATATACGAGCACACAACGCGTGTGCGTATTAGTACATAGGCTACATCCATCTGTGCCATCGTGTTTCTTTCGTAGCCTACAGTGTAATAGTTCACGCTCAGGGCGACTGTGTGACTCGAGGCATGAGGCAGACCCGCCCGGTGTGTTTTTGCCGCTGTTTGATCCGTATCATCCGCACACACATGGAGCTCTCGGACAACCTTTTATTGTTGTTCACAATTCCAGGCTGGATTTTGCAAACAAAACAGTGTAGACTTCTTAATTAAATAGTGCTAATTCAGATGATGAATATTTTAACTCTTGAGAGTGTGAAAATGAAACCAAATGGACCCGCATTAACCAAATTTCCATCATTTAGCCTGGGGACCACCTGGAACCCTCTCAAGGACCACTGGTGGTCCCCGGACCACTGGTTGAAAACCCCTGGCCTATACCTTAGAGATGTTGTGTTCACATGATAAAAAAGTTCCAACCCCTTCTGTGTTTCCTAGAAGTGGAGGTCTGAAAACAATCATTAACATGATGAAACACAACATGATGACATCATCAAGTTGTGTTTCATAGGACCTTTTTGAAAATGGGCGGAATGCCCCTTTAAGTACGGTTGGAACATTATATAGGAGCTTGTCCATGATTTTAAAGCCAAGTCCATATGAGGTTTCACACTCACAGTGTGTTTGTTGTGTCTGTTAAGCGAGCTGAAGAGTATTTGGCTATTATGTGAGAGCTGGGAGAATATCTATTTACCAGGTATTTGTGTTGACTGTTTTCAAAAACCTAGAGGACAGGTATAGCATAAAAAACGCAATGTACAATAATATGCTAAACAGAAAGAAGCTGGTGTGTGTGTATGTGTTTGTGCGTGCGTCCAGTAGTGCGTGAGAGTGAGAGATTAAAGTGAGAGATTATACTTTAAAACTCATATCCCCGCATCTCTCTCTCTCTCTCTCTTGCATACTGCCTCCATTTCCACACACCATGTGAGCAATGGTGTGTGTGCGTACACGTGCATGCGTGCGTGTGTGCGTGTGTGGTTTTGCGTGTTTACGAGTGTCTGTCTTAATTTGGCTATGTATTTTACATTTCCTCCAATTGTTAGTGTCAGTGTGTAAATTTGTGTGTTTATTTTGCATGTATATTTGTTACTGTATTTGCCTGCCTGTGTGTTTTTGTTTTCACCTGCAGTTGTCATGTAAGCCACAAATTATCCTCCCAGTACAACCTCTATTACATGTGCACATGTAGCCACCACACACACGCATGCACGTGCACACAGGGGCCTATACAGATTTTTTTTAATACAGCATCCCGCTAATATAAACAAGACATTGTACATCATTCAACTCACAGCAACACCATCTCAACAGTGTTATGTCAAAGCAAATGTGCACACGGAACGTATGCATGTCAAGCGCACGCACGCAAGCATACACGTGCAGGCACGTGCACACACAAATGCGCGTGCGCAGTGTGCACATACACACACAGGATTAGTGAACATACTGGTCCATATTGACGTGGCAGATTAGAATGAGATTCTCAGGGGCCAAAGCAGTACAGAACATGAGATGAGATTAATGAAAGACAGAAAAAGGATGGAGGGACCTACAGAGAACATGGGAAAGAGCGAAGGGAGGAGGGTGGGTGGGTGGGTGGAGGCTGGTGCGGTGGGGGCACCAAATGGCAGAGAACATGAGATTAAAGTGCAATGTGCTAAAGAAGAGGAGAATGGCAGCAGGAGGGAGAGACAAAGAGAGAAACACTGAGGGCAAATCACACGGAGAGAAACGGCACATTGACAGAATGTGACGAGCGAGAATAATAGGCGGCGGCAGCAGCAGCCACCGCCGCTCTCCATCCCTCTCCTTCCTTTTGACCTCCTTCTCCGTCCAGATAGGCGAGGGACACTGACTGTTATCGTTCGCCTGGTGACGGACAAGAGCCAAATGAGGTTATGTGTTGAGAAAAATAAGACTTGTGTGGTATTCATTCGACCCCAATTTGGCCCGTTTAACGTTTGAGAAATGACCTTGATTTCTTTAAAGAATAAAGTCGGCGCGACAAGCCGCAACAGTACCTTAACTGCTGGCCACAGTGTCCCAACACTTGCTACAGGTGTCACTCATCATCGTCGTGTTGTTGTTGTGTGTGTCCGCCTCTGCCTCGGAGGCATGCTATTTTGAAGGAATCGACGGATGTGTTGAGAAAACATGTCTGTTGTTTCCCCCCGCACGCATCTGCTGGCTCAGCCAGCCAGCGACGGTTAAATGAAGGTCCTCAGGTTCCGTTTTCAAACGCGGCCCGAGTCAGACGCGTGGGCTGTCAATGCACAATGTGCGGCAAAAACATGGCGGCCGCCAGATGTGTGTGTACAGTCTGATCGGCTGCCTGTAACAAAAGCAAATAGGTGTGTCGGAAAATGACACATCCATTTTTAATAGGATTCGCTTATCTTGGACGGACGTGTTTGTCCTCCTGTACAGTTTGATTAGATGAGCGTTGATGATATCATTATGTGCCAACACTGAGTGCGGGACGAATGTTTGACCAGTGCTCTCGGATTAAACGGGTAATCAGAGAATCTCTCGGTCAACAAGCTAAAATCCCATACCAATAGGACTCTATAGCATGTCAAACAAGTCCAACAAAAGCTCTTCCATTTTTCCCCGCACAAAAGAAAGAAATGGAAGCTGTGAATTAAGCAGCTTTGTCCTGTGATCCCACCAGAGCAGTATAGGCACGTATTGTTCAGTAATTGTACCAGTCTTTGATGTCTGCAGTCATTTTGACACCCCTAGAGCTCAGAGTTAAGAAGAGCATTTTGGTTTCCTTAGCAAAAGAACTACAGCAGTAGTCTGGATTATTGATTTTTGCGTCACACAACCCTAGCGGACAAGAGTTGAGTCCTGAGGTAAAGTACCCCTGGGATAAGGTATTTTCACTGACCAGCAGTAGCCTGAGTATGGTGGTTAATGCCTTGAGTTTTCACCCTGGTACAGCTACAGGTATGCTGCAGGTACAGAGAAAAACACTTAAACAGAGGAACCTGTTCCTACACTCTTAAAGGTATACTAGGTAACCTTTTTCCATTAAAATAAAACCTAAATTGGATATCCATTGTGAATGACATATTTGTCACATAAGCCATTTCTTGAATTTCAGCCCTCAAAGTTCTAAATATGTTTTTTATCGACAAGTGATGGGGATTCTGGGGGGAAATGGTGTCACACACATCTGATTACAAGAACCAGAATCAGAATGCGGATTAAAGCTCAAGGGATGCTGGGAAATGTAGAACTTGATCTAAAAACTGTACTAAAAAGTCAAAGTTACTACCTACTCCAGTCAAAGTTACCTTAAAGCTGGAATGGACAAAGGTAGGGTCGGGACGGGCGATGTCTGGACATCACAACGGGCACACCCAGACATCGTAATGGATGATGGCTTCGCCCTATTGCGGATTAGACTGAGATCACTTCGCTTTGCGGTGTGTAGATCCTGTCTAATGTGGTTACAGAAATGTCTGTGCATGTACTGTATGCGTAAATTACACAGCAAATTACTAGCAGATACTAGTAGATGGGGTCAAAACAAGATCTAAGCATTGAGCAGTTAACAGAAACCAGACTTTCCACATAGTATTATTATCAAATGACGCTTGAGCTTTACTTTACTTCCACAGAAATTATCCCCTCAGTGTCACAACATTGCTAAGGCAAATGCTGTCTAGAAAACTCTCTCCATTTCACCTCCATAGTCCAACAAAAACAGTTTGATTTCATGGACATTTTAAACTGTGGAAAAAAAATATATATATCTCAACACCTGTGTCACATCCTCATCTGACAAGAAGACAAGAATGTGTTAATGTAAGAAATGTGCAATTTAACTGAACACATTTATTTATAGGTTTACAAAAGAAAGGTGAAGCCCTACATTAGAGTGAACAAAACAATATTGCAACACCCAAACAAACACTTGTTACTCGGACTACTGTACCTAATCTGATTGCCTGAAAATGAAAACTAAAACTAGTTCCAAAACTATACAAAAACAATCATATAACAAAACTGGCATTGACAGTCACCACCAAGTGCAATGGATCTGGAATCAATGGAATGGAGTTTGTGTCACCACAAAAGCAAACCAATCACAGCTCATACCGCTGTGATTGGCCAAACATCATAAGACAGAAACCTAGCAGTGTCTCTATACTGTACATGCTCTATACTGATAACTTATATCAGATAATATACTGTAGCCCGCATACCACAAAATACAGTGTG
The DNA here is from genome assembly GCA_039105355.1 of Benthosema pterotum. Taxonomy (NCBI): domain Eukaryota; kingdom Metazoa; phylum Chordata; class Actinopteri; order Myctophiformes; family Myctophidae; genus Benthosema; species Benthosema pterotum. The sequence continues at coordinate 5,996,452 of CM076984.1, forward strand.
GCGCATGAATAACTTGATCTACACGCTCAGTGTTGTGAGTTTGTAGATTGACATTGACTGATGTTTTCAGATGTTTTGACTTGCATAATAAATTGCTCAACATTAAAATAGGGTGGTTAGCAGCACACAACAACTGGCACTGAAGCAAAAGAGTGAACATGGAAGACAAAAGCTTATAGTTTGAGACTGATGTTTAACAGTCTAACGGAAAGCGCTTAAAATTTCAGAACTGAAAATAGGCAGAGCATAGTGTTGTTATTCCACCACAAAATACTAACATCACCTACTATAGGAGTAGCGTCTCACAATCAGTCAATTCTGGCACAGAGTCAATTCAAGTTTCATTACATTCGTATCGATTCAGAATTGGAATTAATACCCATCCAAATCAATACACAATTCTCAGAGGTGGATAGTGCACAGGATGGCTGCATTCCTCACGTTTTTCTTCCATTCTTTTTTTTTTTTAAGCAGAGAGCTTGTCCATGGCCAGGTAGCCCTGTGGTTAACCCTCCCCCCATTCTACCACACTAGATTAATTGAACTGGACTAGATTGGATTGTGCTTTATTGATCTCTCTGAAAGGAAATGATCTTGTCATCTTTCATGGCCACGGCACACATCAGGGAAGAAATGGGAGCATGGAAAATACATATCTCAGTAATTAAACACAATATGTGTTTAATTCTCACCCCCGCTGCCAATTGCCTGGTAAACTGTAATCCCACTACGCTCCCTCTGCCAAAACCGAGCATGAGCCCCGAACTGAGCAAAATGCATGCTTCCTACGATGCATGAGGAGTGAGCAGTGTTGCCAACCCGGCTCCTTTGTTGCTATATATAGCTTTTTTTCAGACCCCCCCTAGCGCAGAAATCCGTGAAAAGCTTAAGCTAAAAACCTTAAATTTTCAACATTTTTCCTCCTATGACAGTGGTTTTCAACCAGTGGTCCCTAGGCTAAATGATGGACAGTTGGTTAACCAGATGCAACTCTTTGAGAGCGTAACAATGAAGCCAAATGGAAAAGAGTTAAAATATTCATCAGGTCAATTAGCCCAAGTCTACACAACTAGAGAATGTAGAAGATTAATGACCATTTTGATCTTTAGGTTTATAATATAGGTTTATTTTAATTATTTTATAGTGGGGATGTTTCCTTTCACCTCCATCAAGCACTCCAGCTGACCAGGGGGAGGCACTAGGCATTTTATTCTGTATCCCAATGAATGTGTTTTGTTATGCTTCAGCTTTGTTTAGGAAAAAATATTATTCTGTTGCTGTTTTTGCATATCTCTGTAGAGAGTCAATAAGACAAAAAATACCGCGATAGGAGTTGGAATGAGTCCATAAGGAGATGACTAATTTCTTCTGATTCTGAATCGAATCAACTATAATATGAAGCTCATTTAGATGCAATAGTATGCTAACATTATATAAGAATACAATTAGTTTCCCATTCACGGTCAATGGAGCAAATCAAAGCTGTACTTCTTGATGACATCGCAGTTTAGTGAATCTAAAGTCTCTTTGTAATTATAGGATGAAAGTATTCGTATTTCTAAGCACTGACTGCATTGTCTGAAGCAATAAGAAGAGGGAAAAAAACTAACATGCATGAATTATTAAACTGATCTCCCTTCCATAATCATGGGAAGTTATGAGGAAGAAATATGCTAGGCAGCAATCAACCTGCACAAAGAAAGGAAGAAAGAAATGCATATGATTCAAACCTGATGCATCGCTTCGAACTCACACACACACACACACACACACACACACACACACACACACACACACACACACACACACACACACACACACACACACACACACACACACACACACACACACACACACACACACACACACACAGAGAGGAAAAGATGGTTTAAAAATCCAATTCTGTTAAACAGTAGATTTTGTGTAGTTAAAATGCGATTTGATTCTCACCAACTCTAAGCCGCACATCCACGCATGTGATGCACACACTTCTCACAGTCTCCAAAATACGAGATAAATGAATGTTCTGCCATTTTTTAAGAATGCCATGCCGTGGAGGTCAATGTCTCGCAAGAGCGCTCCGTCTAGATAGGAAATAATATAAAATAATGAACTGCAAGAAACAAACAGATAAGAATAAAACCAACAACAGGCAGGCATACTATCTGAACGGACACGATGTAGGCATAGTTATTGACTTCATTGTTTTGGCTTACATAAGCTTTTGTAGGAGGCTCTCTCTCTGAGACAGTATGCTATTGAAACAAACAGTATGCTTTTATATAATTGGGGTTGTGCTATGTTCTGCCAGAGGCTACCCCGGAGAGACAAAATACATACATTCCCCCAGAAATAGAGAAATGAATGTATGGCAGATAAGGATGTTAGGGAAGATACATTACATAAGGAATCACTTTAAGAATTTAAGAGGCTGTCTAACATGCAAGTGTACAATACATACACACACACACACAATGCATACAGCTCCCTTATGTAAGGCGGTATTGTGGCATCACTGGGAGACAGAATATAGTGCATGTCTGTGTCAGTAGGCTTTTACTTTATTTAATTCTTCATGAGTCGATCATCTGGGAGATGTGGGAAAGTCGGAGAGTGGAAGCAGTGTTGCCAACCTGACCCATTTGTCAATATATTTAGCTAAAATGCTTGAAAACCATTGCTCTGGCGCATTTTAGTGCATTTTGGCAGTTGGCAACACTGAGTGGAAGTCATACAGAGTGATGTACAGGAAGGAGCTTTGGTTGAGGCAGGCGCGAGTACACACACACACACACACACACACACACACACACACACACACACACACACACACACACACACACACACACACACACACACACACACACACACACACACACACACACACACACACACACACACACACACACACACACGAAGCTCCAACACAAATCCCCTACCTAGCTTGAACTTGGAACTGTGCCCCGTCAAATCTTTTGGCAGCTTGGTTGAAGAGGAGTCAAAAGGGGCCGTAATACCAAGTAATCAAATCTAATATTCTCTATTCAACGCTTCAAAATGTGTGGTGAGATTCTATATATAGAAATAAACGTTGCCTTGCCACCTACTTTGGACTTGAATGTAATTCAAGGCTGAAGTTTACAGGTGAAGATTATGTGGGTAGGGGGCTACTACGTGGTCTAAATAAGTGCAATGATCAAAAAAAACGTATGTTTTTCAGCGTACCGATTTTTCATTATTGTGACACTTTAGACATGCTTTGGCACATCTGTTAGCTTTGACATTGGGCTGCACTCCAACAACATACTTATTCGGGGCCCCATTTTACTTTTTTACCTCCAGTGCGTAAATCAAAACAGACACAATTCAATAAAAGGCACGGGAAGGGTATGGGAAGTGTTGCATGGCAACACTTCCCATATTTCAGTTCAATGACACCACTGTTGGTGTCTCTTTTGCAACATCTGAGTTACAGCGCGTTTGCCTTCAGCTAAAAATGTGTGCAACAATGATTTTTGGAAAACGTGGCCATGGTTCATTTGGAGAGCATGTCTGTTGAATCACAAATCCATTTCAAGGTTGTCAAATTCAACCAGCCTATCTGTAATGGATTTTTTTCTCCTCTTTAGCTCATTTGTAAAAGGCAGGGCTCTAAATGTGTGTTATGTGATAAGTTCACAATACCATGACAGTCCTGAACAGCCCCGTAACAGATGTGTTGATTTGTTACGCAGAGAAATGTCTCTTTTCTTTCTTGCTTTGTTTTCTTTGTTATTTTACGGCATGGATGTCTGATCCACTAGACATCCAAGATAGACACGCCCCGTGACAAGATAACTGTGCACTGAACCAACCTTTTGCAATTCACAAAACATTGAAGACCCCATATTTACAATCAGCCCCTTATTCATTCTTAAAAGCAGAGCAAGATGATGATGAAACCAACAGGCCAGGCCAAAACTACAGCAAAACATCCATGGGATGCTTTTTGCCCCAAATCAAGCCTAATTGTCTCGCGGTACAACATTTCAACTAATCATGTTGAGATGGAGCCTGATTGCGAGGGCGACGGTGGGGTATATGTGTTTGACCCATGCTATTGAATTCCAATACGACTCTCAGGTATGCATGGGATTGTGCTTGACTCTGTGCTTGAATAAGCTCAGATAATTACCTTATAGCCTTGTAGGCAGCATTCTCATTTTCTCTCCATAATGACAAGCCAAGGTAAACAGATGATGAAAGCCCGGTAACTCCACACTTGCTGCCACGGCTTCAGTCCCCTGCGTCACTTATTATTATCGTTTCTGCTCTAGATCTAGTTCAACACACTCACTACAGTATATTGTAATGCTTTATTTAACCCATTAAAACGGGGGTTGTATATCTGCTATTCAAAAATAGCACATAATCAAAGTTCAGTCTTTTTCAATGAGAACTGCCAATTTAGACATTTGTGTGAACCAGCCTCAGGTCTTAAGGTTTTTTATTTTAAATAATTTGTTACATTGGACTTAGAATCCAATGTATGTGATATACAGTATGTTGCCCTCTATAATACCTCTTTATACCTAAACAACCGCTTATTCATTTTCCTACTCTTCCAAGCCATTTCAGCTGCAGTACCACAAATGTCCACACCTGGGGGGGCACCCTCGCCCCCAGTCCTCCTCACCACTTATCCCCTCTCACCTTACCATGCATACCAATGGCTTAAAGCAGTGGTTTTCAACCAGTGGTCCGAGGCCCACCAGTGATCCTTGAAAGGGTTCCAGGTGGTCGCCAGGCTAAATGATGGAAAGTTGGCTAACCAGATGTAACTCTATGAGAGCGTAAACATGAAACCAAATGGACACTTGCGGCTCCATTTGATTTCATGATTACACTCAAGAGTTAAAATATTCATCATGTGAATTAGCCCCAAGTCTACACAACTAGAAGATTAATTGTCATTTTTATCCGTTTCCCAAATCCAGCCTGGAATTGTGGACAAAAGCAAAAGAAATCTTTAGTTTTGGGGTCTGTGGGTCTAAAATGACATAAAATGGTGGTCCGTGGCTCAAATGCAGAATAAATAGTGGGCCCTGGTATCAAAAAGGTTGAAAACCACTGGCTTAAAGGGTGTGTAGAAGAAAAGTTAAAGAACAACTTTAGTGTATACAAAATCTGTTTGTAAACAGATTTGAATCCAACTCCACCTCACCTCCATTCTATTGGCTTATTCATGAAACAGATTGGCTAAAATGTTGCCTTACCCCCAACAACCCCCCCCCCCCCCCCCCCCCCCCCCCCCCCACACACACACACACACACACACACACACTATCACTGACTTGACAAGAGCTCAGCGAAAAAGGATTTGTTGCCAACAATAACATTCTGGACTGTCTGCAGTGAAAAGCAAGTTTCTGTCTGCACGGAAACAGCTGCAGCATCAAAGTAGAAGCAACGTAGAGGGGGAAAAAAAGCTATAGCTATATACTGTGGTGTATATATTTAGATTTTTGGCTGAAAATTTGCCTATAATACCTTTAAAAGAGGGTTATTCAAATGTGTCCATGAATAGGACATCAGGGGACATTCAGACTCGCCCATTCAGAAAATCAATTGTCTCAATGAAGATCTGACTGTTTAAAAACAATTTTGGGGGAGTAAATATACACTGGGGAGGCTAAAAACACAGATAATCTTGAAAAACATCAAATTCCCGGTGGAGCCCCTTTTAATTTACCATTCTGTGTGTGTGTGTGTGTGTGTGTGTGTGGTGTGTGTGTGTGTGTGCGTGCGTGCGTGTGTGTGTGGGTGCAGGCGTGTGGTTGGGAGGGATGTGAGTGAGCTGACCTATGAGACAGAGGTCGCGCTGCAGGATTTGAACCCACGGTGACACGTGTTCGCCTGCTGACAGAGCCGTGCATGCCACACAGAACTCTTGTTGGATCTCAAACGTTTCATTCTCACTGTCACCGTGGAGTTTGAATATGCATGAGGCGTACCCCTCCCCCCCCCCCCCCCCCCCCCCCCCCCCCCCGGTGTACGTACGCACACACACGCACCCACACACAAGCACACGCGCACACACACACACACACACACACAAGCACACGCACACACACACACACCACACACACACACACACACACACACACACACAACACACACACACACACACACACACACACACACACACACACACAGGACCCAGGGGATTCTGTCTCAGAGGAACAACTATCTGCTTCAACCTAGCGTGACTTATTGTGTCCTTTCTGGAAGTGGCTTCTGGCTTCTGTGTGTTATATGTGTACTGCTTGTGTGTGGTGTGTGTGTGTGTGTGTGTGTGTGTGTGTTGTTGTGTGTGTGGTGTGTGTGTGTGTGTGTGTGTGTTGTGTGTGTGCGCGAGCACGTGCGCGTGTGAGGTGTCCAAAACGTAAATTGCCGCCTGTGAACACTTCTGTGCATATCTCATTCTGAGCAAGAGAGAGCTAGCAAATGTGTGTGTGTGTGTGTGTGAGTGTGAGAGGGGGAGAGGGAGGGTGTGTGTGAAAAGAGATAGGGCGAGAGAAGGGAAGACAGAGAGTGCAAATGATTTCAGCAGGAAAAACACTCCATCATGTTTAATGGGATGCATTTATCCACACACTGTCATCGGGCAATATGTATGAGCAGTGCTGTGTGTGTGTGTGTGTGTGTGTGTGTGTGTGTGTGTGTGTGTGTGTGTTGTGTGTGTGTGTGTGTGTGTGTGTGAGAGAGAGAGTGAGAGAGAGACAGAGTGTATGCATGCATGCATACGTGTCACATTGGGGGGTATAGCCTATAATATATGATACTATGTCTAGACAGAGGTTTAAGGTAGGTGTGTTTGTAAGTGCGTATGTTTGCCTTTCTATAATTTGTAGGCCTCCTGCGCTATTCTGACGCACCGTCATTCCGACTACGTTGTGGCCTGTGCATGGCATGTTAAGAGTTAGGTTACTGCTCGCGGAGTGGCTGTTACGTCAGAATAATGGGTTTTTTTTGGGGGGGATTGCAAGGTGTGCAGCGTACAGCCTAAGCCCTGCCGAGGAAATTGAGTTGCTGCTTCACCAAGCTGATGGCTGCTCAGATAGTAGACATGATGAGCGTTTGAGGGGGAGCAGCAATTCCAGGTGTCTTCCTCAGAGAGACACTAAGACACATATTACTCTGCAGGCGGGGAGATAACCATCTCATTACCAGAATGAGATAGTCTCTATTAGAGGTGGTAGCGCTACATTTTAACCCACAATACGGTTGGCGATACCGATAATGGGTCTATTCTGGGGATGTGCCGCTGATCACGATTTTGTGCTCCCGGTCCGATTATGTTCAATTTGGAGTATCCGCCGATACCAATTTTTCACGATCAGATATTAGATTTATATTTCAACCTCTTCTTCACTGGTTGGGAACCAGTTGCGTTCAAAATCAGTTTATAGTGATCCAGAACAACAAAATCGGATTAATTATTACCTTATGATCAATTTATTGCTGTATAAATAAAATATGATAGTAATCAACTGGGGAAGTTTCACAGTGATCACAATGCAATATAGGTGTGGTTTTTATAGTTGTGAACATTTAACATTCTCATTTTGGAGCTCTGGCTCACGGACTAAGAATCAGAAATAACTGAACTGGTTCCCCAACTAGTGGAGAAAAGGGCCTTACTTTATGCCATATCAGGAAAGTAGAATATTAAAATCACAGACAATATCCAGTGTAATGCCATGATATGGATATAATATTGATGCTAGGGATGTTACGGTACGGGTATACCCTACCTTCTACCCGGTAGAGCCACGGCTACCCTTCAAACAGCACTGTGGTTTGAGAGGGTGTCATATCACCATTATGTGTTGGATGCATACTAGTCCGTGTGTGCGTGTGTGTGTGTGTAGGCGTTTGCATACCACAATATATGTGCTGTGCTATGTGTATATATATATCCAGGGCGTAGAATATTGCAGACGTGTGTGTGCTTGTGGACAGTATATCCGTGTTTGATTGAATGTCAGTTCAAGTGTAGTAGGAGTAAAAGTGAAAGATTGAGTACTATTTTTTACAACTTTATTGCATTTCTACTTTATTGGGCTGTGCTCAGAAATGGGCAGCAATTGCGCTAGTCGATCTGACATAGAACTAGTGCTGCACGATTAATACAAAAATGAATACATACAGACTCAGGCCCCTACATGCGATCTCATTTCTACATTTGATCAAGAATTGTGCAGCACTGCTGACTGTCCAATACATTTTAGATATTAGTCTTTGCTACAGGAGAGTTTTACGTCAACCGCTATGATGTTGTCCGTTTCATAGGTTCATGTTTTAGGTTGGGACATGTGCACTACGTGACTTAATATATTACACAATATATTACCAAAATGCAGTAACTTGTAATACAAATATATTACTTAACCAAAACAATCTAATATATTATACTTTTCTTTCTGCATTACTGCATTACTTTCAATATTACTTTCTGTCAATCTGTCTCATTGAAAATGTTTTTGTGAAATTATCTTGACAACTGCAGAAGTTAAATAATTACTTATTTTCTAAGCTGATTTTCAAGTTGATTTCATATAGATTTGGCCAGATAGCCAAGTGGGTTTGCTTTATTGTAGGTATGCCACTGGCCTACGTAATATTTGATTAGTAGTGACACTAAATATTGAATTATATATTTTGTAAAACGTTTTTCTTTAAGTAATATGTAATAGTAATATTAATATATTACACTTGCTCAGACAGTAATATTGTAATATAATATATTGCTTTAAAATGAAGGTAATAATTAATAAGTAATATATTAACAATGTAAAGTAATATTCCCAACACTGTTCATGTTTTAGCTAGACAAAATAAAACATGGGTGTTAACACAACAACTGCTTCCCTTGCTTATGTGATTATATATCATTCTATAACAAATAGCATGAAAGGTATGCTGTTTATCCGGTGTTGCAGATGGGAACATCGGTGTCCACCAGACAGTTGTGGCCTTGAGGTTAGAGTGTCCGCCCTGAAACTGGGAGGTCAGGGTCCGATTCCCGGTCAAAAATGACACCCAATGCCTCCTGCTTGGCACTCAGCATCAAAGGGATGCAAAAGGGATCATCTAATTATTCCCGAGCACAACGCACACTGTGCAAAAGATCACAGGATCTGCTAAATGTGAAAACCTGCCATATTGAGCCTATTATAGTGTTGATGCATAGTCCATGTAGCTCTCATCCTCACATTCAATAGATCCTGTGAACTTTTGTGGCCAGATACAATTTCCTGTGGTCTATCAGAACTATAGTAAATAATAAAATAATCCATAAATCTAAAGAAAGCAATGAATGAAGAAAACACCCACCACAGCAACCTTGGTAAAAAAAAAATAAAACAAAGTTGTCCTTTAAACCATTTCAACCTGACATTGTGGATTCTACAAAACAAGAACATATGTAAAGATTCACACTGCAATCTCACACTCCCCCCCCCCCCCCAATAGCAGGCGTTCACAGCTCATATGAACGGCTCATGTGAACGGCTGATATTTTTCAACGAAGGTTAAAACACCATAAGTACAGTGCAGAATGGTTTAAGGCCACAGTAGTCGTGCTCCGGGGCGCTATAACGGACTAAAATCTTCGATTCGTGATCTCAATCCTTGTGGGAGAGATTCCCATTTCGAGCGAGAATCGTGCAGCACTCTACGTACAGTAGAACACACACACACACACAAGCCACAAGCAAGACGGCTGCAAGTTTTGATCTTACACAAAGCCGGCACTCCATGGCGCTCTCCCCAGGACAGAAAATCCAACCGTGTTATTTATTTAGTGTTAATATGCATAAAGTGAGTCCTCCTCTCACTCTCTCTCCCTCTCTCTCTGCACCTCAGAGTGCAAGTTCTAACTGTGATAATTATTAGCTGCTGTTTTTCGGAGCAAGCCGGCAGCATTTTCATTTATATTTGCACTATGTTCACACCAACCAATGCGCATGCAAGTGCATGTGTGTGTGAGTGTGAGAGAGAGAGCAAGTGAGTAGATCCAAGAGTGGCAGGGCAGTGGCGTTTGTAAGCAATTTAGGGGGGGGGGGGGATCTCCTGTGATGTCATACCTATGACAGGCCCAGTAAAACCAAATGGACCCTTGCGGATCCAATTGGTTTCATGTTTACATTCTCAATAGTTAAAATATTCATCATGTGAATTAGCAAGAAGTCTACACAACTAGAGAAAGTAGAAGATTAATGGTCATTTTGATCTGTATGTGTTGCCTGTTTTGTTTGTGGAATCCAGGCTGGAATTGTGAACAAAACCAAAATACATCTTTAGTTTGGGGTCTGTGGGGCTAAAATGTCATCAAATGGTGGTCCGTGGCTCAAATGGTGTCAAAAACGCCCCTGTGGCTGTGCCTGTCTTTGTCTCCCCTCCCTTTGCTCCCTTTCTCTCCCTTCACATGTTCACTCATCTCCTCACTGTGGCAGAGCTCTCTCCATGTCTCGTTTTCACTCGCTCCTGCCTTGTTTCATTCACACTGTGGGAGATACGGCTTCCTCCGGGGCAAAAAAATCTCTACAGCTCCACGACTCCGTCTGCTGCCGTCTACGTACCATCCTAATAACCCCCCACGCCCCCCTTCTCCTCAACTCCCCATGTGCTTTTCTTTTTTATTTCCTCACTCGCTCGCAATGGGTTTCAGACTGTTTTCGATTGGAAAAAATCCCCATATGCACACTGTGACTCACTCTGTTCTTGTCACTGGTTGAATGTTGAGAGAGCGAGAGAGTGAAAGAGAGAGAGAGGCGGGGATGAACGATCAGGAGATCCGATAAGAGAGGTGAATAAAGGGGGAGAGGGAACGTGTGATAGATAAGCCGTTCTTAAAGACACTTATGGGTCCATTTGGTTCCATTCGAACACTCTCTAGAGTTATGCGCCCTGCCCACTCAAGACCAACTTCCTGCTGGTATATAAAGTAGGTATGTGTTTGTTGATGTGCTCATTGACGTCAATGGACATCGACATGCTGGTCAATGTAGTGTGGGTGTGGAGTGAATGTATTTCACGTGGGCAGAGATGACATAACTGCGGGGCTGACTGATCTGCTGGTGGTCGGCTGCTCAAACACTACTCTTTTTAGCTGCTGTTACTAACACTAACCTCATAAAGATAGCCAGAACATTAGGATGAACGTGTGTAGTTTACAGCTGCTCAAACAGTGGTAGAAACGGAATGTCAATAATGAGTCCTTCTCAAAACCCCGCCTTTTGGGGTGGGGTTTGTTCACTGTCCAATGCCAATCCAAATAGTTTAGCAACTGTTGCTATTGTGGTCAAGCTTTACTCTAACGTGCCTATTGGACGGATTGAGGAGGGACTTAGTGAGGGTTAATTAGTGAAGGGCTTAGTAAGCTAAGATAAGACTTACAGTGGCTGAGCTCTTCAGAATATAAGTAAAATAAAATTAGACAAAATGTGTGAAAAACTAATTAGCCCATAGTGTGCACATTAAAACAATAAATTAAGCATGTAAACAACTGTATACAACATAGATTATGTTTCTGTGTATTTTTATTAACACTTAAGGGGCTGACAGACGGCCAGTAACAAATCACGTCTTCTAGTTAATTTTCAACGGGACCGGCGTTTTGTGCTCAGAAAACGGCGTGGCATAAAGAGAGCGTGTGACGCCGGGCGTTATTGCGCGGTGTCCAGTGTTGTTTATGGCGCGTGTGCTCGTTAGGTGCACACGCGTGCAATGTTTTCCAAAGCTCAATCCAGTGAGCTTTTTTTCTCGCTGCGTGATTCTCGCTGGGCGATTCAACGTCTGTAACGCCCCTTACAGTTATTAACAATAGAAATCTAAATGGATAAATGCTGTTCACTAGAGGACACACTCCTTACAAAATTGGACGATGGACAATTTGGGTTGTATATTTTCACTTACATAATTAATTTATTGTTTTAATGTGCAAATTATGTGCAAAATGCAAATTTTTTTTTTTTTGTTTTTGTTTCATTTAGCACAGGGGTTTTCAACAGGTGGTCCGGGAACCAACAGTGGTCCTGAGTGGATTGCAGGTGGTCCCCAGGCTAAATGATTGAAAGTTGGTTAACCAGATGTAACTCTTTGAGAGTGTAAACATGAAACCATGCACTCTCAAGAGTTAAAATATTCACCATCTGAAAGTAGAAGATTAATGGTCATTTTGATCTGTGTGGTTGCCTGTTTTGTTTCCCCCGAAGTCCAGCCTGGAATTGTGGACACAAGCAAAAGAAATCTTTAGTTTTGGGGGTCTGTGGGGGTAAAATGTCTTCAAATGGTGGTCCGTGGTTCAAATTATGAATAAATGGTGGGCCCTGGTATGAAAACCACTGATTTAGCAGATACTATTATTCAGAAGACTGCGGCCACTGGCAGTACTTTATCCTAGGTCACTAGGCCAGGGCCATTTCCTGACACTCAGTCTGTCTCCAGTTGAATGTTGGTTTGAGCTGACTAGAACATCAGTCACTTTTCCATTCACTGTAGTACAAGAGGTGCACTGTTACCCCCGCAGTTACGTCTCCGCTCGCAGGAAATACGTTCATGTATCGTGCGAAACACAAAATGAGCGTTTCTACGTCCGACACCGTTTGTCCAGAATGGGACAGAGCCTTCATCAGCATCAGCTGTTAATACATTAGCCGCCCCTTTCTGCCATCCCCTGTGCCAACTCCAAGAGCAGATTACAGATTAATTGATTCTTTAATCCATCTATCGATCCAAACATATCGTTTGCTGATCGTCGCTTTTTTGCATTTATTTTGGGACAAAACGGGCGCGGCCATTGCAAAAAATATTTGACCGTGCACACATTCTATGCTATGCCTTTGAATGGCATTATCTCAGATTCTGCCCCTCAATGTCTTTTTTCAGCAAACCAGACATTTCCAGTGAGAGTCAGCGGACGTTGGTACATCGGGGACTCGTGATCTGGATATTTTTATGTTACATCCAGTTTCAGAGATCTGGCGCTTCAAAATAAAGGTTTCAAATGTGAATGCATAGATAACGGTATATATACGTAATCCTCACGTTCGGCGTGGAGACGGTTCACAATAGTGAAGGTATTTTCAAAAATGGTGTTGTGTGCACCCTGCTGTAGTTTTATCTCGCAAATTGGCTCTATGCACTGCATAGAGCCAATTTGGGATATAAAACTACAGCAGGGTAAAATAAAACTATAGCAGAGTAAAATAAAACTACAATAGGCTACATAAAACTGTCCCTATGGCATGCTGTGATGCTTATGACTTTTAGGATGTAGACAGCACTACTGTCGACTACCGTCTATGGTTGCACGTTGGCACAGCCATGCCTCCGGGCACACGTCAATCTAATCTAGCTGTAGCTGTGGTGATCCTTGGCCTGCCATTTCTTGAAAGTCCGGTAGTTTTATTTTTTGAATGGTGCAGCCGCTCCAATGACCAGCACTGTCTGCCCCTATCTATGTACTGTATGTCCCCATTTATGTATGGATCTATGTTTAGGGTAGCAACAAAGTGGAGCTGTTGAGCTTCACACTGTGCACAGGTGCATGATGGGAAGCTGAGTTTAGCGTGGCAGCGAGAGAATGGTCAAGGTTTTGAAGATCTGGCTCTTCAAAATAAGGGTATCAAACGTGAAAGTCGTGGGTGGCATAGATACATAAAAGAAGATCCCCCCTTGTACAAAACAACAGAATTGAGCGTAGCAACCAGTGCATTTGGCAGCAAATTTAGCTCAGTGCTTTTTTTTAAAGGAGACAACTCTAACTTTCACGCCTCACCACGGTATCAAGTAAAGTACTGTATTTGGCCTATAAGCAAATTCAGAGATAATTGACAACATCGTTCTGAGTGGGTGGGAGTGAGGGGGTGGTGGGTGTGTGTGGGTGTGTGGGTGTGCGTGTGTGTGTGTGTGTACATGTGTGTGTTGGAGGTAGAAGGAGAGAGAGGCAGGAAGATGTGCAGCGCGAGAGAAAGTGACGGCGAATCAGACAGATAGATATAGAGGGTTTGTAGCAGGGTGTGAAATGCCGTAGAGAGCAAGTGAGAGATGGTGTTGTCACGGCACATATGGTGCTGTCGTCATTATTACTGGCAACAGAAGAACAAAGATGGCAGAGGCGGTGTGTGTGTGTGTGTGTGTGTGTGTGTGTGTGTGTGTGTGTGTGTGTTTCTGCGTCCGTGCACACAACGTGTCAGTGATGTTGTTAGGTATGCATCTTGCATCTCTAAAGCACAAATGTAACGTTACACTAATAATGAGATTGTTTCGCATTAATTGTTAAGAGGGAATTGCTCAAGCATAGATCAATCAACATCTTTGTCTACATCCGGAATACCGGAGGCGTTTTCGTCACTTGTTTGTGTGTGTGTATTGTATGCTTGCGTACGAATGTGAGATATAACACAAAGTGTCAGTAAGATAAAATGGGATTGCGTTTGCACAGTTTTTAAGCGAGGAAAGGATGAGGACAGTCCTGGGTGCATGAGCAGTGTTTCAGTCCTTCAGAGGCTAGTTCCAGTTGTTAAATCCATCCATTTGACTGTCAGTCAGGAGCCACAACACTTTCCATGGGTGCCCATTGGAAGAATGGTATAATTTGACTGTCTGCGTTTAGTCTGCACGTCGGCAGAAAACTCAAAAACCCCGAATTGCTGAAAATTGCATTTTCATCCTGGATGAAACTTTTCAAACTGCCCCTTCTGGAATAAAAGAGAACAAACCTTAATTAACCAACTTTGGCATTCTGACAGCGAGTCATGGACTGGTGATTATGGCCAAAAGGGTTGGACCATTTCACAAAGATTAGAATGTACTGGCTCAGTGTTTTTTGGTGAAACCAAATAAATAAATAGGTCTACGTAGATTGGTCTGGCTCTTCCTCGGTTTGGCTAACATTTCGCTCACCCCCAGAGTTGTGGGTCACCAATCAGTGCCCACTATTCAAAGTGCGTCTCTTGCTGTGCCGTTTGAATCTGTTTTTAACCGTCCCTGGGAAATAAATCTTCCTCACTGACTGAAGTTCCAGACAAATAGATCTATGCAGTGAAATTAGTCTGGCACTAGACTAGTAGTTTATGGGTTTTTTGTCCTGCATTAATATTGCCAAATGTATTTCTTTTTTTCTCTCTCGCTCTCTCTCTCTCTGTTTCAAACTTCATATTCAAGTGTCTGAGAGCCAATAGCCTAGACCAGGGGTTTTCAACAGGTTAACCAGATGTAACTCTTTGAGAGCGTAAAAATGAAACCAAATGGTTTCCATTTGGTTTCATGTTTACACTCTCAAGAGTGAAAATATTCATCCTTTGAATAAGCCCAAGCCCAAGTCTACACAACTAGAACATTAATGGTCAAAAATCCATCCTGGAATTGTGGACAAATTGTGGACAAAACCAAAAGAAATGTCCTCAAGTGGTGGTCCATGGCTCAAATTCTGAATAAATAGTGGGCCCTGGTATCAAAAAGGTTGAAAACCCCTGGACAGTGAAATGAAAGATTAAAATCACTGGTCTCTAGCAATTCTTCAGTCCTGTTTCCGATCAAAGATCCATACAGCTATACATTATCTACTGTAGAACAGCCAGTAGGGGTTTTGTCCCACTGTGTTGATGATATAATTTGCCCCTGCATTAGTGCCATTTATATGTCACAAATACTAGCTCCGTGTGCAAGCCTGTATGGGTGTGCATGTGTGAGTGCGAGAGACATATTTCCAACATTAGTGCAATTTGGCATGGTTAGGCAACTGTTTTCTGCCGTGTTAGGTCAAACAACAGCTCAATCAGACAAATGGATGGAAAGGGACAGGGAGGGAGGGGGAGAGGGTAGACCTCTCAGCCCTGTGTCGCTCGCTCACTCGGTTCCTTGCTCTTTACACCTATTCCTGTTAATAACCTGGGTTAAAAAGTGTGGCATTGTGGGAAGAATGAAGAAAGGTGTTGTTGTTGCTGTTGCATTGCATGCATAATTTGTCAGGGCTTGAGAAGTAATGGCTGCCAGGGGTGTTTTTAACAGTCAAAACTATTTGTATCAATACAAGTTAAAATATGCCACACATTGACACTTTCAAAGGAGAGGGAGATGCAGCAGCAAAACGTTACTCTCCAGATCCCTAAGGTCACCCCGTCGTACCCGTGTCTATTACCTGCTTACCTCCCTGTGTTTACTGCCAGCAGCATTCATTCACTTCTACTCTGCTGACTGTTGTTACTTAAACCAGTGGTCCCTAAACTTCCCCATAAGAATACACACCAGGGACCCCCATAAGAGTATATTTTAAGACTCTATCAGTGATTCTCAACCTATTTCATTTTAAAGGACTCCCCAATTTGACGTGGATTAGTCTACAGACGGCTCCATTTAGTGGCATTTCTATTGTCTTGGAGCCTTAATTTATTAGTCAATTCAGTACTCACAGACTTAGCTGGGGACCCCCTGGAACTACCTCAGGGACCACTTTAGAAACACTGACTTAAATCCACACCATCAC